>JAEIGI010000010.1:2550000-3187500 GCA_018903615.1 Drosophila neocordata | reverse complement strand
ACACATTCACATAAATCGCAACAGAATGAGGTCTATTCCATAGCCGATAGTCAACCGATGACCGATGATGGTTATATAACAGCACCACATTATGGCAATTCCAATTCGGATGTGGATCATCCATTGCAGCAATTATCCACATGCCAAACGGTATGTGCCTGCAAATGGAAGGGCGGCAAACAGACAGTGGAATGCATTGAACGTCATCTAATACAAATACCCGAACATATTGATCCCTCTACTCAAGTATTGGATATGTCGGGAAATAAATTGCAAACGCTATCCAATGAGCAATTTGTTCGAGCCAACTTATTAAACCTACAGAAATTGTATTTGCGTAATTGTAAAATTGGTGAAATCGAACGAGAGACATTCAAGGGGTTGACAAATCTTGTGGAATTGGATTTATCCCATAATCTCTTGGTGACTGTGCCCAGTTTGGCTTTAAGTTATATCTCTTCATTACGCGAACTGACTTTAGCCTCAAATCATATACATAAAATAGAGGCACAGGCATTTGGTAGTACACCATCTTTGCATAAATTGGATCTATCCCATTGCGATATACAGATGGTATCGGCCCAGGCTTTTAGTGGATTGCAGGGATTGACTTTATTGCGTTTGAATGGCAACAAGTTAAGTGAACTATTGCCAAAAACCATTGAGACATTAAGTCGTTTGCATGGCATTGAATTGCATGATAATCCCTGGCTTTGTGATTGCCGTTTAAGGGATGCCAAAATTTGGCTAATGCAAAGAAATATACCATATCCGGTTGCCCCATTGTGCTCCGGGGGGCCGGAAAGAATAATTGATCGCAGTTTTGCTGATTTAAGTGAAAATGATTTTGCCTGTCGTCCGGAAATGTTGCCCATTTCACATTATGTGGAGACATCCATGGGTGAGAACGCATCGATAACATGCCGTGCCCGAGCTGTGCCAGCCGCTCAGATCAACTGGTATTGGAATGGCCGCCCGTTGAGCAATAATTCAGCATTTAGTGCCTATCAGCGGGTTCACATGTTCGAGCAGCTGGAAGGTAGCGGAAAATTTGAGAAACGTTCACGTTTGGTACTCACGAATGCCCAAGAGACCGACTCCAGTGAGTTTTACTGTGTGGCCGAGAACCGAGCTGGCAGTGCCGAGGCGAATTTCACTCTACATGTGAGCATGCGTGCTGCTGGTATGGCATCTCTGGGCAGTGGACAAATTGTGGGTTTGAGTGCAGCTCTGGTGGCTCTCATAGTGTTTGCCTTGGGGGTGATCATGTGCCTGTTGCTGAGAGTGAAACGTCAACCTTATGTGGATAGCAAGACACCCAATCACATGGAGGTCATCACATCGGTAAATCATCAGAATTCCATTGTGAACAAGACGCAACCGGTCACTGGCAATGGCAGCATCAATCATAGTGTGGTCATAGCCAATGGTGCAGTGGCCAATTGTCTGGACGGTGGCCTCGTTCAAGGTGGCGGTACTCTGGAACGAAAGGGTAGCAATAATGGTAATCGAACAGCTCATTTGGCCACCGATCCGAATCAACGTTCAGCAAATCCAGTACAGAAACCACCCCGTCTCACCGATTTACCCTATTCCACTCAGGGTTATGATAATGCTGGAAGTGTTTTATCCACAGCCTCGTGTTTCATCTCACCCACTGCATCGACGGGTAATGGCAATAATCCGGATTTAATAAATGATACCTTTGCTGATCTAAAGTTACCAGTACCCAATTCAGAGCTTGGAACCGGAAGTGGTGAATACAGTCGAGCCAATGGCTGTGATTCTCTCTATCCATCGGGTCTTTGGGAACATCAGGCTTCGGTGGCAGGTGCCACTAGTTCAGCCGATGATCTCTTTATGAAACGTTACACGGATAAGACACCCATTATAGAGTCATCGAATCAACTATATGATCTGCATGAACGTACTGGAGCTACGGATTATTTTAGTAAAACATTTCCAAGATCTCATTGCAATGCAGCACTGCAACATGGAGGAGTGGGTGGAGCATCTACCACTTCAACAGCTACAACCAATCTCTCGGCTGGCTCGTCTGGTTATCCTAATGACTATGGCCTACCTTTAGTACCAGGAGCCGAGCATCAGCATAATCATCAATTGCAAATGCATCCGTTGCAACAGTTGCAACAACAACTTACATCCACTTTGACCAACAGCAGCAGTCATTCGCCTAGCGTTGGCAGTGGCGGCAGTGGCAGTCCACATTTCAGTAGTCGCACCTTACCACGCCTACATGATGGAGGCGGTGGTGGGGGTGGTGGTTGTGGCAGTGGTGCCAGCTCACGATCATCACCGACACCAGCAACCAGTTCCTGCTCAATATTACCCAATGGCCAACCTATTAATGCCAAGACGATAAGAGTATGGCAAAAAGGGGGTGTGCCCGTTCTACCACCCGTAACAGCCCTGAAGCGTGCCCTAATCAGTAGCAGTCGCAATTCACCAGATGAAGGATATCAAGAGGGATGCGGCACAGATGTCTAAGCAACAACAAGAACTACAACTACAACAACAACCAGAACTGACTAAACTAAATGCAAAATAAAACAACAACAAAAAGAAAACTAAACTAAACTAAAGACAAGTAAAAAAAATCCCTAAAAAACACTAAACATATACATATATAAAAATACATATACATACAAATACATATACATACATATACATTAACATATAGATAGCTCTCAATCCTAGGCGAATGAAAGGCGATTGTTTGTGATAGTGTCTGACAAAAATAAAAAAGTAAAAGTAAAAGAAAAACAATAACGATAATAATTGCAATGAAGAACGAAGAAAAAAACAAAGAGAGAAATGGAAAAGTTGAATTAAACATAATAAATGCACTACACTAAAGTATACTAACTACTTACTCAACTAATTAACTAAGCAGCAAATAGATAAATGTATATATAAAAGAAAAAAAAAAACAAAATAAAAAGAAAAAGAAACTAAAAAATTAAGAGGCATCAAAGAAAAACTCTCAACTCCCCGCATTTCTTAACAAACAAAAAAAAAAAAAAATCTTAAAAAGTTTAAACAAACAAATGAATGAGAAAAAAACCCAAATTCATCAATGTAAATGTAACAGTTATATATATATATATTTATAACATATATATGTGTGTGTGTGTTTCAAAGTTCAAAAAACTAAATCTTCGTTATCCTTTCCTCCTCTCCCCCCAAGAACACACAAAAAAAAAACCCAAAGCAGAAATCCTAAAATGTGTAAGTAGTAGGCAAGATATGTGTTGCCTACTTTCAGGCTTCATATAAACATAATTAAAAATTTAAAAAAAAAGAGAGAGAAAAAATAAAACTTCAATAGTATAAACTAAACGTTAGCAATACATCAACAACTTGGCTGAAACTGTTTCAAATTTTTGTCCATTAAAACTAAATAAAGTTTTATATATTGAGTAACTTTTGAAGCAACATTTTATCTACAACAATTTATCGAGGTCAAGGATGTTGAAGTTAAATTCACTCCATAGCGGTAAATAAACCCTTTTATAGTTTATATAATGTTCATAACTATAGTTTTCTATCAACAGTCAATGTTAACTTTTGCCCCAACATTTCTCTTCATTCCATTTACTTTTTTTAGCCCATCTTTTTTTTAAAGTTTTTCCTTTGATAAAATGTTACAAATTTACATGTCAAGTTCATTAAATAATTGCAAAGTGCAGATACAAAAAAAAAAACGAGTGCTTGAAACTTTTAACTGATCTAATATCAGCAATGACCTAATTCAAATGCTTTTTAAGTGTTGCCAGACAACTACAAAAAAAAAAAGTTATTTATATCCTTAATATGCATATACATATACCAAAGAAGTAAAAGCAAATGCTTTTTAAAACAAGGATAGATAACATTTTGACACACTTTTTCGAATAGATTTCAAAGAGATTGAAAATCAGAATATATAAAAATTAATACAAAGTTTTTCAACAGATTTATTTAACGATTTTATCTTATAGTTTTTACTCAACCCTCTAAACACTTTCTACTTTCTTTCATATTTTTGCTAAAGACCTCAGATATTTTACTTTTTTTTTTCGAAAACATTTTTAATTCCTTAGGCTACATGTACAATTAACAATATTTTTTTCTAAGCTCACAAATTTTGTATAAGAATTTCCCTTAACATTTCCCCCAACTAAATTTGTCCTTTGTTTATATTATTCTTACGCAAAACTTTAGGAATTTCACATACTTTTATTTAAATTAAAATTTGAGATATTAATATTAAGCTGACCCAGTTTAAAATATTTACCAACATTTTGCAATCTTTTTACAAAAAAAAAACATATATATATATATAAATTTCATTCTCAGCCTGAGGGCAAGTTGATTTGTTGCTAAACCAAGTGAAAAAGAATGTAAATTTTGCAATAGGCTAAACATAAAATAAAAAAAATAACATAAAGAGAAAGGCAACAAAATAAATTAAGCAAAAAGAAGATAAAATAATATTTAAATCTATGTTGAAATTGATATTTCCCTCAATACAAGCAAAAAAACAAAAAAAAAAAAAAAAACCCACAAGAAAAAGAAAATTAAAAGTAAAAGAGAAAATATGTAAATGAAAAATCTAAAAAACATATTCATAAAATTCATACGTAAATCAACAAACAAATGTAAATTGTACTCAAAGTACACATACACACACACAAACAAATACACACAGAAACACACACACATACATAAATACATCACATATACTTCAGATCCTGTAACAATTTAAAAAGTATCAAAAAAAAAAAGAAGAAAAACATATTAATTGCCTGTATGTACTAAGCCTTAACATTTAAGCCAAAAAAATGACAAGCAAAAAAGGACAAAAAAATACAACAACAACAAAAGAATACATAAAACAAAATTATATTTTTAAGGTAAACCAAAGACTTTTTTCTTTGCATCTAAATGAGCGAGGCATTAAAAAGACACACACACATACACACAAACACAAAAAAATATATATAAAACAAAAACAAATAAGCATAAAAAGAAATAAATTGAAAGGATGGCAAATAAGAAATAATGAAAGAAAGAAGAAAAGAAAGACAAAAAAAAAAGAAACCTAAAATTTAAGTTGAACTTATGTATTATGTATTGTATAAAATATATACATAAATATATAATATAAATATAGGATATATATATATATATATATAAAATATAGATGTGTACTTACCATAAATGTATGTATGAATGGTTAAATGAAAGAGATAGAGATAGAAAGAAACAGAGAGAGAAAGATCAGCCCTTAGACAAAAGGCGAGCGCATTGAATGCATGAAAAGCAACTGAACAAAAAACAAAATGAAAATATATATAACATATATATATATCAAAATATATATATAAACAAAAATAACATTGTCAAGCATTGTCATTATTTATACATATATACATTTTTTTCAAGGTATACCATAAGCTACGAGGTAGGTAACTACAATGGCTGCAAACAGGTAAGAGGTAAAAAGAATAGAAAAGGAATGGAGGAAGTGACCCAATTAGTTGGCCAACGTTAAACAATAGACAGACAATGGGTTAAAACTAAAGCCAATGATGCAGCAGCTAGTTTAGTTCAACATATTAGGGCCAATCGTCTCTAATCGCCAATTATGCATTTAAATCCAATATTCACACCAAAGATATATACATAGAGATACCAACCAGATATACATATACAAATATATGTATATATGTATCTATACCACATTTGTATGTTCAATTGGGGGAAACTACATACACCTGCTGATACTAGTCACTAGTCGAGTAGAGTAGCACCAGACATATAAATCGATATGCGTAATCGCGTGAAAGCTCCAAATTAACATTAAGTTCTCTAACGACACGACAGATACCCTAAAACAAATTGGTTAATCGATAACCACTAAAGCGAGTCATTTAACTTTTACGTGAGATAAAACAAGACAATTTTTTTATATTTATAAACATATACTAAAGGGTTTAAAAATGTTTAAAAAAATACTTTATTTTATTGTCATAAATTTATAGAATTATATTTTTGTATTTTGTTGTCAATTTTTGAAGAAAAGGGTTTTAATAATTTTCAAATTTTTTCAACATTATTATTATATTTATTATTTTAAGTTTTTTATTGGAGATTTTAATAAAGCTTCGATCTTCTTTAATTAATTTTAACTTAATTTTTTTTTCAATTTTAATTTTAGTAAAACATATAAAAAATCTCCTTTAATGTGCCAAATTTAGTCAGTTACTGAGATTAGGGACTGACTAAATTTGGTACATTAGAAGTCCTTTTTTACTGTGAATAAAATATGAATTTTTAAAACTTTATGTATGTTTTTAAGTTTAAAAATTTTTATACATATTTTATATTTTTTTTTTATATTATTTTATTTTGATCTTTTAGCTATAATGTATATTATACTCAGATATTATTTGTTTTATTTAAAAAGTAAAATAAATATTAATTGTTTAAATTATAAATATGAAGTCATTTATATATAGCTTGAACCTTAGTAAAAGATTCAAGCTATATAAAAATTGAAATTTTGATTCTTTTGCATGTCACTTGTAATTCCGAATTAATCAGTATTTTATAATTAAACAATATTTCAATTTGATAAATTTTTAAGTTATTTTAATGTATATATAATTATGTATTTAGAATTTTGGGCCCAAGAACTAAACAAATCAACAAGAATCGATTTAAAAGGATAAGTAAAGGTCTTCGACTGCTAAAATTAAGATTCACAACAAATAAATTTACAAGATTTTTATTCCAATAATTCCAACGAATTTAAACCAGTTTTTTTACGTTTTTTCAAAGTTGATAACTTTACCAATTTTGTTATTTATTGTAATACATTTTTTTTAATCAAATTTTTAACAATATATAATTTTTGTCTGAAGAAGGATCTTTATAAATTGAGCTGGTCTAAGACATTTGTTTACAATATTTCATTTAATGAGTTTATGTTGCTTTTGCTTTTTGTGAACAACAAAATGAATGATATTTCTAAGAGACTTTGTTAGAGAAACTCATCGGTTGGCATTACTAACCTAGGTAACCTTTTCAGTTAGACATATATATATACCTATATATATATATAGACAATACCCCCTATACAGCTGTATATACATATGTATGAGGTCTATGCGTGTGTGTGAACCGTATTATAAGCAAACTTTGGAGTTCTGTATGTTGAATGATGAGAAAGGGAATGTAAGGGGGGGCAGAGGAGGCATTAGGAGAACGCGTAATAAATACGGCGGCCCAGCACGAGATTATATCATGGCGTGTGGCTATGGTAAACTGTCTGCTCCATGGCACTCTTCTGGGCTACCACTCACTCCATCATCACCTCGCATTCGTCTCTTCCCACTGGTCGTTGGCCTTATTGACGACTCGCAAACTTTGCCAACTAAACAAGTTTTTGGTGCCTCAAATGAAATTTAGGTTGCAACTGGAAGCCCAACAAAAGCCAAACAAAACAAAGCAACGCAAACCAACAACAACAACAACAACAAAAAATTAGAAGTTTTCCTTAGCTAAGAAGGAAAGTGAATTTTATTTGTTCAACTTTATTACGTATACGTGCCGTTGTGCCGCCTGTGCAAATATACAAAATGCAAAACGTGTACCGTGTCCTCCCCACCCCCTCCAACATCTCGCAACTCCCCCATTCCCCTCCCTGACCATTGTATCATTGTACCCCAAACACCCAACAAAAACTGATCTCTAATGAAGCCTCCGCCAATGTCAGGTGCTATGTTGTCCTCGTCATCGCACTTTTATGTTGCATACATTGCGGCTGTTTAACGACTTTGGCCAACATACATATGAGAAATTTATAAAAAGAAACAGGCACAAAAAAAAAAAGAAGAAACAACCAAAATATAAACCACAAAATACAAAACTCTGGCACCTAAGCTAACAGACAACTGAGGCACTGAGACCAGAGACCGTAAATATTGTTCAAAACGGCAGTTTATTTTTGGGGCGGCCTTTTTTAGCCAGTACATCAATTCAATAGTAGGCAACAACGGCTGATGGATGTGAGCCAAGCCAAGTTGAGGCGAGCTGAGCAGCAGCAACAACAAGGATACAAGCTGCTTGAGAAAGGTGCAGACACACACACACACACACATAACACACGGACACACAACGTTGAGTATAATATTAAAGGCCTTTTTTTCCATCTCTTTTCATTCTTGTATTTTGTTTTTTTTTTTTTGTTATTTTGCTTGGTCGATTCAAAAGCGGCCGCAAGTTAAATAAAGAGCAAACGAGCAGGCAAGTTGAGAAAGTTTTTGGCTATAATAATACAATATTTAAAACGACTATCAAATACTCTATTTTGATTTAGTTACTAGATAGAAAAAGAAAAGGTTTGCTCTATCCAAATAGCATGTAGACTATTATCCTTGGAATAACTTTTAGTAAAGAAAGTGTCATCAAATGCCTTAGCTTAGTGGTAAATATGTATTGTGGCAAAAAAAGGGCAAAAACTAATTCAAACAATGTAAGAAAATAAAATAATTGTAATAATATCAATTGATTTTAATAGTAACAAAAAAAGTTAACAAGAATTAAAAGTAATATAAATAATATAAAGAAATAAATTAAAGAAGAAAGCTGATTCTTCATTTGCCAAGACAAAAAAAATTAATATTGAAAACCAAAAGGTAAAAATTTGTAAATGGAAATGGATTGGAAAATTTCATTAAATAATGTTTGTAGTTAGCATGGCCCTACTCCTCCTCCTATAAAAAAATTAGTTCAAACTACGTTGAATCAATAAATCGAAGGATTCCTCACTGCCAACATAGATACTTAAGATTATGAGACATAAATCTTTGAAGAAGCCTCAGCTTTAAAAAGATCAATTTTTTTTAGAAACTTCTACAGCTTTTCTTAAATTTTATAAAATGATAAAATGTTAAGGTAAAATTAAAAATTGTTTTACATTTTTCAATCTCGAGCAATAATTACTTGTTTAATTAAACGTTGAAAAAAGTTCCAAGAAGTTTATTTTTAAATAATCTGGCAACTTCAGAATGGTTAACAGCAAAGACTAAATTATTTTGAAAAAATATACAAATAATGTTTTTATCAGTATTATAAAAGAAAAGTAATATAGACATACACACAGTAAAGCGTAAAAAGTAGTTAAGGGGTACTAAGTATAGAGTATATATATTCGTAAAGAGCATGTTTAATCGATGATTTATATAGTATATATTTATACGCTCTGTGACGATCTTAAGGTTATATGAATCTACACTAAAATTAAAAAACAAGATCCAAAATCAAGGAATTAAAATGATTTTGTTTAGCTTTTGACAAACATAAAGTTCATTATAAATTTTTCCAATTTTTCATTTTATTTTCATTTGAAATGTTAGTTTATGTACTCAATTTAGAAAATTCATTTAAGACTTTTCAACTTTAAGTCCTTTGTTATAGCTAACAATGCCACTTGACCAAACTCAACAAACTGTTAGGGTATTGTAAAGAACATGTACACACACACAAACATATGCAGGCATAAACACCCACAGATACATATACGCATGCCAAACAGTCGGTACACACGCACATACATATAAACACACACACTCACACAAACACACAGTCGTAAACACAGAGACTTCAACAAAGAGTTGTCCTCCTGCCTGTCAAAGGCAGGACTCTGCATTGGGGAGTGTGTGTGTGTGGCACTGTCTCTTTAACGTCTCCAGGATTTAATGGCCTCATTAATTTTCTATGCTTGGCCTTAAATTATTTCACTAAGCAGAAAGAGTCGCTGGCATTGCTGTTGCTGTTGCTGCTGCTCAGCTATTCCATTAACTTGACTTCTCCCACCCCTTGACACACGCCCCAAAGCTCAGCCCATCTACTCAAGTAAGTCTCTGTATGTTGTCGGTTTTGTATTTTTTTTTTTTTTATTTATTTTTTTTCTTTCCTGACTGTCATCAACATTAATTTACATTTATTTATTTAATCAATAAAAATAAATAAATGCCATGTGCGTTAGTAATTAAAACAAATCGGTTTTTATTGCGTACCGAAAATTGAAATTGCATAAACATAAACCAAATAGACAAGGCAAACAATAGAGGCTACCAAAAATTCAAATTATCCATACAGTATATACATACATATGTACATATATATATAAATATATATATATATATATATATCGGCAACCTTTCTGCGTATTTGTATGTGTGTTCCTATTTAATTACTGCACATCAAACATTAATCACCAGCCAAATGCAAAATAGAATGGCGGCCGAATGATAATTTTGTTGCACGATCTACACACACAGAAACCACCAAATGGACACGAAATTTGACGCCTAAACCAAAAATATGTGCGTGGCAACAACAAAATGCATAAACCCAATTACTTTGTACTTTTTGGTGGAAAGAAAAGAGAAGGGAGAATAGAAAAATTTTTGCAAATTTTTCACCATAATTTATGGTGCACAAAGCGTAAAAACCAAACACAACAAAAACGGAAAAATCAAACCTCTAGCAAATCAGTATGAGAAATTATGCAAAAATGTATTCCAGTTGCGGCCAGTGGAAAATTTTTTTATATACCAATGTGTGTGTATGTGTGTGTGTATGTTGAAATACAGATACAAATTAAACTAATGCCCAGATAGATACATTTATATTGATCAGCAATTTAATGTAAATTATATTGTCTATTACGTGGTTCTGCCTATCTAACTAAACGAATATGTATGCGTGTGTGCATGTGTATGTGTGTGTTTGCGTGTGGGTGGATATGTTAGAGTATGGGTCACATTATGCAAATCGAAAATATTTGTATCTATTCTCTATCTGTTGCTTTTTATTGGCATTTGCTTTATTGCTATCAAATACAGAAGCAGCAAGAAAAAAAATAAGCAAAGAAACGTTAAAAGTTTGTTTAGGGGAAGGGCTCTGTAAAGTATGCTACAAAATATAGCTACGATACGCAGGAGTAGGAAAAGGTTATTTAAAGATCGAAATGATAAGAGAGAAAAATAGTTCATTGAACTTAATTTAAAACTTAAATTTTATAATATTGAAGAGCATTAGAAATGCGAAAAGGGACGCCCTTGTTCTTTTAGTTCTTTTGGAAAGTTTTTCAACTTGTTTTTTATTCTTATTGAGCTTTTGTTGTAAAAGCTGAAGCTAAAAGAGTCCAACAGATGAATAAAAAAAAACCTGAACAACAAACTTAAAGAAGACGAAAGTGAACTATGTCTAGGCAAACATTTTAACAACTTAATGGGTTAAAAAAAAAATTGCAATCGCTTAAACTGTTGAGTAAAAGTTTTAAAAAAGGGAAATAAAATTTAAATTTTAGTTTTTCACTATAAATAATTAATCGAAAGATAACAGTTTACTCTTTGACTGGAAATATAATAAAGACTTACCACATATTATATGAATCTAAATGAAATATTTTATAAAAGAAATTATATTAGAAAAACTATATATAAATCTAGATGAAAATTGAATGAACGAAAATGAAAGGATACAAATCAAAAGTTAAAAACTTACAAAATTAAAAAAAAAAAGCCATAAATTTGGAAGTTAAAACCAGTTTTATTATAAATAATATCTTGAAAAAAAGTTGAAAAAAATGGCATTAAAAAAAAAAGATTTTTTCTTAATCGTAAAATTTTTGGTAATAGAAATAATATTCAACTTTATACTAAAACTATTTACAAAATTTATTTATTGGAAAATTTCTATTAACCTTAAATAGGGACTTGTTGATGGTTCCTTGTTAGCCAAGGCGCCAAAAGGAATGACAAACGACATTAAAAATATTGTTTTTATATATGTATTTTACTTATGATATATATTTATATATTTTGTTTCAAACAAGAATGAATTTTACTTAATTTTTATTGATATTGTTAAATCTAATTTCGCCATTTGAAACACGTAAAAATTGCTTGCTATTTTAGAACTTTTTAATTACTTTTTATTTAACTATTTGACATTTTTCGCTGCTACAGTGCTTCAAAAACACGTGGCTCTACCATCAATTATTTTCTAGTATTATTTGAATGATTATTAATTAATTTTTCTCATTCATGAACACCTTCTAAATAGTATTACAATAACAATCATGTGTTTAATAATAATGCTAAATATAAAACAATTCTTTAAGAAAAATCCTTCATATATATTTCAATCCGTTTCCTTATTAGTGGCACTTAAAATATTCTGGATAGAACATTCCAAATAATTCATTAATTATACAAATTTATATTGCATCTTTTATCGTAGAAGGTATACAACTTATTGCCTTGTTTCAGTTTCATTTCAATCAGCATATATATATACATATATATATATAGCTAATAAAATTTAGATAAAATTACAAAATGTTTTCTTTTCTTTTTTGTTGTTGCTTTTTTTTACTTGGTATTTTGTCGATTTCTACGAAATTGCCTACAAATAATCGAGAGCAGCCAAGCTACAAGGAATCTGAGAGCTGGAGAGGTAGACAAAGACATCAATATACATTTATATATATATATATATATATATATATATATATGTCCCTCACTTTCTCTCTCATTTCCTCTTTTGCTTTCACTCTCCTAGTCAAAGCATGAGCTCATTAAAAATTCAATACAAAATACATTTTGAATGCATTGTTGTTGTTATTTTTCTTCGTTTTTTTTTCCTCTTGAAGAGGGGTAGACATAGTCACCTGCCCAGCCACACCTCTCGAAGGAATAGCAACAACAATAACAATGATTACATTTCCATGCAAATCAAATTGCCATAAGATGTTACCTTAAAGCCAAAGATACCAAACTGTTAAAGGAGCAATTTGAATTTAAGCTTATAAAATTGCTAAACGTTTGCCCTAAAACGAAGTAATGATATATATATATATATACTATACTATAGATATATGTAGGTATATCTATATTTCAGATAATTAGGAGCATGTATATCAGGTGATACGATTCAAATGCGTTTCGATTTATTTCCTTGTTAGTTTTATTTATTGATTCGCTGAGTGTTCATTGCCACCTTGAACGCCCAAGTTGTCAGCGTGATTAAATAATACCCCATTCTCTATCATTTTTTATTCTTATTTCCATTTGCCCGACTACTCGACCGGCCTCCGACCCTCCCACAATAGCCTATCTCAATCCATTAAATAGTTTATTCTATTCTTGTTATACTCTTTATTATAGTAAAAATCTTAAAAGGTATATTCGTATCTGGAAAATCTATGTGAAATCTATGAAAGAATGGGAAACTGTAAAAGTTTTTCAGATTTATAATCAAACGACTTTAATAGAACTATATCTTTCGTTATAGGGCAAAACAACAATCTTTAATCGATATTAGAATTGACAATGATTGTTCATTTATGATAGCTCAACTCTGGGGATAATCTTTAGAATAATATTCATATAAGTAGCTTTAACATCAACCTAGCAATGAATACTTGTATATAATATATAGAAACAATATTCCATATATACACGAATTTGTAGTAAACTAACTAAAAAGAGATTCCGAATCCTTTTACTTTCATTCCTTAGTTTAGTTTAGAACACAGTTTTGTTTTTTAACAGTTTTGATAAATTGGTAGCAATTATTTATCATAAGCCCAAAAAGCAACTCTAAAAGACTTCCAATTAGGGATTAGTAATGCTTTCTAGTCGGTTTACCATTAACTTGTATATTATCCTGATTCTCTTATAGGTAAATACATATGCCGAAAACATGGATTACTCTTTACTTACTTTACTTTTTAATGCTATAAAATGGATATTCTTAGGAATAATCAATATAGAGATATATTATAAACATATTAGTAAAGTTACTTTTCTTATTACAGGGTATCTCAAAGTCGTTTAACCATTAGAATTGTTGATAGATAACTTTTGTTTTTGCGTGCCTGATTGGTAGTGTGCGTGGTAAACATTTATGACGTATCGATTGTTATTAATTTCAACGCCAGCTCAAATATTTAGTCAATTTGTCAAACAGGAAAGGCACTTACCCCCAGTACCGACATCATCTACGGCAAAAGATACATATGTATCTATATGTACATGGTATTATATGGTTGCCTGGTCATTGGCATTAAGGGGTTAATAATTCATAATGTGCAACTTTCACTCAAATCAAACACCTCATCAACGACATGCGTGGGAGCCTTTCATTCACTCTCTTAATCACCCTCTGACACTCTATCACCCCTCTATCTATCTCTATCTTTTGCATCTGTTGGACAATTTTCGTTCATTATTATCTTCATATTTCATGGATAAATCAAGCAAAACAAAAACAAAAAGAAAAACCAAAATATTTCGTTAGTGGAACTCCGGCAAAATAAATAACGATAACAAATGTGCGTTAATGGCAAAATGAAAGTGCAACTGTATACCGAAAATTGCGGAAAGAGTTCTCATTAATTGATATTGATGTGCATAATTGAATATAGTTGTTGATCAAAATAAAACAAAAAAAAAAACAAAAAATAGTTCCTCTTGTCCCATTTGTGTGTCATCAAATATGATAAAATAGATCAAGTCAGTAAACAAATTAATGATTTTATGAACTTTTATTATTTCTTATTGAATCAATTGTATGTTTGCAGAGAGGAATCGGAAAGTTGTTAATAGACTTTGGTAAACAGTTTTCCATTAACCGAAATCTATAATATAATAGAAAACCCCAAATAAGGGTTATTAAACAAGGATTACTAGTAATGCGGCAAAGGGTGAAATGTCTGAAGTCTAATTAGAGAGCTGAAATCAATCGCAAGTAATTATTATTTACAGAAATTGTTTTTGGTTTGATATTATGATAGGATTTATTATTTCAAATAATTATTTTTTCCATATGATAAAGTGAATTTATTTTCAATTTTATTAATAGATTATATCAACTGAATTTTTTATTGCAAATAATTTAAACAAAGCCTTAACAGCAATTTTTCTCCACTAAGTTTCTCACTGTTTCTTTACATTTGGCTGTAGCTCTGTTAATGTTAGTGTTGATAAATGTCTTCGCTAACCGTTAGCCACTTAGCTTACTGTTCGTAGTTCTGTTAATTAGTTAACTACTTCGAACACTAATTTTAAACCATTTCCTTTCCCTTCCTGCAACTATGTACCTATATCTTTGGCATATTAAAATATAAATGTCATTTGAAATTTAAATTATTTTCAAACTTTATATATGGCCCCTTTTTGATAGGTTACAAATATTTGCCGCTTGCCTAAATTTTACTTTCCAAAGTTCACCAATTAAAAACAGTTAAAGTCTAAATTTAACTTTATGCAACTTTATACACAAGAAAGTTAATAATGCCATTAAATTGTATGTCGTATCAGGTTGATAGACTAACAGTTGCATAGATACCTACACCATACCACACACACATTTCCGTCTACGTCATAAACTTTCACAGTCATTTCTGGTAGATGGGTAAATACATCATAGATGCCATAGGTGGCTCATAACTTTGGCTATAATGGAAAAAAGAAAAAAAAAATTGAAACCAAAGAGAAGAGAGGGAATCCCCTTTTTAAAGCACTACCAAGGTTTTACCTTCTCTTCCTGTCTTGCTTGCTTCCGCTCCTCCCTTTTATAGAGCCGCCCACAAACATTCATCATTATTAAGGCCTTTAATTTATGGTACCCATAGCCATTTTTTTTTGTTGTTTTTTTTTTCATTTTTTTTATGGTTTGTGTTTTACATTGACTATAACACTCATACTATATAGCAGCTGCTGCCGCTGTCAAGAGTTCAAAGCTCTCTCTTTCACTCAGAGTGTGTGTGTGAGTATGTTGTGTGTACAGGTAAGTCTCTTTATATGTGAGCATAAAATCGATAAATCTTAAAAATTCAATAACACCGGCACACGCAATGTTAGAAAGACGTCCACGTGTTCGCTTCTCTGTCATACATACATATGTCAATATCAAACAAAAGGTGAGGGTCAATGGCATATTTTTTGGATTCTTCTGGTGGCTTATATATCGTGGAAAATTAAAAATTCAGGCAAAACTGAATCAATATACATATGTAGCAAGGGGTAAGATATAAAATATTATTTTTCCATGTCTCTTTCTCTTCCTCTTTGTCTTTCTCTTTTTCAGGCCTATCGATGACAACTCTGGGTAGCGGTTTAAAACTTTTAATTGGCAGCTTTAAGGCGTAATCTATACCATACACACACAGACAGAGATATGTATAGATATAGACACACTCACAGGCACAGACATAGACAAGTTGTAATAAGCCTTCATCAATGCAAGTAGAACAGCAGCGTCTCAACAAGTTGTGAAAACTTTTGCTTTCATGTCGACCTAAAGTTAAACTTAAAGTGGAATTCCATTATTGGCCTCCTTTATCCGACAGCCGTCAGTTGGGCTGTGTGGCCCTTTCTTTTCCCCTTTCCCTGCATCTTCTACAACTCCGCTTAACAGGAAAAACCTTTAAAGGTAAGCCACAACAACAAGAACAACAACGACAGGGACAACAGCAATAACTGAAAGAAGAAATGTCAGGTAAGCAGAAACAATTAATTATATACGAAAATAAAGCGAGGCTGACCAAAACGGCACTTGGGCCAAATAGGTCCTGGCATAGCAACAAGGACAACACGGGGACAGCAGCCGCAATTTTTATGATTTGCCACAAGGTTATGGCTGATGCCCCACTTACCCCACTCCTCTGATTGTTATTGCTGCGTGGGCCACAGGCAAAACCATTCGTATTATTTATTATATATATGTATATAACTATATACAAACACACAAACACATACATATATATAAATTGTATTGTATTTATTTTTGGTCTGGACAAGTGTCCACGGGCAAGGCCCACACACACCTTCCTACCTTGTTTTCGTCTTCATTTTTGGCCATTTCATTTAATATTTTCCTTTCTGCTTCCTTTAATCCGTTCACAAATGCTCCATTAAAGTCACATTCGCCATGGAAATTTCCTGGCTAGTCGCAAATGCATTTAACTGCGATCCGATAACATATCAAAATAAGTCAATTAACTTTAACGTCTGCCTAAAAGTTTACCTTACTATTTTTCTATCCAAGTCTGGCGATCAATCATTTAGATAACAAATTTTTCTTTAAGTGGTTCCATTAAGTGTAATTGTATTAAAGATTTAAATTTTTAATTGTTTAATGCAAAAATTACTTTAATTTTAAACCAAAAATATAAAGAATAAGAAAATCTTATAATGATTGAAAATATTTTTCCCAACTGATTAAAATGTTTTATATAGAAGATGATAACTATGTTTATTTGGTTCTTTTTGTTCTCTTAGGAGTATTATTTTTATATGAATGACTTAACATAGCATAAGATTGACAGAATGTTATATATTTCTTAACATTATATGTTACTCGTAGGTAACCTATTTCAATGTTATGCTAATGACTCAATTGTTTATTGGCATTTGTCATATATTTCAACAGAAGATATAACAAATCGCCTCAATAAGTAATTGTATTCAAATTTAATAGATAATCAAAATAAATAAATTTTAAATAAATTTCGAATTAAATTTTTAGTTAGATATTAAAAACAAAAGGAACTTAATTATTGAATTATAAAGTTATTCTAAATGCGGATCTTAAGTTGAGAACTAAATCTAGAATCTATCTAGAAAAAGGTTATGTATGAATGAGCATTATATGTTAAACTTTTCTTAACAAATCAATTTGAATATAATTCTAAAATAATAAATACCTTTAACTGACTAATACCTAGGCAAAGAAAAATTATATTGCAGCTGATAAACAAATAACAAAAGTTTATTTAATCATTCATAAAGAACAAGTGACAAAAAGTATTGTGAAAGAATTGCAAATATATACCGATATATTTAGTCATTATGAATTATGAGTTCTTAAACAATCAACCTATGCAAGTCAAAGGCAATTTGTTCTAAGATTATTAAACTAAGCAAATAAAGTAAAATTTCATTATTATTTATTTTTAATGTCACATAAAAATGGAATGTTTGTCTTGTATATAAATTAAATTTAGTTTGCTTTTTGAAGCATAGCTAATAAATGAAAGAAATAAGTCAAAGAAAGTAAATTAGAAAATTGAAATACCATCAGACATTGCTGAAAACATGAATTCAAAAACAAGAATATAAAACGTAAGATACTAAAAGAAAGATAAAATTTATGATAGTTGGGCAACTCCTTGAACAGACACTTAAGCATATGCAATAAACATAAATCAATTGGCAACTCTTTCGATACGATTGCCAAATTCTATTATTGTCTGTTTGTCTATGTGGAATATGGAAAAAAGAAACGCCGCATTTCCTTTTATTGTCTGTTGCTTTCGTTCTCATTTTTTTTTTGTTTTTTTCTGCTTTTTGTTTTTGTGTGAGCCTCAACAATTAAACCATTTACAGTTTATAACCATGGCATGCCATTAAATAGAATTAAGTCAGTCCGATTTAACCGCCTTCACCATGTCTGTGGTGCGGTAGTGGGTGGGGAGATGGAGGAGGAGTAGGAGCTGGGGCAGTAGACAGTCAGTCAAGCGCAACGCCAAAAACTGAAGTACCAATTCAAGAGAGAGCTTCGCCATAAATCGCTTATCACGCGACATTAAAACAACAACAACAATGTTGCCACTGACTTTTGATGTTGTTGTTGTTGCTGTTGTTGCTGATGGTAGTATTGTTGTTGTTGCTGTTGTTCTTTCTTATTGCCCGCAGCAAATGCCAAAAATTGCCGCACACAAAAACAATACAAAACAACAGCAAAGAGAGTGGAAGAGCGAGTGTGAGCGGAAGAGTAACAGCAAAATGTAACGGCCACGGAGTTTTAATGTACTGCCGGTTAAAGAAGTGGTAAAGGCATGAGCAAGGGAGAATATGGGGAAGGGTATGAATATCGGGTAACGGTAAGGACAAGAAGAAGCAGCAATGTAGATGTAGGTGGTGAGAGGATGAGTAACCCAGAAAACAAAAACAAAACAAAAAAAAAAACAACGAAAAATAGCAACAGCAGATTAAGCGCATAAAATGGTAGCCCAAATGGTCGCCGGTGGGAGAGAGCAACCCAAGTGAAATTGGATTTTTCGTCTCGTAGGGAGAAGGAAGTGGTATAAAGAGGGCAACAACTAAAATAAAAATTAAGACGTCATCAAAATGCAATTAAAAAAGTAGGTAAAAATGAAAATAGCCGCAGATTTATTTAAGCCCAGACACCCTAGCTCCACCTCACCAACATCACCATTTGTAGCCAAGAAAAAAGGCAACCCGAATCCATTAAAATGGGTAAAGGATCAGGAAGGATGCGAGACAGATGTTGCTGCTGGGTCTGTTTGTTGTTGCTGTTGTTGCTGCTGCTGCTGCTACTGCCCCTGTTCTGCATTGTCTAAGAACAATAACAACAAATAGATTTATTGTTGATGGCATTATTAAATTTTCCTTCATATTTTTTTTCTCCTTTTTTTTCTTTTTGCTTATTTTGTTTTGTTTTTTCGCTGTCATAATAAAAAGGCAAAAAGCAGAAAGTGTGATGATGTGCCTGCTGGGAGAAACACTCCGCGAGATAGCAAAGAGGGAAAGCATAAGGAAGGATGAGTGCGTCCTAACGATGACGACGCCAACAACAACGAGCACAATGTCAGGACACAGCCACACGACAACATCTCGCCCCAGGGGCAGTGAACAACCAACAAAAAAGAACGAAATATTCACAAAAAGTGTAGTAAAATACAAAATAAAATAAAAGTAACTGTAGTTTAACCCTGAAAATTTTTCAAAATTTACAAAAGTTATAATAAACAAAGAAAAAATAAATGTATTTAAATGAAATTAAAAAGAAAATTAAATATAAAAGAACTTTTAAGCAACTTATTAAATTGGCTTCAAAAAGAAGCTTTATTTAGTTTATTAACTAAAAATTTATACTTTTGTTACAGTATTCCTAATTATTTGTTAATTTATAGTTTTTGTAGAGCGTTCTTAATTTTAATATTGGTAATTAGTACTAAAAAGTTAATATAATTAACTTGAAAATAGTTTTAAACTCTCTTAAGATATTTTTGACTGAAGCAAAGTCTATTTCAAATTAAAAACTAAAGGAAAGCTCTTGTTAATTTTTAAAGAAAAGAACATTTAGATAACAAATTTATTGGAAAACTTCAAAGGTAAACATTTACTGAAATTTGAACTCGAGAAAATCAGGTTTATTTATTAAATTTAAATAAATAATAGGATTTTAAATTAAGGTTCCATTTTAGGATACGTTTTACTTTCATTTTATGTTAAGTTTTCAATATCAAAAAAAATATAGAATTTTGACTTTAATTTTTATTTTAGGTTAGGGTTTCCCTTCTGCTTTCTGTCTGAGGATTTCTGTTAAAGAGCAAAAGCTTTGAAATAGTTGAAAAGTCAACAAATTCAGTGTAAGCTAACAACGCCTCGTAGAAGTATTAAAAAAAAAAACAGTTATAAATAGTTAAGGGCAGCACAAACACGCCAAATACTCTATGGACTAAATACTCCCAAAGGATGACAAAGCTCTTACCTCATCCGCTTCAGTTTATGAACAACCAAAACTGGCAATCACAAATTATAAATCCCCAATTTTTTTTTCATTATCAAAGAGAAAGGACTTGTGATGAGAAGCAGAAGAAGACAAGAAAAGACAACGTCAAACACAAAACCGATAAGAACAAGTCCCAGACGTGGTACAAAGTAAAAATAAGATACAACGAAAGAGAGAGAGAGAGAGCAAAATCTGTTGCAATCAGTACCTTTACCTCTTACCTCTCTTACTGTACAGAGTTTGCTTACATATATGCAAAATCTGTATTGTTATTATTGCATTAAAGGCAAAAATTATTTTTTTTTTAAGAGATGCCAAAATGTAGCCAAGAGAGTTGCCTTCTTCACTCCCCTTGGCCTTTAGCTTCAACTCTGGCTTACCCCCGAGACATAACTGTAATTACAAGAGTATACGACTTGTCCTCTCATTCTTTCTTTCTCTTTATTTTTTTTTGTTTCCCTTCCTCAGTCTTTGTCAGTGCGTGTTGTTGGCATCCTTCTGCTTTGGCTCTGGCTCGATGAAGTAAATGCCGCGGGCGTTCAAATCGAAAAAAAAACGAGATTTACAAAAAGAGAGAACAAAATGAAATACTAAAAAAAAAAGAAAATAATAAGAAATAAATTAAAAAACGAAGCATGAAATAAGGAAATTTATCAGAAGCTGTAAACGCAGCAGAAATGCAGCAACATGGTGAGAGGTTCTTACAAAACAGGTAGAGATACATGAGTACTTACGCCACGGCTTTGGTGGAATGATAGAAGGGAAGGTGGGTGGGGAGAAGCTAAAAGATAAGGCTGCTGCCAGGTGAGCACAATTTAATTTCTCAAGTTGGTCTCTTCTCTTCTCCTCTAATCAAAAGGATTTTTATCGCTGTGCCGCGCAGAAAATTCCGCTTCGCCATCTTTGACAGCTTCAGCGTTTTTATGCAGTGGCAGTGGCAATGGCTCGACGGACTGGCGGGGTTGACAGCGGAAAGGCAAAAGCCTCTGACAAGGACACGATACTAAGGCATAGGACTTTGGCATCGCCAGAGAGTCTCGCATGCAACACGCTAAAAACCACGACAACTGGTTAGACTGGCACCTGACTAAAAAAAAAAATGGAAAAAGAAAACTGTGTGTAGACTGTGAGGACTGAAGTGTGTGTCACAAACATGACAGGCGAAACGTCGACGTCGCCGTTCACGTTGACGTTGACGTCAAGCTGCCAGTTTCAGCAGGGATACGGCTATGGCTGCGGGTCTGGGTCTGAGTCCGGGTCCGGGGCTTTGGTTTTAGCTACGGATTCGGTTCAGGCTGAGTAAATCATTTGGCCAAGCCGAGCGTAAGCAACCAAGAAGAAGCATAATGAAAGGTTTTCCACCATACCATACGCCACCGATTTTCCTTCATCTTGTTCTCTTTCCTTTTTACTTGTTTTTTTTTTTGCTTTCGTCAACTAATTAAATTAGGCAATCCTTTCGACTGCGGCTGGTAAACATAAATAAGCAGAACGCCCAGAGTCAACGAACCTCTGCCTTAGCCACCTCAGTCAGCCAGCTAACTAGTCAGTCAGTCAGTCATCCAGCCATCACTCTCTTTCTCTCGTTCCCACATTGTCGGCATTTGGCTTCCGCTTCCGTGCCGGAAACCATTTTGGCGTGAATTTTACTCCCAGTTTCTTCTCTCATTTGCAGCGCATTTGGCTTGAATTTTGCATTAGCCGCCGCTCCAAGCAGTAACTGGGATGTGAATCTGAAAGTTGGATCTGGATCTCTCCTAAGTGCAGGCTCGTTTGAAATAAATATGCCGCAAAGCAAACAAACAATCAGGAATGGTGTACGGGCAAGGGTTACGCGGGATAATGTGGCAATGAGAGTGCTTATGGGCGTCGGTATTGCAGGCAAGCGAATGGAGAGGGGAGTGTTATGCTTGGGAGCAATGTTTGAAGTAACCACAAAACAAACAACGCGTCAGGCAAACCGCAGTCCAAACCAGGAATAGCAGTCAGCAGCCATTCAATGGCTGCTCTCTGATGGCCTCACTTCCGTCAGTCGTTGACGGTGACAACGGCAACGGCAACGACAACAGCAAGGACGACGAGGACACCAACGTCAACGACCAACAACATTTGCAATTCAATTGCTTCAGCGCCACCTTTTTGGCCTGCACCGGAAATCGCTTACTATGGCTGCCTAAGCGGCAAAAGGTTTTGCCAATACTTTTTATTCCTCATGCTCCCCATCAACTCTGCTCCTACTTTTCCTTCTGCACTCACTCCTAGTACTCCCACTCAATGTAGTCGTTGTCCTTCGCCATCAGACCCTTTAGAAATTGCACAATAAAATGGCAACATTGTGCCCAAAGAGTGCCAAAGTGAGAGAGACACTGTGAAGCAAGAACTAATATCGCATATAAATATATATTGTATATATACACACACACACACGTATATACATACATTTATATATGTATGTATAAAAGAAAAAGCCAGAAACCATTATCAGTTGTCAATGGAGATGCCAACCGGCGATAGTAAGTAAATCACGATACAACTCACAAGACTCTGCAAAAAATCAATGGAATAAGTATTAAAAGATTATTGTAGATAATAAATCGAATAATAGAGGCTGATAGAATATACAAGAATATAGATTAAAGAAGCAAATCTATATGCATATGTATATACATATCTTGTTCTATCATTCTAATATTATACAAATTAAACTGGTTTGCCAACAGGACATGTGTCATCATCTTAATAATATTTTGAATCCATTAAGTTTGTTTTATCTTTTTCGTAAGACTTTTACATTATTGGCAACTTTCAATAGAGTCAAAATTCATAAAGATTCCTAAAAGATAGTTTTTAGTAATTTAAGAAATTTCCTCATGTCTTCAAACACTTTTGAATAAGCTTGAAACTTTTTATTAATTCAAAGGAATATCACTTTGAAGAATAAAACGCTTTTAACAAAAATGCAATCTAAAATATGGCTTCAAACAAAAAAGTTTATATATTTAATTTTCTGGTTGTAATAATAAACTATTCAGTTTATTACTTTCTCTATGTGTCCCCTGACTTAATCAAAGAGAATTTATTTTAAACTTTTTATACCCTGTACCCATAGGGTAAAAGGGTATATTAAAGTCGCTAAAATGTATGTAACAGGCAGAAGGAAGCATTTCCGACCCCATAAAGTATATATATTCTTGATCAGCATCAATAGCCGAGTCGATTGAGACATGTCCGTCTGTCCGTCTGTCCGTCTGTCCGTCCGTCTGTCCGTCCGTCCGTCCGTCCGTCCGTATGAACACGTGGATCTCAGAGACTACAAGAGCTAGAGCAACCAAATTTGGTGTCAGCATTCGTGTAGTGTCTACGCAGATCAAGTTTGTTTCAAATTTTTGCCACGCCCACTTCCGCCCCCGCAATTTAGGAAAAACGAATAACAAGAGTTATATTAAAGGTAGCGTATTTTTATTTGGCACACCTAATAATATGGCCAAAAGGTATCAGCTGACCAAATTTTGTTAAAATCGGACACGAAATATCGAAGATATATCTATGTACAATTTGTACTGAAATGCCCAGTGCGACATTGCGTAGTAAGTGTGAGCGAGATAGCATGCGTTCGTTGCAGCCGCTTGTGAGGAAAATTTTAGTTTGAATTAATGGCGAATTTGAAGGGGTTCGATTTTATAAAGTTCTTCTACTTGGTACAGGGTATACTCAAAGTCGGCAGGGACGACTTGCTTGCTTCATTTTTTTTTTAAAGTAAAAGGATTAAGGTTTTTTTATATTCACTTTTTATCCGAAAGAGAAATAAAATAACAAAAGGCATTTCGAACTATTATACAGCGAGTGTCCTGCCAGCTCGTTAGTTATAACAAACAAACTTATATAAGTTATAATAAAAGGAAATTGGTAAAAACTTAAGTTGAAACGAAAAACATTGCAAATCGATATAATATATTATGTTTATTTTACCACCCTTACTCTCTTGCTCACGTCCTCATCGCTAATGGTTCGCCATCATTAAGCCAATCCGTTGGCCAAAGAATGGAAATGGGAATAGGAATGGGAATGGGAATTGAGGAAAATAGTAGTGCAAGTCAATTAAGTATCAAATGGTTTGGCTGGATGGATAGAGAGCAAACAATCGCAGCGGAGAAGCATTTCAAGCATCTTCTTGCATAAATCGAGAGCAAATTGAGCCAATTTCTGTATAAATACTACGCACTAACGAGATGAGGGACGAAAGGACACAAATTGGGATAGTTACGGCCACGAAGGCAGCTTTTTTTTTCGGGGGGGAAGTGAGAGATGGAAGGAGAGTTGGTAACGTAGAACGATGAGAGGCGGCGCATTACCAGCAAAAGTGCCATAAAAATATGTATTAAAATGAGTAAAAACATTTATTTGCATAAAGTCAACCAGCAAGAGGCGAATGAGATAGCTCAATTGAGGGGAAAGAGAGTCAAGAGTAGTAGGGACAGGGACAGGGACAGGAAAAGGATCAGAAAGTGGGTTGCAAAAACTATTTCAAGTGGCAAAAGTTTTAGCTGCGTACACTTTTAGTGCAAGCTCTGAGCTCTCGAGTATGCACTCGAGTCACGCATAAGTTGCAAGCGAGCAGGTCGAAGGAAACGCCAACAAATGACAGCACCAGGAGCTAACACACATACATACACACTGGCAGAGACATGCACACCAAGCAGCAAGAGTAAATTGCAAGTTAAGCCAAAAGGACACGCACACATAAAAACACAAACATATACTCACACACACAGAAATGCATATATATATATATATATATATATATATGTATATAGAGCATAAGTGCTTAGTGCGTGTCAGGGATACAAAAAGAATGAAGAATTCAATGAAAATTATTAATATGCTAAGCCATAAGATGGAAGAGAATTTCAAAAATCTACAAGACGAAAGTAAACACAAATTATTGTATACAAACATATATAAATAAATCAGAATTGGAAATATTTAAATACATTTTATGCAAATGAAATTATTTTTGATATCATTTGTCTAGAATTTCTATCAACTTGATTGATTACAGAAGCGAACCACATCTGAAAATCGATTTTTTAAGAAATGTCAAACTTTTAAGTTCTTTAATTATTATTATTGGAATCAGAAAAGAAAATGAATTTTACATATATTTTTAAAATGGAATTTCGTTTCTATATATATGTATATTTTCTTTGATTCTTTTCTCTGTTATAGTAACATTATGATGATGATCGAGTGTTAGATAATGAAAACTCAACTGTTTCCTATCTCTGTTATGTTAACATTACATTGATACTCCACTGCTCTGTTAATGCTAGTGCCTGTTAACGCCTCGATTATCCGTTGTATTGAACATTTTCTTGGGATCAAGATCTCAATAGGTTAGAATTCAAAATTTACTACAACTATGAAAACAGAAATTGGATTGGTTGTTCTATGGAATATTTCTATGGGAATTATCCCACATTTTTGCCGCAGTTGGCGAATGCCTATTGTTTGTTAAGGGTACAGGATCTTGAATAACTAAATATCAATAATTGTTTAATGAAAACGAAGTGCAACTATAACGGGATTAAATGCAGTAACTTCAATCTGTGAAATATTAAGCTACATTTTTAAAGTTTTACCTTATTTAAGTGCCACAAGGATTACAGGATTACAAAATGTTAGTCTTACTTTGAAACAGATAAATTACTGTTCACTTCTCGATCCACTAATACGAAACCTTAAAAATAAGAGATATATAGAACAAAGTTTTTGTAAACTTACTTGGAAGAAGACTTAGAAAGAGCAGAATCTAAAATTAATTAAACATTTTTCCCTGTTCTTTTCTTTTCGAGAAGGTTTTTTCTTGCTGATGGGGAATACCTTTCCTATGTTGCAGCCCTGATAAATGTATGTGTGTGTGTGTGAAGTGCATACTTCAAATGTTTCATATCCATAGCCCAAGTCAAGGGAAGCCGAAAATGAATGAAATGGCATTGCGGCGGCAATGCCAGCACAAAATGAAAATACACGCAATCAATTCTGTTTACCCCTAAAGCTCTTAATGTGTGTAGATGTGTGTGCGTGTATGTGGGTGTGTGGCAAGTGAGGAAGCAGCCATTTTCAATATAGTCCAAGTCGAAGTTGATAGTCGATAGAAGGCCAACGGCGATTAACTTAAGTCAAACATTGAATGATTGTTTTTGCAGGGCCAAGTCTGTTGCTGATTACGAAGTTGCATTTGTTATCATAGACAGAGACGACATATAGACAGAGAGAGATAGTGATAGAGATAGAGATAGAAATAAAGATAGAGAGAAAGACATGTTGAATTGCGGTAACTTTGAGACACCACTAAACGGAATCCAAGCAAAACGCTTCGATGAGAGAGAGAGAGCAGATGCGAAGGCGTTGGCAATGGTGTTGAACGTTGGTGACTGGTGAAAAGGATTTCCGCGGCATTCGTTGGGATAAAAATAAATTCAGAAATTGCTACCGCTTCTGCTTTTGCTACTCATGCTGTTGCCTGTTACTGCTTTTCTCAACCAGAAGCTAACCAGTTGACAAGGACAACAACTGGAAACTTTTACTCAAGTGTCGATGCTTACACCACGTCCCCTACCGATTACTAGACGCATTCTGACTCCCCGCTGCGTGCAGCTTAAGATATAACCAAGCCCTTTTCCCTTTATCCATCAGCCTCACGTTTCTTCAATTCGATTTGCGTCGCTTTAACTTTGCTGTCGATTGAGTTTTGTATTCTATTTATAACGCCAAGAGACCTGAGTAAATCGAGAAAAATTGCTTTTTGCCAGCATTTTTCTCGCTAATCTAGTCCAAAGTAAGAAAGGATTCCATCCCCATTTCCGTACTGACAGCCATCCATCAAACGAGGAATGTGGAAATTTTTAACCAACGAAGCAAAAATTGACATCAATTAGGACATGAATAGAAATGAATGTCAGTGAACCAAAAAACAAATTCCGTTTAGTCAGTCAATATTGGTCATTTTCTATTAGTTTTTCTCTGTCGATCCTTCATAGTGGTATGTAATTATGAAATCCCGAGCTAAAAGTTTGCCAAAGAGCTAAAAGTTCTCACTCACACTTACCCGCACTTGAATCTCTATACTATGCGAATAGATGTCTCATTGCGTTTATGATAAATGGTCATTGGAATTGGTATTGGGATTGTGGATTGGTGTGGAGGTGGACTTAGACTTGGACCTGTAGGTGGTGTGAAGATTTCTGCGATAATGAGAGGGCGCATTCCATGTGCGCCTTTTACATTAATCATAGCATACTTATGAGCGTCAAGTGTAATTGAAAGACATTACAAAACTTGTTACTAATGGCATAACATTTTGCTGTTATGGATTTATGACACTGTTCTTTTCCTCTTTCCCCTCTTTTTGTCTTTTTCCTTTTTACTTTAGTTCTTATTGGTTCTTGGCAAATGTTAGATTGTGTGGGCGTGGCATGTCAATAACAAGACATTAATTAAAGCTTAATTAATGTTGGCCATAGACCAAAGTTTTATCAGTTTTCATCCAAATTTAAATGAAGTTTTAATGACTTTCAGCAGTGTGCTTTTAGTATAGAAAATTTCATGACTTTCTAAGAAACAAACTTTAATTTTAACAGAATTTGAACTTAAATGGAAAAACCAATTTAATTAACTAATATTTTAATAAAAGTGAAGTTGCATCTGTTATACTGTTTGCTCAATTTAGTAAGTTTTTAATTGACATTGAAATTAGATATAAATTTATTTTTTTTTTTTGTTATATTTCTTTGAAACTAAGAAAACGTTTTTTTCGCCTATATTCTTAACAATCGTAATTCTCTAGTTAATTGTTTTAAAATGAAGAAATATATTGGTAGTTAGAATAGAATATAGAACATCTCAAAAATAAATATTTGACAGTAGAAATTTCTTTATAATGATGTCACGAAGATAATGACAACGATAAAGACAATATTATATAATAGAATATGTAGATATGTGTACAGTTTATTGTTTATACACAACTTATTTAGTTTTAAACCAAAACTCATCTAACTTCACTTTTTCTGCCTTTTACGACCTCACATAATCTTCTCTGAACTTTGCCTTACTGACTTACTCTAACTGCATTATCACTTATGATGACCACAATGAACTTCCAACATTTCATGAAGATCAAAGTTTTCCCTATCTTATATGGATTTTTTTTGAATGAATCTATATGATTATAATAAAATCTATATTATTTTCTCTTACTTAACTTTTACCCTACCTTACCTTTTTCTTTGTCCCTTTTTTATTTATTTTATATTTTTTATTTTTCATTTTTGATTCATTTGCTTTTTTTAATACTTTTTAGAGGGCAATGACTTTTCTTTTAACTTCATACAAAATTTATCCTTGAAAAAGTGTAATTTAACTTTGTTAAATTTTACAAAGAAACCATTTTACTTTATAGAGTTGAGTTCAGTTCAGTTAATTCAATTAGCTAACATTCTCAAATCAATTTTGTATGCTCAATAACCAAATTCTAACTCATTAAGCTTAACGCGGGAGTACACACAAACATACGTACATATTTACACAATCCACATGCTTTGGGTCATACACACACCAAAACATACACTCTAATATTTGAATTTATACATATATATATATATATACATACTAAATAGTGTCAAAGAGCCAGATTTTAGATGTATGTTTTGTAGGCATTTGCTTGCCTTTGATCAGTTCGCTGGGCAAATTAAAATAAAAACCACATTTGCCATTAAATTTGCTTCTACAAAAGTCGAGCGAATAAGTGTGGTGATATATAGGGATTGGTTTGGTTGTTGCACAGATGGGAGTGGGGATTGGGGATTAGGGGCTGGTTGCGGATTAAGAGCATGGTATGCGGGTGTGCAGCGGCTTTTGTGGCTAGCTAGGTCTTTGATTGATAGAAACAAGCTGCATAATTGTGATCAAGTCACATTAAACTAAATTCACATACCGAAATTGTACATAGCATACTTTGCGGCGAACAAGTACAAAACAAATTTAAAGAGGAAAGAAACCGAAAGAAAGTTAAGATAAATTGCAAAAATATGCGCACAGTTAATAAAAGTTGGTACTTTATGCCGAGAATCCATCCATAAAGCTTGCCCTCAACTTCAAATATAATTAAATTGTTTCGTTCATTTTTTATTATATATATATATATATTTTTTTTTTTTCTTCTACATATTTTACTTTATTTTTTTGTTATGCGTATTTATATTCCATTGCAGACATAATTTGGCAAAGCTTTTGCTACTTTTTTTTATTATTATTATTATTATTTTCCTTATTTTGTTTCTTTTCTTTTCTTTTTTTTTTATTCTGCGTTATTCCTCTCCCCTGCTTTGCATAAAGGACAACAAAGGAAGCAGCGGGGCGAACTGTGAACAAGTCTAATATCTTTTTAAATCATAAGTTGCCTTATATACGAGCACAATATATATAAGTATGTATATGTACCCATTGCCCTAGGGTAACTTGCCGTCCCCTGTACCCTCTCTCGTACCTTCAACCAATCGCCTTTTAACTAGAGCAGCAAATAAAGTCACAGCCACGAACGACAAACTGTGTGAACTTCATCTTCATCTTCTGTAGCTTCTTTTTAGCATTTCGGCGTTTGAATAATTGTTTGACATTTTGAATAATTTAATTTTGGAGACTGTTTTTAAGTGTTGTTCGAGTGAAAATGAAATTGAAAATGAGATTTTCCAGTGTACTTGAAGATTTATCCAAATGGCATTTGGGGAGCAATCAATGTCTTAAGACAAACAAAGAGACAGACAGACAACTTACCATAAAACTTTTCTCTTTCTATTTCTATTTTTGCTAATCGCCAGTAATTACATGTTTAACTAGGAAAACTTAATATATACAAAGTAACCTGTAATTTGCTTAAACTAAAACTAGTTAACAAAACTCAGTAAATAAATAATAGAGTGAACTAAAAAAGTATCGTCAAAGTTCGGGATGGGAATAACACTTTTATATTTGTACACATTTCATTCTACGTCCTTTTGAGATAATCTTCTTACTTAGCTAAAATAAAAGTTCTAAATTTGATTACGCTTTACAGAGTGACCAGGACTACAAAATTCTTAATTTTTTTTGTATTTTATATTTCTTTCAAATAGTGACGTATAAAATCTATCAGAAATACGAAATCGTAAAGTAAAATAGATAATATTTAAAGGTAAGCCAGCAACTCTATGATTGTTATAAAAGACTCTTTTTTCAGATTATTTTAAAAGTGGTAATATAAAAAAAAGGGAACCTTATTCTGCCAAAGTTAAGTTTAAGTGAAAAACTTTATTTTTCGAGGTTTTTTAGGCTTTGTTAACCAAATTAAGCATTGAAAAGTTGATTGTCAATCATTTTTATAATATATTACAATCTGACAGAAGACGGTATGCCCTCATAAAATGATCACCAAAACTTCAAATATTTTTGGTACCCAGCCTCAAAGGTATTATTGAGAATGAATTTTCTGTTTCCCATCTTTACTGTCATCCCGTCCAATGACATGAGCTTAGAAAAGGGATTCACAGACATTTCCATGAACTATCATAAAACGATAAACTGGGCTTTGTTTTAATATAAATATAAAATTTTCAATCCAAATATGGAAAAACGCCAGTTGGCACAAAACTAAATGTCGGATTTTTCTCCGTCTTCGTATTGGCCACTCTATTATTATCCATTCCTATATACTGACTGAGGAAACTAAGTCACTTAAGGACAAGAAATATCAAAAACTAACTTCTTAGATAGCTACCAATGAATAAAGGGCATCAGGACGAACCACTTTCTATCTTATCCTCCCCATAGCACACCTTTAAACAGTATCTATTAGCACTATCAGCACAGCTTTCTACAGTATCTAAGTTCCCTATAACCAAAACCTAGAAGAATCCAGGAATAAATATTTAAGGTAAGCTTATGAGATAACCGCGATTCTAGCCCTCTTTCCTCATATAATTAGTTTTAATATTGTTAATTGTATAATATTATAAATAAAATGAAATAAACTAAAATATTTGTACACCTTTTAATTAAAAAGTTTTAAACATGTGACGCATAGTTTTATAATTAATTTTAATCTGAATAATAGTAAACATTATTAGAAATCAAAAATGTTACAGAAAAGTCCTTTAACAATGTAATATTTATTACAACTATATTTCTCTTATTGCCATAGCAGTGCGGAAGGTAAATCGTCTTATATTAAATTCAGAAGATATCTATCTATCTGTATATACATATCTTCAATTGTGTTTTGTTGTTTCTTTTTGTAAATCTCTCTTATACGTTTTATTGTGTAACTGCTTTTACAATGATCAAGTTTCTCTGTAAATGGTGTTATGTTAAAAACAAACATTCTGTTAAAAACTTAAGCTCTGTTAAATGCTAGTGTTAGTCAACGACTGCTTGAACTCTCACCAATAATTGTTACAGTTGAAATTTTAAACCAATAAATTTAATATTATAAAACCAGAAAAGTTACTTATACTGATAAAATCCAAATAATATTTGAATTTAGTTTCTATTTCTTGTCTTGAAAAGCAACGTTATCAAATATTGAATGTTAAACTTTATCAATATTTTTACTATTAAATTTTATTGGATTTTTTCTTGAGAAAAGAATGGTCTCAGAAGCATTGACAAACAACAAAATTAAAAGTAAAAAATACACAATATTTAATTGTAATATATATTTAATTAAATATACATTCTTACAATAATCTTTATCTATAAACTTATTTTATATGGACAAAGACAACTTTAAAACCATTTAAATTATAGTTTGCAGCTAAATTTGTTGTCAGTCTATTTTAAGGTCAATTAAAGTCCTTTGCTAATAATCCATTTAATATGGACTGCTTAAGCTTTATTTAAAAATAAGTAAAAGAAATTCTCTTGTTTTCAGTTGGCTAGTGTAACCATTTATTTGTGTTGCCTTAAATAGCTTGCCACCTGCAAAAGTGGAGAAAACTAAAACAGTTTAAGTGGCACTTTTATGGTATTGCCTAGTTAGCTCTCACTCTGGCTCTAGCTCTGGGCTAAGACTTGTGATAATTACCTCAAACACATAAAGCCAAACCAATGTAGGACTGTTGGTAAAAGGCCAAACCAAACTGGTTATCCTGGCCACGATATTAATATAAACAAAAGAACTTAAGCTTCATGCCAAATGCTATCCAATTAAATTGCTTTAGCAAAAGAATAACAAAATGTTGGGGGAATGATGTGAGGAGAGGTTAACTGGGGGTAGCGACTAAAGTGCTTATTAATTCGGCGCAATTTCTAGCATTTTAATTTCTTAATTTGCTACCTGCTACAATCAACATAAGGAAAAAAACAACAGCCAGGAACAACAACATACAAATTTTGTCCCTTATCCCTGGCCAATTGTGCGAGTTAAATGACAGAAGAGCGGGGGAAGAGTGGTAGTGGTTCTGCCCAGTCGTTTTATTCGTTTCATTTCCCCTTCCCGGTCTACAGTTTTTCCAACTGTCGCACATTTGACTAATGCACAACAAAAGTGGAGTGTTACAGGATATGCATAAAACATCGGGTACACTTGTAAGTGAGACAATAATAGAAAAGAAAAAAGCACACACTCAGACACACATACACATACAGACACATAGATAGAAAGACAGAAATAGAGGCAGAGTAAAAGAAAAAAAACACAGAGGCCTGAACAACAACAAGAAGAAGAGGAAGACCAACAACAACTAGAAGAGGAAAAGTGGCAAGAGAAAAAGGCAAGGAAGAAAAAACGCAACAGCAGTAGCAATGGCAAAAGCATGACAATACAAACTGCCGTCACTTGGCTGGGGCCAACGTTTTTAGTTTTCTTTGCCCCACCACTCATTCTGCCTTTGAATCTCTATCCCTCTTTCTCTCTCTATCTCTCTCACTTTTTCTCACTTAGTTTTCTTTTTTAACATCAACAGTATGGAGCACGTCGCCAAGAGTAGAGATAACTAGAAGAAATGTACGAACCAAGCAGCAGAACTAAAGAAAGAGGCCCAACAATAAGACAACAGACACAAAAGCCATAGTCATAGCCAAAACCAAAGCCAAAAGAAAAATGTGAAAAAATAGAAGTAAACGTGTCGGCTTTAAAACCTCTCAGACTCATCCTCCAATGTATCTCAATCCCCTGTAGTGGACCCCTGACCTGGACGCCTCATCATCTCTTCATATGGCACGCACATCATTCTTTATGCAAAAGCACAAACGTTTCAAAGAGCGAAGCCAACGTGTTGACCCATATCCGCAGGATGCATGCTGCACATTGACCTTAGAACAGCCACACACACACACACACATCGATAGAAGCTAGTGGCATATGAGTTGGGTGACGTGTTAAGCTAATTAAAGACCAACATGACGTATACTTAACTTTAATAAATTTATGCAAATATTTTACCTATATTATAATCATAATTTACCATTATTATTAAAATAATAATAACTGATGACATTTCGCCGCTAACACAAAAACCAAAAAGAAAAATTCATATAAAATGAAATGAGTTCAAATGGAATATAAATGCAATTTTCAAATGAAATATGCAATTGGCAATAGAAATGAAAAAAAAAAAAATATATATATATATAATCGAAGCGAGTCAGTAAATACCAAAAATTATATTTTCAAACATTAATTGCTTATGACAGTTGCAAATATTAGATTAAATTTGTTATATAGAAATTGTTTTTTAAATTCAAAAAGCCTTAGGCGATTAGTTTAAGGCATTGTTAATAGTCTAATAAATGTCACAATACTTGAATTATAAATTTATACATTTATAATTTTTATTTTAAGAAAGTCTGCAAATAATTTATAAATATAATTCAATTCAGAAACAATTTAAAATAATTCTACTAATATATCAAAAAAACAAAATTATTAAATTATCAAATCAATATATTAAAAAGGATACATTAAATTTGATTTTATTAAAAAGAAACTAACATTAATAATTTCAACAGGTGATAAATACTTTTCATATATCTTTTGATATCTTAATTTATTGAATTTTAAACATAATTTGCCATACAATTTGTCTAAAGGCAAACTTTATACTTGTTTCGATTATCATTTATATATGCATATATAAAATATATAGATTACAGATTGTCTATCATATATAATTGTGTTTACTTGATAACATCTTTTGCAATATCAACAAGTTGGGTTTCATATAATTCAACAACAAAATATCCTGTTGCTAAAAAATCAATTTGCATATAAACGATATTGACTTTAAAGCAATATCTATTGTTTCCGATCACATTAAAGAGCATGTAAAAGGCACGTTTTATATGTATATATTTACATATGCATAAGTATGTAATTCGATCAGGTTATACATATATATATATAAATACATACTTATATAGTCATGTTATATGTGTCAAATACAATAAAGCGCAGCCTTTTGAAGGCAACCTACAAGCAACAGCGACAACAGCAAATCCCTGGCATATTCCACACACACACACACACAAAGAGTTCACTTCCTGCCAGCTTTTTTCCCCCTTTCAAATCCCTTTTAGTTTGCAGTTGAGGCCTAAAAATCCAAAGTACTAAAGGGAGCAACAACAGGCAAATGTGTCTTAAAAAAAAAAAAAAACGAAAGAAGCAATGCAAAAGGTACGCCAAAGTTATGTGACTGTCGTCCATATAGCCCTTGCCTCTCTAACTCGCTCTTTCTGTATTTCTGTACCCCATTGTACCCCTCTAACTTTCCCTTTCACTCTTTGTGCGTCTGTCTTGTGTTCACTTGTCAGAAGACAGGGAAAAATGCAAATATTTGTAAAATATATGCGTGTAAAAATTGTTGTGCTCCATTATCCTTTTAACTGGATATGGTGTGGTGGTTGTGATGGTTATGGTGGTATAGAGGTAGAACGTCAACTGCCAGGTAAATACCATGAGTAGCAGCATCAGCAGCAGCAGAAGCGGCACCAGAAGCACCAGCAGCTAAGCAGGCAGATAACAACTTGAAGGGGTTTTCTTACATATTTTTCTCCTTTTTTTTTCATCTTATTTTGCACTGTCATTCTCCCATGTCGATGCGTGTGCGATTTGCCTCAAATACCGTACCATCTCATCCCAAACTCTCTCTTGCCGTTTGCCTCAAGTGGGATGTCAAAGTAAACACAACAGCAACAAATAATAAAAATAAAAAAAAAGAAAAAAGTGAGAGAGAGGGAAAGAAGAAGGAGACGCCTAACGAGACGAGAAGACACTTTAAACGTTTTACTGCCCTTCATTCTTACACCAATATATTTTATCCAACCACGAATCCATCCATTTCATATATGTACTTTACCGTTAAGATTGTTATACATGTATGTATGTATATACATATATATTTTTTATGCAGTAGCAGCGGCTTCTTTTTTGGCCACTAAATTACTCACGCACTCGTAATCAATTGAAGTTATTGCATAATTTTAGTATTGATAGAGTACAAAAGTCATTTCGATTTGATTTAATACACACATAAACATACACGAACACACACACACACACACACATGCATACTAACTATGGGAAAGACAGTTATCCGGCTCGTCGCATAATGTGTCACATTTCATTTGTTCCGCTCTGCCGATTGACTGACAACTGCGATGCTAACTGTGACTGCGCGCACTGTGTACAGTACAGAAACTATCAAAATTCAAAATAAGTGAAGCGCAATAAATCAATCATTAGAAATAATAAAACATTTCAGTTCCATTTCTTTAAATAACAAGTTTTAAATAATAGAATTAAAATTTTTTAGATTTCAGAAAGAAATTTAAATTAAAGATTTTGTAATCATAAAAAATACATAATTTTCTATAATAAGTTTCCAGGGAACTAATAACCAACTTTATAATAAATTAACTTCATTATAAAAAATTTATAAAATATATAGAATTAGGAAGCTGTATCTTTGTAATTATTTCATTATACGAAGAAATTCATTATATATGTAAATAGAGGTTTACTATAAGGAAGTCTGTAATAGATCTTAAGTTTTCATGAAAAAAAGAGTGTTATTTAGAACCACTAGAATGGGCTATATTCCTCCGTGCTAAAGTTCAAATACAATTGCAACTGTCATTAAATTAATTAGCTAAAATTTTTGTAACAGGCAGAAGGAAGCTTTTTCGACCGGTATATCGGTTGATAGAGTTTTATTGTTAATTGACAGAAATTTTGAAGAAGTGTGACTTTATAAAGTTTTACTATGTAATACACTGTTGGCAGCAACGACTTGCTAGCTTTTTTTTTTTACATATATAATCTCCCAGAATCATTAGGAAGTATATAAAACAAATGAAATTTAAACTAATTGTCTGCAGCTTGTAGCAAAAAAAAAAAAAAAAAATTCATGACCGATTGTTCCTATGCCATTCGATCGGGATGATTCAAACATATTAAATACCTGCATCAAAAATAAGCCTAGGTGCAAAATTTCAGATCTGTAGCTTTAAGAATCTTGGAGAAGTTCGAAACGTTCATTGTACTTTTAAAACGTGCTATTATTGCTTTTGGCTTAAAGAAGCCTGCAAGGTCATAAATGTTAATAAGATCTATCGGATCTTAGACCTAGTCGATGACAGATACTTAATTTCCGTTTGTTCTTAGCGATATTTCTCTAGTAGACACATTGTGTGTATGCAACAAAAGAATTTTATAAAGTATATATAAAAATAACATAAATCTATTACCTGTTAACCATTATCCAAATATTAAAGCGTTTCTTGTCAAACAATGACCTTTTTCTTTTATTGACCCCAATGTTTCTAAATATTCAGAAGTAGCAAACTAACAGCACAGACGGTCTTGTGGAACATCAACAAAAGCAGCTTATCGATTGATCGTTCGATGGAAGAGGGAAAGAATAAAGACTTTATGACTTTACAGAGGTCCACAACTATGAATAGAATTTATAGAAATGAACTTTGGTCTGGATTAATACCATAATAAGCTTTTCGACAGCTAGGAAAAGTTCTTGTTGTGACAAATGGGATCAATTGTTCAGCTTAAGATTGCTTTTATGTATAAAATCCATATCGAGGAGCAGCAACATCGGTTCATTTCCTAACTACATTGCCTTATATATATATGTATAATCAGTGCTCTTTGTTTTCAGGTAACTACAGATATTACCTTCATGTCCAAAATAAAAGGCTGGATATAAAATCTTATATATAGCGCTTGGAAAGAAGCTGTTTGAAATATATTTTTTGCATCGTAACTATTTCCGTGTAGATAGTTTTAATTTTTTGAACTTTCCCTTTACTGGACAGTCTTGGTATTTGTCTTTTAGGTCTATTATGAAAGGAATATTTGATAATAAGTTGTGATGTATTTTAAAAATTATTTTGTAAGTAGAATGGGCTGAAATAAAAGAAGAAATATTAAGTATAAATAAATGCAATTTGTTTGATCTGTTTCCACAAATAATTTCTTTAAATGAAAGTTAAATTTAGTTTCACAAACTTTAACTGAAAAAGAATTTTGCAAACGCATATTTAAATTGAACTACAAATACAAACTTTTGCATATCATATACAAATATATGGTTACTATACAGATACAATGTGTACATATATATAACTATATATATATATTACTATGTTATACAAATATATACATATTTGTTTGTAGTGGCCGTATGATGTCTGTCCCCTTGACAGTAGTCAATCAGATTCAGAGATTGCCAGTCGTCATCATAGGCGACATCGATGTCGCGAATGATTTATGAGTCGCTTGTTCTTGTTGCTCCTACCCATAGAAGACGAAATTGAACTGTCACACATGGCAAAAGGCAATCGAATGATATCAGTTTTCTTGGAACTGTCAAGTGGCGTGTGTGAGCCTTTAAAAAATGTTGCAACAATAATAATGATCTGAGAATGAGATGAAAAGATATAGCAAGGAAAACAATTTAAATTACAAATTGCATTGAAACAAATTACATGTCAATGTAATTACTATAAATGTTTATACTTGCAAAACCATGACGCTTCCTATTACTATTTTCTTGAAAAAGGAGTCCATCAACCTCATGCTGCTTTAATCAGCGGTTAGCCAGGACTCGTGTACTCGGCATATTAGCCATTCATTGAGCGCGTTTATAGCGCGCTTTTGTGCGCTTTCTCTACATACGCCAGCGCACACACATACACACACAAACAATCATACATTGAAACACACAGAGATCTAAACACAAAGAGAAAAGGAACCTTTGCATTCAAAGCAAAAGGTCCTTTGGCAGATTTACTGATTGATGGCTATTAATTTATTTGTTAGCCTCTCACAGATGGGAAGAGGAAGTGGCTGCTGGGCACCAGAATTCAGATTGGGTTGGTCGAAGTATGAGGTCGTCAGGCAGTTCAGCAAAATAGTCGAATTAATAAAGATTTAGACATTGTGCGAGTTATTCATTGTTGTTGCCTGGCTAGGCGCGCATTCACTCTCTTTTCTTTACCTCTCTCCCCTTCTGTCTCGGTCTCGGTCTTGGTCTCTTTCTGGCCAAGAAGCCATAATATGTTTCCATTGAAATCAGACACAAAAGAAAAAGCAAAGCAGCCTCCAACCGTCAACTCATCCGCCTCCTTACCACACTGTGCAAACAGCAAAGGTCGCGTATATTGTACTATACAATATTGGATTCTGTGTATATAATGTACCCACAGCAGATGCTTTAATTTTCTGTAACCTTAAAGCACTGATTATCTAAAGAAACGTGAAATTATAAGACATATTTTTGCTTTTGCTTTTTCATATATATTTTTTCAAGACATTCTGTAGTCTATTAGATCAGCACTAACTTTAAACTTTCGAAAAAAAAACCTTTTCTATGATTCCTTTTCTCATTAGGTGATTATTTTTAAAGCGAATATTTGTGAATTTGTAGTAGGTCGAAGCGTCTAATAAGGTTAGAAACCACTAAAGAGTTGTGATAAACGCTTGGTAATTCCGTTCAATATAACTATGTCAAGTTCATAATTATTTATGTATATGAGCCGAGTCACATTGGAGTTTGGGGACGAGATTGAATAATACTTGTTGCTTGATAAAAAGGTGTTAACTCTATGTTTTATAAAATGAAAAGACCAACTGTACAGAATGAAGTTTCCGAGCACTTGCTAGTAATTGGCGGAGAGTGCCCAATCGATAATATTACAGATTGCGCTATTCTTTCCCTTACTGGTTACCCTTTTTGGCGTGAACCCTATGTAAATTTCATTAGAAGATATGTCCTTATTACTTGACTGAAGATTAGAAGATATGTCCTTATTACATGCCTGGTTATATTGAAAATACGCTTCTTACTCCTACGATCTTAATCCTTATCCCATCCACCAAATGTTGCAGTTAAATGCGCTTTTACATTCTTGCAAAAGAATAAAAAGCTATCAGAAGAAGAGAATAAAAACTTTAACTTTCTATTCCCTTGCAATGTAAGGGAATAAAGGATGGCAGCGTCACTTATATTTTTAGGCCCACTTTGAACATTTTAACCCAAGAAAATAAAATCTCATAAATTTTTATAAATCTTATAAATATTTGTTTGTTAAAAAGCTAAAACTACAGTTGGGATTTAGAACTAATATATTTATATTAATTAACATTTAATTAACTAACTTCTGTGAAGTAAAATTTTTAAAAACTTTGTTAAATTACTTCACATCTTTAATAACTTACAATTCGTTGAATGTCCTTGCAATAATTTCTAAAAACTTCCTAAAAATACCTAACTTCCTCAATTACTTAGAATTGTTGCATGTCCTAGCAATAATTAACTATTTTGTATCAACTATACAAACTAGCCAAAATAAATATACTTAAATATATACTATATATATGTATATATGATCTAGTTCATGACCATTTAATTTAAAATTTCCAATCAATTTATTTGCCACAAATCACTTTCGAGGGCTAAAATCTTGGCGCCCCTTTTTTAAAGTTCAACCATCAACGGGTTGAAAAATTTTACTTTGCTAATTACAATTTGGCATGTGGCTTATGACATTAAAATCTATGAATACACGCAAATGTTGGCGTGCCCCTGAACCCACTCACACAAACAGACACACACATACACACAGAGAGGGGCACATAACTTTTTCTCTTTAAAAGGAAAAGTTGTCTGGGAACTTTAGTAGAAATGAAAACTTATAAAATCGCTTTCGGGCATATACATTTCTTTTTTTTTTTTGCACAAATTTAAGAAAATTAAGAAATTTATAAATTGATTATAAAAATAAGAGAAAATGTAGTAATATTAAATATGGGCGTTTATGGAAATTACAACGAAAACAAAACGAAAGACATAAAAACATGGAACCAGCAACTGTCAGCAGCCTGCAGCAGTTTTGGTAGTCGTGACTTACTTTTAGGCGTGTTTCTATGTGGGCTGTAACCGTGTGTCAATGCCTGTCGGCCATCTATACCATCTATATATACATATATCTTCATATAGATACTCTTTTTATGTAAATGTACATATACATCTCTGTGTGTGTGTGTGTACGGTCATAGATAATCAAATTTGGCACTAATTCACAGCAGACACGCAAAGCATAAACAAACTTGCTATAGTCTGTTCTCCTTTATTTTCCAAACTAGTTTGCAACCGCAAAAAAAAAAACACAAAAAAAAAAAAAAATAAAAGTGAGAAAACAAACCATTCAAATGGGACACTTTTTTTTCTATCAATAAGTTGGCAGTTGTATACTCTAAATGCAATTGACATATCTAGAATAAACATACATATATATATAATGATATGTGGCAGAACTAAATTAGTTATTTTCTGTTTAGATTGGAAGTTAATGCCCCTGGGCTAAGTTAATAATCATGTTTAAAACTTAATTATCCAATTGAAAAGGATTATTATTAATAGTTGTAGTTTTAAAAATTTAAATTCTAAGAACTAAAAAAACATTAATAATAAGGAATTTTTTTGAAATTTTGTTTTTAAATAATTTTATTGGCCTTCATATATATTCTTTAAAATATTTTCTCTATACTAAATTGCATTTCAACTCAATTATTTAATTTTATAATAAAATTTTCTATTTTTAAAAATGGAATATATATAAACTTAAAATTTTAAAGTAGTATATACAATATTGTATACCTAAAGCTAATCTATTTTGGACACAAAATTTTAATAAACCTTAAAACGGAATCAATGGCGATATGTTATAACTACATTTGATATGATAAGATAGGTTATAACCAAATGTATACAAAATTGGTACAATATTTAGTTATAACATATTATGTTTGATCCTTGTTTTCAGTTTCATATAATCATTATATCTAAGAAATTTATACTCAAATATCTTAAATAAAGAATGAAGAACAAACTTACTAAGTAAACAGTTTATAAAATTTAACAAGAATTTTGTAACTTGAAATTGAATAGAGAAAAGATGAATAAAACTATTTTATATTCATTTCCTTAATTCATTTTTTATTAATAAGTTTTTAATATATTTTTAATAAATGTTAAATATGACTATTACACTTAAGTCTGGAACCAATTTTTTATAATAATTCTAAGTATAACTAATTTACATTTAAGTCGTTAACCAATTTTTTTTAAATTTTTTACATATTAAGTACAATTGTTTTATAATTAAATCTTTTATATATAATTAAAATATAAATGACTTACATCTCAATCTTTAATCAATATTTTTATTTCATTTTTAAAATATTTTAGGTATAAATGTATAAAATACTATATATATAACTCTAAATCTTTAATATATTTTGTATAATTTTTTATATATTTTAAACTTAAATAATTTAGATCTAAATTCTTAAGCAAATTTCTTATAATTTCTTATATATTTTTTGAGTAAAGATCTTTACTATATATTTAAAAGTGTATAAAATCAGATCATATTATATAATTTTGTTAATTTATAGCATTGCTATCATGCCAGATTTTATATAATTTTGGTTACTAAACAGATGCCAATTCAAGTCAAAAAGAAAAAAAATATGTATAAACTTTAAAAGAAAAATAATAATATAAAAACTGAAAAGGATATCAACTAAAAAACATTGCTTTTGACTTGAAAAAAAAATTTACTCTTGCAAAAAGCGAAAATGAATTTTGTTCAAAAGCTTGAAACTTATATTTGCAATATCCCCTTTGCCCATAACTTACACAACTTTGCATCATAATAAAAGAATTTTTCTCTCTTTTCCAGTAAACGATAATTAAATTTTTTGAGATACTTTTTAAATTACCAGTTTGATCAAAGACGTTTGACTATGTCATATGCAGATCCTTTCCAAAAGCTTGCTTCAGTTGAATAAACTTATTCATTTCTTGGTTATACGTTCTATGTCATATGCAGATCCTTTCCAAAAGCTTGCTTCAGTTGAATAAACTTATTCATTTCTTGGTTATACGTTCTTTTACCACAAATTGTATGCAACTCTGTGGCATATGAAGTGCACCCATATTCTGCATATAAAATAGTTTCCTTCATACTAGCCTTTCGTGCCAAATGCCCGGCCACAAAATATTATGGCAAACATGAACAAAACCAAAAAAAAAAAAGTGGCAAAAATCAGGCAAACAAATTGAAAATGGGCGAACAAAGGATGGCAAATATGAGCCATAGGACTCCCCAAGTGAACATGAAAAAAAATTATTGCAGCTATGGTTCATTTAAACTAAAAAAAAAAAAATGAAAACAGGAAAATACACAAGTACATTGGGGCGTATGAGTAACATACTCCAAATAGCTTCAACAGCAACAACAAAAACTACAGAATTATGCGCAAAAGGCAAAAGCATAACAATAATTTGCAACTAACATAAAAACAACAACTGCAGTGTATATAGGTGAAACCGGGGGAGGTGTAAGAGCACTAGTTGTCGTGTTGTCATCACCCCTACACCCCATAGACTGTCACGCCCCCCAAAGGACTGTCATTTTGGTTTATTGACTTTGGCAAATAGTTGTCGGCGCAGGTAATAACATCAATGCAGTTGCCATTTTTTGCACTACACCTTGCCACAAACCAAAACCGCCCACCCCAAAGGACTACCCTCTCACTGTTACTCTTTCGCTCCCTCTTCTGCTCTCTCTCTCTCTCTCTTATTTTATAGAGTTATATTTTCTTTTCTTTCTCTCTCATCATTGCCTTACTTTTTCCTTTTTTTTCTATTGCATTTTATTAGCAACTATTATACGTTCATGCCAGCAATGAAGTCCAACCCGTGAACCTATTCTTTATCCCCTATACTCATCGAATCCACCGCATCGTCACACAGCCAGAGGCCACATAAAGCCAAGAATTATTATAATGTGATTATTATTATGATTATGTGATCGTTATCGTAAATAATTTTCAATGATACGCGTGTGCTTAGACTTTCCAAAAGACTTCAAAAAAATAAAAAGGAGAGGAAAGAAAAGGAGCAAGAGAAAGAGAAGTATAAGGAAACTAAGGAAAATGTGAAATCGTTTTTCTTATGGAAATTTCCATATCCATTTTACGGTTACTTCACTTCGTTATGGCAAAAACATGAAAATGTAACTATTGGCCAGCAAAATTATCACATACTAAGTCAGCTTGTTAGAGACACTTCAAAAGACCAAAGTCACTAAGGTGGTGGTGAGGTGCGGTGCGGTGTGGTACGGTGTCACAGTGAAACAGGACTGTTATGTATGCAACAGTTCATAAAGCATGTGCGAAATGCGGCAACGACAACCAACGAATAAGAACTTGTCATAATTTTAAGCCAACACAGGATGGCCAAAAGGAAACTAACTATGCAAATGCAAATTAAATGTGAATGAGACGACTAACAAAAAAAAGAAGAGAGAAAAGAAATAAGGCAGCAAAGCAAAAATGAAAAAAATATTGCGAATAAGGTGAAATGCGGCAAGCAGAAACAAAAATAATGAAACAAAATGATAAATTTTTTATAACACGAAAAATGTGTTTTTGGTATAATAGACAACAAATTTAATTATGTCATAGCCAAAGCAAAGAAAATTTAAATAAGGAAATTTGACTCTTTAGATTTAAATAGGATAATTGGAGCTAAAATTAAGTGAAGCATTTTAAATTTGATAATTAGAATTGACATAAATAAAATGGGACAAAAGAAACATTTTAGCTTTTATTTTTCTGTCACCAGGTGAAACTTTTGTCTTCGATACTGCAATGCAAAATAAATCACCGGAGAACAATATTTTCTTTTAGACTAAGTAATTGATTTTAACAAACTTGGTATCAAATTTAAAAAGAAAAAAAATTTTGAATTTTCGTAGAGACATTTAAAGCAAGTTTATGTTTACTTAACAATTTAAGTGCAGAATTACTAAAAGTAAATATTATTGATCTTATTAATTAAAAAAATATTTATTCTTCTTTTGATTATTCTCTTCAAAAGTTAACCCTTTGAAGCAGAGAAAATCGAGGAACATCTGAAAGGAGTAGTCATGACTCCATTCATAAGATTGCAAGCTTCTTTTTCTATAAATTTGTATTTTAGAAAAAAAAAATTTCTAGATTCGTTCCAAAAAATCGAGATAAAAGAAACATGCATTAGCAAAATAACATTAGAGCATAAATGGTAAAATTTAAACCAGGTAAATAATAAATATTTATCTAATAAAAAAGTTAACATTTCGTTAAGCAGCCTAGATTGGACTCCTATTTTTAAAAAATACGTTATTAGTATATCATTAGAAAGTATATAAAGTAAATCAAATCGTAGTTAAATTTTGTACATACGATTGCTCCTGTGGCAGCTATAGCATATAGTCAACCGATTCTGCTGAAACTCAATAAAGACATTTCTTTACATGAAAAAATATACCAACACCAAATTCCATGATAATTCGTTCTTAAAACAAACAATTTATTAATCTAAAACTATATTTTAGACCAATTATTTTTATAATATAGTCAAACGATTCTTTTTAGAATTCTTTTAAGAATTATACTCTTAAGAAATAAAAAACACAAATAAATTTTTCTGATATTCCATTTAAAAACAAGAAATTTATTGATGATAAACCTGTTCCTATGGAAGCTCTAAGATTAAGTTAGCCGATCGAAGTTGATTCCGAAATATTTAATGTCTGCAGCAAAATGAAAATTTTTAGCTTCCTAGCTTTAAAGGTTAAGAAGGATCCATATAGATTGACAGAGCTAAAAAAAACTCAACTGATTGTGTTGATCAAGAATGTATATATATATATACATTATATAGACGAAAATCTTAAAAATCTATTAAGTATTGGAAAAAGTATCGATAAATTAATTGAGAATAAGTTCCTATCAATTTTCAACATTTATCTTAAAATTTTTAAAATTGTAAAATAATAAAATAATTTACAGATATATTCCAAAAAACATTATCTGAAAAACATGTTTCTAAATCTAAGAGACTTCAATTATAGAAAGAATTTCACATGTTCCTAAGTTATTATTACAATTCTTGACAATTAATTATTGTTTTACACTTATCACTTAATCAATTAATTGATAAGACTTTTAAATTCCCAAAAATGAGAAAGTTATTATGTTTCATTTTTCAGTTCTTGGACTTAAGGAACTTTGTTTATTAATATATACAACATATAGAAAATTTGCAAGATCCATCTATTATAATCTTCTAAATTTGAAAAGTCAGATCAATTTGTTCGTAAATATTTTCTTTGTTCCGCTACATATCAAAACATGTAGAATAAGAAGAGGTTCGCTTAAACGCCGTGTTTACACATTTAAAATTGTTAGTTGTCATGTTTAACGATACTTTTTAAGCTGCTTTATTGACCCGACTCAAGTTTTTTATAAGAAAAATTATGTTATATAAAAATTGATGTCCTTCCTGGTCTCTACTAACTGCCACCTATATCTTTTGACGGCCACTCTTAAACGTTATTAACATTTCCAAAGAAATAAAATGTTATTACGTATACGCAAGGTGAACGTTGCAAAAGCAAAATTTTCTTTATTGAAGCAATCGAAAAAGATAAAACGCATTGCAATCGTTATTGAATAATCCTGGCATCAAAGCATTTGCTCAATTTCTAAGGCAAATCAATCAGATGAACCAATTCATTATCATTCTAAAGCTTATGATCAAGGAAACGTGTAGCCAATATGTAGTTCATTTAGCTACACTTTAAGCCCATTAAATTAGCTTCAGACAGATAGAGATGGAGTGAAAAAGAGGAAAAGGGAGTTGAATGAAAGAGAGATGGGCGCAACCAAAGCGAGGTAGCGAGGCAGCGTCAACTAATCGCCTAATGGTCACTTTGCAGATAATTACCAAGGCTTATAGTTGCTTGTAGGATTATGTGCGCGGCGAAAAGGAAAACGGCAAAGGCAGTGGCAATGGCAATGAGCAACGGGCAATGGCCAATGGGCAATGCAACAAGCAAACCATTGGTATCCCGCACATATCAAAAGGGTCATAACTAAGCGCCACTAAGAAAAGAAAACCAAAAAAAAAAAAAAAAGTATAAAAAAAAGGAACAAGAAAAATGTAGCTGAAGCCGAAAAGAAAGCGCAAAGCAGGACATAAAGCCGACTAGAATGAATGCCAAAAAGGAATGTGAGTCTTTACGTCTATGTCCATGTCGGAGAGTCTGTTTGTTTGTGTGTGTGTGTGTGGTTGTGTATGTTTGTGTGTGTGTGTCTAGGGACATCTGCCAAGCTAGCAACTAAACCCAATTAGGTCACATTAGGATTTGCGGGGTTTAATTAACTGAAATTGGTTGCAAGCACTGCAAAAGACGCCCATGTTGTTTGATGCCACATAAAATGTGTGTGTTAAATATTGTACACACATTGAGTCACATCAACTTTAGGCTTGAATCTAAAGATAAGTAGATAACTGTATATATTTCATATTACATATTATTATTTGTATAGCTAAAGATCTAAAATTTCAAAAAAATTCTAGTTTTAGTAGCTATATTTATTTATACCAAATGAGAAATGGTTAGTATTGACATGAAATATAATGATATACAAATCAAAGATCTGTAGATCTGAAAACTATTCAATTTTTAATTGATTGTGATTTCAGATAATTGTAATAACAAGTAATAAGCCCTTTTTATAACCTGTACCCATAGGGTTATATTAAAGTCGCTTAAACGTAAGTATGTATGTAACAGACAAAAAGAAGCATTTCCGACTTTTAAAGGATATATATATTCTTGATTAGCATCAACAGTCGAGTCGATTAAGACTCTCCGCCTGTCCATATGAGCACGTAGATCTTATAGACTATAAAAGCTAGAGCTAAAATTTGGTGTTAACTTCTTTCTAGTGTCTAGCATATCAAGATAGTTTTAAATTTTGCCCAGATCGAGTTGTATTAAAGTTATCACATTCCTATTTGGCACACCTAATAACATTATAATAAAAAGGTACCAGCTGACCAAATTTTGTTGAAGTCGGACAATAAATATCGGAGACATAACTACATGCATATATATGTATGTACAATATCTACAATCTTTGCCACATTGTTTGGTAAGAGTGAGCGAGACGGCATGCGTTCGCTGCTGCGGCTTGTATGGAAAAATAAAATTTGAACTAATAACAAATTTCAAAAAGTTTAATTTTATAAATTTTTTCTACTTGTTATAGGGACGACTTGCTTGCTTCATTTTATTCAGAAAACATACATCAAAAAAGATTATAAATTAATTAACAACATTAGAAACAGACTAGATTCCCCAAGACTACTATTTAGGCTGATTTAATCAGTGAAAGTCTGTGTCTTCTACTTTTTCTTTCTATCCTTTGTTTTCTTCTACTTTATAGTTTTCATCTTCTTTTGTTTTTCTTCACTTTTTTTTTCTTTATATGTCTTCCCCTTTGTATTCTTCTACTTCTCCTTTGTCATCCTATTTGATTATTTTCTACTACTTTTTCGTCGTCAAATTCTATCTCGTTAGTTCTATTTCTTCTTCTTTATTTCTTTGTCTTCCTCATTGTGTGTTAATGTTAAATCACAGTAAAAACTTCCTCTTACCCGTACAGGAAATATTGGATTCACGGCAATGAACCATACCAAAGAAAAGGGTTGCCAGACCTTTAGGTAAACTTTTTCTTTCACAGACATTTTTTAACAAAAGGCATTCTGTAATACTGTAAGTTTTGAAGCATCTAATCTCAGCTGTTTCATACAAACTCACCCATTTTACAGTTTAGCGGTTGCTATATCACATGTAGAATCTTGTTTTCTTCTACCCCGTTTTTAGTTCTCTTTTTACTTTTCTCAGCTTAGTGTGACCGTCTCATATATTTAACAAAATGTCATACTGTTTCTCAGTCATAATTCGTTTTTGCTATTAAACAAACGTGCGACGAGATTCATTAAAATATCTTTCATTATGTTGCCAATTCAACTTAAATCTTCGGATGGCGAAATCTTTGAAACGGACTTTGAAATGTTGCAATGTTCAAGCTTTAGTAAAATTATGTTTACCAATTCCGGTGCATTTGATTACAAAACGGTGCATAATAAAGAAAATATCCAATTTGTAGTCTATCTGCCCGAAGTGCACTCAACCATATTGTCCAAGATAATAGACTGGGCAGAGCATTACAAGGATTCACCGGGCGAATCAGTCCATCCCCATTTAAATGCTTGGGATAGGGAATTTCTTAATGTGGATTACGAAACACTTTTGGAAATCTGGATGGCAGCCAGACACTTGCGTATCAATAGCCTTATTTGTGCAGCCACTCGGACTTTACTAAATTTGACTGGAATAGGACCAGAGGATATATAAATGAGATAGCAGAACAACATGAAAAATAACTTTTATGAATCAACTTGTATATAAGTATGTTTATACGGTTTGTTAATTTGGCTTTAATAATAATAACATTTTTTTTAGCACCTTTATTCCCATTACAGTGTGGCCACCCAAAATTATATTGGACAGTTATGTCCAAGCTCTGAGATTTGCCACAGGGTTGCCGTCTTGTGGCTAAAGAAAATTGAGTTAAGCAACTCTAAATTACTTTACACATGAACCATGCTTATGATAATTTTATAATTAAAAAATAAACAAATGTTTTTAGTTTTCTGCACACAAAAATGAATATATCAATAATAATTTCTTGCTATCTTGCAAAAAATAAATATGTTTTGATATTTTGATACCCTTGCAAAAGGTTTTATAAAGTTCTTCAGAAGTTTTTTAATATAAGTAGAGGATGTAAATCTTTCCTTAGACAATCATCATAATAAATATATCAAAGAGTATCTAAGTTTATATGTATAAATCTTTTTTATGTCTAACAAAGGGTTTAACCAATGACAAATTGTGAAAATGAAATTTCTTATTTCGATTAAAACCGGATTTGTATCGGCATTTTGCACCACCTCTTAGTTAGTTCTCTTCTATAATTATAAGCATTAAGCTAATAAATCAAAAAAATTTAAGTCATATTTAAGTTAAGTTTTATTTACTCGTTTTAAATAATGTATTTGCTTGGCTAAAGCAAATAGTCTGAATTAAAATTTAGATCATTTATTCACTTCTGTTTGTTAAACTTATCGATAACAGGTACAGTCCTTGCTTACGTATCATTAAGCTAATTAAATTAACTATAACAATGTTATGTTTTTAATAAATTAAATTGAATTTGACAATCGTTTTCAAGACTATGTCATATGTCTTTAGCTTTAACGCTGGGATACAATAAAAGTAAATTGTTGTTGATTTTCTTTCTTTTTGTTTTTTATTTGTATTTTTTTTTTTAACTTTTTGTATTGTTCAGAGTTTTTGCATTCTTCACTGCTGCTGATGAAAAAGCAGAAACAAAAACAAAAAAAGAATAGAACATAACAAAAAAAAAAAAAGGCAAATACAAAAATAAAACCAAACCTTCGTGGTCTGGATACTGGGGTAAGGAACTACTCGAAAACAACTGTGCAAAGTGGACTTGAAAAAGTTCGAGCACTTGAACGAGCGGGAGCATGTGTAATAAAGGTTATTTATGTATATTTTATCGGCCAACCACCCTCCTCTGCCCCGCAGCACCTTGCAAAACAACGCGGTAGAAAGGAAATTGGCCAAGGCGGTATATGGTTATTTGGGAGGCAAGTTTTTGAGTAGTTTTAGCCATGGCTAAGATTTATATTAGCCCAGGCAGGTCTCCAAACAGCAATTAGATGAATGCTCAAACTTGGCCATATAAATGCTAATGCCAAACCGGTTAAATTGCAATTTCTTCATCTCTTTCTCATTAGGGAACCCAAAAAAAAAAAAAAAAAGAAAAAACGCAACTGTAACTGACAAATTAAAATGCAAAAAGGTGACAGAAATTAAGCAAACTTCTCATTCACCTTCTTTTTTCTTTTTTTCCATTTCTCTTCGCCTCTCTCTTATTCGGTATAGTTTATATAAGAAAGTGTCTCGTAACGGAAGTAATAAGTGATAAAACGGAAGACAAAGTGTCGCCCTAAAAGAGTCGGCTATAACCACGCCCACTTCACAAACCGGATGCTCATGCAGTCAAGCGGGCAAAGAAAGTGCAGAGGTATGTGTGTGTTGGAGATGGGGTAGAGGAGGGGTAGTCAGAACAAACTATTGCCAAAGCTAATCGCAACGTGACGAGCTAAAACTTGGGGGAGAACTTTATCGTTACAAAGCAACTACAAGGTGTGGTGGGGGGGAAGAGTTAGGTCTGGGTAAAGATCTGTTGGTACAAAAAAAGGGGCAGTGGATGGTTAGCGGCAGAGGGACAAATAGCAAATTGACATGCAGCAATCGACCTTTATTAAAAAGTTTTTTTTCCTATTGGCCAACAAAAAAGAAAGAGCAAAAAAAGAAGCAATAGAAAAAAGCGCCGAAGACGCAATATATGAACCGACAACGCCTTCATTCCGCGTTTTAGGTTCCCCATCGTGCATTCTCTCTCTCTCTCTCTCTCTCTCTCTTGAAAGCCCTCTGGCTAGCAATAGAAAAATGTTTGTTTTAGCTACCCTGTCATCCCCCCCCCATTGTCCCTTTTTAGCCAAGTGTAACTCTAGAGACCAAAGCAAAGGATGACAAAACCTTATTGACAGATTATTCAACCGTTGGCACATATTGCCGCCATAGTTTGGTGCCATCGGGGTAGTAGTACCACCTACAACAACAAGAACAATAGGAAGAATAACAACAACAACAATTGCACCAAGTGAATAACAAAGAAAGTCGGAACAAATCGACAAGCGTTCCAAGCAAATAATTAAAAAAGTTGGCAATATTAAAACTGAGAGCAACCCAAATTGTTCATCCAATTAAAGTGAGTTCTGATAAATACTCTTCGCATCAGTGACAGGCCATCCTGTTTAACTAAACAAATGACAAACACATCAATACAAATGAAGGGATAACGTTTCAGCTTTATCCTGTTTAAATTTAGCTCTTATGGCAAGTTCTATGGCAACGGGTATATAGACAAGAAAGGTGAATATGACTCAGTAGAAAGCACAATAAAAAGAATCCAAATATTTCAAATTTTACATTAAAAATAACAATTTATACAAATTATTATACTATGTATATTTAATGTCATTAAAGAACTTAAAAAGAAAAAAAGAAATAGTTTAATTTTAAATAATTGGCAATTTGTTTTCAAAAACTTCAATTACTCTTATTATAAACTCAAAAATGATCGAACTTTTGTTAATATAAATTAGCAATTATTTTAAAATATATTTGAATCAATTTTAACTCCTGTAAGACCTTTTTAATATTAAAGGTTATTAAAAAATCATTGAAATGTTTTAAATAATTTTATTAAACATTTTAAAAACAATTAAAACTATTACATACTATGGTATAAGTATATGACTACATATATTATACTATAGTAAAATGTATACAACTCTTCAGATTCAGTTAGAATTCGTATTTAATGTTGAAATGAATTGTTAGTTGTTTAAAAAAATTATGTAAAATATTTAAAACCATTAAAGAGTCTCCAAATAAATTAATATATAGATCGTACTCACGAATTTTAAGCCAATTTAATACTAAAAGGACATCGGGGAGTTACATAAAGGCCTTAGTATTGGGTCATTAAATAACCAATGTATATTTGATCAACAAAATCTATTAAATTGTTAACTTGATCAATCAGTATTGAACTAAACATCTTAAGATAAGACAGAAAATAGCTTACAAAAATTTGCACAAACTTTTAATGTATAATAAATAATTTCAATATTATTTACTTATTTATATTGAAATTATTTACTTTTTATATAAAACCCAAACAATTTAATTATAAAACAGTTTAGCTCATAATTTTACTCAACACATGTACATTTTTATTATAAAGGGCATTCAAAGTTCATCAATTGTCCAATTGTTTCCACTTTATGTATGTATATGTTCTCGATATTGTGAAAAGCAATTCCTTTGTTGTTGCTATTATAATCGGTCAATTGGTGTGGCTACAACTGTCAACCGTCATTTAACTTTTCCACCCAAAATATCCCATCCAATCACTTCTTACCCCACAAAGTTGCCCACGAAGTGCCAGTCGTGTTACCATCAAGCTGTGCTCAATAGGAGGTACGCAGCTAACGTATGTGTGTTCATAACGGTTTCTAGATTTTATTTTTAGGAATTTTCCCAAAAGTTAAATACAATATTTATACATCAAATGAAGATAGATAAAAAAAAAAAAGAGTCCTTGTTTAAGACTTCAAATGAATTCCCATGCAAAAATAAATATTTTAATATTTTTAGAGTAAAATTTATAAGTCTGTGTTCTATAATTAATTAAAAACTGTGAAAAAAAAAGTTTGTTTTATAATGCCAAGTTATCATTATGTTCTTCAGAATGAACAGTTAGGTTATTTTTCTGTATTGTATTAGTATCCTTTTCATATCTTTATATTTCTTTTTTCTGTCTGTCTACATTTTGCTACCCTTTTAAATTAAATTGCTGACCAGACATGTCAGAAGGAATGACATTTAATGGAATTTCAATAATAATATTTAAATTGAATAATATTTCCATATAAAATTGTTATCTTTACACAAATATATTAGGCATATATACAAGTACCAAGGTTTCTTCGAAATTTGTTTTAAATATATTATTGTTTAATTAAAGTTTATATTTGATCTGTTTAATTGCAAATTTTCCAAAATGAAGCCAATGTCATTTCTCGATCGAGCTTTCAAAAGAAGTGTTAGGACATATAAAAGATAATACAATCGATTAAATTCAAAGAAAATAAACAAATAGATTTTAAAATTTATAAGTTTGTGGTTGTATTAATTGACTTCTTCTTTAATCTTTCTTTAATCTTTAACATTTCACAAGAAATAGAGACGACCCTAGAATGTTGAAAGGACTTTCATTTCAACAAAAGTACAATAATTCTAAGCTATCAAAAAGAAAGGACATTAATAAAGAGATCCAAGTTAAAGTTTAAGGAAGTTTTCAGGCAAATTGTTGGCCAATGGCAACTCCTTTTGTTTTAAAAATGTATTTTTGTGACCAAAAAATTTCTCAATAATTTTTCATATTTCTTTCTCTTACTGTTTCTGTTTCTTTTTTAAGAAAAATTTCTATTCCTTATTACCAAAGACTGGTCAAGTCTTCAGTCGAGCAAGTAAAATACTGAATCAAACCTTTTCATCTGTTCGCTTGACCATTATGATGGACTATATCTTCAATTTTGATGACATTTTAAACACAATTCAATTATAATTGTTTCAGTGATAATGATTACTCAACAAAATTAGTATAATTTTTGAAATGGCTCAGTGGTTCCCACAGGACTTGATGTTAGCATGATTGAGTCAAAATTTTGTGCAATGGAGAAAAAAAAATGGAAAAAGAAAAAGATGTTGGATTTTGTAGCATTTTGGCTATGGGTCCAGTTCATTCATTTCACTTTGCAATCGGTTTTGATACATGAGCTAAATCTAATAAGCATTAGGCACGAACATCATTCTCTCACTCGGAGACCACAAAACCAAATGCAAGTGGAAGAAAAAAGAAAAAAAAACGGAATTTATAGAGGAAAAAGAGAATTTCAAACACTTTCTGAGCATTGCCAAAGCCGTTTTCTTCAGACCAAAAAAAAAAGAAGGAAGTAAAGATAGAGGAAGAGTGAGTGAGGGAAAAGGAGAGAGAAAGCTGAAACCAAAGCCAGTGAAAAACAAATCAAGTTGAAGTTTTCTCATTTCCATAACTAATGCAAAAATCCAATTTCTTATGCAAACATAAAATTTTCCACTCTTCAACAGTGGTAGGAGTAGGAGTAAGAAGCAGGGGATGAGCGAGAGGGGGTTCTAAAGTGAAAAGGGGGCCGTGCATGCATACTATAAAATTCAGGTCAAGCAAACCATAAAATCATTCATCATTTTCGTGTAAGTGTTGGCTGCACACACACATACACATACAGACAGCAAGAGAGTCCTTGCCGAGCCTGTCTTATATGTATGGCTATGATGGTGGTTGTGTGTGTGTGTGTGTGTGTGTATTTGTGTGAGTGTTATGGGTGAGGTCCTGTCGAGGTTTTAAAAACAGCCGACGTTCGCATTCTTGCAATAAAAATCAAGAAAGCAACCAAGAAAATACTTGATACCTCCTCCTATCACCAAACACCCAAACCACCCAACATCTCCCACTCCAGGAACACCACCAACAATTTCAACACACACATACATACATACATATAACATGCATATAAAACAAAATAATAATAATAATAATGATGAAGCCGAAAAACCAAACAAAATGTCTGAGACAGGTGACAAGAGGGTGAGGTTAAAAAGAGGATGGTTTGTTAGGAGAGTAGAGAAAGAGCAGGCCGTGTGGTCTAGGCACACACACACACACACACATTTACACATTTGCATAAAGAGCGTAGTGGAGTCCTTTTTGTCCTTGATGCTGGCATCCCAAAACGTCGGCAAGGGATAAGTGTCAAAAGAATTTGACAATGCGTTCATTTCATTTCTCGTTTCGCCTTCCATTTCAGTTTACGTTTGTTTATGCATCCTGGCCATATCCTTGCTAAGGAAGTGCGTGTGTTTGTTTTAATGTTAAATAGATGCCTACCATTGAGAAAGGGAAAGTGTCCATAGGCGTATATATATATAGATATATATATATACATATGTATGTATATATGTTGGCCCCTGCGTAGGCAATTTCAGCTTTGCTGACTCGGCCATCAACTGAATTTCTTTTTATTTTCCAATTCCTCTTTTTTTTTTATTTCACTTGTTGTTGTTTGTTTTTTTCTTTTCTTTTTTGTTTCTCGTTTATTTTCTTTCTCTCCTCCACACACATAAATATCTGCATTTATTTATCAGAATTTATTGTTGTCTACCTCAAAGCACAGATAAAAATAAAATAGGCAAACGGGCAAAGAGAAAAAAAAAATAAAATATAAATAAACCAAAAAAAAAAAAAAAATTGTCTTCGTTTTTCTGTCCTATCTTAATTGCCTACAACATTGTCCACAAATCAAATAAATTGTACACTTAAGTCTATAAAAAATGCCCAAATGGAGAGTGAATCTTATTAAAAAGTGGAAAAGAAATACTACAAATTTTCAAAGTGTTCAATGAATTTCTTTTTTCTTAGATTTTGCTATGCAATAAAGAAAAAGAAAAACATTTCAATTTAACATTAACTGGAGCTATGTTTAAGTAGGAAATGTCATTGATTGAACAACCAGTCAAGTTAAAATTGGTTAAACCATAATTGAAGACCAAAATTATGGTTATCCAAAAGAAATTGGAAGTTTTCATAAAAGTTTACTCAAAAAGTAGATAGAAATAATATTTTTAATTTCTGTATAAATTAGCAGAATCATTGAGGAGGATATTAAAGGAGTCTTATATCAGCCTTTCGTCACCTTGAAGAAAATTGTTTCTTATTAATTCCTTTTTTTTTTGTAGAATTGTTTCTATGGCAAGTTTAACACACAGCTGGCTGGTTCTACTAAAACCTATATACCAAGCTTACAAATATTAAATCTCATGACAATCGCTCTAAAAATAACCAATTTATTGATCTAAAACAATACTCTTGACCGATTGTTCCTATATGTGCTGTATAATATAGTTAAACAACTCACACCAAACACCAATTTGCGTGATTTTCGATTTAGAAACAAAGTTATTGATATTAAAACCTATTCTCGATCGATGGTTTCTATGACAGCTATAATATATAGTCAAACGATTCTTACTTAACTCAATCCATATGCGAGAAAGTATACAAAACTCTCAATTACCAATTTTCCTAATATTCAATTGAAGAACATTAAAGTTATTGATGTTTAAATCTATTCACTAAATATGATTTTTATGGCAACTGTAACATATAGTCATTCGAGAGGGATAGTTTCGATATATATAAATCCTGCAGGATATGTGCAAAATTTAAGCTCTGTAACTTCAAGATTAGAGATTGTGTAGCCATGGATATATAAACTCAGCTCATTATATAGATTTTATATATTTGTGTATGCTTCCTTCTTTGCATTGCAAACTTCTCAGCAAAATGAATATGCACTCTTTACAAGGGTATCGAGATGGCTAGAGCCAGCGAAAGTAAGCAGACAATGATAATTATTTAAGTTAAGTTGCAGCTATCCTAAAATTAATCTTAATAAGAGATTCATATATATATATGTATATATAGCATTGAAATTTACCCAAAACTATAACCTCGAGTATAGTAGCACAGACGGGAAGCAAAGAAAAGACGTTACAATGACGAGATAGACGGTTACTTGAATACAAATCAAATTTTTTAGCTTTTATAATTTTATAGCTTTACTAAGTTACTCAATCTTTATTAAGTTTTATATTCAAAAAAGCTCGTGGCATAAACTGTTCTAAAAAAAACCTTTCACTTGTCAATGTTAGTTAAAATAAATGAATTTTAAGTGTTAAGCAAAGTTTAAGTAAAGCAGTAAATAGGAAGACGATAGATTTTGATAGTTTTTCCATATTAACCAAAATTTGACCAAATTTAAGCATTGTAAAGATTCCCTTGAAGAATTTGTACGAACTTCTAAAGGCTCTAAGTTGGATGTATTTTTGCCCATTTATTAGTTGGGCTTCTTAGGCGAAAAAAAAATTAAAAATAAAATCGAATACATTTTTAAAAATTTTGGTTTATTAATTTTATATAACTTTATTTATTGCAAAACTCAAAGGATTAATTTTTCAAATATTTAATCTCTTTTTCTAATATAAAAAATTTCATAATTTTTCAGTCTTAAATTGTTTATACTTTCTTTTGTTGTTCTTCTGATCATTTATTTGTCTTAAGTTCAAAATTACAAGAAAAATAAATATTAATTAAACTTTATTTACATCAAGGACTCAACTAGTTTTTTTTATTAAATATATCACATTTATTATTCTAATAATTGAATTAGAGTTAATTTTTTATCATTTGATATTTTTTATTTAAATGAACAATAAAACAATCTAAACTAAACTTTTTATTTAAAAAATTATTGAAATAATACTTTAAATTTTGTCAAGGATACTTTAGCTATCGATGAAGGGTTACATAATCATTACTGATTATTGTTTAGTAACTTATAAAAAGAGAGAGAAAAAAGTCTGTAATTCAATCATTGGCAATTGCAACTCTCTGTATTCCCTCTTTATAAATTGATAACACAATAAACTAATTAGTTTATAGTTGCTATGCAACATTCATAGAGATTTTATAACATGATAACTTAATTTCTATGGCATTAGTTGAACGAACAAACTTCTATCTATATATATATATAGACATATGTAATAAGTACACCCGATGCCCAAAGACTTTTATAGCCATGATGAAAATATTTTCAGCATGTTAGATAAGTGTGGCCACTAATTTGGTCAATAGTCAGAGGAATGGAAGTAGAAGAAGTTGGTGGATGGGATGTAAGTAATGTGAGTAAACTCCCTGGAAAGTAATTTATTTAATTTTGGCAGCAATTTCCATTGTATGCTGAGATAAGAGTAAGGGGTAGAGAGAGAGAGAGAGTACCAGTAGCAGGAACAAGAGCTTGGGAGAATGGTGAGTAAATGCCATGCTAATCAAGGACGAAAGCTGGGAGAATGTCGTACAATAATTTATTATAGTTTTGCTAACCGCTAACCACCGAAACACAAGACACACGACAATGCCCTGCTTCCTTTACCCCCCTCTCTCGCTCTCTGTCTGCCCTCTCCTATATAGTACTACCAATGGCTGCCTTTTGTTCGGTTACCCCAAAAATTAATTGAATTTTTGTACCACAAATTCTTGAGCATTTTCTGGCCTGGTATTTTCTGTTTAATTGCTGCCATCAGCGCAGCGGTTAAATTTTTCAGTAAAAGTAAAAGACGAATAGTTAGAGGGAATGAGAAGGAGATATTGGTAAAAGGATAGAGATAGAAAGAGGCAGTCAAGGGTTGTCGTTGATATTCCTTTTCCTGACTAACATTTCATTTCAAATTTAACGCATTTTTGCTATCAGTCCTCAACCACTTCTTCTTTATCATATTTTCCACTCGTTTTCTCTTTCTCTCTTTATCTATCTTTCTGATTTTCTCCGGAGGAGTAAAAAGTCCTTGCGGTTAGTGCCGACAGCAATCAAAGCAATTGCTTCTTAGGCCCCCCTTACTTTGTCTCAGTCTAATAAAATAATTGAATTGCGGCCATGTGGTAATATCTAGTTCAAAGCAATGAGCATGCAATTAGCCAAAGGAGCAAGGACCCAGGACCAAGCACTAAAACACAAGTAAGCAAAGGCAAAATCAAAAAGCACAAGAAAATTAAACAAAAAAAAATCGTAACCACTTGAATAGGATTTTAATTGAGCTTTTTATCTTTATTTTGATTAATATGTGAAGACAAAGAGCAATAAACTAAATGCAAAAAAAACAAAGAAGAAAGTGAAATTTATAAATGAAATAAAATGCCTCTAATGTGCATTAATTTTACTATGTTTTACATTTAGTTAGGCAAAGTTTTTCCAATATTTTTACAATGATTTTTAATAATTAATATTAAATGCCATACAATTATTAATAGCTGGAAAAAAATTGATTGATCTAATCTCAGTTTTTGGTCTTTAAACTAAGGAAAACTTATCAAATGATTTTGAGAGACATATTGTGCAATTGTAAATCAAAATATCAAGTTTGGAAGTTTGTTTTTTACACAGAAATATTATTATATAAATTACTTATAATATATATAAATTACTTATAATATATAATGCTAATGCTGATTAAGAAAATATAAACTTTATGGTTTTGAAATCGTATATTTCTATGCTTTACAAACATTTTACCAATTATATTATACCCTTTGCAAGGGTATGAAAACAACTTATAAAAATAATTGAAATTCATTAAATTATAAATTTAATAATAAGATAATAAATTGCAAAAACTTTCTAAAGGAAAAAAAATTTAAAATTTTTATTTATAATTGTTTAAATTTTGTTTTTTATTTTGATATTTAGTCTTAAAGCCTGTCTAAACATTTATTTTGAGATATAAAAAATTATATATTACATATACACAGCTTAAAAAAGGTTCTTAGTTATAATTAATAACTTCTAATAAAATTATAAACCAAATAAAAATAAAATACTTCAAGTTCATAAAAATTAAGAAGTCACTGCAAACCTAATATAATAACTAGAAGGATGGGTTCGGATACCTTTGCAAACTGTCCTTTTCAATTACATATAAATTACCAGAATCATAAGAAAATATATAAAACTAATCATGCCCGTGGCTCCGATTGTTTCTATAGGAGCTATATCATATAGTCGGCCGATTCTGTTAAAACTCAACAGACACATTTTTAAATATACCAAACTTACATATACCAAATTTCGAATGAATCGCTGTTAAAATAACCAAGATTTTTATCTAAAACCAATTTTTTGGCCGATCGTTCCTATGGGAGCTATATTATATAGTGTCCTGATTCTGATAAAATATGATATGTTAAAAAGTATTTAAAACTTATAAATACCAAATTTAGTGATAATCGCTTTTAAAACAACCAAGTTATTGCTCGAAATCCATATTCATGACCGATCGTTCCTATAGGAGCTATATGATATAGTCAACCGATTTTGATACAACTTGGTGGATATGTTAAGAAGAATATAAAACTCACAAATACCGACTTTCGTGAAATTTCGTTGGAAAACAACAAAATTATTGAGGTTAAAGCATATTCACGGCAGATCGTTCCTATAGGAGCTATATGATATAGTCATAAGATCGGGGTGATTCCGAGATATACAATGCCTGCAGCTAAAAGAAGCCTAGGTGCAAAATTTCAGCTCTGTAGCTTTAAGGGTCTCGGAGGAGATTGCGTTGATCCACACAGACGGACAGACGGACAACGGGCAGACGGACGGACGGACTTACGGACATACGGACAGGGCTAAATGAACTCAGCTCATCGTGCTGATCAAGAATATATATACTTTATACATATAATCGGAGATGCTTCTTTCTATGCGTTTATATGCCTTTTTTGCGAAGGTATAATAAAAATACGTTAACCTAAAAATAGTTAAAAAAGAAATTTTTAAACTAAAAAATAATAATTAAAAAAAGTATTTGAATGCCTTTATTTTTTTTTTTTATAAATTGAAATAATTTTTATATTATATATGTAATAAAAAGCAACTAAAGCAAACAAATATTGCTTTTCTTAGTGAATGCCCAAAATCTTATGAAACTTAAATTGAAAAATGATTTAGAGTATTTAAAGTTGTTCATATAGTTTCGATTGATTTTGTATGTATATCTTTTGATCACAATAAAACTTTATCTTCTACTCTATTCAAACAACAGACAACTTGCCCCCCAGTTGAAGTGGCAGTACAAGTAGTTTGTAATTAAATTTCAATGTTCACGTTTACAATTGAGTTGATTTGCTTTTGTACACTCACAAATCCATACACTAAGCTGTGTCCTTAGACACACAGAAGCACACACACACACAGTTGCATATACAAAAACCGAAGGAAGATGAACTATTGTTAAGGACTAACAAGTGTAGCAAATGTTTGGCATATGTTTTTTGTATATCGCAATAAAATATATATATATAAATGTATACATAGATATATATGTTTATATATATATATATAGATATATCTGGCATGTTGCAGCTGACATTTAATGTGAATTGTCAACACAATGGAAACACAGGCAAGACTCTGAGGCAGAGATTCAAATAGCGAGAAACAGAGAGAAAGAGAGAGATAGAGATGGAAATAAAAGTGAAGGGACAGACGAAGCTGAAATTCCGGAGTCAGAGCCACGCTGCATATTTTAACATTTCCGGTTTGATTTTCACATTTTGCAAACAAAATGGCCGGCAGACGTGTTTCCGCCTTTCCGTTTTCAGCAAGCTGCACGCACCTGGGTTTGCTCTCTGGTAAGCGGTAGGCCCAGATATATACAGATAGTTGATATAGCTATTGGTATGATATAGGGGTAGGGGGTACGGTTTATGGTCTCGACAAATGCATATAAGCCAATTGATTAGACAACGTCTGTGTCCCTTTCATCATAACTGTATTTTATCTTTTTTTTTTTTTGGTTACCTAAACTGAATGTGAATAGTTTTAGGTTCGATCCAATATGGTCGATAGGCTTAACTCTTTAATCTTTCAGCCTTTTAGCTCACTCCTTTTCGTACTTTCTCTTTTTTTTCTGATAGACATAAAAAATTTACCAGTTGATTTTATGCTGGATTAGGCTTCAACTTTATACTAAAGGGAACTAAGCAAGCGTAAATGGAGTTTTTTTATATATCTTTATGTTACTGCTGTTGTTGTTGTTGTTATCTTTTGCTTTCGACTCTTTTTCCAGTCCCTTTCCTTGTTAAAATAGCTTTAGTGCGGTCCTTTGCCTGAATTCATCCTTTTCCTTTCTTTATATGATGTGCGAGTGTGTGTGTGTGTATGTACATATGTAAGTGTAGTTGTGGAGACTCTTAAGCCACGTCTGACTGATTCTGCCACATTTCGGCTGGAAATATAGGAAAATATTTGTTGTGACAGTTTCGGGATACATTTATATTTTAACATTTCCATTTTTACCCCTTTTATTTTGTGTATCCTGGCAAGAGGTATTAACGGATTGATAAAACATTTGCTTATTCGTAGATAAGTTAATCCCAGAGTCCATAGATTATATATTGTTATTTAACCATTATTTAAAAGAGTGAAAGACCACAAACAAAGCTAGCTCCAACTTTATAAAATAAGTAACCATTTGATTGTCATCATCATCAACAATATCCGATTGAACTCTACAACATTTAAGAAATCCTTTTCTAACTAAACGAAAAATTTTAGTTATCGTATAAGCAATTCCGAGCAGCTTAAATAATCCAAGTATCGTAGGTGGAATGATTTTTAATAGAATATGTAGAATTTTATGTATTGATTGTATATTTTCATATATTTTTATATAATATAATATATATATAATATAATATAATTCTTAAGCTATTGTATAACAATTTCCTTGTTGTTTCGGAGAGCTATTTTAAATTTAAAAAAATAGTTTTTAGCCAAGAACATTGTAACATAAAAAGTAAATTGTATATTATTCTATATATTCATTTTTATTGGAATCTCTAAAAGAATTAGTCTTGATTTTTGACATATAACATTTTATATTTTCTCATTTTTATAATTGAATTTCTTTAGTTTCACAAAAATAATTTTATATTTGTATAAGCTAATAACTAATGTTAAGCTTAAAAGTTCAAGAAATCACTAAAAGAATGCTATGCTTTAATTACAAATGAATATGCATTTTATTGTGTCTATGTAGTCCCCCTTGCTCATGTAATCCAATAACAGTTATGATTTCTGTTAAACGCAGCAAGATGTTAATGGTGAATTTGCATTGAATGATTCTGTTGTTGATTCTGTTGGAACATCAAGCAGAACAAAAAGGCAGGTAAATGGAGACGATCGTTAGAGAGGGACTTTAGTTTTTAGTTTTAGTTAGTTTTAGTTAGTTAAAGCATAAAATAGTTTACTCATTATATTAATATAATTAAGCCACAAACAATAAATTGTTAAGTCTATATGTTTATATACATATATTCCAAACATTTCTTAAATAACAATTTGATTTCGAGTATGCGTACTTATTATGTGCAACTATGAAAAATATCTCAATATAAAAAGATGTAAAAATAGTATATAAAAAACAAATAAGAAATGATTTCAAATTAATTAAATAATTTTTTTATCAATAACAGAAAATTAAAAAGGTGGACAGTCAAAAAAATTGATTATTTAAAAAAAAAAAATTGCGAAAAACAAAAATTACTAAGAACCAAAATAAGTCTTATATTGTTTTTCTCTTATAATAACTCATAAATTATTATATCTAGAAAAGAAGTGAAAGACTACAAAATAAAGGACTACTTAAGAACCAAAAGACAGCAATAAATAAATTAACCAAAAACACAAATAAGCACTTTATTATTACACTACCAAAAGAGCATTCCTTAGAAAGAGTGTAGATACTTCGGCTACTTATAAATCTTTTATGTAAAAGGGTTTGACATATTCCAAAGTATTGAACTGAAGGGTTTGATATTTGTACATATGTCTGCAAACCGATAGATAATGGGTCTATTATATAATTATTGTCCATTATTTTGTAGTCTAGAATACTTTGACCTGTGGTCAATCATTCAACTTGTTTACATACATACATACCTACATACATATATGAACGGGTATTCTTGTTGAAAGCCAATAAGAGTTTGTGTCATTCAACTGCTTGACATATACTATTTATATATACATATGTATATACTGTGTGTGTGTGAGTGTATGTGTGTGTACATAGATAGGTTACCTTGACAGAATCCAATTTCATTTCAATTGACCAGGCAATGCATATATAATATTCTGTATATATGATTTGCCGCCATCAACATTGCTCTGGACAGTTGTAAGTGTTGACATTATTTATTATAAGGGAATGGGGAGGGGGATGGGGGGAAATGAGTGGACCATGGCATATGATTGAGTTTTTGCTTTCTTTTATACATTTTCTTTATTTTTTGTTTGTGTATAAATTACTTTTTACTTTTTATACATATCTACACTATATATACATATAGATGTATGTATATAAATACGTATGGTCATCTAGCAAATGGAAATCAATCGGTTGAATTGTAATGGTAATGGCTTCCTATGAATACAGTCATTTCGTGTTGTATGCATTTGTATTAAAGCAAATTGTAATCGAAAATGAAATCACTTTCAATAATTGTCAACGAATGACCACGAATTCAGTTTTTATCAACCACTTTAATTTATTTAACCAGATTTAATATAAAGAAACATCCCATAAAAGTTGCTCATAATCATTTCCAACTTAATGAGAACTCATTTAAATGTTTAAAATATTTGGTAAATTTTTTTTAACACTGCTGCTTATATTCTCTTAATTAATAAAATGAGGTAAAGTTACGTTTCTGGACTCATAAAGTCTTAGATGATATTTTATATATTTATAATCTAAAAAATGTGAGTTGTAGTAGTCAGAAATGGTAATCATATATATATACATATAATATATATATATATAATTTAACTTATTGGAAATTTTAAAAACTTTCTAATCTGTTAAAACAACTCGGTTTCTTTGCTCTCATAACTAAAATCTTCTTTTGAAAAGAAAATGAATAATATAAATTATAATATTCTATATTGATAGTTTCTGACTTTTTTTTAATAGAAATAAAAAAACGGGAATAATAGTTGGAATAGGACTTTTTATTCTTTTTTTATCATGTTCTGGCAGAACTACCTTAATGTATAAACATAATTCTTCAATATTTACCAATAATTAAAATTAGGTGCATATTAAAACACCAGAAATAATTTTGGCAAATATCAGTAAATAATTTTAATACTAAAAAAAACTCCCTATAAAAAAGGGAAGTTTGAAACTAGCTAATTTTATATAAAAATTAAGCATTATCAGAAAAAATTATAATATTTAATTAAAGGTTTGTTTATTTATTTATTTTTTTAATTTACCTAATTTAAAATCAACTAAACAAAGCAATTAACAAGTTTTATAAAGAAAGTTTTAAAAAAACTTTTTATTGATAACAATTTGCAAATTTCTTTTAATTTTCTAATTATATTTAAAATAAAAATTAGAAAATAACAAAGGAGGCGTAAAGGGCAAAAGACAAAGGTACATTTAGAAAACTAGGTCTAGGAGTAAGTTGAAAAGGTGTCCAGAAGTATTCAGCTAAGCGACAATGCAGAATAGTGTGAGGAAATTAGATGAGTAAGTGTACTACATAATTCTCAAAATGGATCATGTGTACGGTAAAAGTTCCTATAAGGAAAAAAAATCAAATAAGAATCAAATAATTTATTATAGTTAACATCTAGGAACTACTATTACATGTCCTGTAGTTTTAAATATTGTCTATATGAGACAATTCCTGAAGAATTCCAAATCCTTTTGCCTATATCTTCCCCCATTTAGTTTGGCTATTTAACATAACTAAAGAGTATTTCTTGTTTAAAAGACTTTTTTTTAATTACAGAGTTACAAACTTTCTTGCAGGACTTTATATTTTCCCTATTAAAAAAGGAAAGTCTATTTTCCCAATTAAAAGTTTATGGAGAAATATAAAAAAGAGGAAAGCTTAAAAACCGTCAATTAGAATAATATAGAAAAGGCCTGTTGGGCTTCCAGTTAAGTCTTCTAAGGGTAAACAGTAGAAAAAGTTTTTGAACCAATAACATAGTAATATAAAATTTTTCAAATATTTAACAGATCTCTTTATAATGTGCAAACCACGAAAAGACGCACAAAAACCAATTCGTGTAATATTAAAAAATTTTCAAGTCTGGAGAGAGAAACTCAATAAGAAGTCTGCTTTTAATTCGCATCGCACTGAAACTGAACTTTGTTCTCTTTATTCCATGTCCGAGAGAGAAAATTTACTTCGCTCTTACAGAGGAACTCACTTTGATGCTTCTTATAACTATAATTCGTATACATATACCTATTTACCTATAAAGTATTATATTTTCTTTTACGGAATCAATTCTGTAAGCATAAGATCGATGGGGCAGTTAATCAACTTACCTTTCCAACAATAAATGGAAAAATTGTCAATATAATTGTAGTACAAAAAATAATTGTTAATGTTATATATATATATATATATATATATATATATATATGTATTTTTATATATATTGTAATAAAACCATTGGAAATAAATCAATAATTTTTACTCTTTTGTAAAATGCTCGCGGCTTCTTTGTGTCCGGCTACGCTGGGGATATAAAATGCAGCAACAACAAAAAATACAAAAAAAAAAAATAAAACGAATATAACAATATAAGTTTATATATATACATCTATGTGTGTGTGTGTGTGTGAATGTATGTGGTATGTGTATATCGTGCAGGCCGAGCACATTTATTTGGCTTGTTGTGGTTTTTGGTTCAAGCGCAGCCATTTTGGAGTTCGTCCAATAGCCCGCTGGGTCTTTTGTTGTTGCGAAGGTTTTGTGGTTTTTATACATCCTGGCTGTATATGAAGAAGATAGAGAGAGAGAGAGACAAAGAGAGAGGCAGGGGAAGCAAGGACAGAAGCCTGTCCTAGCCTCTTAAAGTGAAAATGTGACGAAAGCATTGAATTTATTTCCCCAACCCGTTGCCATTTCCCCTGGCCATGGAGCAAAGCAATATGCTTGCCTCTTGTAGTGGGAGCCGCATAAATTGGTCGGCAACTAATTGAAAATGGTTCTAGTGCTTGTGGTCTTTGTCTCTTTCACACATTCCTTCCCCCATCCCTCCAAAAAACTCTCACACAGATCCACATTCACATGTATATGTATATTCGTGTCTATGTGTGTGTGCAATCTAAACGCTAATTAAATGATTCAATGATTCCTTAGTTGTTTCCCCCTCACTTTCTCTCTCTCTCATTCTGAATTTCGTTTTGCTACTTTACCTTAATTTCGTTTTATTGTTTTTCGCATGTTCTTTCAATTGCTTTTATGTGCAAGGACCCGCAAGTCCAAGCAACTCCTTCAAGTAAGAGACCATACACATTCTCCCCTACCTTACAAAGTACGTGTGTGTGTGTGTGTATGTGTGGTGGGTTAATTGAATTTTATGTCTTGGTCACCAATCCACACACAAACACACCAAAAATAAGGGCGAGAGAGAAAAAAAAAAATTGGAAAAAGAATTTCTGCTGGTCCGCTCTAGAAAATTAATTTCCTTATATTGACTTATACTCTCTCTCTTTCTTTGTCTCTCTCTCCCTTACTCTCTTTCTTACTTGTCAGCTTCTTTGCTTAGTTTAATTGTAACTTTTTCTTAGAGGGATTTATTGCCTCAGAAAATTGTCCACACTAATGAGAAAATGATAAGCAGACACTCACACCACTTCACATTACTTCACTTTATGCCCCACTTTACCATATTTTTTTCTCAGTCTCCAAGTCTCTAATCTTCTCTACGATGTTAATGGATTCGCACTAGCAATGAACCACAAACATATGCAAATGTCTCAAGCACCTGCTAACAACATTAACTATCATAGTACCATATGTGTGCACTTACACACACTCACTCACTCACACACTCGCTCACTCACTAACTCTCTACTCATCATTTTGAGGCCTTCGCACACTCCATCAATAATTATATGCAGCATACATTTAGGGGCCTTTGCTTCCCGTCGTCCACCGTTTGACTAGGCAAACGTTTGCACTACACTCGAAACGTGTGTTGTAGGCAAACGCATATGCGACGCAGTGCAGCAAAAATAAGACGGTTCACATTTTTGAGTGCTCCCCGACTGCATGTAAGTTACACACACACACACACACATATATATATATACATAGAAAGAGTGCCTGGAATGGTTGTGAGGAAAGTTTTTGAGGCTTTGCTTCATTTTCCTCTTTGGCGGGATGCACTTAAATATTTTGCATATGCGTGAAGTGTGTGTGGGTAGAGGGGCCTGAAATGATGCTGTTGCTGATGACGAGACGCTAAAGCTGACGTTGTTGGCGGTTGACGACAGCAAACACTTTCTTGTAGTCAAGCATCGGTTTGCCCCGCATCCCTTTTCCCCCCAATTGCCTCATTTGTTGGAATATAGAAGTTTGCTTAAAAGCATGACTGTACTTTGGTTGGCTGCCTGCTAATTGATAGTGTTGACGCTTTGAGTTTAGTAAAAAAATAAAGAAAAACTACATGAAAGATTTTTTACTTACATTTTTCTACTTAATTTATACAAATTGAATTTTTTATTTTAACTTGCACAGTGGTAACTCTAAATGAGGTTTGTTAGCCTTACTGTAGCTTACAGCTACGTAACTCAACAAAATTTCGGCGTTGGCTAATCAATTTTCCTTAACTCTTGGTAATATTTTTCCGAATACCTTAAAATTAAAGGAAATCCAATAAGATGATTTGTACTCCAATTTGCCTAACAGTGGTAACTCTAATAGGTAGATCTCTTAACAGTGAGCTTAATCGTAGCTTACAGCCAAATCACTCAAGAAAATTATGCTATTGGTTAATCAGTTTCTAGTGAATGTATTGTGATATTTGTCCAAATATCATAAAAATAAAAGAACAAATAAAAAGGAAAAATAAACAAACCGAATTTTTTCTCCAACTTGCTTAGTGGGCGCATTAAAATGGAGATCTTTTAACAGTAAGCTCAACCGTAGCTTACAGCTACGTAACTAAACAAGATTACGGTATTGATCAATACAAATTTTGTACAAATTTAAAGAAAAATAAAATGTTTAATTAAATAAACCGAATTTTTACTTAAACTTGCACATTGGTTGCAACATTAAGGAGAGATTGCAGGAGAGAGTGGGCTTAATTGTAGCTTACAGCTAAGTAAATGAATTTTAACTTCGTCTTGCACAGTGGTTACCATAAGAGAAAGATTAGAGTTAACTATCCGGAACGTTTCGACATAATTACGGTAATGTTTAACCAGGTTTATGGTGATATATTTCCAGATATCGTATTTCTGTTATAACTAGTTCATCATTTGATTATGCACTTCATGGAACTCATCAATATCAGTTTAGCAAACTCTCCATTACAGAGTGCAGGCCATCCTTAATGTCTGTCCTGCTAGCATGTTATGCCATTCTATAGAAAAGCGAGGCAGAGAGAAGGAGGCACACTGTTAAAGGGCACCCTGGAAAAACACTTTCGACTTTGATCCTATGCTGGCCAAGAGGCGTCAAAAGTTTGTCCTTTTCTGGGATTTTTTTTCCCCCTTCTTTTTTTGTGTTAAACTGATTTATTGGTTCATTTCCAGAATACAGAGAGAGAGAAAGAGAGAGTAAATGTAGCTACTAAATTCAGCAGTAGGTTAAGTGTAACAGGGTAAGGTAAAAGGCAAAGTAAACTACATTTGACCATTGATGATGATGCATTCGAGAAGTGAATGGAGTTGTAGTTGTACAGAAACATAGAACGAACTCTCAGATACTTTAAGCCGATATCAAATCTTTCAATAATTAATATAGCACAAACATACACACACACACACTCACAAAAACAATACACACACACATACTCCCAGAACGGCGGAGGGAATATGTACGGCAGGTTGAATCTCATAAATAAACCGAGTGCAAGAGAGGGAGAGAGCGAAAGATTGGAGTATTCTGGTAGGCAACGAGTTGGGTAAAGTTTTCCATTCTACACACTCACACACACACATACACATTCCAGCACGTGTTCATTTCCGGCTGTAGCATTTACCGTGCATATCCTGCCTCCTGTTCTTGTTTCCATCTTCACATTCTGTTGTTCTGTTGCTGCCAGTATGGCCTTCCATCTAAGCTATCCCCTAGCCATACCCTACAAAATTCATTCTTCGTCCTTGGTCGTTCGTTGCTTGTCCTACGTTATCGTCGCCGATACAACCAGGCGGCTTTCAGATTTAATTTTAATTAGGTGCTATTGAATTTATAACATTTTTCAACTGCTGTCGTTGCCTCTCTGTGTTTTTGATGCCATTTCGCACGTAAAAAGTTTTACACGAAAGCGAAAAGTTTACTTTTGCCATGAGATTCCCATCATCGCCTGTTGCCTGCTCCTGCTGCTGCTGTTGCTGTTGCTGCTGCTTCTTCTCCCGCCAAACACTAATAACAATAATCGCAAATTGTATTTTCATGAATTTTCAACTCGTAATTACTAATATTTTTCTATATAGATTTTATATATACATCTCCTTCCGCCCTTTGCTACTCTTCTCGTTCAGCCACAAAGCCAAAATGGCGCATAATTAAAATTTGTTGTCCAGGCACTGTGTTGAGGTAGAAAGAAGGAAATGGTTAGTGGGCTTTGGACTAGGCCTTTTTTACAATGAATAACAATCAACAATGTACATTAATTTTGTATATTAATTGTATATTTGCGTAGGCTGCATATTAAAATGTTTGCTAATCAATATTAACCCCATTTGAAACAGATTATTTTTGTTGATTTTAATTTTCAATTTGAGGGCTGTGCGAACAATTTATATCATGATTTGTAGTTTTTTTTTCTTCCCCCAAGGGGCAAAATGGCACAGGAGCTACATGGTTTGAGTCATAAAATGCGCTAGTTGAGTTCAATTTGGCTAACTAAATTGAATTGACCTTTTGGATACATATGTTTGTATGCATAATATATACAATGATTTACTCGAATAACACAAAATGAACATATTAAGGTCAATTCGGTTTCGGATTTAATTTTCAAAATAAAATTTAATGTGTATAATAAATTTTAATAGCACTATTAGTTACATTTCTGACAAGTTATTAGTGCTTCTAAAACTGATTAAAAAAAAAAAACACGTTTAAACAAATCTTAAATCAAATTAGGAAATCGTTTTTAAGGACTTTCAAATAGAGATTGGTCTTTCAAATGGCATCTGTAAAAGAATATTCGATTAGCGATTAGCTCAATTGATTTGGTGTCATCTACGACTTTTAAGATTTTGTATTTTATACCCTTGCAGTGGATATAATTAAATTTATCCTATGTTTGTAACACATAGAAATATAAGTTTTCAACCTCATAAAGATATATATTCTTGAACAGCATTAATAGCCTCAAAGATATATATATGCCTCTACCATCCACCCGCTCGTCCATCTGCCGTATCCGATCGTTTATCTGTAAGTCCATCTTTTCGCCCGTCTGTCTGTTTCTTCGCGCTTTTTAGACCTTAAATTTTAAGCTATCGGATTGAATCTTGGTAAATAAACTTTTTCGGTATGCAGGTTTATAAAGTGTAAAAATTAGTCGATTCAAACTATTATAAGTGATTTGTATAAACAAATTCCTCATAAAATGTATACTCATTGTTGTTTCTTTTTTTCTTTTTTTATTTATTTAGCTCTTAAATTGAAGGTTTTGATACTTAATGTTAAAAACATTCAATAAAAACCTTAATTAATTAAAATGTAAAAAGCATCAAAAAACCACCCACCCATCGAAGACGATATTTTCTCATCGTTTTTATACCCTTTACGAAAACTTTTCTATTCGCACAGTTTTATTGAATTTAAGACCTTAACTTTGTAACTCTTTACTAAAACCTTTTTATTAAAAGTTTTATATAATATAACTTTTGTTGGTATAAATAAATTTGAGTAGTCAAAATGTTTTCTATTAGAATTAAATTAGCTTTGAATGAGAAACGTTTGTTTCCTCAAATATATCTATGCACGTCCTTATAAATATAAATATAAATATGTGATATGATTTTAAGAATCGTAACTACAGAACTATTTATAAGTAGTAATTTTGTATTTATTTTACAAAACTTTTAACGAATTAATTATTTAATTAGGCAACCTAAGTAACAAATGAACCTATTTTTTTCAAATAACAGAAAGAAAAAACCATTTAACCTCTCTATACAAATATTGGAAATAATATAAAATTAAAGTAAAAAATTCAGAAGAATACCTTACCCTTCATTTAAAAGTATTAATTGCGCAATTATTCTTTAAGCAATTAACAACTAAATATGAATAACAAAATAAGTTTTCTACGCTTGTTTAGATCTTGTGGTACTCCTTGAGTTTGACTTAATACCTAGTTTACTTAATACTTCTTTTGCTTATTCACCAAAAATGCGTTATACAATATATGAAACTTATAGTTCAAAGCGCACATTGCAAAGCCTTGAGTCATCTTATGCCCTCCCAACTGAGACATTCATCATACATATGTTGGATCATTGACAGTACCAATAAAAATGGGCTCCCAGGACCAGTTTTCCTTTATACATTTTATAATGTTTCAAAATGAGTGTTGGTAAGCGGCATACCAAAGCTATTGAAATCAATAAGAGAGATCATTTTATTAAATATCTGCATACATATAATAATTAGAATTAGTAAGTAGAACTGAATTTTATATACATAACTGCTTATATGCATTATAAAAAAAAGGAATTTTCAAATTAAATATTTTGTAAATTACATCATCTTCACGAAATACTTATAAATATACATTTCTCCACTTTTAAAAATTTAAAAAAAAAAAAAAAAAAAAATTTATGACTTTGTATAATAAAACATACATATATAGTAAAAATAACATATGTACATATATGTACATTATAAATATAATTAGGACATTCATGATGTAGTTTATAGCACAGTTCTGTTATTGAAATAAAATAATTTTTTTCATTATTCTAAATATTGTTCCAAAAAGCTGAACTCAGTAAACTTTATTTAAAGTCGTTCCCTGTTTTTTAGCAATTAACAAACTTTTTTTAAATTTTTTTCATATTATAAAAATGTTTATGGTGCCAAGCTAACTAACGCCAATTCTATTTGTTTCCTAGTTTAGATACAATCAAATTGTTTTGAGACGTCTGATCTGTTGACTATTAATTGATTTTCTCAATCATGAGAACCCGCAGAGTCTTTATATCACTGACTTTATAGAAAACTGAGCCAAGTACGCTACCTTGCAGAATTCCTGTGTCAATGCATCCTATAAAATCTTCTGTTGCTGGGATATGATTAATTGAATTTCAGTTTACGTGTATTGAATATAACATGAAATATGACTAAGAAAGCTATGTATCTATGCCTAAACTCAAGTAAAGAAAGTTTTTCTAAAAATGTTGAAAAAGTTAAGATAATCTTAACTTTATATGTTCTTAATTATAAAATCACTTAGTAACCAAGTTTAAAGCTTCCTGACGGAATTTTAGCCAGTGTTATAAGAGTTTTTATTTTCTTGTATAAAAATTGATTTAGAACCGATTGCAAAGAATAAAATATCATGTTTCAGATAGAAAATAAAACATTTAACGCAAAACTTTGTTAATGAAGGAAACCCGATCAAAGTTATTTAACATTTTAAAAAAAATGTTTCCCGATAATATTTGGCTTGATGTTCTTTTTACATTGTATTTTGCTTTTGGTTTCTGCTGTTTTTTGTTTGTTTATTTTTTTTTTTTTTGCATTTCATTCAATTGTTATAAAATATGAACTGTAAACCTAAATAAATATTTATTGTTTGCAGCTGGAGTTATGGAGAAGTCGAGTCTTTGGCTTAATTGAATATCAATTCATTTTAAATGTGCGCCATATAAAACACAAAAAGACAGCCCCGAGACCGAAATGCCAAACGACCGCCAAAAAATATTTAAAACAAAAAAAAAATAAATAAAAAAACATAAAAAATGAGAGGGAATAAAGCATAAAACAAAACACAATATGATTGCCCGGTAGTTGAACAAAGTACAAAATTGTTGCAATATTTATGGGGCAAATTATTAGCATACAAAATGCAATTGATGCCCTCCAGTGATTAATTAAAATGTTTCCGAACGCATATAAATTCATATTGTTTATTGCAATGTACACAGACATGTGTATGTATGTATTTACAGCAAATATATGTATATACATGCATATATATATAAATATATATGTAGTTAGGGCCAAACACCATTTTTGTGGTCCAATGTTATCGAAAAAAACGATACCCATTGGCAATGATATGCTAAAAATGTGAGATGTAAAGACAAATGATCCTTTCAGTTCCAACTAACAGTGACTAAATGTTGACAAATGTAACTATAAACAACAAGAACAAGGGCCACAGGTGTTGACTTTAAAATATCCTTCACATCTTGATAATGTACAACTCTTCAACTGTTTCAGCACTCATTTAACGGATGTTTTGGCAAGTACAAGGGTAAATCTGGGAACACTGGCACATGAAACGTATCCAGAATTTTATGTTAACTAATGATTGCTGTACTTAACATTATAGTTTCTGTTATTATTTCTTAAAATGATAAAAATTAAATGAAAAAAGGAACTGAAATACGTTTTTTCATGAAAACTTTTGATAGTCAAATGACTTTATTGAAATGAATGAATTTCAAAGTCCTAGTAGTTCCCGTTGTCATGAAAATGTTGCCTACAGTAGACCACAGTAGTAAAATCTACTGACAAAACTCAAACATTTTTGTTAAAAATTTATTGTGATATCTCTAAACTAACCTAAAAACAAAACTCCCATCAGTTTTATTAACAAATTCTTTGTTGATCTGTAAAGTAAACATATTTTATTCAAATAAAACACTTTTTCATTCACGTTACACGATTTTAACAAATATAAAAGCTCATTTTCCGGCTTTACCAACTTGTGTTTGAATTCGCCACAACTAAGAAAACACTATTTCTAACGCCACTTTGTGAATTTGATAAATAACAGCTAATTGGATGAAATAAACAAAATCCAAAAAAAAAAAAAAAATAGAACAAAAAGCCAAACAAAAACTTGCCAGATGTTTTTCGTCACATGGAGGGAATGAAACAGTATTCCTGAAAGGGTTAATTAATATTAATTAACTTTTAAAGTTTCTTAAATATATTTTCCTAATCGATGAAAAATTTAATAATAAAGTTAGAGAATGCAATAAATAAGTTTCTATTTTCAGAATTTTTATTTATTTCAATTTTCTTAATAATTTAAAGACAATCAATAAAAAAAAAAATACACTTCAATTCATATATTTCAAATTCAACAACTGCATCGATTTTTTAAATTAATTTTTATATTATTGGATATTACCTAGCACCAACAATCAATTCAAATTCTTAATATTTAAATGCTTAAAAATACTCTTTAAATGGCCAACAAAGGTTTGAAAATTAAGAGGAAAACTCTTTTCCAAGGACAACTAGAATATAAATTAGAAGTAAAGAAAAGTCTTTTAATTGCTGCCACCAGACTAGCCCAAAAGCATGAAGGAAAAAAGAAACTCTTTTCCATTTGTCTTCAACCCCCCCGCCACGGGTTCTAATGTTCTTTCAAGTTGGACTGGGATTAAGTCTCAGTCTTTGAGATTGGGCCGCGTGAAATTGCAAAACTGTTTCACCTGAATGCATCATGGCTGGACATTCGCTTCCATTCTACCCGTTCTGGAAAGTACAAAAAAAAAACACATCAGAAGACAATGAAAAACATTTGTAAAAGTACAAAGAAGATTTTTCTGACTTTCTTATACACTAACTAAATGATGAAACAACGGAGACTTTTCATTAATCAAATTATTTAAAATTAAAGTGACAAATGGAGTTGATTTCTTTCGCTATGGTGTAACCTTCGCCAAAATTTATAAGAAAATATTGGAAAAAGAGAAAAATTTTTTAAAGAAAAATTTAAGTAAGGCTACGGTCTGGTCAACGAATGTTTGAATAATGAAAATAAACATAAATTTTAAGCTTTAAAAGGGTTTCAAAAACATTTACTTTACAAAATAGAGCTATGAAATTTCATTCTAGAAATGCAACCTGTCTTCTGACATCTCTCCAATAATGGACCAATGAACTATCTAATGCAATTTTTAATCCAAATATATGTATTTTATTTTAATCAAAGACTTTATAATCATAAAGAATACTAAATTCCAACATAAAGCAATGAATTTTACTCTTTTTTTTTATTAAAATTTTGATCTAACCTAAAAGTATGCTAAGAAAAAATTTGTTATATACCCTAGATGTCCCTTAGAGACAGTAAAAAACTCATAATTTCCCAATTACCCATCCTTTGTTATAGTGTATAAAAAACAACCAAAACAAAAAAAAAACCCACTACAAACTAAATAAAGAAACAAAACAAGCAAATAAAATGACAAAAGGGGAATAGAGCAGGGAGAAACAAAAAAAAAATGCTAAAAAACAAAAGAGAAGAGAGAAAAACACAGAAACTTCAAACAATGGGCAGCCGTCAAAGTGAGCGATTGTTAGAACGTGTCAAGACATCAATGGGCTAAAATCCCAACAGAGTAAGCCCTCTGGACACTGGCCAAAAGGGGACAAACACTACCCAGAATCCCACAACAGTGAAAGCAAACAAAAGGCAAAGGAGTTGCAGGACATAAATTAGCTTGAAATGAAATATTATGAGGAAGTAAAGTATTCCTTTTTTTTTAGATTTACAAACTAATTTCTAGTAGCTCTTTTATAGGCACCAACTTTCAATTAGACTAAACAAAGATAAGACATTGCTCAATAGAATCACTAAGGAGAATTTCTTAAGATACTTAACCCCGTCCCACATCTCCCCTTCAGCGTAGGCGATGAAAGTGTATGGAATCAAAGGCACTGTGCAAATATTGGCCATCACTTTGAATAAATGGGCGGGATTGGGTAGGTAGAGTAACTTAGACAGCTTGTATGTGTGTTCGTGTGTGTGGACAGCATCTTAAGAAAATTCTAATTTTGATGTCAAACAGCGATTAAAAGAAACGAGATTACCTGCTGCATATTGCATGAGTGCATTTATTGTGTTTGCTTAACGCTTTTGCATTTTCAGCACTGCTTGCATGTCCTGGAATGTATCCTGAACCGGCCGCCACATCCACCCAAGTCTTCATTCCATCAAAAAAAAAAAAAAAATGAAAGAAAAGAAAAGGCAAAAGAAAAAGAAAAGCACAAAATGCAGACATCGTTGAGCTCATTTGCACTTTGACGCGTCGTCATGGCATAGCATGGCAAACAAAACTGCATCGTCAGGCAGGTGCAAGTGACGGCAATGATGACGTTAACGAGTCCACAAAATACTTTGCCCCCGCCACCCACCAAAAACCTTAGTATATACATACATCCCGGTATCTTTTCTGTCCCGCCAATCGATGCAAATAAGCAGCACAATTTTAAAATAATTTTTTTTTTTTTTTATTCTGTGGTCGGAACAACTCAACCGCAATATACGTACAAAAGCCGCACTCGGGAAAAATCTGTTAAAATTTCAACACGGAGAAATCGTTGGCAACCGCGGCGGTGGCGACGGCGACGGCGATGGCAATAGGCGCTTTAAAAAAGCTAATGGAACATATGGCTGCCAAAAGCATAGAACGTTGCAATAGTCTCTCTCCCCACTCACCACGCCTTAACGGTAAAATCTCCACAATTGGATACAGTAGTAGAATTCAACCCAACCACCTAATTCATATAGTACACTGTAATAAATTCAAAGATCTAAGTTTTAGTTAACCAGCAGTTAGGAATTTTTTGGCTATTATTCTGTTTTTTATGGTAAGTTTTATGCTTTTTTAACTCTTTGAATTTGAATAAGGTCATTATTAAGCAACTGTTAGAAAGCTGTTTACTTAGGTTTCAGTCTCTAATATATTCAGACCAAAGCTAAAACAAACTGTTACTAAATTAATGTATATACAAACCTCTCTTTAATAAGCTATTCAATTTAAACAATTATGCTTTATCACCGATTTTTTATTAGGTTTATTTTTAATAGCTAAATTTTGGATACAAATTTAGATTTTCATTATGTTAGTCCAAAAGAAATTCCAAGTTCGTTCAACTAACTTTCCTTAGTTTATGTTTTGTAATGTAACTTTATATCGTCAGATAGAGTAAACTGTGATCTTTCAATCTAATTAGATTTGATTTGAATGATTAGATTCTTGTCTTTACATCAACATGATCTTCTACTTATAGATACAATCGATCTTCCTGACACTTTTGTATTCACTAGTCTCTTAGAAGCTATGTCCTAGACTCTATGTCCTTAGGTGTTTCGGAATCACTAATAGTTTTGTGGTATTTAAGTTTGCCTTTTTTTTGATAGTTCCATGGAATGAATCTTCCTTGCTATTCATCTTTGGGAGACCAAATTTGCATTGACTATAACAAAATGTTCAAATTTGACATTCGTCTATTCAGTATTAAAATACTTAATATGTAAAATCTAAGCAAATCTGTTTTAGTCCATTAAGATCTAAGCCTAAGAGATGAGAACCTAAAAGGTGCTTCACTTGTGGAATGGTGAGATATATTAAACCAATTTTGATGATTTGATTCTGTAGCACTCATAACTCTACTGAAATATGCAATCTGTAACGTTCGTTACAATAATGATATATGTAATCTGACTCGACTTGTTTTCATATATATATACAATGGAGCTAAAGGCAGATTATAGACACCATTTCAGCATGGTAACTAGAAAATATAGGGACTAGTTCAGGCTTATCTAGAAAGAAAATCAAATTCACAGGAGACCATGAATTTGCAGCTTTACATTTAGATTAAGTATTTTTAAGTTCTTTTCTGTATAAATTCGGATTTACTTTCTGCTAACTCTGATTAAAACTATATAGTACTTACTAAGTCGGATTTACTTGCTTCAAAAGGTTTACAAAGGTTTGGATAACAATCCATCAAAAAGTTCTACATTCAATTAAAAGGATTCACAATAAAACCTTAAAATTATGGTAGCAAAAAATTAAGGTAGTAAAAAAGCCTTAGTTGTTTGATTCTTATTCCTAATTTCCCGATGATAATATTATCATTATTTGACATAGTTAAGCTCTTACTTTAAAATTGTTAACTTCAGTTTACTATTTCTCTCAGTGTAATCTAGCCACGTACAATTTCCGGTTGAACACATTTTGTGGTTGGGCGCAAATGCATTTATATTTGAGCAAGAACAGCAACAACAACAACAAGAACAGCAATAGCAAGAAGAAGAAGAACATGCTGCAAATATAAGAGAGGGTGGATAAGAAGAGAGAGAGAGAGAGAGACAGAGAGTGGCTAAGGCCAAAATGATGGCAACAAGGGAATGGGGCTAAAGTATGAGGTCTATGCTTTGGAAAAGCTTAAGCCATTTCATTTTTGGTTCGTTGGCGTTTGTAGCATTTGGTATTTTGCACTATTTGCCCTGTTCTCAGAGTTTTTATGGGCAACTATTGTATATAGAACTACTACTTCGACTGCTACTCCTACCACTTGGGGGTATTGGTGGAGCCACGGGGCACTCATATTTCTTAGCACTCATATAAACACTCACAAAAACTAATAGAGAAAACGAGTAAGAGAGCTAAGGCTAAATAAACATTTCCAAAATAAAAGCAAAAAAAAAAACCCAACCAAAAACAATTTAGATCAAAATGAATGGAATTGAGTTTACCCTAGAAAGTCAAAGAAACAACTTGAAAATCTGGCATAAAAAAAGGTTAAAAAATTTACCATAACAATATTATTTTTTCACTCTAGTAAAAAATGAATTGTGTATATAACTTTGATTTGGTTTTGAAATTCCTATAAATTTTTAGTCAACTCAAATTGGACACTGACTTATAAATTTCAAATATTTTAAATGAATTTATTTGAAATTTGCTTTTAACTATTCGTTGTTGGTGTTTACTTTCCATAGAGAAGAGCAATGCAAATGGTATCATTTCGATAGCTTTTCAAATACCTACGAGACTAGTTCGTATTTCAAAATGCTATAGAAACATATGCTATCTCAATTTTTTTTGGTCTCAGTACAGATATATATATATGTACGTATATATGTTTATATACTTTATAGTGCCATAAGAACCATTAAAAGAAAGCTCCCTCACTTTCGGTTCACATCCAAGTTCATTTGTAATTTATTAAACGCAGCCCATAAACAAATCGAAAGCGAATGGTCACAGTGCCCTCCCCTCCTATCCCATCCCATCCCATCCCATCCCCCCCATGAATTTCGATTTAAGCCCACAGGCGGCAAATGGCTATGTGATAAAAGAGGAATGAGGGAGCTCAGATCGAGGCAGAGAATTGGGGTTTTCGAAGAGAGTCACTAAGTCAGTCCGGCAATGGCAATGGAATTGTGGCGCGTATTTTGTGGGCTGCAGACACGCACCATGCATGTGCCTTCGTTTTGGGGGCACAATATGGCACAAGGAGCGGGGGGAATTGCACATAAATAGCTAGGCAAACCATGGGGACTAGGTTGAGAAACTGAAGGAGTCTACGGAATACACTGGAAACTCATTATGGACATATATAAATATAATTAGATTTCAAACTATTTAGCAAGTGGGTAAAATTTTAACAGGATTTTGCCTAATATTAAACTAGTTAATAAGTAAATACTTAGTTTTAATAATAGTAAAGACATACTACAAAAAAAAAAACTGTAACTAATAAATAAATAAAAACAAAATTGGGAAAACGAACTATTATTTTTTTTAAACTAAGTTTGAATAAAAATAGTAAATGAAAGAAATTTTATCTGAAAAATAAAATAATATTAATTCAAATATTATAAACATTTAAAATAAACGCTCATTTAATTATTTAATTAAATATTTTTTTTTTTAAATTTACATTTTTTATAATGTAAATGCTTACATATAAAATCCTTACTCTAGTTAGCAGTCTTAAGTTAGTTAGGCTTATTTAAAACATTTTCTTTGGGTACGCAAAATAAACAATATAATCGATTTGAAATATAAATTGAATTATTGAAGGCATTCAGTATTATATTTATATATATGTTGCTGTATTTTAATGTTTATTTGGAGAGTTAAATATCTAAGTATTTATATTATCTTATACTGAATACTATGTGTAATATAAAGTGGAACTGAGGGACAAACAAACGAGACCATTTCAAGCTTAGGAAAATAAAGAACTAAGCCAACTGGCATCTATTTATCAGCCATGGTTGCCAGGTGGGCTTATGACATAATTGAGTTGCCAGATGCATTTTCTATAAAAATATATGTTATTTGAATATCAAAACAAAGTTCGTATTTTCTCCCCAACTTTTTATGCAGAATCCGCTGTTTGTAAAATTTTTAGAAATTCTTATATATGAAATCATTTTAATTAAATTATATAGTTCCCTTTAAATTTGTATTTTTTATTTATAAAATATTTTACAAATCCAATGTAAAAGCTTGCAGGAATATTATGAAAAGTGGAAAAGTTTTTAAGTTAAATTTGGAGCTAAAAGAAAAAAGTACAAAAGGGAGTTACCAAAAAAAAAGAAAAATAATAAAAAAAAACAATAAGAAAAGAAAATATATATAATAACAATTAAAATTTAAATAAAAATATGCAAATATATAATATGTGAAAATTTATAAATACATTAATCAATTTTTAAAAGAATATTGTATAAACTAAGCCATTATTTTGGATTCTTTGTTATAATCATTTAATTGCTATTTATACACTTTAATTTATTTGATATTTTGAAACTGGAAATTGCAATTAGAATAAATATATATTATTAAAATATTAACAGTAGTTATATAAAAAATAATAATAATATATATCAAATAAATTAATTTTAATTGTTTTAATCACAAATAGCTTATTTATATTAATAAAAATAATTTATAAATATAAATTTCAGTTAAATAAAAATTTCAACTTTCGGTCTCAAATCTGGAACAAGTTTTAAGGTTTATAAATAATAACGTATTACAAATTTTAAAGTTAATAAATTAAAAAAATATAAGTAGTAAACGCTTTCTAATCTTTGGGATACTTAATTTTTTAACAAATATTGATTATAAATAATTAAAATTATTTCAAAAATGAAATTGTTTCCACAAAGTTTTATTATTTTCAAGCAAGAACCATAAGCTTATTGTATGATAATTATAAGCTATACTTCTATATATATAGTTTCCAATCATAACTTTGTAATCTATATATAACAGACAATATTTTGCTGGAAATATATAATTAATAATATAACATTACTATTTTATTTTTATTTAATTTGAAAGAGAATTCTTTTATCATTTTAATTGTTTTCAAATTTTAAAGACTGCAAATGGTTTATTTTCACTGCCACTAAAAAAACATTAATTTTTTAGTAAAATTTCTCTTAGTGTATGAAACGGGTTAGTAAGCTAATTTACTTTCATATATGAACCGAACCGAACTGAACTCAAAACTGAACGCAGACATAAACATACATAGCTAACGCCCAGGAGTGATTTTCTGTGTCATTTGGTTGTAATCGTGTCTGTTGTTTGTAACTTATTAGTGTGTGAGTGTATGTGTGTGTGTGTGTATGTATATATGTTGCATGTTGCATGATGCCATATTGCGGCATTTGCATGCATGTGTGAGTGCAAGAGCGAATGCAAGTGTGTGCGCTTGCAGTTTGACTTGTCTTAATGGTCATGTTAAACAAATGTTTATCAAGCCATGCAGCTGCTCCTGCTACCTTTGTTGTTGTTGTTGTTGTTCTTGTTGTTCTTGTTGTTATTGTTGTTGCTGCTGCACTAGGCCAGGCACATTCTAGAGCTTCCCTTTTCACAGTCACAGGGCGCCATTAGTCATTTGTGCTTTTGTATTTGTTGTTGCTACTGCTATTCCTGTAATGCATTAGGCACAATGTCATGTAGCAAAAGCAGCAACAGCACATGAAATATGCATAAGTTTACTAAGAAATTGTTAAGGTTAAGGTTAAAGTTAAGTGTTTTGTCAAAATATACAAAGACAAAAGGCCAAAATGTCAACTAGACAAATTTCATATGCAATCACACACACACACAGACAAACTCCCACACACACACACACATAAACATTAAGAAGCTTAGCCGAATATGAAATTAGCCAAAACAAGTCATTCAACTTCCACTCTATATCTCTCTCTTTCTTTTGTTCATTTTTGGCTAAGGTTATTTACCAAATTCGGTCTCTCACCTCAATTTTTTTTATATATTTGTACAATCATATTTTACTTATATCAACTTTTATTTTATTTACATTTCTTTAACTTTTTGCTTATGTATTAAATTTTTAACATAAATATTTTAGAATCATGTCCTTTCTTGGAAAAATAGCCATATAATAGCTTTAAAACCCATTTCAACCAAAATACTTTTGCGCTTTTATGCACTTCCTTGAAATTTGACATACTTATTATGCCTAACAATTCAAATAGAAAGGCAAAAAAGAATAAGGGAAAAAAGGAAAGAAAACTAAACAAAGGAACATCAAAAAAAAAAAAAAAGAAAAGAGTTTTCTTTTTCTAAACATAATCCGTAGGTAAATAGGGTCTATTAAGTTCAACCAAATGTAAATGTGTTCATGCATATATTTGTTAAAAGAAAATAAATTTGGTTTGCCTTATCTGATACATATTCTAGAATCTAGATCATATCAGAAATTTACCTTTAACTATATTTTAAAGCTTTTTTTTAGTTTTAATATATTTACACATTTGTTTTAAGTTTCCTTTTTAACTTCTTAAGTAAAAATATTCTTCTAAATATCCTGTTACTAAAAGCAAGGACATACGCTCAAACGAAAACACTTGCCTTAAATCAGTATTTATTGTTTATTGAAATCATTTCCCAAGACTCTTTTTTAAGAGACTTCCAGTTCAATTAAGAATTCTTTAACAGTTACATATAAAAAAGTAAGGTTAGGGTCATAAGTTATATAACGGGTACATCAAATTCGTTCAGAACGAAAGCGATTTTTGTTATATACCATTTTATTTTTTTTTTTTGTGTCAGTAAACCTTTGGGGTACGGGGTAGTTGACGGGATACGTTTAGATGAGCAAAGGTCGGCAACCAGCTCTGGGCAATAGCCCAATTCAATAACTCACACAGACAAACACACAGACACTAACACACCCACACACACGCACACTCGAATAAAGACAGTCAGACATGTAATGTGCATACCGAGAAGAAGAACTGAAGCAAACAAATATTTATAAATGCGCAAATAGAACAGATAACTGTATTTTTATATGCACACACACATAGCGAGAGAAAGAAAAAAAAAAAAGGAGCGTGCAAGAGGGTATGAAGAGGGTAGCTCACTTTTTGCTGGGCAAGAAAAAAAAAAAACATCATTTGAGATTCGATTCGATTTCGCTGCCATCTCGAAATCGTCGACGGGTCGACGCTTTCATTCATTCATTCAACAGAAGCAGCAGCAACAGCGGCGGCAGCGGCAGCGCCAACTCCAGCAACAATAATAACAAGAACAACAACAAGTTACATTTTTATTGCTTGGCATGGAGCATATGAAAGCCGCTCACTCTTCCGCACAACCCTTTCTCTTTCTTCTTTTCTTTTTGATACCCTCACAAGAAAAGAGCAATTGAACTGTGCCGAAAGGGCTGTAAGATATTCGTAAATCTATGTGATATAGTTTAAATGTAAAAAAAAACTAATATAAAATAAAATTGAACATTCAGATAGAACAACGAAGAGCTGCCAGGCTCACTTGGGCCAATTTAAGATACAGAAGTTATATAACATTATAATTCACTTTTTTAAATACATCTATATACAATAAAAATAAAAAATAATATCAAAAAACACTTTTTAGTTCACAGACTTTGGCTAAAATTAATATTTAAATTGCTTTTTGCTGACCACTAAATGTTATCCAAATCTTGCAAGAGTATAGAATCTTCGTGATAGCTTGTTTAACATGTCCGACCCTCTGCTTTTACTTTGCTGCCAAACCAAACGAAAAGAGAGCAAGAGGGCTGTAGGATACAATACAAAAAAAAAAAAAAAAAAAAAAAGAAAGCAAACTGGATAGTGGAGTGGTTTGCGAGGGGACTTACAGCGGGGGGGCAAAAAGGATTGCTGCTTCGCGCAGGAAAGAAATATATTTTTCCGATATTTTAACATGAATTTTGCATATTGTTAATTTTGCCTTTCAACTGAAAACGCACACAGAAGGAAGTTGGTAGAGCACTTTTTATAGCATTTAGCTTTTTTTGTACATTTGTGTCTGTGTGTGTGTGTGGGTGTGGGTGTGTTTTGTGTTTGAATGGGTGTGCAATATTTATTTGGCAAACGCATCGAGTTTGATTTGTGCACACATATTACGATAAAGGTAAAGTAATAGCACAAGAAACTACTCCATTTTGCTTACAGGCAACTCTCTCAAAAAAAAAAAAACAAATTTTAAGTGCAATAAAGTCAAATCGGAATTCAGTTTGATATGTTGAATTCAGTTTAGAAAAATTTATACCCAAATGGAATTACTAATAATATGTTTTATATATTTTTTAAAAGACATTTAGAAGTCTAAGGCAATATATATTTTAAAATTATTATCTATTGAATATAAATTAAAAAATTAATTTATGTTCTTTTTAAAAAAATAAAAGTAATTTGATTTCAATGCTTTTTCCTAAAGATTTTAATTAAAGACATTTAACACTGACTTAAATGGTTTTGTTTAAGAAATTTGTTTGTTCATACTAATTAACCTTCCGTAGATTAAATTATATAATTGGAATCTTATACAAATGAGCTTTATATTATGATCATATGTTTGTTATACCTAAAAGCTCATGTAAGTGAAAGCTCGATCGCATGCATTGGTCTTGTATCTGTGCTTTCTAACTATATTAATCAGTCTGCAAATATTAATAAAGGAATTCACTCAAATCCACTTTATTCTTCTTTTCTTCTCCATCTTTTTGCCTTTATAAACTAAGCAAATATTAAAATATTTAACTTCATTAAAATATCAAACAAAATGTGATTTAAATATTGAAAATTAATTCTCTAATATTTTGAAAATATGTCGAGTCGTTGACACACTGTGTAGCTATTGATTCTGTTCCCGTAGGGTCATGGGTTTATTGGTTAAGTGGGCCACTTCTTAGTTGCCACCTATTTCTGCAGTTATTTAGTTGGGAGTTTCGGAGAATGAGCAGTAGTGTTATGAACTATTGGCCATTTTCTACAGCATTGTTGTTGTTTATAATGATAGTGAAAAAAAGGGACATCTATAGGTGTACGTCCAACTGAACGTCGAAAGTTTGAATGAACAAGAGTGAGATAGTTAATAGAAAGGAGATAGTTAATGAGTAAGAGCAAGGTCGCTGTATATGCCTTCAGACATGTCTGATTTAAGATTAGGGATAAAATGGGCAGCAAAAAAATGGAAAGCAAAGACTAAAGGAACTTGTTCGAAATAGAGAATCTAACAAATATAAATGGTATTCAGTATAAAGACCCAAAACTTGACATATTACTTGACTTAAATAAATATTATAATTTATTTAAACAGTCAAGAATAGAAAACGAATAATTTTACAAATGTTTAAGTTAATATATAAATTTTAGTTAAAACTAGAATCAAATATGCTTAAATTTGACCATGTAAGAAGGACACTTCAATATAAGTTCAAAAATAGTTTAAAACTTTCACATACATTCTTCATTGTTTTCTACTTTTTGTCTCTTTGTCTCTTACTTATACTTTTTCTTTCACACTTTAATACCCAAGGTCATATACTAGTCAAGCATTACATTCCAATAAAAAAAATATTATTCGAAACAGAGAAAAAAATTTCATTTTCAAATTGCACCCCAGTGACACATTTTTCTCCATGGCCAAAAACCAAAATGTAGTCCCAACTCACTCTCACTCCCTCAGACTCGTGTATGCTCTCCTGACTGGGTTGCCATTTCCCAAGACAATCGAAAAACTTTCAGTTAAAATTTTCCCCGTTTTCGTTTCGTTTCGTTCGTTTCGTGGAGTTTTTCATTGTTTTTCTTACGACTCATTTCACGTTTTAATTTCTAGACGCCTGCCTTGGTAAGGAATAAAGGAAGGATGGAGACTTTTCTGCGTCATTTGATACCGACAACAAAATTTTGTCGAATTTGCCAAAGAGCAGATGGGCGATGGATTATATATACTACTACTTCTATATATATATACATAGGAGTACATATAGTGAAGAAGGGGGTGTTCAGGCTTGCCATGGAAGGGGTCTCAAACATTGCATCTGTGAGAAAATTTTAAATATTTGTCTTGTCGCTTGGCACTAAAACCAAATTGCTTGGCCCACTAAGCGTTCAATTACCAAGAGCTTCGCGGATGATGATGATGATGCGGCTGATGATGAAAATGATGAGAATAATGTGGAGATGAGCTGGAGAGGATGAAAGTATGAGAGTATGATGATGGTCCACATTGATAGCAGCTGCGATTGATGGCTGGTTTGGTTGGTTGGCTGGCTGGTTTGGTTGGTTTGGTTGGTTGGTTGGTGTCATGCTTCTAGTCCTTGTCGTCCAGCAATTGGTTTAAATTTTATTTATGAGCTGCCATCAAATCAGCATAAGTAGGTTAAACGCAAATGTCAATCGTAAATTCGCTGACTTTGGGCCCGTTTCTCCAGCCATACCATAGCCATCTTTACCTCCAATTCCTTGTCACCCATCCTTCTAAAGCGTGGCAAATAAATTAAATTGTCGCGTTTCACAGCTGAGCTGAAATGCTAACCAAAGTACGTGCCATGGTAGATGTGCAGCCGGATGCGGACAATTCAGCACCATCTCCCACATCTCTGCAATGGAAAGCAAAAAAATAAATAAAAGTGTGCCGCAATATTTCATAAAGTCGTTGTCGTTCTCGTTGCTCTCGGTCCTGTCAAGAACTTGGGTTTTGGCCTCACAGAATTAGCTAATGCTGACATAGATACAGAAGAATGGAAAATAATCCTCAAGCATCGTTTGCTTAGCCTAAGTACCAAGACCAATTGCTTAATAGCTAGATGAAGCAAATGTATACGCTTCTCTGTATACATGAATTTTGAACGCACCCCAGGAAACAAAAAAAATAAAACATAAAAACATTTACATTTAAATTAAAAACTCTTTTGTGTTTGAAAAAGAACTTGGAGATGAAGTATAATGAATATATTGATAGTAAACTTGAAAAATCTCTTAGCTCTCTTAACTCTTAAAACAAAAGTCTGTATAAATTGTGTGGTTATTTTTGTTAACATTTTAGTATATGGACTAAAAATACTATTTATCAGTTATAAATTTAAAGGAGAGCATTGTATTAGCAATAATATTTGGAATTCCTTTTTAAAGTTTCAAAAAACTATATTTTGCAACGTAAGTCTGAATGTAACTTTATTAAAGGATCTATCAATTAATACTAGAAACGTAAAGTGGTGGTCAAAAGTACAGCTTAGCACAATTTCTTAAGAATCTTAACAGACGCAACTTTAATGATATATAACTAATTCTATATAAATCTGTCATATAACTCATTTATATACGACTATCATATAACTCATGTTTATATATAGAAGGAGTATATAGTCCTCACTGCAGATTTAATATATAGCCTGTATCAAGTAAAGGGACTTTGTAGACGCATTAAGCCTCCCTTCTATGCCATGGTGGCAGAGAATCTATTGTCCTGACCTGGTATCTATCTAAATCGATATATATGCAAGTCAAAGATGTATCTCTATGCTTTGATGACTCCATTCCACACTATTATGAAGTTTCTTCACTTCTGTTTCAGTAACTCGCCCTTTTTATTGGCAAATTAAAATTAATTCGGCTTATGTTGAGGATTTATTTCAATGCCAGCCAGTTTTTGAAGCTATCATGGATTTGGTCATGATTACAAATGAATTGTCCTATGGCATATTCTCGATATCCTGCGAAGCGGTACCAAATTTACCTTGGGTGACAGAAAATTTCATGTAGAAGGATACGATTATGTTTTCAAGGATATGTATCAGTATGAAGTTACATGTGCTTCGTCTCCAATTTCAGTTGATTTACCTTCTCCTAGTGGTCAATTGTTGTAAAATCCTTTCAGCATGCCAGAAAACCACACGTCTGCTATCTCGCTCACTCTTATCAGCCAATGTTGCACTTGGCATTTCAGCACAAATTATTCATAGGTATATATTTAATATTTATTGTCCAATTTTGACCAAATTTGATCACCATATACATTTTCACCATACTGAAGGGTTTGCCAATTAAAAATACATTTACTACAGCTCTAGTTATTGTTTGTTTTTATATTCAATTCGCAGGTAGAAGTGGGCGTGGCAAAATTTGGTATTAACTTAATATGCGTACAACCTAGACAGTTATCCCCATCAAATTTTGTAGCCTTAGTTCCTTTAAAATTCAAATGACATATTTCTATCGACTCACCTGTTGATGCTGATCAAGAATATATATATGTACTTTATGGTTTTGAAAATGCTGTCTTCTGTTACTTACATTCATTTCAGTGACTTTAATATAGCCTTAAGTGACCCTTTTGTGTCAAGGGTATTAAATATGTTTATATTCAATGAAAAAAAAAATAGCTTAGCCTACTTTTTGGGGGAATGAGAAAATTACAGCCTGCAAGATCTAAAACGCATGAAAAATTGCATATTAAATTCATTAAACTAAAAAATAGGCTTATAGAACTAGAATTCAAAACTAAGCGTATCGATTGGCAAAATAAAGTTGTCTACAAAGGACTTGAAATAGATATTGATAAATAAATTATAAATGCTCAATTAGTCTACAGAATTATTAGCCTCAGACTAATATGCCAATAATATTGACAATCCTTTAAATGAAATTTGATTAATATTTATAGAAAGTACTTATAAATATTGAATTGCATTTAAAATGTTTGAGAATGATTGCCTAAGGATATATTGCTCAGTTTTGATTGAAATCAATCAAACAGTCAAACTTCGAGTTAAATCTGATTAATTAAATTATGACCTGTCAGGATACGTTAAAGGTAAATTCACAGCAAAGTAAGCTTAAGCATTTAAAGCTAACACATTCCACTTAACTGAAGGCTTTTGAGTTATAATAGAGACAGAGCGAGGGATAGAGAGAGGGAGACATATGTATGTGTAGTTAGCAAGTGTCATGGTAACCGAAATAGGAGCAACAGCAACAGGAGCCGAGGAACCAAATCTCTCATTGTCAGTCAAGCATTTCTCACTAATGATGAGGGTGACATGCTTTCTTCCTAACCGTATCCACAACATGACATATTGTACTGCCGCCTTCCTTTCCCCTCTCTTTACATATGTACATGTATGTCTTTACTTTACACTCGTGCTCAACTTGTCTTTAGCCTGGTTAAACCTGTTAACGTTAACTTTTGCTTTTGCTTTTGGTCTGCACTCTAAACGACAAATTGCTGGAAGCAGGATGAGAAGCAGGAGCTAAAGCAGAGAAAGAAGGATCTAAAAGCAGCTCAGCCGTGCGCACTTGACCACACATTGGCGCATTGTCACGCGCCAAGCTCCTAGACCTACCAGCATATTCATCAATAGAAAATAACTTCTCACATGTGTCTATATGGGAGTGAGAATGTGTGTGTGTATGTGTGTTGGGTTAACAGAAAATCTGTTAAAATAAATCACAACAATTTGTACATTTTCGCCTGGTTGGACAGAAGAATGAAGACTAAACTCCCAACTCTAAAGATGGGAGATGAACCAGCATGAATTCCTTGAAGCTGAGAAAAAAGGACAATGTATCCCATGCGGGGGAAGAGAGAAACATTTTTGTTTTTGGACGATTAAGTTGTCATTTGGCTGCGGGTATAACTCTCTGTGTACGTGATTCTGTGTGTGCAAGAACGTGACCTCAGTTATCAGTTGCGTGGCCGTTGTCCTTTTCAACTTATGACAACTTTGATTGCAGCCAATTTATTAGCAGAAATCTGACACAAAAGGGCGACATTCAGGGAGTATGTTTGTGTTATTACAAATGTCTGTCATAATTGTTTAATCCCGTTTTTTTAATTAGCCAGACACCAAAAAAACAACCAAAAAAATAACAAAATCCGGGAAAAAAAGGACATGACAAACGGCATCACGTCAAAGCGACAATGGGAAAAAAAAAACCATCCTGCAAATGTTTGCCAGGATGTGCTTAAAACCCTATTACCATGGTAATCCTTTTGACAAATGAATTTTAACATGCACACACACACACACAGATGCAAACACCTTTACACATATCAGCAGACATAGACATAGAAATAGACAGCGACGCGCGCAAAAAAGTATGCTATAAAATCCGCATGCTGCCTGTCATCTGTATGAAAAGGAAGTTCATATCTATATATACATATATGTATGTAGGTATATATGCATATGTCTGGAAGTGTAAGTCATGTCTCTCCATATGTCTTTACCCATATTATCTTTGCAGACATAAAAAGCCAAATGAAACCATTTTGTGGCTAAAATGTCATACTGACTAGGTTTTTTTTTCTCAAGCAGTTTTATCAGACTTTGATTTTACTTTACAACTTATTAAAACCAAGGTTAAAAAATGCATTATGCATAAGTGAATCAATTGAATACTTAAAGTTGTTAAAAATTTTTAATAAATTTGTTTTTGTTTTTTCTGAGTGCAAAAATGATTATATTTCGCATCTTTTTATTGCCTTTTAGAGTTTCATTTTTGCTTATGAAAGAAAATGGAAGAAATTTGAAGTGGCATAGAGAGAATTTTAGCCACGCCTTAAGCACCGCAGGATGTCTATACAACGACTGGTTTTGCTTCTTCTTCCTTTTTTGGCTTTGATAAGTAAAATGGTTAGATGAAAATAAAGAAATGGAACAATGTTTGAGAGTTTTTATTCTTTGTTTACGTGCGTGGCCCAAAAAGTAAAAGAAAAAGCGGCCAAGGTGAACCGGAGCAATGCACACAGTGGGAGGCCAATTTTGATTCTTTTTCTTAGATTTTTTCTCTTATTTTTTTGTTTTTTTTGGAATATACACATCCTACAGTTGTACCCATACATATATGTATGGTGTGTATATATACATACATCAAAATCCATGCCTGGCAATAAAATATTCATTTACTTTTTACAGTAGAGATGCAACTTTCAAAGGAGTTTTTCCCACTACCTTTCATACCAGGCCAGAATCCTGGTGTTGTGTGGCATGGGCCTTCTCCTGGTCACGCCTTCAACTTTTGCACCCTTCATAAAAAATGTAATTTTCCATAAGGGGAAGGGGAAGCATTTGGAAATTTCAAATTGAATTTGCCGCACGCTTGAAGTTTTGTCCCCTGTACTTGCCAGAGAAGCTGGGCCATGAATATAAGTATATATACATACATCCTATATATATATATATATGTATATATACGGAATATGTATGCAAAAAAACACTAAAAGAGAAAGAGTGAGAGGAAAAGATTACCAAAGTGAAGTCGGGACATAAAAGCCTCAAGAACAAGGAGAGGGTAAAACAAGGTCGAGGGACATTCTCTATATATGTATTTGTATGTATTGTATGTATGTTTGTATATACATTTTCCAAAAAGTGTAAGTGACATGAAAAGGAACACAAAGCGCAAAAACCTTTAATAACTTTACAGGCTTTTACTTTGTTTTCAAGTGCACTTGCCATACAGTGGCAGCAGCACCACCACCACCACCACCATCATCATCATCATCACCAGCCACGCCTACCGTGCCACCATTCAGGCCGACACGCCCCTAACGCGCAGTCAGAACAATAAAGTAGCAGCAAAAAAAAAAGAGTATAACCAAAAATGTAAAAGCAAAACCAAAGTAAATTCGGTATAACTTTCACTTTGAAGTTCCATCTTTTGACATTGGCATTAAGGATGGGTGTTTAAAATCTACCAGTTCCACCCAACCCCCTCTCCTTTACTAAGCAGCTGCTCTCTCCCACTACCATCGAACTGTAATTTATGACCTGTTTATTGTCAATAAATGCAGCCTCTAAGCGACCATTTTGTTTGCCCTGACTAAATAAAGACAAATGGAAATTCACATTTCGAGTGGGCGAATGGTTTGGTTAACCAACTATATATATATATATATATATAGATATATACAATTTTATATAGGGTACTATAAGTACTATACATCATATTAGCTAGAGATTATTGCTATACATTTCACATTTATTAATGCATATAATTTATAGGCCTATTAAAATAAAAAAAATTTATTTAAAACACAGGAAGAGTAACGCAGCAGAGTAAGCGCAGAAGTTTTTAGTATTTATTAGTATTTAAGTATATATTTATTAAAAATAATAAACCGTTAAAATTCTCTAGGAGTTATAAACCAGTAAAATTTTTTAAAAAAAAAGATCGCGTTTGATCTATCTAAACATCGATATGCAGAACTTATGCAGAAATATCGATATTTGCATAACTCGATATTTATCGGAGTTTTTAAATATCTTAATAGTGATGGCAAAAATCAAATTTTTATAACTTCTAAATATTATTTGGTCCTAAGTTAAATTATATTAGATTGGATCATCTGGTACGAGTTGCTCAGCCTTGTTGACATTTGAGAGAATATAACAGAATATAATAACTACGAATTGTTCATTGAGGTTAATGTGGTTCTGCAGAAAAACCGCAAACCAGCAATAACTAAAATCAAAATATAACAATTACAAAAATTAAATTAAAGTTTAAAATGCTTACAAAAAAACTCAAAAGACTTCATTTTCAGCAAATTAATTTAATCATGTACATTCCGTCAAGGTTCTCAGTCAAATATGGGATTTAAAATATTTCTTCCATTAACAAGGACAAAGATTCTTTGCTGAAGGGTACTATAATGCAAAGCATTCCTGTTGCGGCTCAAAATGATCGAATTCAAAATGATGTAAACTTTATATATGTCTCGGTTACAATAACTTAACTGCTCTTTCGACATGAAAGTCTTTCTATTGACCTTTTGACCCTTACAAAATCGCAGATTTAATGAATTTTATTGTTCTTACGGCAATTGTTCTACATCATTTTGTAATGCATCTTGACTTTATTTTAAATTTAAATTTTAAATCATTGACGGAGTCATAACAAGTTGAGCCATTTTATTTTTTTGGATATTTAGTTTAAGTAAATGTTGAAAACACTAAATCTAACTGCATGACATCAATCAAGGAGTATTCATTAACATATTATTTGACATATTTTCAAGTCCTTGAATAAAAAAGGTATTGAAGGAATCAGAACCTTAAGTTCAATCACATTGACAGTCAAGAAAGTACAAAAATCAAATTCTATTTGTTTTAATATATTGCTGTAGAATCAAATTTATTTGGTTTTTTCTTTTCTTAATAAATTCTTTGCTGCTTAGTCTTAAAATTTATTGTACGGAATTCCAACGGTTAGTTTTTAAAAATTATTCTTTAAGCTTTTGCGTAGAAAGAGCTTTTTAATATAAGTTGCAACTACCAAACAACAGGTGGCTTACGAAGCCAAACAAAATGAATCTCATGTGTTTAATTAATAAATGTTAAATTGTAAAACAAAAAAAATGATGTTTAATACTTTTAAACTTCTCCTTATTTACACATGATTTGTAAATATATATATATATATATATATACATACACATATTTGTACTGTTGTATGCAAACTTTCGGTTAAATTTTTAGCCTAAAGACTTGTCACGTACCTGAAACATTTCTCTTCAATACTAAAATCTCGTTGTCTTTACTCGTTTTGTCCCTGTCAACAGCCCACAAATTATATTCGCCTTTACTTTATCTATTTTTCTATATATTTCAACACCCCTTTTTATGTTGTTTGTTTTTATTTGTTGTGGTCTTTTATTGGCCTTGCATTTGAAAAGTGATTTGGGTTTGAAGCACATATGTAAAATATTACAAAACACAATAGCTATTGCATATTTTCTGGCGCTTTTCACGCATTCACATCACGCATTGTTGTGGTCGTTATTATATGTACCTTTGTGTGTATTTTCTTTTCTGTTTTTTTTCCCCCTTTTTACTTTTGTACCTACTACCCACATAGTTAAATATTTGAAAAAAAAAAAAAAGAATTTATATATTCTTGTACCCAAGTTTTTCGTTAAAGCAAACTTTCGCTCTGTGGAAAGTTGAGGTAAGAGGTAAAAGGTGAGTGATGGAGCTTAAGCAATGCTTGAACTTGTAACACAATGATGAAGGGTTTCATAAAGGTTAAATTTTATATATGTATAGATTCATCTTTCAGTAAAGTTGAACAAAAAATTGGCTATTCAACGACACTCGTAAAATTAACATCATTTTTTTGTCAGTTTATTTGAAATTTTTATATCCTTTTACACAGATTTCACCATATTGAACATGAACATTTCAAATAGTCTCAAAAAATTGTATGGAAAGAAATTTATATACATATATGTATATATAATTTTAACTATGAAGTCAATCATGAATTTCTTACAAGTTCAACCTAAACCTTGACTCCAACCTAAGACCAAGTGAAAGCTAATGAAGATACCGTAAAAGTTTTTCTACAAAATATTTTAAAGTCTTAAAGTTCCTACTAGTCTTCTCTCCTAATTCAATTAAGAATCAAATCTAGCAGGGCTTATTCAGTTTTAGGAAACAAATCCTTGTTTTCTTAACTACTTTGGATAAAATAGAAAATTTTATAATTTGATAGACTTGATTTGAGTTTTAAAAGTTTTTTTAAAAAGAAGGAACTAACTAACTTCCCTACAATGAGCTTCTATAAGATTAAATTCTCCGTACGATTAAATAATTTTAAAGACAAAATTTTCTGATTCATCTCTCAGTTTATAAATCGTCATTACTTTACAGCTAAATTCTATAAAATAAAGTTTTCCCCGGTTCTGTGCAAACTTGTTTAATAATTTAAGTATAAAGATGTAGATTTATCGTAATCCGGTAACTTGAATATGAATTTTAAAATGGCGGCACTTAAATTTCTTACTTATATACGTTTTATAAGATGGTTCTTTAATAATATCTTACGCTGTTTTTGTTAGTTTTCAGCAAATAATGGCTGATCTTTTCTAGTTGTCAGTTAATAAGTGAATCCTAACTTACACTTTGATCCAAAATAGTTTGTAACAGTTCTTTTAAAATAAATCCTTTTAAAATAAATTAAAAAGTCGTTCGATCTAAATACTAACAGAGATTTTATATTGTTTTTTTACCTGTTTATTCCTTGATCGTAAGAAAACGAAAAGTATTTGTTTCTAAGGGAGTGATATCGGCTCATCAAGTAACACACCTTTATGAATTGATAGCTTAAAGATCATTCAATCGCAACCAAACATACAAATAAATTTTTCAACTTCAAGTCATAAAAAAATTATCCAATGATTATGTAACAAATGTAAAACGACTACAAAAGACGCAGAAACTTTAAGATAATATAATGAAAACGATTAATCCAAAGTGCAACAGAACGAAAAGATATATTTTTTTTTGATGTGATGTCAATAATGTGAATAAATTTAAAATGTTCTTCAAGAAAAATTTTATTTAAGTCTATTATCAAAATATATTTTCCAGAAAGACTTTTAAGAGTTCTTAAAAAAAAACCGCTTGACCTCAACATTTGGACTCTTACTAGTTGAGTCGCAATGTAAGATCGCTAATTGAATCTCTAAGTATTTACTTTTTATTTATAAAACTTATAAAATTCGGCCGTGCAAACTGTCTTTTCACATAAAGAATAAATTAGCAGAACCAAGCAGAGAAAAAAAAGCTTTTCAAAAACAAATGTTTTGTTGCGGTTGTTCTTATGTCAGCTATACTATATAGTCGACCGATTCGCATAAAATAATGATTTTATTATTTTCATAATTGCTATAAAATAAAACTTGTCTGGTACCGTCAGAATATATTTTTAAAATGCACTGACCACAACCGCTACAATGACTAACTGACATCAATGACCAATAACCAGGAAGAACAAGCACGTTTCTTTGCAGTCGAAATCAGCAAGACAAAAAAAAATTTACGCAATATCTGAGTAATCATTAAAATTAAAAGATTAAATTTATTTAAATTAACTTGTGCTTACGTAGAAATTGAATGAATTTTGATGAAGCGGGAAACAAATCTATTATTCTGCAGAAAAATTATCTCATATATAAATTAATTTTAATAGTTTGGCATTTTAAAATATTGACTGCTATAATTAAGTTGATGATTTACCCAATACACAAATAACATCGTTTCATAAAGCAGTGTCATTCGTTTGCGCAACTTGTTCCCAGTATTTTCGGATGGCGCCCCGTATTATCGGATAAGTCTTTTAGTCTGTGTTAAAATTGCAGCACAAAATTTATAAGTTAGATTTTGATTTTTTGAATTTGTAATATTAACAGAAATTCAATAAAATGTCCATAAAAACTTATCAATTGCCGGTTAGAGTGGATGTTTTATAAAACAACACTGGATAGAAAAGAAAACGAAGAAAACATACACGGGGCGGCGCAGCAACGTCAACAACAACAACAATAGGAAATTTGTTGCTTTGTTGTTTGGTCGGTTGTGTGTGTTGTGAGTGGGTTGTAGGTGACAACGAAAGCAAAATTTTCAAAGCGAATCTGTGCAAAAATCAAAGTTAAACGGGTGATTGGTGCAGTACGTGGTAAGAATATGTGTCGCCTGGATATACGCCGCTTCTGTGGGGAGTGGCGTATGTGGATACGTCCCTTGCTGATTGTCACCTATGTAATATTCGCCATAATTGTGGTACCGCTGCTTATTGTGAATTCGGTAAAGGATGGCTTCCAACGTAAGGATCAATTGATATTGATTGGCGGCCTATTTGTACTTTCCGCTGTTCCCATATCCATCTGGCACATCATCCAACATGTTATCCACTTTACAAGACCTTTACTTCAAAAACATATAATAAGAATACTCTGGATGGTGCCTATCTATGCAATGAATGCGGTAAGTGGGTCAAACAAAAACGACAGCTACTGCGATATGGAAACTTGAAACCCACACGAAACCTGACATAATCGAAATCTAATCTTGTCTTACAGTGGATTGGTTTGTTCTTTCCAAAACACTCAATCTATGTGGATTCGTTGCGCGAGTGCTATGAAGCCTATGTCATTTACAATTTCATGGTCTATCTTTTGAATTATCTCAATTTAAATATGGATTTGGAGGCAACAATGGAGTTTAGGCCACAAGTACCACATTTCTTTCCACTTTGCTGCCTACGCCCCTGGACAATGGGTCGAGAGTTTATCCATAACTGCAAACATGGCATTTTGCAGTATACAGTAGTACGACCCATAACCACCTTTATATCAGTGTTAGTATTCATAATTAGATACATATTGTACAATCTGATTGGTTTTGTTTTTATCTATTCACCTTCAGAATTTGCGAACTTTGCGGTGTCTATGGCGAGGGTGAATTCGCTGGAAATGTGGCTTTTCCTTACATCATAGTGATCAACAATATATCACAATTTGTGGCCATGTATTGTCTCGTTCTGTTCTATCGTGCCAATCGGGATGATTTGAAACCCATGAAGCCATTTCCCAAATTTCTTTGCATCAAAGCAGTTGTGTTTTTCTCTTTTTTGTATGGACTTTAACCGACAATGTTATCAATTTTCAACTCATTTAATGTTTTTTGCTTACAGTCAAGGTGTAATACTTAACGTTCTGGTCTACTATGGTGTTATCAAAGACATATTTGGCTCTGATGTGGGTGCAGATAATTTGGCATCTGTGCTGCAGGTAAGCTTATTATCTATGGACACTAGCAAGATGATACTGTCAATTATTAAACATCTGAAAACTTATTTGTATTGATGAATTTCTATTTTAGAACTTTCTCATTTGCATTGAGATGTTTATTGCGGCCGTGGCACATATCTACAGCTTTCCCCATCATCCATTCCACATTAATTCGCCGCAATATTGGAATAATCCCAATCATAGCTGGTGTCGCGCCTTTCTTTCAATGATGGACATCTCTGATATGCAGGAGGATGTTACCGAGCATTTGGGTGTTGTCAGTAGTTCAATAAGTCGTAGATTTCAGGGTCGCAGTACATACCAGCCACTTGCCAGAGGTCCTCGTCGTTCTAGTGGTGAATCGGAGTACTTAATTAGTAAACGTCAGGAGCAACAGATGCTTACTGGTAGCACATCGACACAGTCTTCAGGTAACATGTATGGGGCGACTTCGAGCCGTTTAATTGTGCCGGTTAATGTCGGCAAGCTGAGCACTCTCACCGAACATCAAACCCATTCACCATCTCAATTTCGATTTCCCTTAGCAGGCGCCGAACCTGAGGCTAGTGATAGCCGTAGCAATAGCAATATCAACAACTACCAACAACAACAACTACACTTGCCGGGCGCGACCTCCCCACTATCGACGCGTCAACGTGATATACAGCACCTGCGTGAGAGGGAACGGGAGCGCGAAAGAGACAGGGGGAATCAGCAAAGTTTCTTAAGAATACCACCCGCTGTAGGGGCCACCTCAGCAGCAGCACCAATACCCGAGTCCAATGATGACTATGCTCTGCTGTTAGGTGCGGGAGCGGGTAGATGACAACATTACCATTATCATAACCAGCATCAGCACATAATTGATGATGCATTCGAGGATGGTGATGTAGATGTAGAGGTTAGTCAAAGCGCCTCCCTATCCGTTTCGTTTGGCATGTCGAGCAGTTTAAAGTTTAGCGCCACATGCAGTAATCAAACTGCATCTGAATGGTCCAACTCAACGGGCGGGGAAGACGAAGAAGATGGTCAAGAGAATGTTGATGATGATGAAGATGATGATGATGATGAGGAGGAAGATGACGACGACAATATTGACGGACAAGAGGAGCAGCAACCCGTTGTTGTTGTCGCTTCTACGACACGACGTCGTCGCGACAGAGAATACATCACCTAGACGGACGTAATATGAAATAATTTTTTCCTTTTCTTTGTTTATATTTATATACATTTATGCTATTATCACATATTTATCATTTTCTCTTATAGTTTTTGATTTTTAGCCACCTTTTTTAACCAATGCAAAATAACTTTTGTTTGCAGCGGAAAACTTAGTTAGAAATCCTAAAGGAAAAAAAAAAAGAAATACTCGAAAAATGAGAGAAACTTTTCTAAAGGCTCCATTAGATGGAGCTAATGCAATTGTGGCCTTAGTTTTCAATGCGAAATCAATATCATAATCATATAGAATATATATATATATAAATATATAGTTTACATAGACTTACAACCTTTATACTTGTAATTCCAAAGAATCTTCATAAATAATTTTGCTTCTTACATACCATCAAAGTTTCGATATAAAAATGAGTCCCATTTACAAGAGTCGCCTTTTTAAGAGAGAAGGTTCATAAGCTAAAATTTTAAAGCCCCGGCAAGTTCCCTTTAATAATAAACCATAAAATTTTAAATATTTAGAGAACATAAGCTCCATGTTCCTTACATGTCATTCTCTTTAATTTGCAAATTTTTTTGAAACAATTTTTTTAATTTGTCAATTGTGAAAAACAACTTTCCTTTGTGAGCGTTAAAAATAGTTTATATCTCAAGTAGGCTAACTGTGCATATTAGATGAAATGATATTTATAGTTATATACGAATGTGAATTTTGTGACTGCCGGTCGAAAAAAGGGCGTAACTTATATAAAATATTTAGAGAGAAGCATTGTAACACTAATATATTTGTCGATAATATAATTATGCAAAACAAAATTTATATTTGCCTTTATTATTTTGCTATTTTATTGTTTTACTGACACATTATAGTCACATTTATTTGTTATTTTATCACACGCTTTGGCCTTTGCTAATATTGTTAATAATTTATACATATTTGAGAAATGGTTTTAAAAATTTTACACATCATTCCAAAATTCATAGCTAAAGCTTATTTCTTGCAAAAATATGTGTAGAAAGCGGTTATGTTAGTCTGCAATCTCAGTTTTCTTGAAAAAGATAAAATTTAAATGGCATTAAACAAAAACTTTGACTATCTATATGGAAGTTATTTTCGTTAGTCGTCTGATAAGAACATTTGGTTCAAAAATATTAATGAAGATTATGCCAAATCATTATAAAAAGCACTGACTATTATTTTATAACATTTTTTCTTTATTATTATTAATTTTATTGAGTTTTGTTTCAAATTGTAGTTTAAGCATTAATATATATATATTATCTGTCATTTTGTAATACTTGCATTTTAACCATTGAACAGAAAGAGACAACGGAAAATTACAGATTTATGGATTTTTCTCAAGTACAGACAATTCAAACAATAACATAAACGAAATACATTCTACAAGTACATACAAATATCAATCAAATTAATTACAATACGCTGATAAAGAATGAAAACAATTAAACCGAAAAATCAAATCAATCAACATTAATTACATACACAAAAATAAAAAAAAGAAGAAACAAAAGGTAATAGAAAGAAAAACAAATTCAGTCCAGTGATCACTTCTCGTGCTGCGTGTGAATAATTGTTTAGCCATTAATGTATACATATATCCGACGATATCGTTGTGTTTTCCCCATTTTGAAGGCACTCCGATTGCATTTAACACACAGCTCCATATATCGATGGTTTATGGTTTAGTTGTTATAATTCTGCCTACCACCCAACTCGAGCAGATAACGATCTGGATGATCCATCCAATCGGCAGCTGTAAGTTTTACTGTACGTTGACGTTCCGCTTCCTTGATTTGCCATTTCTTAATATCCAATTGCACTTCTCGTGATGTTTTGTCGCCGCAACCCCAGACCTAATGCAGACATTAAAGTTATGGTAAAGAAAGGAGAACAAAAAGGTGGTACAGTGTAGTTTTTGTTGTTGGTAAATTTGTTGCTCTTGACTATGGAGAATTGTAGACTTAATTCGAATATATGACAAAAATATGTGTTGTTTTTAACTGCTTAGACTGGTATTATACATATAAATAAATAAATATATATATATATATATATATATATATATATATATATATATATATATATGTATATATGTATATACGAGATATAGTATATATAATATGCAATTTATGTCTATGAATTTACATAAAATATACAAATATATACTGTGTTAAATAAGGCCTATTAAACATGAATACCAATAAAGATGCTAGATCGATCTCTTTTGCAATCCCACAATAAATTATAGGCTCAATATGAAAACCCAAATATAGCTAGCTATATACATAAACATATGTACATATGTATGTATGTATGTACATTGTCTGCGTCATTTAATGTGATATATAAATATGATATCTGTGCTCTATTTATGTGGTCAATTAACACTATTAAAAATGGTGTCAATCAAAATTGTTAATGTGATGTAACCAAAACGTTTAGAAACGTGTAAATTTTTTCAAGTTTTACATTATAATTTATATGAGGGGGGTTTTCAGATGGAGAACCAAGTTTAATACCTAATTCGAACACTTTTTTTTTGGAAAATCTAGATCCTTGAGAATACTCTAATAATCCAATATTTATAAATTATTATTTATAAATGAAAGACAAATTAAAATTGTATAGTTACAGGTTTTGCCTAAATTTCGCATAATTTTTACAATTTAATTTAAATTTATAGAACAAATAAACTTAAAAAACTAATCAAAATTAAAAGTTCCATAACTAGAAATAAAATCTTGCAAAATTGCACTTTCATAGATGTCCATCAAAGGGTTGTAGGATATAAATTTTATAAAAAACTAAAAAGGAAATTTACATAACCAACAATGAAGTTTGCCATTACATAAAAATTTAATATTTTTAGCAAGCCTTTTTATTAAAGCCCTGAGCAAACGTCGAATGGCCACATATAAAACACAAAAGGTATTACCCCTTACATCCAACATTCTGACTGACATTCTCTTTAAGTTGTAAAATAAGTAAATGTAAACTTATTTCGTTAATTAGATAAAAAAAAAGATGAAATTGTGTAGAAGTTACTTAGACTTAGAAGTTTTATTCGCTTTTGAAATCAAACAGAAACCGAAGGTTGCCATCGCTTAAAGTGGTCCGACCCAACCAATTTTAAAACTTTTCCTGCGTATGTATTTAAAAAGCTTATACACCGAGTTTTATCCACATAGTCTAATGTTTAAGATCTAAAAGATGACAAGAAACACATAGGAGATAGACTCGGCTATTCATACTAACATAGAATAGAGATACCTTTTGGAATTGGAAACTGCTTTTTGTAGGCGATACAAATAGCTGGCCTAAATAACTGTAACTTATCCTAATAAGTAGGATTTTATAAAATTTCCTGTTCTTGACTATGATTGACGTTTTTAATTTATATAAATTGAAGTGGATTCAATTTAAAGTTGATCTTTAACATACCTCAATAGACATTAGGCCAGCGGCAAGACCCTTACAGTCAACATTTTCAAAATGTTCATCGACAGATATGATGGGCTTACGGGGATCGGAACCTGCACGCAATCCCTTTGGATAGCCACGTATGCTGGTGTTAAGGTACAAAATGTTGGGCTTCTTCTCAAGTATCACAAATCTACATGAAATGTATATGTTGTATAAAATATGATATGTGGATAACTATTTAATTTCAATCAAAAATTCACTCACTTGGGCAAGAGCTGAATGACACAGCTACCCTCGCTGCCCACAAAGAGATGGGTTTCCTTCCATTCACTTGGCGCAGCAATACAATATGTCTGTTCATCCTTGGTATGTAGAAGAACCAATGTTGGTCCACGATAGCCGAGAACATGATGCAAAAATCGATTAGCACCAACACCATGCTCATTGGAATCGTATAACAGGGTCCAGTGTGATGGCATCATTGAGAGTTTCTCTTTAAAAATTTGAACAGCTGTCGAAGCACTATTGGACGATGCTGTCGATGGTGGAGGAGGAATGGTCTGTGGCTTAGAATACAAAGGTGGCAAGGCTCCAGCCAATAACCAGGCCTGGGAGAGCGGCATAAGTGAGTTCATTTCCCCACCACTATGGTCTGTGGTATCCGTAAAAGGATTACGTTGCTCCAACACTGGTGTCTGTAACTCAATGCCGCAGGATTGTGACTGTTGCTCCAGCCCACGATAGGCGGTGGATAGTGTGTGCACACAATATTTGTGCACCAGCAATACCAATCTAATCAGGTTCTGTTCAAACCAGCGACATACGTAGCCCAAACTGAGGCTATCGTGGCACAGGAATATCGATTTGGTAACAGATCCAAAAGTTCTATTAATGGCCGAGCATAGCACTGCGTTTCCCGAGTGCTGCATGGCAATTGTATAGCATATGTGGAGAAGGCGAGTCACTCCTGTCTTGTCGATGAAATCAGGATTATCCTCTTGGGCATACATTTTAATATACAGCTCCAGAGTTTTGGCATCATCCATAATGCCCAGGAAACGTTCACATTGCTGGCGGAATGCCACAGTACCCAAATGTTTTGTGGTGGCTTTCGATAAAGAGTGCATCAATTTAAAGAGACGTTGACCCAAATCCGTATATTGGGGAAAAACTTGTGTCTGGGGAGAATTAGAGAAAAATTATACAAATGTTATAAAGGATTGTTGGTACATTGTTTAATTTGGAATTTAATTTGGATGAACTAAGGAATTAATGAATTAAGAACGTATTCCTAATATAATATCCCAAATTCTAAAGATTATCAATTTTCGTCATTCGTCATCGATTTCTTTTTAATAACAAAACTTATTGAAATTAATTGAAGCTAGTTTTTGAAATTTTCGAATTAGGCTTTGAAAAAAAAAATAAAGTAGCGTATCAAAGAACTGTTATTATATTCAAAATCCTTGCTTCATCTCACCACAAAAACATCAGCTACTATTCCGTTAATGGTATACTTGGCCATTGTCTGTTCTCTTAGAATTTCGGCCAACTTTTCCACGGGAACAAGCTGAGTCAAGTATTTTTCTGTTACATCCGCACCCGAAGCTGATCTGGTCATTGTCTGCACTTGCTGCTGCACCTTAAGGCTGTTGTTACTTCCACTCCCACTAACACTCCCACTGGCAGTTGCCAGTGAGGTGTGGGATTGGCTTGTGCTGTTGTTGGATTTATGAAGTTGATGTTTATGCTTCCCACCATCCAGCGGCGGTTCAGTACCGTCTGCATCTCCTGATTTGGAACTGATATTGTTGCCCATATTTTAGTATTAGTATTTTTATTGTCTGTTGTTGTTGCCGTGAGTCAAACTTCGACGCAATTGAGTTGCAAAAAACACCGTCTCCTTTTCGCGTCCTCACCCCGCTCCGTTTAGTACAAGTTAAGGGCACACAGGCAGGTTTGCTATTCGATTTATTCAATGAGCAACAGGTGTAAGTACCGTCGAGTTAACTTTTGTTTGTTCTAACTGCGACACAATTTAAACCTGTTATGAAACACCGCACACAAATACACTGTTAATAAATATATTTACATAATAAAAACTGCGAATCAACATTCAAAACCAGAAAACCAAACAAACCAAAATAAAAAAAAAAACAAATAAATTCAATATCGATATATTCGATATTTTGCTCACCACTAAATGCGCTTACACGCATTGATATAATCATGATAACTAAGAGGGTGGAGACATTTTTTCGTAGTAGTTCAACATTAATATATTCGGCTATCATGATTTATAAAATTATATTCTTAAATTAATTTATTTCCTAATAGCAATTTACAAAATATTACAGTACTGTAATAATTTATGGATGCTTAGTTTTGTATAGAACTTTGAGTTGGATGATTTAAGTTAGTTAAACAGAAAGCTAGATGAGAAGATACAAAATCAAAAAAAAAAAAAAAAAATTTAAAATATAGAATGGACAATCAAGGAAAAAAAGTATTAATAAAAAACTTTGTTGAGACGTTAAAATTAACACACTAAAAAACAATTTAAAACCAAATGTAACGGTTAATATAGATTTTATATCTGTTTGATATTATAAAAGGCGGCAGCACCCGGTCACACTGCTGGAAATAATTACTTTACCAAATGTTTTAATGCATATCAAACTGACTTTACGTAGAACAAAAGCATACGGTAATGGTCTCTCCTGCCACATTACCCCCGAACACAAATTCCGACGATGATGAATCCAATCCAGGTTCTGGTCGTGCTGCACCGACATCCACATTATTGTTGGATGCAAAACGGAAGAGCGCCTTTCTGCCGTATCGACCTCAATCCACTGTCCTAACCAATCTTCAACGCGGCAATACAGAGGCGACGTTCTGCCCAGTAGAGGTCTCGTTATCGTTTCATGAACGAGCGGGTCAGGGGGAGATAACAGAGGATCAAGTAAAGAGTGAGCTGGCAAAACAGCAAAATATTGATTTTAAGGATGCACTTGGTTTTACACCACTGCACTGGGCCGCGTCCTATGGTCAGTTGGTTCCTGTTCAACTGCTCGTATCCGCTGGTGCGAATGTGAATACCTTGGCACCAGATATGGTAAGTCCTTTACTGCTGGCGGCTGCTGGTGGTCACAACGAGATAGTACGCTTTCTTCTGGAGCGCGGTGCACATTCAAATCACATGGATATTGTGGGAAATACGGCATTGATGTATGCAGCGGCCGGTAATCATCCGCATACGTGTAACGAGCTGCTAGCAAGAGACTTGGATTTTAGTGCAACCAACGAGAATGGAGAGACGGCATATGCTCTAGCCGTTGAACATGGTGCTCATTTAGCTCAGGCATTGCTGGAGCAGTATATGACAGCCATACTGACGGCAGGAACTTTTGGAGGCATTTAATTTATATGAATAGCTTTTTTAGTCAATTAAACTTTAGCTTTATAAAGTAAATCCTCGTTAAGGAGTATTTAAAGATTCAAAGTAATGATCTACATAATATTTGTAAGCACAAGCTTTTTGGATGGACTAATTTTTAGTTAATAGTTTTTAAAATACGGTTTTTATATATAAGTTAAATAATTTTTATTACACTCTTTAAACAAATGCTAAACTTATTTTAAAACTCAAACATTTTATTCTTGCTTTTCCTTGTCTGTTGCTCCTTACTCAGGCAATGTTCTTGGGCCTGCAACGATGTAAGTTCATTTTGTTGGCTCTGTAGCTGAGCCTGCAATCGTTTCTGAAGCTGCTTATCGTTTGAATTTCGGTCCAGTGTCTGCTTTAGTTTGGTTATATCGCGTTGTTTGCGTCGAATGTCATCGGCTAAACGTACCGATTCCACATTCAGTGTCTTCGTTGAATGATCTTGGAGGTCATTTGTCTTAGACTTTTTGGCTACTTGCTCTTTTGAGTCTGATGTCGTTTGAGCAGTTCCAAGTACACTTCCATTCAAAAATGTAAAGACATCTGTACGCTGGGATTCTCGAGCATAGGCTTTCTCATTGACCAACTGTTGTCGACGCTGGGCACGTTTTAATTTCCGCTCTACACTGAAATAGTCCTCACCCCCATTCGCTGCCTCACGTAATTCCATGCAGGCATCAAGAGATCGTCCTTGAGGTAGAATCTGAGCACTAACCGGAGTTACAATACCACGACCATCGGATCCAAGTCCGGTGCCATGAATGTAACCCATTTTTTCCATTAATTTAGATCCAATACCCTAAGAAAATGAGAGTTCTAGTTAAATAGTTTTCATAAGCACAGGAAAGCTTCTTACTTTTGTGTATTGCTCCCAGGCACCCAACTTTTCGGTCGCCCTATATGTGAATAAACTTAATTCTACTATACGTGCTTGTCTTGCAGCTTCATATTCATCCAACTCATCTGAATCGCTTTCATCACAATTATCATTGCAGTCGCTGTCATTTCCATCACTGCTTAATTCCTCCTCGTCGTTTTCAGCAGCTGTTAGGGGAAATACATCCTCAAACTTAAAATCTCTTTCCCGTTCTTTGTGTTCCTGTCCATCTAGACGGACATGACAGTTTTGTTCTACAAAGTTGACACAGAGCACACGTCCACGGTGCCAGAGCCGATCTGGAAGTTTGGCCAACACTGGACAATTACGTGCCAGTCTGTGAAAGTCTGGAGATTGGTACTCCCTAATCGATGCGCCAGGAACTAAAGCACCATGAGAGTAACGACAACGAATTTCGTCAAAGCGGCATTCTCCCTCCAGATAAAAGGTACAAGGCAACATCTCACGATGAGTGGGATTAGTGTAAAGGACACGCAATCTTACATCTAAGACTCCATTACTGTCGATAATAACTTCATCATCAACACCACAAATCAATGCATTGTGATAGCTTAGAGCACCCCAGCTATGCTCATGAGGAGCCGAACATTTCTCGCCCAACATGCCATTATACTTAGTACGCAAGTCGTCCAGTTGCCGCTGCTCATCATCATTTGTTGAATTTGATGCCTGGTTTAAATCTTTTAGTTCATTCTTAAAGCGTGCTAATTCATCATCAAAACTGTTGTTTTCCGGTTCGCTTGATTGCTGAACCTTATTCTCTTGAGCATCAGTTTCTGTTTCAGCATCTTTTGTTAGGGCCAAGAGCTCTAGCAAACTGCATTTTAAGGACAAGAGTTCATCTCTTTGTGAATCGTTTGTCTCTGTGGTATTGGCCAGTGCCTGCTCCACCACAAGCAACTGCAATGCAATGACTAGGTAAACGATAATCCAATGGAATTACGCTAGAGTCTCACCTGAGCCTCATACTCATTCATGTTTTAAATAAAAACTATAAATGTATATTGTAAACTAAATGGTTTTGTTATTTTTGGGATGGTCACACTTCAACTTGTGGCTTAAGATTTAAAGTAAATTGAACTAGTTCGGCATTTTAATTTTTACCCCCCTAATTAATTTACAATTGATTGATGAAAAAGTTAAACTAGTTTAATAAAAAGCAAATAAAATTAAATGAAAATATATTTTTTACTTTTTGAATTATATTCTAAGTTCTATTACGGCTGTTGGTACAGTTCTAAGGGAGCCACGAATTTCTGTCAGCTGTTGCTAGTAAATGTATTTTCCACCACTGTAATCAATAACAACAGCCGGCCTGTTGCGTTTGTAAATAATTCAAAGTTTAATTTTGATTATTATCAAAGAAAACATGCAGTGTACACTTAGTCATCCTGCCAAACAGATATCACTTCGGTTGTACCGTTTTACGAGCAAAATCGCTGTTGATGTAGAACCCTCACTTCTGACCGAATTAGAACAAGCAAGTATCAAACCCAGGAAGCATCCAGGCATCATTAAAACAAACCATGTGGAGCTGCCACCACAGTTGAGTAGCACCCTGAGGCGTATTGTAGGAGATCATCCAGTGAAAAAAGTAATAAGAGATACTGTGTTACTTAATCGATATATCCAGTCCCGCCATCCGCCGCCAACCCAAACGGAAATTGAGAATAAACGACAACTTATAATAGAGGAGATCAATGCCAAGATGCCTTTAGAGCGTTTAGCCACGCTTGGCGAGGAAGAAAAAGCACGTTGGCAACGCAAAAGAGAGTTGGAAATCAATAAACGATTAAGCCAGCGTACTTATGCCTGGAAAAGAATTGACTATGGTGCTTACGAAGCCATTGTTTATGCAGTAGGCCGCGGTGCTCAGGAGTATGCCGTTCTAAAACGCATCTTAACCGAACTACAGCAAAGGGACCCAACATTTCAGCCAAGAAGTTTTTTTGATTTTGGTTCAGGAGTTGGTACCGGCATGTGGGCAGCCAGCGAGTTGTGGCGTGACAGCATCTTCGAGTACTATAATGTAGACAAATCAAGGGAAATGAACGATATATCAGAGTTAATCCTACGCGACGGACAAGAAAATAAACAGATTTCATTGCGTAATGTTTTTCATAGACAATTTTTACCAGCCATTGACACAAAATATGATTTAATTATCCTATCGCACACACTCTTTGAATTGGGTGACCGAAATCAGCGACAGGAGATATTGTTGAACTTGTGGCGCAAGTGCGATGGATACATGGTTATAGCAGAAGAAGGCACACGTCGTGGAAGTGAATTGGTCAACGAAGCCAGACGGTTTCTATTGAAAGCAAATAGTGTTAAACAGAAATCAGATAACGACCTGGAAGGTCACACTCTAGCACCAGTAAGTTGAATAGATAAAAGAAATAATTTCTTTTCTTAATATTGATAATCGACTTAAAAGAATCGCCATAAGTTAAAATTTATTTATTTTTATTTTAGTGTCCCCACGATATGCGCTGTCCACGTCTAAGCGATTTGGCTGATCGCACTCCATGCAATTTTCAAATCTCATATGCCCCATTACGATTGGCCAGTGAAGCGGGCGCCGATCGTAAGACATCACTCTATAGCTATGCAGTTTTAAAAAAGGGCCCCGTAGATGATGCATCACGCCAATGGCCCCGTATTATAAGACCCACTTTGGTGCGTTCAAAACACGCCATTTGCCGTCTATGCACAGAAGGTGGAAAACTGCAGGAGGTCATCTTCACCAAGTCCAAACATGGCAAGTAAGTATTCGAATCCCATATAAATGTGAACTTTTAGTTAATTAGTTCTTCATTATAGACACGCCTATGGTTGCGCCAAAGTTAGTCGATGGGGCGATCGCCTGCCTATGGTGTTGGGAGAACCACAGCAGAAATCGGTTGACACATCTTCCAATTTGAAGCAACCCGATTCAGCATAGACTAAGGCTATTGTCATACTACTATATGTGTATTTTTAGATAAATAAAATGCTGCTGCACCCTGTTAATAGGTAATCGTCATTAAAAACTGCCATCCAATTAGTCGATTTAATTATGTGCAAACAAATCGTTGCGGGTGGAACCCAAATTAATTAAATAGTTGCATTTAAATTAGCCGTACACCTATATAGACACATTCAAACTAGCTTCATCATGCTCATTGATAGTAAATTTTCCCTAACGTTTAACACACCCTCACCTAGATTTTAATGCCAAAAACAATAAGCTACAATGGGGGTAAGACAAAGGCAGATGGAACAGGGCTGGCCGTCGCTTTGGATCAATTTTGTTATATAATGTCATAGACAGACAGATACCATACATCGTGTGGCCAGTACATAATAGTCATGTTTAACCAACAGGCTAGCCTTGTCAGCACGCCTTGTGTTAATGGTTTTCCCTAACTGATTTTAGCGCTCTCTTAAAAATTTTTCAAGAAAAGAAATGGAAATGCAATAAATTCAACTTTAATGATTCTTATAAACTTAAATAAATTAAAAAAAAATAAGTCACCAAAATGAAGGTTTTCTTGCGACAGACTAAGGAAAAAAAATGTTGGATCTATTAAAACCCATTATATATATTATTTAGATTTCTCCAGAACTAGGTGATAGGTGAACTCCTAAAGCTTCTAGAGTGTACAAATAATTAATTTGGTATTTAGTTTAATTATATTAAGTACTACAATGCAGTACTACTGTAGAAATACACTTTCACTATCGTAGTTTGGGAATCCTAAACTCTTGGCATCTTTAAATTTATGAAACTCAATTTCAAAAAATATAGCAGTGAAATTAAATTGGCGTATTATTTACAGACAGAACATAACAGAGAAAAAAAAACAAATGTTAAATGATTGCTGATCATGTTAAAGATTAAATATGTTAACTGTGTAGAAGAGAGCAAAACAAATGTTATTTAAGAAAAACAGTTCGAAAAATATTTCATTTTACTTAAGAAGAATTTTGCTTTAAAAGTAAAACCAAAAATCAATCTTATAAGTAATTGATGATAAATATTCTAAAAAATTAAAAAAAAAAAAAATTTGTTGTTTGAATAAAGATTTTCTAAATATTAGAAAACATACTTTTAATTGCTAAGGACCCTGCTAAATAGGATAAGTATGAATTATATCCACTGTGGAATACTTTATTTGCTTTAAATAATTAATTAATTTGTTAAATTTGATCTATAAAATTGTTAAAAAATGTATAATTTGTAATTTAAAAATTCTTAATTAGAAACCTTACATCTTCTTCGGTCCGTTTTTGAAAACAATATTCTTAAAGCCTGTGTGCCGGATTATTTATCCAAATTCAAACCGGTTAACTAGAAAATCGGCTTAGATATTCCCATTAGTTATTACAGCCGTTTTGAGTTTAGCTAATTTAAAAATTGTTTATAAATCTTTAAAACTTTTTGTTTTATTTTTATTTTAAACCAAAATACGTTTGTAATGCGATCACTTGGGCAAAAAAAATGCTTAAACGCCTATTTGAGCTTCTCGGAGATTTATTTAAAAACAAAGGGTAAATTAATTTTTTTTCAAGCCGCTTAGCAGCTCATCACCTCGTAAACCTACCAATTACTAAGCAATGTAAAATTATATACTGGTTTTATATGCCTTATACATAAATATTTATAACTATATACTGTATTCAACATAAATATACACTAAATATCTCACAGAAATTAGATTGGAAAACATCTAATTTGCATGCCATTGAAATATTTGGGTTTCCTTCTTAAAATATAAATATTTATTTTGCATTATTCTCAGATAACTATAGATTTCTTAAACAGAATGTTAACGCACTAAAATCCAAATAAACAACAAACTTTAGCTGTCTATTATAAAAACCTTAATAGTCCTTTGTTCTTTACTTATTTTTTTGGTGATAACACAGATTTTTCTTGATTAAATGATTAAAGAATTGAGAAGTGAAAAAAAACTTTTCTAAAACTTTTCTCAACTCTAAAGAGTGTAGATTCTAGAATCCTATTAGTACTGTATTTTAAAAGTAAAGCTTGTTTTAATTAGTAAAAACTAAGTTCACTGAGTCCTTACGGTGTCAGGCCAATCCTATTTTGTTTCGAATATACAAAAGATACAATATATACATATATATATATCAACTTCTCTATGGTAGACAGACTTGGAATCCACAGACACTAACTGACATTTGCCCATTGTACATACATATATATATAAAAAAAAGGACATATATGTACGGAAGAGTGTATTAATGTGAAACGCGCCCTTTTAACGACCGCAGATCATCCCCGTTAAGTCCTGCGTGGCCAAATGGCATAACGTACAATGACAAGGAGTTAGGTTTGGGTTTTGGGATGGTTTCGAAAAAGGGCAACATTGTGGGGCGTGAAAAGTGGCACATCGATTCCAATGTGAGTTGACTGGGTGTGCCAACTACTCTATGTATAATATTAGGGATTGGCTTTTCAACAAGGTGTGTTATAGAGTAACAGACTCTACCTAAAATGAGCCTGCAAGTGATAAATATTGAAAACAAATGGCTAACCACTATTAATGGATAAGAGTTTCATTAAGAAATTTTAACCTGAACAATAGGTTAAAGTCAAAATTACTTTATTCCTGTTTTCTTTTCAGATCTACTTAGGAATAAGCTGGGTATCCGTTTGTATATACTTTTATTACCATGATTTGATTTGCATTTATCAGGTTTATAAGGAATGATAATCATTTAGATCGAAAACTGATCCTTAAAAGACATTTTTAGTTTCAAATATCCACTCTCAATTTGAAGTTAATGAAATTTCGTTCTTCACAACCAATAACTTCATAATATATTACAAAATTGATTTGCAATATCCTTTTATCTTAAAGATTCTTCTTTATAACTGATTGAGTTGTAAATGAGCCATATTTTAGCAACAATTTGTTCTTTCTTTTTTGTTTGTTACACTTGGGAATACAAATTTTAATTAGTCATTAACCCATTTACATGTTTGTTATAAAGGAAGGATATGACAGGATACAATATTCTACATAAGCATGAGCATATAAATGTAGACAATCGCCCAATGAAAAACGTTTATATTATATGTTAGAACTTTCACATTCCCCTTATGTACACTTGTTATATATAATAGAACATATAGTATACTACTTATATACTAATTATATAGATACTAGGTGGGGTCGGTCATTAAAAAGGCGCGTTCTTTAGTATTGGTGTCAGCTGTCGCAGTGGTTCTGCCTTTAGTTATTTGTATTAGTAAGGTGCGTCCCACAATAATGGTGGCGTTTAGAAAGCATGCGCCGCTGTTGCAACATTAGTTAGTGACCCACCCACACCCAGTTAGCCAACCAGTTAGTTCCTTTTGTTCCGACACTCTGTCTCTAATTCTAATGTCGACTCCCTCGAATAGAATAGAATAGCAACAGTGAATGCTTTTACATAGTCGAAGGCATCCGGGCCGGGCATTTAGTTACTCGATCAAGTGGCAATATGGAAAGCTACCTTATGTCTGACGTTGCTATTTGGGCATCAGTTCAAGTCCGAGCGTTGTCAGGAATAGTTGCGGTTGCGGTTCCAATTTCTCGCTATATTTATGTGTGTGTGTGTGTATGTGTCACTTTAAGATCCTTGTTTCAATCTAATCTTTGATTCATTTAGCCGACATATTTCATTCGCGCCTGTATCTTGCTGAACCGTTACCATTGTGATCTTCATTTCCGGTTGAGCAAAATTTCAGGTGTGTGAGAAATTTGTAACGGTAACATCACTTGAAATACATTGACAAAGTTATCAAAAACTGTGAACATGAAGCGACAGTTCATAATATGAAATTGCTAAATGGAACATTTCTTATAAACGTCTCCAAAACAATATTAAATTCCTAACTTTATTTGGTATGTAGTGATGCTGGTAATCAATAAATTGGTATGGAACCCTTTTAAAACATATTTTAATATGTAAAACTCAGTCAATTAAAGGTAACATAAATATTAATTCATTATGCAACTTCAAATTTCCCTATCCTAATATTCAATCTGATCTTTAGTATTAGAAAGTCAAAAAATGGCGGGATAATGTTAAAATTTTTCAGTTGTTTCTTCTATTTTTTCAATTCTAATGCTATCTATAATATATGCACAGTATGAATATATCTTCTTAATACTACGCAATTATCTTTAGGGTGCTATTCAACACTAGATATTTAGATCTTTAGATCTTTGTTAGACTTTTCATAAACGTAATCATAATATTTTACAGTTCCATTGTGACTTTCTATGTATACATCAATACTAAGCAATCTTAGTACATAATTATTTAAAATTTAAGTTTTCAAAAGATGGGTAAAATTGGTAATCCCACAAAGAAAGATAATTCTGCACAAACGATTTTACAATAGACTTAGATTCCTTTAAAGAACAAGTGGTAAAGTAATATACATATGTCCCAGAGAACCAAGTTGAGATCCTTTAATACACAGATAACACTTTAATCTAACCTAAACAAATTTTACAAGATTTATGACTAAAAAACGCATGCTTTAGTGTTCTCCTCACTTTTGCGCTTTATATTAATGCTTTTACTATATTTTTAATAAAAGTGTCTAAAAATTTATGGGAAATTTGATTTTTGAAAGTTTGGCCCGTGTCATTAAAAAGTGTTATTTCCCTCGCTTTAAAACTTTCTACTTTAGTAAACATTTATTAAACTGTCTTAAGGTTTTTTTTTGTTCAATAACTTTGTTGAATTGTTGTTAACAAATTATGAGCAGATTCTTTTAAATGACGATATTAACTAAAAGTGAGGATAAATTTGTTTATTTAGAAAACTAACCAAGTTATCGGAGAAACATCGTGGACTCGATTATGCTCAGGGATTGTAAACAAGATCTAGAAATTTTCCAACTTATACACTGTTAGATGAAGTTACAATGTTTTGCTATGCCCATAGAATAAAAGAATATACTTAAGTTGCTAAAATATATAAAACAGGCAGAAAAAAGCATTTCCAATTCCATATAACATTTCCATAGTATAATATTCTCGTTAAGTATCAATAGCCGAGTCCATTGATACTTGTCCTTCCGTCTACGTAAAAAGCGAGATCTTAGAGAATCTTAAAGCTACAGCTGCCAACTATATATGCTTTGTAGCTTGATCTTATGTCAACGCAGATTTGCCATGCCTATTTTCCCTCCCAAAATTTAAAAAAACTAATAACTAGAGCTGCATTTAATGTATTGGGTTGCCATTCGGCTCACTCTATAATATGGCCAAGTGTGGCAAATTTATCTGAAATCGAGCTATAAAAATGGGAGAATGGGAGATACTCCTAGGTACATTTAGTACTTCAACATTATGTAGTAAGCCTAAGTTTAATTGATGATGCCGACTTTAAGATATTTTACTATATAAAATGTTTCTACTTGACTACATGGTTCCTTCTTGAATTTATTTAGAAGAATATTGTGGATTGTTCGTAGTCATCATAAATGCATAGAATTTCATAGAATTATGATGTAAACTCATTCCACAATTCTTGCTACGAATGAGCTTATCTCATAGGGAACTGCCAACGGGAAAACTTCCATGGTGGCTACCCAATGGATGAGTAACTGCAAAATCTTCTTTTTCATCCATCATAGTACAATCTTGGGACTCACGAAACAATCTATTATATGAGATATGGCAAATGAGCTGCCGTATGGGTAGTCATTATGAAATTGTGTAAAATAACAGCAATTATAGATCTCTATCGATATTAGCTTCTGCTTGGATGATATTTATCAATACAGTTTTGGAATTTAAACATATTGGAAACAAATAAATTCTTTCTTAATAGTTAAAGTATATTATCGATATTTTTAGTCTTAAGTTTTATTTAAGTTATCGGCTTAATAGATAACTGTCTGGTCTACGATCGACTGTATACTTAGAATACACTTGATACGAGAATACCAATAGAGGTTTTTGTATTGGTATGAGCAGATACAATCTTTTTGGCGTTTTAAAAATAGCAGCTTAAGAATTTGGTTTGATTATTATATAATTTTGTTTATCGATGTTATACCATTTCCTTACTTATACGTATGTAAAGAAACAGTTACAGCTTTATATATGTCACTATGAGTATTTACCATTTACCTTATTTATATAAAATATCAATTGATTCATAGGTCGTTAGGTGATTAACTCTGATCTAATAAAAAGTATACAGTATTTATGTATATGTAGGTATATATGACAATCACGCCATCGCCAGTCGCATTGGATCGTAAAATCTGCAGACGCAAATGAATTAAGAGAATGATGTGGGCATTCGAATCTATTTCATCTTCATTCAATGTTGTCTTATGAATGTATGTATGTATGTATGTACATATGTATAAAAGAACCTCGATGACAATTGCCAATATTCAGTTATCAGCTATGAAACACAATGCCCTCTACTATGGTATAAAGATTTGGTGAACGCCCACACAAAGCTTTCAAAGACGCCGCAGAATTTTTGGACTTTGCTTAGACGACGACAAGAACGAAGGAACAGATGATAACGTATGTACGTATAAACATTTATAAATACATACATATCTATATGTGTATGTATGTATATACATAGAAAAGTAACTTACATAGAATCGAGAGTAGACTTGGATTACTGCATTGTTCAATGTCCAAGTTGAATTTGAATTTAATACTTTTATTACATATAATGCATTTGCTAACTTATTATTTATGATTTCCTAGAACATAAATGTATGACATAATCATCAAATTTTATCTTATCATAACCTAATTGGTGAAAATGTGTGCAGACTTTTTTAATATAGCCATTATTTTAACTTATCAAAGACTTATGTAAATTGTTATCAATAGCATTTACTCATAATTTTCAAATTTTAATTTAGTTTTTAACAAAATATATCTTTAAAATATATATACGTATGTTTATTCTAATGATGTTTAGTACTTAACCAATTCAAAGAACACAATCAACAAATAACATTTGACGTATAAACGCAGCTTATAAAATGCCCTTTGTATTTTATGTTATATTAATAAAATTTTATTTCGGTGTCAATTCTCTTACATATATTACATTTTATGAACCCTTTACGGAAATATACATACATACATACATATATGTATGTACATTTGTATATATGTATGTATGTTTGTATGTACAGCTTTTGTTTAAGTAGCTCAAGTCGAAAGTTGAATTAAATAGAAGCACAAAGTCCAAAGTTGATTCATTCCATAAAATGCGGCAAACAATTAACTACGATAATAACTAAATAATTTTATAGTATTTAATTTCCATTGCTTATATGAGTCAGATTAAGCAAACCTCGATATTTATATATTATTATAGTAAAACTATAATTTGTGTATTTACTTAGTATTTTGATTATCCATTTAAAAAATACAATTAAAAAAACAAATCATGATAAATACATAACCTAATGATGTTTGCCTAAAATTATTATTTTTTATCATTATTTTTTTTTTGTTCGTTTTAAGAAATTTATTCTTTGTAAGTAGGTCAAAATATTTTCTTCATTCGTCACAGTTAAACTCTTTGCCAAACAATCATACTGTATTACATCCCCCGTGATGTAAAATGGATGTTAAACGACATGTTTAACGTGATATGTATGTATCCTTGTTGATGTTGCTTCGTCGGGAATAATGTACAAAGCTAATAGATTCAGAAGTTAAAGAGAAAGAATAGATCCACTGATTAAGTGGCTCTAAGAAACTGAAATAATATAACTGCTTAAAGGATAAAGAGTAACCAAGGTAATACAAATGTATTATTTACATTACGTTATTTACAAAGGTACATTACGTTAATTTATTGATCGTGATGTCCTATATATACATACATACATACATATACATATTTATAGAAGTCTTAATGTACAGATGTATGCATTTGTGTAGTTTTATATATCTTAACATTAGGATACCATTTCAACATTTCTTCATTTGTTTTAAATTGTAAAAATTTAACAATATCTACAGTTACATAATGTCAAATATTGAACTTGGCAATGCACTATGGTCAAAAAGTCAGATATTTTGGCATAAAGTCATTTTTTTCATGTATTCATAACTGAAAATTTAACTTATTTTTTGATTATAGACACATTAGATAAGAAAAAAACGTTTTTTAAAAATTTTTTAAATTAGTCATTTAAATTTGGCGCGCAACTAAAGTCAGCTGTTTCTATGCAAGCTTAAATTATTGGTATGCAACCTTAAAATTTATTAAGCTTTGTCATTGTTTTGAGCGTGATTGTTTAAAGAAAAAGAATATTGTAATCATGGAAAGTAAAAGCACAGGTATTTAAAATTAATTTTCAGTGTTAGTTTGTCAAGATTGTGAATGTTTAGCTGTGTATGTGCAATTGTTGTTGGTGTCTTTTTACAGGTGAAATTTAACAAATAGAGCCGTGTTTCGTGGTGTATTACTTGTTCTGAGCGCGCTTGAGCGCGCAACTAAAAACGACATGTTCAAGATTAATGTTTATATATTCGGAATTAATAAGTTTCCTCTGCCCCTTTTTGTTCCTTTTTGAATAAATTGACATGTTGCAGCCAAATATGAGTTTCGGCGCTTAACGTTGCTGGAAGTTTGGGACAACAACAAGCGCGATGATGGTGCACTTATCATATGGGTATTGGAAAAAGTAAACAAATCTGATCTCAGTGCTGCTCAGGTGGATATATTTACTGAAAAAATCAGGATTTTTCTAAATCACGTCAAAAAATATTTGCCGCAGTGCAATCGAATGTTGCAAAGATTTAAGGCTCGACACGCAAGGTGGCTTTCGCAGTCAATTACTTTGAAGTTAGATGAAAATGTGACGGATCTGGCATCTTCATCTGTAATGGGTAGACCGAAGCTAAACTATTCAGATGCTGGAGAGCGCCTAAAAAGAAAGTTAGCATGTGACCTAGCATCGGATAATAATTTTTCGACGCCTCATTTGCTTCACGCGGCTTCAGTTTCTGCAAAGAAAGCCAAACAGGATGAATTAGCGACAGTTTTAAAAGTCGTCAATAATAATACCCGTAAGTAAGTAAGTAAGTAATACCCGTTTGTTTTCATCAGTAACAAACTTTGATCAAGCCCTTCTACACAATTTCTTCGTGGTTTTGATTACCATTTCGACTCACTATTCTGTAGATGTTGACAAATTTAAGGAATTTTGTAAGAGCACTTTTTCAATGTACTTAAGTATATATCCTTGGTACCCAATGTCTCCGACTGTCCACAAAATATTAGTTCACGGCTGGCAAATTATGAACTCATCCTTAGTTCCGGTTGGATGTTTAGGCGAAAATGCTTCAGAAGCTCGGAACAAATATTACAAAAGTGACAGAAAATCACATGCAAGAAAAAATAGACGACTAAACACCATGGCTGATGTGTTTTATAGAGCAATGGATTCATCAGATCCGCTTATATCAACCATATGTCTGAATAAAAGACAAAATGAAATCAAAAAGAAAAATCTTCCACAAGATGTCATATATCTTCTAAAGGCAGTATCTCCGCCGACCCAGAAAACTATTAATTCCGATCCGGAAAATTTAGATTCGGATTCTAATTTAGATCACGAATCTGACTGTGAAGAGCAATATAACATTATTTTAGACAACGAGAAAGAATAACAAAAATGTATTAAAAAAAAAAATTTTAATAAAATTTTTTAATGTGCTAGGGCAGGTGTGTGAAGACATGGGCCAATTAAAAAAAAAACAAAATCCGAAATTCTATAAAAATTTAGCAAACATATTTACCAAATTTCAAGGCTCTAACTTTAAAATTGGACTTTATGCCAAAAAATCCGACTTTCTGACCATAGTGCAATGTAGAAATTTTGTTCGCTTACATTCACATTTCTTTGATTGACGCAAAATCATCGACAACAAAAGAACCCTAAGCAATATACAATTGATTCATAAAAAGGCACAAAGAACTTTCACATAAACACCTACTACATATACATATGTATATACATCCATACATACATACATACATTCATATAGTGCTACATTGTAAACTTGTACGATAATGTCGTGCCTTGGTTATATGTATGTACATAGAAGCTTGCCATTGTTTTTGTTTCACGTTTGGCCACTATAAAGTACGAAAAAACAAAGTGAAGAAACCAACAACAAGTAAAACAACGGCAATATATAATTTATTACGTATTACGTATAATGTATAAAGAGTCAAAAGAGAGAAATTCGATATGTGGACTTGTGACCCCAAGGCATTTGGTTGTCAAGCTAGAGCATTCGAGATCGCGATCACTTAGGTGAGTGTGTGCGTGCCTTATCAGTGAAGGAAAACTACAATATTCATACTCGTAGTAACAACGTTAAAACATTAATAACCAATTCGAAGGCAAAATACGTTAATAATAACAAAACAGTCAGTTGATCAACGGCGCAGTAGCAGCGGCTCTCACAACGAACCTCAACCGAACGGACTTCGGGCAGCGGGCTTGCTGATAAAGCTTGCATTTCTCACACAAAGATACACACAAACACACACACACACTAACTTTACCAGCTGAGACCGACGTTCGATCATTCGGTTTTCTTTCTTACCAGTCAGCTGGAATTCGAAATTCTGAGGGAATCGGAATCGCCAGCGCTGCTAGCTGGGATTAATACTTTTTTGTTTGCTGGCCGCCAGTCGCGTATATCACATCAACAAAGACGTTGGTGCTCTTTCTCTGACTTCCTTCGGTTAAACGAGTTGCGCGTCGCAAAGAAAAGGAGACAGTGGATACTTTTATTTTCCCAAAACAATTTCACTGGATTAACATTTTATGATTCTACAAATTTTGGATTGTTCCAAAGGGTAAGACTGAAATGGGAATATGCTCGATCTCACACGCTTAATTTTTTTTAAATAAATAAAAAATTTCACAAAATGGAATGTGAATTTGATTTTAATTAAGTAATTAAACAAACGTCGCTGTGTGTATAAAAAAAATATTAAAAAATCAAATAAATATTATATTAAACATTAAAATATTCCTGAAATTAATATGGACTGTTCTTTAAAAGAAAAAAAACAAACTAAAATGTTAAAAACATTTTAGTTAAAAATTTATATCAGTATTTGTTTCTATTTTTTACATCAAATTAATCTATCAATTTGGCAAAAATTCTATGTGCTTTAAATATCTAAATTATATCTTATCAGTGAGAAATAAAGTTAACAATATTTTATACTGATCTATACAAATTGTTAAATAGTTAAATAAGGTAAACAAATATAAGGTTGGTGTTAATGTACCTTCAACCCAGAGTCACTGGGTTTTCCATTGTTACCTTCATTGCTGTGATTGCACTTTGAATATGTGAAATTGTCACAATTGTAAAAATAATTGATTAGCTTTCAGTTAAAGAAAACTGTTAAAAGAAAAAGGCAAAACAAAATAGCAAAAATTTTGGCTAAACTATTTCGACAGATAATCATTTAACTTCCCGTGACTTCCCTCCCCATTAAACAGCTGCTGTTTGGTGAGTTTCTGATGATGCTCTTCTTACAGCTGCAGCAAAAGATCTCTGAACCGGTTTGGTTTACTGCCTCTCTGGATGTACATAGATAGAAACATGGTTTGGCTTATTTATAATAATAATTTGAGCATACAAAACAAGACTTAATATTTGAGAAGAAAGAAGAAGAAGATAGCAAAGGTTTGTAGGGAAAGATTACAGCTTTTGATCATAGTCAAGGTTACCTTAATCACAAGCAAATACGAAATGTGTAAACCCGAAAGACAAAAAAACAATGAAACACTAACCGGACGAAACGTGACAATACGAGAGATATATTCATAAACAAATACATGTATACTTACTTAGTATTTGCATTCATGCTCTTACAACTCATATCAATCAATATTGAAATAAGTCTGATTAAGAGCCATCAACGTCAAATTTAAGTAGCGTAGGTCTAGCCCAAGCCCTTACCTAGTCCAGGGCGGGCATTGACATTGCCTGCACTCTGAAATGTGATTAAATTTATTTGTACACTAATTAAGTTAGCTAGAGGTAAATGTAATAACAATTTTAATCCCGGTCCATAATCCAATTTTAAACTCTGATCAGCATTTCATCACACACACACACACACTCTCAAATGTTATCTCATGGGGGGAGATGACAACTTCGTCGTCATTCGCAACGGCGATTGCATTTTTATTGTTAATAATGGATTCTACATATTTATATTGAACAATGCTTTTGTTTTGATTAAAACAAATAATTATTATATGTGTACATTTAGTATATACATATATACATATGTACATATGTACATACAAACATACATATATACATACTAAGTAGCATAGCAGATGCGCAGAATGATTTTTCTACAATTACATTCAATTGTATTTTCCCCGCTGTACCTTGATCTTTTCTTATATGGACCATATATACATACATACAGAATAAACATACATCTATATAAAAATATATACTTATATTAATTAAATGTCTTTTACAATATTTAATGTGGAGTAAGTTCAGTACTTTTTATACAAACATAAAGGAAAAATAATTGAAATATTTAATATAATCTGTTTATATGATATTATATATACAAATAACCTTATATAGATTAGAAATCGGTTTAGTGGAACAAAAATTATGTAAATTATTAAAAATATTGCATTTATTTTTAATAATACCTTATTGTTAATTGATATTATTAACTATCTTTACAAACTTAAGCCAAAGATGCTTCTTGGCTTTCTAAACTTCTTAGCTAGGCCAAAATTTTACCATTTTCAAAAGCAAAAGTTTGTTAATATAACCTTCTTTTATAACAATAATTATTATTATTTTATAACTTAATTAAGACACTTAATTGAAGTTTGCTTACATTTTTGCTACAGCACTTTCTTAATTATCTGTTCCAATTACTTTGACCAGGTAAAAACTTAGCAATTATTTGCTTTAAGCTTTAGCTAATTTAGTAAATCAAAGGTGAAATAAAATGAATTTTATATGCACATATAATAAGAATATATAAATATATATATATAAGAAATATATCAACAATTTATAAGCTTACAAAGTGCAAGTCAATTGAAGTAAACCCGTTTTCTCCAACATCAGTTTAAACATGTCAGCTAAGAGTAATATAAATGTTTATATGACGGCAATTGCATAATTTTGAAAATTCAATGAAATGATGGCCATAAGAGAACAACCTACCATATTGGTAAAAACGAGACAAGGATGGTGAAATCAAATTTTAGTAAAATATATAGTAAAATGATAATGTTTTAAGTAGAAGATACATTCTATTAAATATGAAAAAAATAAGTTGTATAATGATTTGTAAATAATCAGTTTTAGTCATATAAAAGCTAGAATATTAGAGTTCTGTAATTTCCTTTTTAATATAACTTATTTTTAGCATAAGGGTATTAAATTTTGATTGATTGATAACGATAATAATATTAATTTATATAAAAATATTTTATATTTATCTCTAATTGAGCGGTGTTCTATTTTTTTCTTAACACTTAAATTACATTTAAAAATATCAAATAAATTATCTTCTAGAGTAACTATTAACTTTTTTAACTAAAAATTAAAAGAAGAAAAATTTTACTAAACTTTTTCATTTCTTTTACCTTTTGCGTTTGGAGACTTACCTTCTCTACTAGACTTTACCTACTACGTCTCTGCAAGGATATAATTTAAAATTTAGAATTTGTTTTATCTTCTTTCTTTGATAATTGAACTGTAAATAAGCCATAAATTTCCTTAACTAATTTTTTACAATTGTAATAGATTTTTCCATAGATTTGATTAACTTTGATCATTTTTTAAATTTTATTTCTTGTTTTTATAATGTGAAGAAAAAGTTATAAAAACATAACAAAACTAATAAAAAATCTTATTGAAATAAAATTCTAAATATTCAAAATGTGTGAGGAAGAGATCTAACAATGTTAAAATGTTTATTTTGGTAGAGAAATTGATTAATATTTTATTTAATTTTAATATTATTAATTTTATTTTACAGTTAATCTAAAATTATGCTAAACGCCAGGGAGCAATTCTTTAATGGCGGCAATGGAGGAGCCAATGTTGCAGGTCTTGGTCTGGGTATAGAAATTACTGAGAATGGCGGATCAAATAATGGACGGGTTTATAATGCCACTACAGTGCCCATGACAAATGTCAGTAGTTGGCGTACAACAACAACAACATCTACAGCAACTGCTTCAGCCACGCCGATTTCCTCTCAGGTCTCCACCACTGTTGTAGCAACTAAAACACAATTGGAGCCTGTGGCTGAAGAGGAAGTACACTTTGATACGGATGCCTTATCAAATCTTCCAGCAAGAGAACCAGTGGATATTGAATTCAAAGAATTGTCGCTAACAGTGAATTTGGGCTTTAAACGAGGTAAGTCGGATGGTATCATTTATGATACAAAATTTTTGGTAATAAATACATATATAAATGTATATATAACTTTGATAAGATTGTCAAAAACCACAAAAAAACACTGGCAAATTGGTCAAAATTGCCTTCTAAATGTGACTATTAAAAATAGTTTTTATGGTTTATATGAGTATCGGCTACTTTGTAAAAAAGAAATTGCCTATAAGACTATTGGGTATACATGTACATACGTATATCTAAAATGTCTAAGATATTACCCATGTGTTTGTCTTTCAAGGTTAAAGCTAAACAACATACCAACCATAAGTGCTTGGTTTTCTAGTTCTTTAACCATTTTTCTTTAACCATTTTTACTCTACGATTGATAAGATAAGCCTAACCCCTGCCCCCGTTACTGCCACTGGCGAATTAGTCAATTACTCATTTAAAATGTTTATAACTATTAAAGGGTATAATCAATAAGTTAAACATTTTTAAACATTTCATATTAAATAAAAATTATTTAATAACAATCAATTTAAAGCAATTAATTTATAAAACTTGATTTTAGAAAATTTTATATAATTATTATTAAAGTAAAGTAATTTTTATATAATAGAGTATTTAATATTCGTTACTTATTATAGTTAATCTAGGGAAATAACATGATTACACATACATTTCAAAGTTCATGAAAAACATTCTTCTATCGAAGTCAATGTACCCCTGGTAACTATAATTTGATTACAGTTAGTTTTTTTTTTTTTTGACTCGTGACGGAAATTAACTAAATGTAATCGGTGGAAACATTGATATATCAGTCAAATGAAGTAAAGATACAGGAAGCCGAAATTATAAACCTTTAAAGTTCCTAAATAAGAAACCATAGATTACTGTGAAAATAATACTATATCCCAAGAAACTGCAAAAGTTGTCCTGCAGCATCAACATTTATTTAAACTTGTTAACAGTAGCAGAAGTTCTTAAGCTTTAACGGATCCCTCTTCTGTTAGCTAACAGATAACATAGTGGAATCCCATTGGCTTTGAACCCAACGGTTCCTTAAATGACTTAGAACCCTTTGCAAACTAATTTATACATTCTATTTAGCATTCATTTGTTCAACAATTAAATCCAGTTTAATGAATATAAACACATGTTGAAATTCTATTCGTAGTAAGTTCGTTTCAGACAATTGACTGCAAAACAAAAATCTTTTTGTCTTCAAATATAAGTTAGCATTTTATAAAGTTTATATTTTTATGTACTTTGAGTTTATTTAACTTATTGGCATACATCATTATTATAATATTTTTTTTAACTTTCAATTTATTATGTTTTTAAGACAATTAATAGCGACTCGGTCAACTGTTAATCGAGATCAAAAACACTAAGAAACTGTATTAGTTATTGCACGTTCCAAGTGTAGGGGATAAAAACCATTTAATTGCTGTCCTCGTGAACTATGTCTTAACTATCGTGTGGCTATATAAAAACTATTAAACGTAGAACCATTAAATGAGTTTGTCATAAACTTAATATACGGCTATTAAAAAGTTTATTTTGGTTCATCACACTCCCAAATTACTTGTTAATTTCGCAGGTTCCAAAGAGATCTTACACAATGTTTGTGGCAAATTTCCGGGTAGCCAATTGATTGCCATAATGGGACCATCAGGCGCTGGCAAATCGACATTATTGGATGCTCTCTCCGGTTTTAAAACCACTGGTGTAGATGGTTCTATATTGTTGAATGGACGACGACGTGATTTGCGTGAGTCATAAACTAAATAAATTAAATTCTGTTTTTTATCTCTAAATTTACTTTTTTTGGTTTAGCTTCCTTTCGACGCATGTCCTGCTACATTACACAAGACGATCGCCTGCAGCCTTTGTTGACTGTTAATGAGAATATGCACATAGCCGCTGATCTTAAATTAGGTGAAAATGTCAGCTATGAGGAAAAAGAAAGTCGCGTAAGTAATAAGAAAAATTCATTTTCTTAAGTTAATTAAAACTTTTTCAATGTTTTTTTAGATTGAAGATATATTACTACTTCTTGGTCTTTACGATCACGATCAGACTTTGACTGTGCGTTTGTCTGGTGGTCAAAAGAAGAGGCTATCCATTGCCATGGAACTAATTAATAATCCCACTGTCATGTTTTTGGACGAACCCACAACGTGAGGAACTTAATCTTTAATCTTTTTTTGAATACGGTTTTAACTTGTCCTTGAATTGCAGTGGTTTGGATAGTAGTTCTTGCACCAAGGTTTTGGAACTACTTAAGAAATTAACATCCCAGGGTCGTACTATTATTTGCACCATACATCAACCCACTGCCAAATTATTCCAGATTTTCGATCAGGTGTATGTTCTATCTGCTGGCAATTGTGTCTATCAGGGAAGCACTGAAAAATTGGTACCTTTTCTGCAAACAGTGGACCTGCCCTGCCCCATGTATCACAATCCCGCTGATTATAGTAAGTGAATAGGATAGAATTAATAAAAGTGAAAGTTTAATTTAAATTACATAATCATTTTCCCCTCCCAAAGTCATTGAGCTGGCCTGTGGCGAATACGGCTACGACAAGATTGACACACTCAAAAGTGCCACAGAGAATGGTAGCTGCCTCACCTGGTTTAATAACCCCAGTGCTGTGATGCGTGCCGAAACTCTAATGCGCAAATATCCCATTCCTAAACGTACCAAAAATAAATCGCTTGAGAACACCAGCTACACGAATCAATGTTCGGTGCTGTTACGTCGCGGCTACATCAAGGCAAAACGAGACACTACCATGACCCATTTACGTATAGGAGTTAACATTGCTGTAGCCATTCTCTTCGGTGCCATTTATGACCACACTGGAGTTGAAGGATCGCGAGTATTAGACAATTATAATCTGCTTTTTGCCATACTGATGCATCACTCTATGACCACAATGATGTTGACAGTGCTTACTTGTAAGTAATCATTAAATTAATTAATCAGATCAATGTTTAATAATTTGTTTTCTTTACATTTTAGTCCCAATTGAGATGTCAATTTTGCTTAAGGAACACTTTAATCGTTGGTATTCTCTAAAAGCCTACTACACAGCCATGACATTAGTCGATCTACCCATATCGGTAAGTCAATTTATAAAGAAAAATTATATTAAATCTCATTTTTATTTGACTTTTCTTATTGCAGATTATTAGTTGCTTCTTGTTTTCGGCCATTATTTATCTGTGGAGCTATCAGCCAATGGAGTGGGTACGCTTTTGGATGTTCTTTGCCATCAGTTTGCTTACGGTATTTGTGGGACATAGTTTTGGCCTGATGATTGGTGCCTGGTTCGATGTGACCAATGGTACATTCCTGGCTCCAGTACTAACCATTCCACAGATGATGTTTGCCGGTTTTGGTGTAACACTACGAGATCTTCCTAGTTATTTAAAATGGGGAAGTCATGTATCATATTTACGATATGGCCTAGAAGGTTTCATTGCAGCCATCTATGGTCTAGATCGTGGCGTTTTACCGTGCAATGAGGCGCCATACTGTCATTACAGGTAGAATACTATATATATTTTTTTAAATTTAATTTAACTAAATTATTTTTTGACTCTGCAGATATCCAAAGAAGTTTTTGGAGGAGATCACCATGTCTGGTGATCAGTTCTGGAATGATGTAATTGCCCTGAGCGCAATGACTGTTATATTTAGATTAGTATCCTATGTGGTGCTTAAGGCCAAAATCAAGTCTGTCAGATGAGCAGATAAAATTACACAATCGCATTACAAATTCTTGCCTTGTATTATACATACATAATTGTTGAACTCTAATTTAAGTGCTATCGATTTATATTTTAATAAATATGTACACGTACATATAAACATTGTTAATTAAAGCTACACATTTTATTTAACAATTAGCCTATCCATAGGCATAGCATCTATTAGTTATCACAATGATCAGTTATTAATACCTAAAGCTACATTGGTTTCTTCTTTCTTTGTCTGTGTTGACGCATCCAAAAGTTCCTGAAGCTCCTTGGCATTGGATGCCATTTTGTCTGAGTGCAGCTGAAATTACGATTATTTAACAATATCTGCAACATATAATTTTTGTGTCAATAACTTACCACTACGACTTTTTGATTCAACGCCTCTAATAGACGTCGTTTTAAGCGCATCAGTGATGTGGGCACTTTGCTGAACTTCAATGTCTCCTGGGGTGTGAGAAGCTCTACAAAGTAAGTTCTTGATGGGTTAGTAAGTGTTTTAACGCGCAAACTAGGCAAATTGATTCCACGAATTGGACACACGACATCAACCCCTTCGATTTCCGAATCTGAGGACAAATCTCTGGCATATGCGGTTAAATCTGAACGATTATTCAATAGGTAGCTTGGCGTCCGGGCAAACTCCTTAAAGACCTCGTTGCTTTTAAGGTCTCGCCAAGATGGCTGCTCGATAGCTAAAGCTGATTCAAGGACAGTTAACCGACTATCAACTTTAGGTTGTGCGCGATGTCGACGTTGTGCAGCTTTTAAGTCTTCGGCAGCATCAATAAGCTGCTTAGAATAATTGCCGAAGAAGCAAAAGGACAGGCAAATGTCAACTAGATTGTCCGGGAAATACTCATATTGTCCCTGATCCAGTTTTTTTAGTGCTACCAATTCCAATTCATTTAGTTGCGTAGGAGTAAATTGGATATTAAGTTGGGCGCTGGCCCAAAGGAAAGTCGCAAAATCCTTGGGTCGCATATTTATGGGATTAAGTCGATCCACCAGAATGTTTAGGCAATCCGATTGATCCCATAGCTGTTCGGCAAAAAATGCAAGTATATGCGTGAGACCACGTGGTTCAAGGTTGCAGATTTCATCGGGATTCATGCAGATGTTCGCTAAATGTTGGCACACTTGTTCATTTCCAGCACGTTGTAGCCGCAAAGACTTGACATAAGTGACGAGTAAGGCATCCTGTCCTTTGCTGAGCTGTGTATTTAAAATTCCATTTATTAATGCTAACTCAAATGCTTCTCGGACTTGACCAGTGATCAAAGTAGATGTTTTATAAGCTGAATTGCATATTACAGCCAAGTCCATTTCGGTCAAGGAAGGCAAATACTTTTCTAAATGAGCGTCGAGCAAGGTCTTTAATTCACTGCTAGTTTGAGACTTTTTCTGCAAACCCAAGTAAAAGCAAATTTGGACAAATCGCTCTTTACTGCACTCAGTTGAAAATTCCGTTGCTAGCCGTCTTATTGCCAAATGATAGAAATCCATCCGTTTTAGCCAATTGGGAATTAGAAAAAGAAACGCGTACAGAGTCTCCAAGACAGTGACTGTGTTCATGTTGTCTAGCTCACTAACACATTGGGCATCTAGGGCGTTCAAAGCCATGGCATATTTGGGAGGTGCTGCATTAGCTCTATAACTGGAGGCGTGGATAATCAAAGCTGGTAATTGCGATCCTGTAGTCTTTGCAACGGAGCGCTGGAAATAACGATCATCAGTTATAGGAAAGTAATCTGCATATCGGATGGTAGTCGGCGGCAGGACGTGATCTTTGTCGTTGTATCTTTCCACGGCGATGTGCTTTGCAAAACGGGCAATCAAAGTCCCCGTTTCATCCGAGGTTTCTCGCAATACATCTCTGACTGTTAAGGAGGCGTAACTCCTTGAGTTTGAGCCAATGGAAACGCCGACCAAGCGGCGAAGCAAACCGTACATATTGTAATATTTATGTAATTATTTATACAAAATGAAAACGTGCGCGCCGGGAGAGTTAATTTTGTTTAAGTGTTAGAAAACGTTTTTTTGTGGTTATGCCAACGCTTTAGATAACATAATGCCCGTATGATACTGACACTTATTTTACACATTTGTACAAAATATAAATTAATGAATTTCATAATACAGAACTTTACTTCAGCGACTTCACGTCCTAATAAATAAGTTAATCAAAAGCTGGCTTTTTTAATATGATAAATATATAATGTCTAAATTCAATCAAAATCATTAATTGGCTTGCGGATGCATGGCTTGAAATCAAACTATTCTGCTTCGCACCCGTCGACCATGCCGGGCGATGTCATTAATTCAAACCGTCCCCCATCTATAGATTCGACTCTTTCGCGTATTATGCTCAAACGCTTCCACAATAAACGTTGCCCAGACGATATATTTTCACAACTGCAAGACATATAATAAGTATCAGGAACCTGGCGGAAAGCTTGTACATCAAGTCCACTAAATGTCAGCAGTCTTTGCGATTTGCTGGTCATATCTGGAAAATAACATTTAAAATACGTCTTTGGAGCGAACATTACGATGAAAACTTTCAAGTTATTCTTTATTGAATTATATGTATAAGTCTACTAGGAAATAATAAAAACAAGAACATACATTACAAAATTTGAAGGCCTGTTTAATAATAATGAATTCAATCCAATACAAGTATCTATCTTTCAATACGAAATATTTTTTAAAAATTCGCCGCATTTAAATGTTAAGTGCAGCCGGACTTTTTTTTTGCAGTTAGCGTTTTCCAGCACTGTATATTCACCTGCAACGTATTCAGGATTGCAGCAAGATGAAAAAGGCGGCAGGTTTCGTGCTTTTTCGAAGGTTGTGTGGACAAATTGAATATTTGCTATTAAAGGCGTCTTATGGCGACTTTCACTGGAGCGCTCCTAAAGGACACGTGGATCCCGGAGAAGATGATTTTACCACCGCACTGCGTGAGACTAAAGAAGAAGCCGGGCAAGTGATTGGTATAATGAAAGAAGAGATAACTTGAATTATACAATTTGTTTGTACTTGTAGATATGATGAAAAGGATTTGATTATATACCGTGACACCCCGCTAACTCTGAATTACCAAGTTAATCGAAAACCAAAGATTGTCATCTACTGGCTAGCTGAACTACGTGATCCCAACCAACAGCCAATCTTATCCGAAGAGCATACAGAATTGAAATGGCTACAAAAAGAGGCGGCTAAAGAATGCGTCGGTTTTAAAGATAATCAGGATATGATTGACAAATTCCATGAAATGATCTTAGCTATGGACAATCAATAAATTTAAAATTTTTATTTAATTGGACTTTATTAATTTGTATGTGTTGTATTTTGTTAATAAAAGTAAACAGTCCATCCCATCCCTGACAGAAACCAAAACAACAACCAGTGTTTAAAAACGTGATTGTGCAGTGTGACTTTTTTACGTCACTCAATACTATTTTCAAGGAATTTTTCTGGCAGAATTGATTTGTTGGAAAGAGTGAAAAAAAAAAAAACAATAAATTTGATTTTGTATAAATAAACAACATGGGCTCACGTTCACGCAGTCCTAGTCCAACGGGAAAACGCCGACATCACAAAAGCAAGCACAAAAAACGCAGTAAGTCACATAATCGGGACCGGGACCACAAATCTTCAGAGATGAACCATGAGCGAAATCATGGCAGACGCGACCGCGACAGAGAGAGGGAAAGGGACAGACATCGAAGTGAGCGTCACATGGAAAGGGAACGAGATTATAGGCATTCGCCATCCATTTCAAAGTCACGTAAACGCTCCTCATCCAGCAGTGAAAGCACGTACTCCGATCACGAGTCCCAGCGCAGCAGACAAAAGCGGACCCGTTTTAAGAAGCTCGATGAGGTAAGTTTTAGCTTATATTCATGGATTACTTATTATAAGAATATATATATTTTGCAGCAAAATCAACTCCAAGTAGAGCGCTTGGCCGAAATGGAACGCCAGCGTCGTCAAAAAGAGGCTGAACAAAAAACCATAGAAGATGAAGCAGCAAAACGTATTGAAATGCTGGTGAAAAAACGTGTAGAGGAGGAGCTCGAAAAGCGGCGCGACGAAATCGAAAAAGAGGTCAATCGACGCGTGGAGACTGCCAAAGCTGAAATGGAACGGGAAATGATGCTGGAGCTAGAGAAGCGGCGAGAACAGATCCGCGAAGAAGAACGCCGTCGCGAGGTAGGTGCTCGTATTCAGATTTCGCTGGACGACTGCTGCTACTATCACTACTACTTTTCAAAACTGAACTCACACCAAATACAGCAATACGAAACGAACCCAACAACAAACATTACACAGCAGTTGCAAACAGTCGTCTTTAAAATGCTACCAGAAATTGTTGCAGCTATGGTCTCGGTGACGGCCCAGTGTGATTGCGTGTGAGAGTGAGCTGGTCCACATAACACGGCACATCCAATCACAGCCAAAGGCATGCCACACATTGTATATTACTAACCCACTTTTTACGTTTACCTTGTGCTGGATCCTTGCTGAACTCGCCTTTTGTTTACAAGTTGTCTTCTCAACTAGATAAGATCAAATAACAGAATTACAAATCTTCTAGGACTCACAAAAATGGACTTTTTAACTGTCAGTAGAAGGGCTTAGCCCTATGACTCCAATCTATGTGATAGAATCATCGTTTTTTTATTTTACAAAAACAGTTTTTCCAACTTTAAAGTAGACGAAATTTAACAAGAAATTAGTCAAACTATTAATCAGGTATTTTCCAAAACTGTTTAAAAAAAACTTTAAAAAAAACTCACTATTTCGTTTGCAAGACAACTCTTTCATCCATTAATAACATTATTGCTTTTCGAATGTTTTTAAGCTAGAAATGAATTGCTTTGTGCAAAGCTAACTAAATATTATCTTAAACTAGGAAATGTTAATGCTAGTGGATTGGATAATTTGTAATTCTGTGTAATATTCCCACTCAACCCAAACAGCACAAAATGTTAATATTTATACTAACCCAATAGACTATTGCAATCACCTGAATCAGTATTACTTTGGGCGTTTTTCAGCTCAACTCCGCTCCTTTCGCGCCCATACCGACACTGAGCCACTGGGCACATGGCTGCACATTTCACCTTCTTTTCTATCTTCTTGCCAATAATTTTGTAATTTTTATTTTTCCTACCAAAAAGAAAAAGGCCAAAAAATATGGCGACATTTGCCAAACCAAAAAAAAACAAAAACAAAAATGTCGCATGTCTTTTGCAACTTTGATGACCAGAACTATTCTTGCATACCTTTTTAGCTTCATCTTTTGATTTTATTTGACATAAATTTATAAACTTTTGTTATTGGTTCTACTTTTATTGTGTATAACTCGTTGTTGTTACTGCGAGCAATAACTACTACGCTTCCTGTAGACTGTAATCAATCAGGACGAGTTACTCGCACTCGTTCGTTTTGTGTGTATGTATGTATGTATATATAAATGTACATATATGAGAGCCAGTATGCGTGCGTGTGTGTTTATGTGTGCGTGTGCCAGAGATTACAAAACCCGAAACTCACACAATTTACGTACTCGACTCGAATTTTAAAACCAAACCAAACAATATCAAGGAAGCTAAAGCGGCCCATGGATGAAGTGTTGCAAAATAAACATATAATTCTACATTCACCTACGACGTTCCATCGTGTTGTTAAAAGAAAAAAAAAAACAAACGAGTTAGTTTCTAGTTAGCAAAAGTTGATTTAGAATCTGGCAGGGGGCGGGCTTGGAATTCGTATGCCTACCTAAGGCAAAGACAAAATGTCATACATACAGTACCCAAAAAGTGAGACCTAACCAGAATATTACGGGTGAGTTCCAAAGAGTCAACGATGCAACAAATGATAAACAAAATATAACAAATACCGAATGGATATAAATAAATACAAAAATAATCGCAACAGCTGCCAAAGTGAATGAACTTACAATGGAAGAAATACTTGCCAATTTGCTTAGCTCCATCTAGTGTAGCAGTATATTAAACCGGATTTGCCTATTATCATAAGTATGGATTTGGTCTGACTGTAATTAATAGTTGCGCCGTCCTGCCTTTATTTATACATACCACCACAAAGCAATCTTTTCAATTTAACTATATATATATATATATACCCTAAACACAAAAACAAAGAATCGAAAAATTGAAATTAACAATTTAGCCATTTTATACTGGAAATATGATCTATTTAAAATAGTAAGTAGAAAACTTAAAAAAAAAAAAAAAAAAAAAAAAAAAAAAAACGAAGACAAAATTTAAGAAAAATCTAGTACATTTGTTTATGTTGTGTGCTCTCTCTCTTTCTCTTATATTACATTTACCTATTGTAAACAAAATAAACTAAAATAAAATACAACTCTAGTTTATACTTTCATTCTTATTAGACCCTACTAAATGTTAATATATATATATACTTTTTTTTTTATATACTATCCACCACAAATTTCTATTCTATTTATGTAACTTATTGTAATACATAAAATTAGACTTAACTGCCTTTGCAGCTTCCCGTCAAGCCAAACGTCGCCACATAAATCGCGCGTCGCTGATGTTAAAACGTTATTAAAAACCAAAAAAGAAAACAAACAAATTTGATTATAAAATAAACTGTTTCTATATCTTACAATTAGGTTTAAGACTGCTGCCAAAGCCTTAATCATAATTTATTAATACGTTGTTTAATTTGGGTTTTATAGGAGGAAGAAAAACAAAAACGCGAAGAACTTGAAGAAATTTTGGCCGAAAATAATCGCAAAATCGAAGAGGCGCAAAGAAAATTGGTAAGTTAACAATAATAGATTATATATTTTTAAAAGATATTAAATATTAAAATTAATCATTGTACATAAACAGGCCGAGGAACGCTTAGCTATTATTGAGGAGCAACGTTTAATGCATGAGGAACGGCAACGAATGCGCAAGGAACAAGAAAAACGTGTCAAAGAGGAGCAAAAGGTCATATTGGGAAAAAATAATTCCAGGCCAAAGCTATCGTTCTCGCTCAAACCAGGCGCGTTATGAACCGCATAGGATGATCGCGATTTTTTTCCTTGTTAACAGCTTTTGCTTTATACCTCATTAGGTCTTTGATCGTGATTGAAACTGTGTAAACGTTTCACTTGTTGTCAATTGTGTTTTTTTATATATATATATTTAAATTTAATTTTATTCGCGAATCACGTTTATGGGGTTTCAAAACAATCAAAGAATTTTTGAGGTTTAACGTTTTCATTGTATACATGTACTATTACAAAATAGTTTAAATTTTTCTAAATTTTGCCAATTAATGGAACATATTATACAGCTCTAAATAGTACAATATGCTAGCAATTTACCTAAACATTTTTTTAACGAATACAACAATACAAATGAGACGTTTGAATGAATATACATAAATACATATGTAGTGCGTGGTATTGTTAATAATGCTGAAAATCAACTCAAAATACCAAAAAAACAAAAAGAAAAAAAGAAAAAGCAAAAAAAATAACAGTGAATATGTATTTGCAAGTTTTTGATATCTCAAGAAAATAAATTTAAACTCAAAACGGCAACAATGAACATTTTTAATTCAAAAAAGTTTATAAAGCTTTTATTACTGATTTATCTATTTTAATTAGAAAGCATGGAAAATATCAAAAAGGGGTCCAAGATTACCAATTTTAGTTGGGACATTATCTTAGTGTGGTGTCCAAATTGTATATAAATAGTAAAGCAAAAAGCTAAAGCTATATTTCTCCACCTTGTTACGCTTATAATCAAACCAAATACTTCATTCTTGTTAAAGTATACTACATATATATAAATACGCATGTTTGTTTCATTTTTATTATTGGGACTTAAAAAGTTTTTATGATTTTTGTTTTGCTCTTTTCGTTTTGTAACATGTAAGATTTCTTTTAAGCTTATTTTTCTTTATGGATATATTTTTAAATTTTATATATATATATATATATTTATTTTGTATATGTATACATAAATTACTTGATTCGTTTATGTTTTTGTATGCAAATATAAATATATCATGCAATTTAGCATTTACGCTTGGCTAAGCGAATCCAATTAATTTTCCATATTTTCCATCAGCCAACAATTTTTAGTTTCAAGTCTTTCAATTTAAGTAAGTACTTCTGCACATTTATCAAACAATTTTCCATTGATTTCAAAAACAAAATATATACGAATTTCCATTTTGTAAAGAAGAACCTTTGGACTTACATTTAGTACATAAAAATAGCAGCTGAAGAAAGCAGAAAGTTTTATAGTTTACTTTAATTGCACTTGAGAGTTTTCTTTTTTTTTTTTTTTTGGATTTTCAGGTTTCTATAATGAGAAATCATAGTCAATACTTTACCCACACCAATTTGTGTGTGTGTGTGTGTGTTGTTGTTGTTGTTTTATTTCATTTATTGTTTAAATAATAATCATAATAATATGCATAAAAAATAACAAATAAAAAATAAATGATAATAAAATAGTTTAAATATATATAGTTTGTATGTAATGATATGAAACTAAAAAACGATTGAAAATTTTGCAAACATTTTTATCGAAAAATGACATTAAAAATTGCATCTATGAGAAAAGAAATGATTAAATTTAAATTGATAATTTTAAAATTTATATATACAGCTTCATTCAATAACAATCCTCAATCCTCTGCTTTACATATGCAATATATGTTTTTCTTTTTAACTTTGTTTTGTTTTTTTTTTTTCTAAACTTTGATTTAATCAATTTTTTGTTTGTTTTGTTTTTTTATCTATTTAGAGTAAGCCCAAAACTGAGAAATTTATTTTGTTGTTGCTGCTGCTGCTTTTGGGTCCCACACAATTTCGCTAATTATACAAATATCGGTTGTTCACATTATTACAATTTGTTAAATATATAAATAGTTTCGTTTATATATATATTTATATATATATATTTGCCTTTTGTTTTATTTTGTTTCTCTAGTTATTTTGATTACGTTTGCCGGCTAAATTTAAATTCAATTGCAAATAGGAAATAGTTTAAACATTGATAATGTTAATGTGTGGTTGAAATGGTTTTTATGTTTCTGGTTTTTACATTAAATGTGTAGAAAAATTCGTTAAATTGATTTGCCTTTCCCTTTTTTTTTTTTATAATATATATATATTTTTGTTATTTTTGTTTTCATTTGGTTTAGTTTACTTTTTCCTTTGATTAGCCACAAATATAAATTGTTCAATTGGCTAGAAAATGGCTGTTTAAGTTTTTGGCTACACAGCCATAATTTTTAAATATTTAGTTTACTACGATTTGTGCATTGCAGTTCTGCTTGGTTTTTTCCGTTTTTTTTTTTCTTTTTTATTAATTTAGGTTTTTAGTTTTCATTTGGCTGCAGTCTAGTTTTTAATTCAATTTACATATGATATATTTTATATATATATTGTATTTTTTATATATGTATATATATATATACTTATAAACTTTGATAATTTGTTTTACTGCAAATGCTAAAAAAATTATCAGCTTAGCTTTTAGCCCCGTCGATACAAAGAACAAAAATGTGAAACAAAATGAATGAGAACAGTTCATGTCAAACTGTTAACAGTGGCTCACGAACTAACAGTGAATGACAACAGTGCTGTCGTTATTCTCTCTCTCATACTGCGTTTGATTGCCCAGTGACATCTGTTCCTGTTCCTGTGTATCCTTTGGATTCTTCGGCGCTAGGTAAGCATGTAGACAAATAATAGCGCCAATGCCGCATTGAAAAACAATACCAGCAGCATCAATTGCTGCCGCACAAACCAATCCTAAAAAGCAAAATTATTATTGTAAAAAAGATTTAATTGAATTTAAATAGAAAAGACAACTCACCTTAACCTGTGGACTAACTAAGTACAGCAGGGGATTTGCTTTCAAACGCTCATTGGTTTCGATTTGACGACGTACTGCCTCGCGGCGAGCCGATCCCAAGGCGGAGACCTCCTCTCGGCTCATGGCTTCGGTAGCACGTGGCAGCTCTTGAAAATCTGGCATAGATTTCTTACGCTGCAGCGACACATTTATGGGCGCCATCTAATCAAAAGATAATATCGTATTAATAAAGTTTAGAAAACGAATAGTTTCGAAAATATTTAGACAGATTACATATCTATATCACAGTCAATGTAAATTTTTAGCAATTCAAATTCTTTTATGGCTTTTAATTCGCTTAGTATACTTATTAGAGAAACACTAAAGCTAATACTTAAGAACCAACCTCTACTGGTGGATCTACTATCCAACTCTCACTGGCTCGACGAGCCAAAAGAGCCGGCGAGAACATCAGATCCTCCTCATCTTCTTCAGGATACCAATCCATTTTATTTAAATTGTGTTTACTTTATTTTCAAATTTTTATTAACACTTTGTTATTTAATGTAACAGTTTTACAACCACCTGGACTAGCACTAAAGATACTTCTTGCATAACATTTGGATAAGACAATGTTTGTATTTATCTACTTGTAAACGAGTTGGACATGTCGTTTCAATTTTTACTAAGACAGAAGACACAAAAGTCAAATAGAATAACAGAGACCCAAAAATAGTCGAACAACGCACGGCAATGAGCCAAAATAACAACAAAAACAGCCACCTCCTCCACCCGAGTCGATGTGATCCTCCGTCGCCACAACCTCCTCCACTTCTATTTGTGTGTGTGTGTGAGTGTATAATTTTTTTGCTCTTAGAGGAAAATTGCTTTCGGAATTTATATTTTGTTTTTAACGGCACATATATTTATATTGCTATTGCTTCGAAAGTGGCATTCAATACAAGAGAAAAGAAAAGAAAAAAAAAAACGAAACGAAAAGATTGAAAAATAAAAATGCCGCTAGAATGTGAATTTGAATTCTCTGGTTATAAATTTACTGGCTCTGTTATGGCCGACGCGTCGTTTGCTACTACCAAAGTCATTTTCAAAATTGTCGCCATTTGGGCCACAATTGAGTTAGGCGACAAATTTTGTAGCTTTCTTGTTCTGCCTTTCCAATGGACACTTGTGAAGTATTCACTTCGGCTCGACTCGACTCTCTTCCTCTGTCTCTCTCTGGGAGATTGAGATTCAGCAGAGAGATCCACCGAAAGAACTATCACATGCATTCCAATGTTGCTCGCCTGGCCTGCACTCGTATTTGCCTATAAATAGACGAGAATGGGCACAGGCACATGTTCGTCCACCACATCCACTACCATTCTCTAGTGGAGATGGATGATGGTGATGATGCTCGACTCTGGTTGAACAAATTTTTAAAAATGAAATAAATTTACTCGCACTACTTCTGCTTTAAGATATAATATGTGATGTGCAAACAAATTAAGTTAATTGTTCGGATTAACTGTGTTATGAAATATGTTGGCTAAGAGTAAGAGAAAAGTCGCCCGGGAAATTGTCATTATTAATTGAGAGAGCAAGTAAGAGAGATACTAAGAGAAGGAATTTAACAAAGATATATATTAATCGGACTTATAGTGGAATCTTCTAACCATTTAGTTTTAACATATCCAAAGTTAACTGTTAAACAAACATTAAACAAACATTAACAGTCGTGTGGATCGTTAGTTAAAATTTCATGTTATTTAACATGATAATTTAGCCTTCATCCTTATCAGCCGTTAGTAGAGTAATTTGAATGATTTCAAGGCTAAACATTCACTTAATACTCGTTGTTTTCTATGCTACTCACCTTCATTTTCTTGCCGCCACCTCCTCCGCCAGCTTTACCGCCCATGGCCATGCCTACCGGCGTCGCTGGCTTTGCTGGCAGATATAAGCTCTCCGTGCGTTTGGGTTGCGAGGGCGAGGGAATGATATCCTGACCGAGCGTACGCTGGCGCAGCAGTACATCCTCGAATGGTTGATTGGGCGACGAGAAAATTGGCTCAACAGTGTTACTTTGACTGGGTGCGCGCCCACCAGCACCCAGACTGGGTGTGCCTGCTCGAGATAATCGGCCAGTGCCCGAAGGTAAAGAACCATTACCTGTCATGGTTGAGACTCCTGCTGTACCAGTTGTTGTTCCACTTGGCACTGGGGTTGTGCCACGAAATACTGAGCCAGCTCTGGGTCGTCCGTCCGGCGTGCTTGTACCGCCATTTGTCAGTGTATCAGCCAATCCGGAACGATCAAGCGATGTTTGACGGGATCCCGCAAAAGCTCCACTCATACGACTAGCAGCACGAGCATATCGATCAATCGATGAATCCCGACTGGGTGGCCTTTTATAGTGGTCGAAATGATCAATGGACGACTGTTGACCTACCTGGCCCAACATGGGTGGCCGGCCGCTCCGCTGTTGCTGTTGGACAGCAGCCATAGCAGCGGCATTGGCAGCAGCAGCAGCCTCTGACATATGTTGTTGTTGCTGTTGCGAGGGGCGCCTTAATAAATTTGAGGCATTGTGGCTAGGCGAGGCTTGAAGCGAGGATTGTTGCTGGAGTTGTTGCTGTTGCTGCTGTAACGACTGCTGCTGGTAAAGTCTTTGTTGTTGCTGCTGTTGTTGGGCCAATAATTGCTGCTGCTGCTGTTGCTGTTGAGCCATTAATTGCTGCTGCTGCTGCTGTTGGTGTTGCTGCTGCTGCTGCTGCGGTGACAAGTTGCTAGGCGCTATTTGATTTGTGCCAGCCCCAAAAGGCACCTGCTGCCCCTGGGGCTGATTCTGATTCAATTTTGTGGGTTGCTGCCCGGGCGGTTGCTGTTGCTGGAATTGATATGCAGGATTCATTTGTGGATTGCTCTGTTGCTGTTGTTGTTGCTGCTGCTGCTGCTGTTGATGCTGTTGTTGGTGATACATTTGATTAATGGCACTAATCACTTGGGCATGACTCGGCTGTCCATGGCTAACTAAAGCTGAAAGATCGGTTTGCGGGGACACGGGCAACTGTTGGGAATACATGGATGATGGCACAGGGCACTCCGACTCCTGCTTCTGCTGCGACATTCGACGTTGTTGATGCTGCATATTCATATATTGCTGATGTCGTTGCGCCTGCGTGGCATATGCATCGGAACCACTACTACTCGTTGGTGAAAACTGTTGCTGCTGTTGCTGATTTGTTGACGGTGTTGATGCCATTCCTGGGACAGTGGGTTTAACGCCCATACCAACACCCGCTCCCGATAAGTTTAATTGTTCGGCAGTAGTCGGTGGCCCGCCACGGAAACGTTCGCGTTCGCGGTAACGCAACTTTTCGAAACGTTCTAAAACCGACGGCTTAAAATCCGGCGCGAATTCCCGAGCCATACGTACAGCGTTCTCACAATCAATACGTGCCTGTTCCGCCGCTACATCTGCATTTTGTGCTTTGGCTGCGGCAGTGGCCATGCGAGAGATGGCCATGTCGGAACGTTGCATGGCCATTTTCAGGGCACGTTGGGCTGAATTGACGGCGGCCGTAATACGGTCGCGGAATTTGCGCGAACGCGCCAGGAACAAATGCTTCTTTTTCTGGCTGGTGATTAAAATGTTATTCTTGTATTTGCCCTCCTCGACGGTACCATCGCGGAAGGTTGTTACACCATAGCCATGTTTGCGGTTATTATACCATTCACCCTCATACCTGTAAGGACCAAATTGGCAAAGCCAAGGATTAAAAAAGGCTGGTCACTAAGTGATCTGTATTGACACTTACTTAAGTCCATCACTGCGCTCGGCTACACCATGACCACAACGTTTGTCCTTCTTCCACTCTCCCATGTAGGTCTCCACTACTGTGGGATCCAGTTGTTCATCTTCCATGGTAAAACTGGCATTAGACTCCGTATGTGTGGATCTTAAATGGGCAACAGAAAATAGAGTTATCCATTATCCCTTTGATTCATATATGATTTGCTTACTTGGTGGTCAAATTGGATTGTTCTGATCCGGTACTAATCCACGAAGCCGAAGACATCGTGGATCGTATGCTACCCGATGCAATTGTGCCACGTTTCTCCAAATCCCCAGTGCTTCGTTGTTTGCGCATTTTTAGGCCCTACGAAATGGGGAAGAAAGATTAATTTACATATTTTCTTTGTTTTTAAGTAAAAAACAATTGTCATACCATTAGAAAACCCTTTTTGGATTTCTCCGTTAGGCTATTGCGTCGCACAGGGAGCTTATCCGACTTGGCTGTGAGGACAAAGCCACCGCGTATCTCTTCTGCCTTTTCCGCCCCTTTAGCCGCATTGCCGTTCTCTCCACTGCGCAGGGAGCTCAAGGAGGCGTGCAGATTCTTGCGACGATGATGCGAGGCAAGGCCAAAGGGCGCCGATGTGCGTATACCATAGCCATGACGTTTGCCTTCCTGCCATTGTCCCTGATACTTGCCTGCAAGCAAAAAGAAGAGACAATTAAAAGGAATGCAGTAAACAACATGTCAAAGTTCTAGGGGTAAGGTAAGTAATTAAAATGCAATATGCAAATTATAAATGCAGCCGCAATATATGAAAGTAATGTTTGAGACTTAACCTCTCAAGCCCTAATTCCTACCCCAAATGTCTTCAATTTGTTATTTTTCCTCTAGTTTTTTTGCCATTCTATTAATGGCTCCACGTGTCTTGATATACCTTCACTACCGCCGTATGCCTTTTCCCTTTTCCCATTTCTATTTTCCTTCTTTTTTTTTTTTTTTGTTGATGGCAGGGCTTACGTAGGTGCGCTTATATAGTCGACCATATATATTACTTTACTTTATATTATTTGCATTTGGTTGTTGGCTAGGTTAATTATTTGAAGGTTGGGGGTTGGATGGGGTAAGTTGATTAAGAAATGTTACTTGCGTTTAACCAAATGATAATGAATAGTTTTGGGCATGAAAGTATGGGTAAAAGGTCAAATGTTTGTCATAGTATAAATTAATGAAGAAAACTATTACTTATTTCATATTATTGTTTAGGTATTTGGATTAAATTTATATAAATAAAGAAAAACTTTTGTTGGGTTTTTATCATATATAAATTGAATAAATATGTAGGACACATCTAGCGCAGGACCTGTTTGCAATCTAAAAGTACTTATTTATAGACAGATTTTAATTAGAATTGCATTTCAAGAACTTTACATTGATAAAAAAAACAAAAATTAAGTTCAAAATGTCCTTCCAATTGGACTTCCGGTTGAAAAACTTCAATAATGAAGAAATGGGTAATTTAATGCAAAATATGTTTAAGAATTCCAAACTAGTAACAATTTTAAATCAATCATTATAATATTTTCTCAATCTTCCTTAAATGAATGATAAATAATTTAAGAAAAGCACTTAACTTATTGTCTTTTACCTAACAAAAAGATTTACATATGTGCAACATTGTATGCTAGAGAGGACACACAAATATTTCTATTTAATTTTTTCTAAATTATTTATATTATAGATTCATATGTAGATGTGTGACTGCAATATGCTTGCACCCACATTAAGAGAACATGTGTTGTCCCCCACTGCCTCGGCGTATACATCTGCCTGGGATTGGCTAACCGAATTTCCCCAGAAAAAACTCACTCACGCTGCAAAAATGTACGAAACAAACCAAAAACCCGCAAAAAGCGACAGAGAAAAGACCTAAAATATCATTGAACCGCGCTGAGAAATTAAAATATGACGTCAGGTTTGGTCAGGAGCGAGTGCGACTGCCCGTTCCGAGTGTAAATGTATGTGAGAATGTGTGTACAAGACAGACACACTCACACACACATACACTCGTATATGCCCGAAATTATTACAGAAACGTCAAAAAGTAAAACAGAACTACGAATTCATTTTTGGTTGTTTTTGAAAATGAGCCAAAAAAGAAAAAAAAAAAGAAAATAAAGTAAAGAAATGAAAACAAAAAGCAAAAGCAAAATGATCTCATGCCACGTTACGTATACGCAATATTTTGACTTACCGCCATCCGCATACGTTTCACAGCCGGAGCCATCTTGATAGCCCTCGTTCCAGGTGCCCTCATACTTTGCTGTAGACACAGTACTTTCCCTAACACCATAGCGTCCCTTATGTCCATCCTTAGACCATTCACCGCGATATATTTGACGTCCAATCTGCTCAACACCCAAACCATGACGACGTCCATTTTGCCATTGACCCTCGTAATGTGAGCCGCTATTAGGTAAAAGAGACAAAAGATTAATATTTTATGATTATTATAGTATCAATATTAACATTACAATAAAATCAATTCAAGTCAAGAAATTAATTTAGTTTCTGCCAAGTGTGAATCATATGACGAAAGAGTATTTTTACTGGAATCATGATAGGATTAAAACGATTTGTTCGATTTTTTGGGTAAAGATATGAGAAGCATCGCAGGATGAGTAAGATAGAAGGATGAATACATTTTTTAGTCACTTACCTTGGCCAAATGTATGAACCGGACACCTCAAAACCAAAATTCCAGGCGCCAGCATAAGCGCCTTGATGTTTCGGTCCTGTGCAGACGCCATGTCCGTGGGCTTTGCCCTCGTCCCAGCCGCCGCAATAGGTGCCGCCATCTTCAAAATCAAAGCGACCTCCGCTCATTGGAGCTCGTCGACCGCCAGCTCCAGCTGCTGCTGCTTGAGCTTGGGCAGCGGCATAGGCAGCCAAATCGCCGCCATTTTGTTGTTGTTGCTGTTGCTGCTGCTGTTGTTGTTGTTGTTGCTGCTGTAGCTGGAGTTGTAGTTGTTGCTGTTGCTGTTGCTGCAGTTGACCAGTCTGTTGCATGCTCAAAGCTTGTTATTATGTTGTTTCTTACGTTATCTCTATCTCTATCTGTTGTCTATTGTTCACTACTTTGTTTCGCTTTGAGCTTTTTATGCTTTCGTTTGCTGTTCATTGATTTTCTGCTCAATTGTTGCTCCTGTTGTTGTTGCTGCTGTTGCTGTTGCTTCATTTGCATTTAGTTTTGTTGTTTTTAGTCTAATTTGTTATTTAGTAGTTCGTTTCGCTAAGTTTCGTTTTATAATTTGTTTTATTGCTGCTGATGTTGTTCTTGTTGTTGTTTTTGTTTTTGTTGTGTCTGTTGCTTATTGGCGTGTTGTTAGCTTAAAGTTAGTATTTGTTATCCTTGTGTAGAGTAGGGTGGATCCTTCTAAAATATGTTTAGTTTTGTTAAATTGTGGTTAGATTTTCCACTGAAACGCGAAAGTTGCAATTGTTTTATGTTTATCTTTTTTGATTCTGTTTAATGATTTCTTTATCTTCTTCGTCGTCTTCTTCTTGCTCTTCTAGCTACAGTAGCATCCATCAAGTATTTATTAAAGCCTTTTCGTAATTCAGTAGCTCACTAATGACCATAGTTGATCAAAAGCAGAGAATATAATTAACAACATAAAGTTAATAATAAGAAAAAGACAACTGCAAATAGAAATTGAGATTTAAAATTTAATTATTAATAATAGGGTAAAATTTACAAATTTCTATCACTATGTGGAATTGCCATAAATATATCTAATTTAGAACACTTATTGACCCATTTAACCACATACATATTGGCTTTTACTTAATGCATAAATTTTGGATTCCGAAATGTTTTATGCTCTTAGTTATTTATTGTTTTATAGGATAAAGATTGCAATGTATATTAATCATTTCATTAAATTTTCAAAATTTCTCTCATTGCAATTTATTCAATATAATTTATATTTGATAAAACATAATTAATAATTATATTGAGAATTAATGAATAAAATATATAAAATATATTTTATTTCCTTATAAAATCTATTTTAAGTCATTAAATTTAAATTTGTTTATGTGCTAAACTATAACTAATAAAATCATATATTTATAACCAGTTTAATGTGATTTTCAGTTCTAAATGTGTTTGTTGGAGCACTCAAAAAAAAAGGAAGCCCTACTGACTCTGAGTATACCCTGTACAAAGTTAAGAAACTTATAAAAATCAATCTCCTTCAAAATTCTCATCAATTCAAGCATAGCACAGACCACAGCAGCGAGCGCATGCTGTCTCCCTTACTCTTACTACGCATGGTCGCACTTGGCATTTCAGCACAAAATGTACATAGATATATCTCCCATATTTATTCTCCGATTTCGACTTAATTTGGTCAGCTGATACCTTTTGGCTTCACTATTGTGAGTGCTAAATAAAAGTGCAATAACTTTAATAAAACTCTAGTAATTCGTTTTTTCTATATTACAGAGCGGAAGTAGGCGTGACAAAAATTTAAAAGAAACTTGATTTGTGTATATACTAGACGGATGCTCACACCAAATTTGGTTGCCCTAGCTATTATAGTCTTTGAGATTTAAGTGTAGATACGGACACATAAACACATAAACAAGTCCTTATCGACTCGGCGGTTGATGCTGATCAAAAAAATATATACTTTATGAAGTCGGACATTATCATTCTCCCTGTTACATATGTTTTAGCAACTTTAATATACGATTTTATCCTTTGTTAACAGGGTATACAAGCGATGAGATAGTGAGTCAAGAAGGGAACCTCTGCAAAAACAACACAGAAATTGCTTGTAAATTAAATTATTATATTCGGCGCATATGTTTAATAATTTATAACTAAATTTAATTGATTTTTATTTGCTGAAAGTTCGCAATGCAGTTTGCAGTCATTTTTCTGTGCTTTGCCACGCGCGTAACGAAAAGTGTAATGATGTATGCAAGGACGCAAATACTATAGACTTAAGATATATTTATGTATCTCCAGAATTTGTTAAATATCCATTGCCATCTTTCCAAACCATACAACAGTTTTGTACGAATAAAAATGAGAAATGTTTTGCATAAGCAATATCAAAATGTTAGCAAATGAAATTATATTCTAAAGCAATAAATATGAAAGGATATTCTAAAGCAATTTCAAACCATTCTAAAACACTTTATAAGATACATTTTTGTTTTCTTTCTTTCTGTGGAACGTGTGACCTGACTACCTTCTGCCAAAGATTCTTCATCTGCCTATAGTCCAAATTTGGGTAATCTTCTTACTCTCTTATTAACTTATGTAGAAGAATTTCAATAAGAAACGAAGGAACCCGGGCTTGCTTAAAAGTCTATTTTGTATTTAACAAATAAAGTTTAAAAACTTTTAACGATACTCAAACATAATTTTTGTATAAACCCTTTATGACAAATTCTTAGTCATAAATTCCAAATTGGAGCATTGATTGCAAGAAGCTAATGGGAAAAACAGATGACTGTGTTCCATCTAAATAATTTCTCAATACAAAAAGGAATTTTTTAAATTTTTTGTGAATTAAAAGAAAGAGATATATAAAAAGTACCTTTAAGTAGGCTGTGATGATGATGATGATGATGTTGTGGCTTCATGATGAATATGTTGATGTAGGTAGTATGGATAAAAAATGGATTTTGTGTAATTGCAAAGATGATGTCGGTTTCTCTATTTCTCTGTTATATTAATTACAAAAGCGATTTTCATTTAAACATTTTTTTTTTCTTTAATTTTCCCTCGGTACCGGGCGAATAACGAAATTTATAAACACATCGCAGGCAGCAGCATCTTGTGTTTGTATATAGTATAGCCTTAGCTATACTTATCTATAGATATAGATTGAGATACATATATGTATATATACATACATATGAGTATATAGTACATGTGAGGAACGTCAAAGGCCGAAAATTCTCAATGGCGGGGCTGCTTTTTGAGTGGGTGACCAATACGCTGACGCCGCTGGCCACTGGCTGGTTTGTGCTGCTTTATTTTTTTTTAGTTTGCTTTTGTTTTTCAGCTCAGCTGTTTTTTTTTTTTTTTTTTTCTAGGCCCGTTTGTAGTTGGTTCCTATTGTTCTGGTTCCGACCTCTTGTTTCTGGCTATATATGCACGATTGTAGTAATAAAATATTATAAAGAGTGCATAATAGCAAAGAAATGCTATGCCTAAGACTTGCAACGTTCTCATATTTTCCAAAAACTTAATTCTTTTTATTTGTTTATACATTGGTCAAAAGTTCTTTATGGCCATTGCTTTAGTTCTGTGTAGTTGTTGTAGTTTTTTTGTTTTTTGTTTTTTACTGCCAAATAATTTTATTTACGTTGGCATCAATAATTCTTCAAAGATGTGTAATTCATGCTGTTCCGACTGCTGCCAGGCCATGTGGATTTTTAATGCAGATTGTGAATAACAAAAGATAGAGTAACAAAAAGTTCAAATAAATAACTAGAAATAAATATTCAATAATCTATGTATATGTAAAATATATTATGAAAGAAAACTGATGCAGATCAGCCAGATGCTAATTGTGCTAACTTTATGCCGGTTTTTGTTTGCCCAAGCAAATTAACATAATTGCAAATTAAAAAGCATTCCTAATGTATACATGTAGCCAATTATTTTGTAGCTTCGTTTACTTAGCACAAAAAGGAAAACTTCCGTAAGCCAATATTTAGTATATAGCCTCAAACCTTTTTAAATGTTAATTAAATTCCTTTGATTACTAAGACATGGCATTAAGATTTTAGTTAACTGAAATTCTAAATTTTTATAACTAATTAATGCTGAGCTTGCTTTGATTTTAATTAAAAGAAGTTAAGTTTTTACTAAAATAAACTATAAAACTAATATATTAATGTTTGACTTTTGCTTATTATATAGCTACTATTGACTAAGAACGTAATTTATTAGATAATTCAAAAAACAAAAAGATTTTTCTCTCGTATTTGATTAAAGACTCTAAAATATGGAATCGTGGACCATGTTATAAAAAAATGTTAAGTAACATAGTTTGATTAATTGGATTTTTATACCTTTGCAAAAAAGGTATATTAATTTTGGTCAGAAGTTTGCAACTCATAGAAGGAAGCATCTCCGACTATATAAAGTATATATATTCTTGATCAGCACGATGAGCTGAGTTCATTTAGCCCTGTCCGTCTGCCCGTCTGTCCGACTGTCCGACTGTCCGTCTGTCCGTCTGTCTGGATTAACGCAATCTCCTCCGAGACCCTTAAGGCTACAGAGCTGAAATTTTGCACCTAGGCTTCTTTTTGCTGCAGGCATTGTATATCTCGGAATCATCCCGATCGGATGACTATATCATATAGCTCCCATAGGAACGATCGGTCGTGAATAAGCTTTAACCTCAATAACTTTGTTGTTTTCCAACGAAATATCACGAAAGTCAGTATTTGTGAGTTTTATATACTTCTTAACATAAGTCAGTATTTGTGAGTTTTATATACTTCTTAACATATCCACCAAGTTTTTTGAAAATCAGTTAATTATATCATATAGCTCCCATAGGAACGATCGGTCTTGAAAATGGATTTCGTGCTATAACTTGGTTGTTTTAAAAGCGATTATCACCAAATTTGGTATTTATGAGTTTTATATACTTTCTATCATATCTGGCAAGTTTTATCAGAATCGGGGCACTATATCATATAGCTCCCATAGGAACGATCGGCCAAAAAATTGGTCTTAGTTGAAAATCTTTGATATTTTAACAGCGATTCGGTCGAAATTTGGTATTTGTAAGTTTGGTATATATAAAAATGTGTCTGTTGAGTTTTAACAGAATCGGCCGACTATATGATATAGCTCCTATAGGAACAATCGGAGCAAAACAAAAATTTTATTTAGTTGTAAGTTTTTTTCTTAGAGCCACGGGCATGATTAGCTTTATATACTTTCTTATGATTCTGGTTATTTATATGTAATTGAAAAAGACAGTTTGCAAAGGTATCCGAACTTCGGCGTGGCCGAAGTTAGCCCATCCTTCTAGTTTTTTTTTTAAATTTCAGCTAACAAATATTAAATATTTTTGTAACTAACAAACTTCTGATAAATGTTATCTTTGGAAGGGTATATTTAATAAGGTAAGCAATAAGAGCTTCTAGCTGCTAAGAAGTTAAACTAAACTTAGAAAGAGTTCCTCTAATCCAGCTTATTCTACATATACCTATATGCTTAATAGCCACACATTTTTAATAAATAGTATATATTCTTTCTCTGGATAGTTAAAACAGAATATTTGTGCTTTAAATATGTTTACCGAACAAAATATATTTATGCATTGTAGTTCTATATAGAAATATGTTGCTATGCTAATAACATTTACATTTGTACATATATCGTACTACATATCTACACATGTACATAATTTTATAATTAATGGAAATAAATAAAAACCAAAGTTTTGGTTGTTAAACTTTTATTTCGAAATTGCAAATGATTTGCAACAGTGCAATAAAATGGTAAATAGCAAAAAAGAAGGGGGAAAAAGAGAAGCCGGAAGCTTAACATTCATATGTATGTACGTTTACATAAAAAATGTGAATGTTAAATGTAATGGTAAGGCGGGCATAGGAACGGTTTGGAATTGAGATGTAATGCATACAGCGTAGTCAGCACACCTGCTGACAGTAACAATAAGAAACAGTGAAAGTTCATTTATTTTTGAAATGCATTTCCTTAAGTATTCTGACATAATGAAATTTAAAATATACCTACATACATACTTTCCATGTACTTAGTTGCTCTTTTTATGTGATATTTCAATTGCTAATGCAATTTAAGTCAAGTGTATTTGTAATGCAGTTTACAAATATGTGGTTAAGCATAAATAAACAATTAGTTGGGAAAACTGTTTCAATATCTTTCAATCTTCCTGTTTCTTTCCATTTGCATTTCCTATTGCCCCACAATTCCAATGTGCCTACTTATTACCGCAAACATTTTAGCCACTTTTCTGTTCTTTTTTTTTTCTTTTTGCCATTTGGTTTATTGTTCTTTTGCGGTCGACGCCAAAAACGATTTCATTTTACGAAACAAGATGAGAGGCAAATTCTTCTAAAGCTTTTGTTATTAATAGAAACATACACACACCGTGCAGTGGCACTGAGGCATGATGATAGTGGTGGTGGGGGAATAGTAGCAAAGAGATTGAGGTAACACTAGTAATCCGTTGCTCCCGGCCGGGACCCACTGACTACGACTATGCCTATGTCTCTGTCTATGTCTTTTGGTGCCTGCCAATGTTATTTTGTTTAAACGTTAATGATGATGAAAACATACGCAACTATATAAACGTTGTTGTTGCTGCCGATAATGCTCTAGATGTTGCTGTTTCTGCTGTTCCCGTTGGTATCGAGTACAACTCGCACTTGGGAAACATTTCTTGTTTTCTATTTTGTTGTTTTAAACAAATTCATTCGATTTTTTTTTTTAGATCGAATTTGGGATTGCACAGAATAAACAGCAACAGGCTAAATAACATCTGTGGGCTTAAATAAATGCCTAAGCCAATTAGATGTAGGCAGTTTTTTAGTTATACGCAGATAGAGTATATCAGAACCCATAAAACCAATACCAATAGGCAAAATGATGTAGACATGTCTATCTTATAGGGTCAAGCCAACATATTTAAAATTTTCCTTTACTCTAATGAAACATCAGATGGAAGAAATTAATTATGTCTTTGTGGCAAGTTTGGGTCAGTATTTGCAGAGGGAATGGCCAAGTTTGCGCTTCATCCTTATGTGTGGGTTGTTTTTATTACACTGTGTGTGTGTGTGTGTTTTTTTTTTATTTTTTGTTTATGTGGGTGTTGTGGAAGATAAACCAAATTTAATATTAAATAAGATATCTATTCAAGTTTTGCAAATAAAGCCGAAAAATATAATTTACCAAGAAAAACTTGATGTATAATTTATTTAACTTTAGTTAAGTTAAAAACACAAGAACATTGCGAAATATATATACCCAATGCCAAGTAGGGTAAATGTATACAAATAATATTTATTACGATAGAAAACTTAGGCGAATTAAATATAATTCTTCATTTATTTGTATTTTATAAATAAAATATTTTTATAAAGGCTAATGAAATAATATCTATGGAACACAAACAAAATTAGAAACGATTAAAACCTGTTGTTCACTGTGAATTCTTATATATTGAATGGGTGTGGTTGATTGCCTAATTTAAAGATTCCTTAAGTTTCCAGGATCTGTTATATATATATAGCTTTATATATTCATCAAGACGCAGCTCTCAGAAACGAACCAAATGAATGGGGAACGATCCATTTGAAATACACCTTGTTTCGTTCCTACATCACTCTCACATTCATTCTACAAACATATTTATATGGAAGCTATATGATATAGTTAACCGATTCTGATAAAACTTAATGGACATGTTAAAAAGTATATAAAACTCATAAATTTGTAATTGAAAATTAAAAACAACAAAGTAATTGAGGTTTAACCTTATTCTGAACCGATTGTTCCTATGAAAGCTATATGATATAGTCAACCGATTCTGAAAACACCTAAAAGATATGTTAAGAAGTATATAAAAATCCCAAACACAAAATTTTGTGATATTGGATTGGAATACAACAAAGTTATTAATGTTGAACCTTTTTTTCGACTGAACGTTTCTATGAGAGCTATATGATATAGTCATCCGATCGGGATAATTCCGAGATATACAGTGCCTGTAGCAAAAAGAAGCCTAAATGCTAAATTTAAAATCTGGAGGAGAACTTATTGATCCAGACAGACGGACGGGCCTAAACGAAATCAGCTCATTATGCTGACCAATCATATAAGTTTATAATTTAAAAAGTCGAAGATCCTTCAAGGCTTTCTTCCTTCTAAACTTCTGGCCAAAATTAATATATCCATTTTGCAAGGGTATAAAAACCCAAAAAGTAATTCTGATCCAAATTATGACTCAAAGCTGTTAAAATAGCTAGACGGAATCATACTGTGAAAAAGCTTTAACAAAATATTTTAATAAATTGTTTATAATTTAGAATTTATTACTTTATTTTAAGTCCCTTGAGATCTCTATTAATGGTACATAAAGGATATTTGCTTGATTTGATCTATGAGCTTCAAATCTAGAATTCATATGGAAGATCTTTGAGTATCTTCTAATGCATTTGCTTTCTCCTTTTTTACTAGCCAACTTATCATTCTTTACTCTTTCTATCTTAATCACTCTCTCCCTCAATTTGCCTGGCTGATAAAGAACATTTTACGTATGCGTATTTTTATTTATAAACAACAACCCAGCGGACGCATGTATCATTGTTATTTTAAAAATTCTTGAACAAAGCAAATAAAATAAAATTCGCATAGCAAAAAAAAAAAACAGAAGAAAAAAGAAAACCCCAAATAAAATATAAAGCAAAGATACTCGTAATACTCGGTTGAACTGTATTTTGGTGCTTTGGCAAAAACAAAAAAAAAAATCTATCTATGTATTTCATTTCAATTTTCGTAGCAAAACTGTCGCTAGCTCGGACCGTGTGCCACAGGCAAAAAGAAAATTAAATAATAGTCCAATGACTGACGGCTACGTCTAGAATGGTGGTTGCGGTCCAACCTCAAGTTAGATATATATATATGTATGTACATATATAAATATATAGCTGTATGTATGTATGTATAAATGTAATACATTTTGCATTTTGTTTGTTTTATGCGTTTAGTTTATTTTACTTATTGTTTTTAGTTGAAAACTTGCCTGCATTTCAATCAATTTAAACTGCAACACACACACAAACTCTTTCACATATACACACGCGCGTATATACATACATACATACATACACACACACACACACAGTCACTCACACATAATCGTACGCAGCGTTCAGTTTTTGATATTTTTAGCATATTTTGTTTTTGTTCACACAACTCGCACTATATAATATTATATAGGATAAGGCAACGAAGAGAAGAGGCAACACATTCTCTAAATTGAAATTATTTATAGGTTCACATAAATTAAATATTAACACCCCAACAAGTAGCTCTCTGACTAACTGTATGCCAGTTGTTATATTAAACTGTTACTTTTGTATTCCAGCATTTCGTAACGGTTTTGGCACTGCACACAAATCCTTTATACTTGACACGCCTGTGTGTGTGATTTTTTTTTTACTGCTTTCCTTTGTAAACGCGTGCGAACAAAATTTTATCGATCCGTACGGAATTTCCCTCTTGACATCAAACATTCTACGCAAATTTCTGATTAATCAATTTCAGCAAAGGACTACTTAGCCTGATACTGTTATAGAGTTAAAGTCTTGGCAAAAAAAACTGAGCTAGGACATTAATAACTTTGTTTATTCTGTTAAAAACAATATTTTAAATAGTTAAGAATTATAGCGATGTGTTTTCTAGTTACTTTTTGTTGGAATTACATTAATTATATAAGTTCCAAAAAGTTTTTAAGATATTTAAATTACATACAGTAGATTGAATCAAGATTTTTTTAGGAAATTAAGTTTATGATTGATTAAGTTTTTAGATAATGGAATAAAAATTGTTATAATATTTATATCTCGTACTAATAGAACATATCAAAGATCTATATGAAAACTATGATTGAATTTGTATAACAGAAAACAAATTATCATTTCTAAAAAGTTTCTATATCAATTTTAATTTATGTATATAGATGTTTGTCTATAGATATCTATATGTATATATAGCTGCTAATAGTTATAACTATAAATTATTTTATATTCTTAGCGAATTCCCCTGATATTCTCTCGTCTTTTAACAAAATTGAATTTTGTTTGGCTTTAAAAATGTTTTTTTTATTTATATAAAAATGGCTTTTGTTTAATTAAATTTCTGGAATACATACGTACTTACATACATTTGTTTAAAGTAACTTTTATAAACAAATGTATGTAAGTGCAAGTATTTGTCTTTTGATAGAATTAAATTCATTTAAAATTATTTTATATATTGTCCAATATTGTTTTATAAGTTATTCAACACAGTGAAATTTTCCACACATTTACTGATGCAGGAGAAGATGAAGAAAAAACGGGCAAATTTTTCGTTTTAATTATGTGAAAAATGCTTCGCATTTGTGTGCGTGTATATCCGTGTAGAAATTTGTATGTATTTTGACGCGCCGACACACACACACACACGAAAACACACACACGTTAAAAATAGCAAAGAGGCAAAAAGCGTTGGAAACTTTGTTGATCAAGTTAGAATGTTAAAGTCCCGTGCCTTGAAAAACGTTTCTTTTCTTTTTATTTTTGTTTTTGCTATTACGCGCATTGTCCACTGACAGCAGCTGGCAACACTGTTTGATTATAATAATAACGGTCGGAACGACGACATCGGCGCGATGATAATGAGAGACTGGCAGGAGATTTGCCGATCGACAGCAAGATCGCGGCGAATCGTGCCCATTTCACGTAGTAACAACCACTACCAATACCGCGAATGTATTGTATTTATTGTACTCGCCTTGGCAGAATTTTGCTCACAGGGCTCCCAGTAAAAACTAACTTTTTCTCTAGGTATTCGTGGGGCCCAAGTATAAAGTAAATCGACGCGACATCTAGCGACACGTCCAAACGCCAAACGTTTGCAAAGCGAAAAGAAACTGACGCGGGTAACCACGGGAGATCAAAGCTAATTTGTTGCTCTCGGCGAAAAACAACGAACTGTTTTTTGTCAGGGATTCCGCTATGCGCTGAATTCATTTTCATTTCAATACGTATGACTGGAAAGTGAAACAGCAGAGAGAGAGAGAGAGAGAGTGAGAGTGAGAGTGAGAGCAAGGCATTGATAGCATGAGAAGGTGGAGTGGGAGTGGAATTGTAATAGGGAGGTCGAGTGCCACAAAACTACAAAATGAGAAAATGTCGCTGTTGCTATTCTCTCTCTTATTTGCAGCTTTGCTTGCCTCGATCTTCCCCAATCATTCTCTCACCTTACTTTGAACAGCTGTTGCCTATTATTGGCATTTTTTGGGCATATATCTAGAGACACACACACACACATTGATATACATACATGTAGAATAGTATCCTGCTTTGCAAACGTAATAAAGACATAAAAATATGAATGAATGAGTGGTTCTGCTGTTAATGGCAGTGGCATTTCCCTATTACCGATCTCGATTATATCGGTTTGCATATGCACACATGCAAAGATATATATTAGGAAAGTGTAGTGCACACACACATACATACATATATATATATATATTTAAGAATTATTTCAAATATACTAATTTTATAGCGCTTTGTTTGCTTCTACATATGTATGTACCATAAATATTTATGTATATAGGTAAATTTGTATCTAGTATATATATATAGGGTAATTGGCTAAATGACAGGCGTCAGGTAATGTTCGGGAATGAGTCAGACCTTAGAAATGGCTAATGATGGACAAACAACAACAATTTGGTAGGATAAATTTGTTTAGGGTGGGGTTGGCCGTGTTTAGGGTTTACTTATATATAAATTAGGGTGAAAATACATAGGAATGCTTTCTTCATGTAATTGATATTAATTAACATTCCCACTGACTCATAAATTTCTTTGAAAATATATATATATTTAATATAAATTTTGACTAATTAATCACGAAAATCTACATAAGGCATTTATATTTTTTTACACTCTTCTCTAATCACATTAAATCACACGATCCATTTATGATTTTCTAAGAATTACTAGCAAAAGATTTTAAAAGTAAAATTCTTCTGTTTTATATAGGATTATGAAGAAACACTTAATTACGTATACGCCACGTATTGTTAACCTTGGAATATACACCCGAGTAATTGAATATGATATTATAATAACAGATCAAATTAAGTATATAAACATGTTGAAATTTTCTTGGAATACCTTTAAAATGCAGGTGCACAGGAACTCTTTTAACTAGGCTAACACCAAATTGTAAATGTTATCACTTAATAGTTAATACTCAACCATTTAAGCACTTGGTAAATGAAAAATGTGTAATAAAACACTTGGTCACTTTATACTCCCTTTGGTATCAATATCGACTTGAATATGCAACTTACTGTGTGGCATGTGTTCTACTTTTGTTAGCCTTGTTGCTATTGTAAATAATAATGCAATTACCACCCTTAAATGAAATTCCCACACCATTGCATTAATAATGTAGAATACAAACGTTGTTAAAGCTCGCACTTATTTCTCTCATCATGGGGTTGAAAAAGGACGAACTGAGTTAGTTAAGGCTAGTTGGACTCCCCTGTGTTTAAATATACTAACAATTGGAATACAAGTAAGCACCCTATGCAATTTAGAGTTGTAATGAAACTTACATACAAATAAGCACGCTATATTATATGCATTTTGATCGATCGTTCCTAAGGGTTTTAAATAATATAATCATACGTTTTAATGTTAATTTGGTAGTAAGAGTAATATGGCTTTAAAATGTTAAATCATTTTGATTAATTTATCTACTTACTTATGTGGCTAGCGACTATTTCTTAAGAATTTAAATTTCACTGTTTTGCAGGAGTATGAAAAATAAAGCCCAGTGACTATACATCACAATCCATTAACATAAAATAAAGTATTCTGCATTGTCAGTACAAGAAAAAGTCTCCCATAATGAACAGGGGGAAGATGGAAAAGTAAGCCACAAAGTGTGAGAGACATTAAGGCTCCTGAGTAAACACGGTTTGCAATTTCTAAATTAAAAACAAAGCAAATTAAACACATACCACATATGTATATATATATATATATACATATATATGTATGTTCCTACATACATACATAGGTACCCATATTATATTGCCCTTACTTTCCTGCACAGCTGGTTTATGATGTTGGCATATTAGCTATGCGATTAATTAGATTTAACATTGAACTGTAGCTAAGTTAACACTTAATGTTATGCTTTACAGTTTAAGAAGTCCATAAAATTATGTTATGCTTTAAAATGTTATTCATTCTAACTGACAAGCCGACAATCCATCGAATTACATCGTATGAATCTGTTAACAATAAGCTTGGTTTAAGTTGGGACATGAAGAAGTAGTACAGTTAGTTGTACCGAAAATAATAAAATAATAATAAATAATAAAAAAAAGTGTCTAATTTTGAAAACCATATAGTGTTGCTATATAATAAAAATTAATTATGTGAATAATAAGATTAATTAGTTGATCTTGATAAATAATTATTAATATAAACCCAAAACAACATTAAATTGCTTAACTTGTATTAACAGCTGCATATAACAGAATATTAAGAAAATTAATACCCCTAAATCCATTTTTAATATAAGTTTGTTGGTTTTCTTTGTGTTTTAAATGTATATAATTAAAATGACATAAATAAAAAAGCGAATATTTTATCCAACTAGATGTAAGGTTCTCTCATCTCATCTAGTAAGACAACAATAATCGTTTTGATATTTTTTACTATAAAGTTTAAAGTTTCTATTTGATATTATTAACAGCGTTTAGCAAAGATTAAACCAAAATTGATAGAGGAATGTATTTTTGCTCTATTTAGAATCAAGTGGCAGGAAATCTGTAACTATATGAACAATAAATCATTATTGTAGCATATGCACTTTACTATCAAACAAATAATGCTATTTTATATATATATTTCTATATATAAATATTTTACAATTTCTTAGATTTCTAAGTTTACACAATTTACCTGTAAACAAAGAGCATTTAAAATGCATTGTTCGATTGTATATTTTTCAAGCCACTAAATATTTCATTTTCATTCGTTAACTTTTATTGTTTTCTATACCCATGTATATATATAGGTGTGTGTGTGTGTGAGTATATACATACACGCAATATGGCTTAGGCAGCTGGTGGTGACCATCACTTTATCCTGTTCTAACTGTGCATCGATAACACGCACTCAAGACGATGACCAAGCACGCGCTAGGCCACTAATTAGACATGCATTTAGTTAACTTGCTTTTACTCTTGGACTTTAATTTCATTTGGCTTAAAAAAATATCCGTATATATACATACGCTTAGGTAATATGAGGGAGTGATAGGTAGCATATACAAATATACATATACTAAACGCCCCTAAAATTTATATGTATTTGTGTGTGTGTGTGTGTGTCTGCAATATTTGGGACTAAGGCTCGTCTTCGATATAGCCTTTTGTTTGCGTATGTAGTCCCATAATGGGTACATATGATACGGAAATGCGAGGGCGACGGACAAACCCATACACACACACACCCACACAGACAGGTGTAACTTTGGGCCTGTCAGTTAGTCAGAAAAAGGAAGAAGACAGATCTGGTTGGTGTCAGCTGTCGGTCAAATTGCCCGTAGGTTGTTGTTTTCCGTATAAATATAATTGAACAAGAGACTTTTTGACCGCAAACAATGAATTTGTAATGTTTTTGCTTGAATTTTTTAATGGCAAAAAAAAAAAAAAAAGAAAACAAAACAGAATGGCTATTAACCTTTAAGACTGACCAAACTGATTTATTTATCCGAAATGCGAAAGAAGCAAATATTCTCAATTTAAAAGTAATTACTTTATTTTGACCCCCTCCTTTCCTACGTAGATCTTCTTCTCAATTGACCCCAGCAACCGACACGTGCATGCAATTGAATCATTTTGGCCAATTTCAATTTCCTTTATGCCAAATTAAAAATTTAAATGTTTTTATATATATTTTCAGTTTGATTGCTTTGCATATTTTTGATTTTTTCTTCTTTTTTTTTTTATTTCAATTTAAGCATTATTTACGTTATCTTTTTCATTTTTTGTAGACATTTAATTTGTTTTCTCGTTTTAAGCATTTTATGGCCATGTCTGAAATATTTCCATGAATCACTCAAATTTCTGATGAACAACGGAAATCGAAAAATGGAAAACAATCACAAAGCACAGATCCAAAGAATCTCAAATATTTATCGTATTACAGTAGCCAAATATACATATGATTATATTTACAGCGAGATATAAATTAATTACAGAAAGTAGATATAGAAAAGAAGGAATCTGTTGAAATATATGAAAAACGGCAATGTGTACTGTTAACTCATTGGCATAGCATAGGAATGTGTTAGATACAAGTAACAGTTTATGTTAACTAATATAGGTATAACATTCTGTCAATCTTATGTTATGTTAAGTCGCTAAGAACACTAAATAAACATAATTATTAGAACCCGTAAGCATTATTGTAATCACTTCAACTATTATTTATCTCTACTATCTATCAAAATAATACTATTATTTTCATTTATTCATTAAACAGCTTCCCTAGCTAAATGCTTTAATCTCCTCTGTTTAAAATAGCCTACAGACCTATCTGTAGTTTAATTCTGTAGTACCATTACCTTTATTATTAAGTCAATGCCCATCAACACTCAAACAAAATTATTGTTGTGGTCTCTGGTATCCTTTTCCCATCACTGAATGATTATTCTTGTGAGATATCCTGCCCGGGAAACTTTTATACAGACATCCGAAAAATGTCCATCACATCAAAGTTGATACCATTCTGTTGATTCAAACTCGAGTGCTGGCATTGCAGTTACTGGAATAAATTGGTAAGAGACTGATGGGCAAATGATAAATCCATTCACATCATTTGATTGATGTGCAATTTACATGGCCCATGAAAATGAAATATACACCAGGGATAAGAATCTATTATTAATTATGATACATTGTTCGGGGAACAGATGAATTGCCTCTGTATGAAACAATTTAATTATAATTATGTTACATAAACTTTATATAGTTATCTTTACATTAAAGCTTAATTACCAAGAACAAGAAAGAAGGCCTTAATGAGTTTGGAAAGTTGATATAAGAATTTTATTTAGAATTGAGATTGAAAGTTGTTAAACTATAACCGAAAATGATCTAAAAGTCTTTTAAATTCCTTGAACATTATTGTTCTATGCCCCAACTTCATCTATTTGGCAATCTAATTTTGTCATGTCCTTTTTAAATAAAAATCATTCATAGATTAACTTTTAATATTTGATATACATATCTTACTCCTATATCTACAAATTGATTTAGAAAGGTTCCATTTGCCTCATGGCTGTCGCAAGATCATTTTTTGTCTTAAACAAAATATTTAATTTAAACTTGAATAGATTTTATTTAACATAACTATTATTGAAAATAATCTTCATCTTTATAGGGCATATTCATGTTATACAATTTTAATATTTAAAAACAAATGAAATGTTCAAATGTAATGGAAAAGCCACTTGAAATCGGGCCAAAATGTAAAGAAACTTGGTTAGAACTTAACGAGTTCACGCAGCTGGTGACTGCTAGCAAATGCAAACAAGGACTTGAATAGACGCACTACAAAAAAAAAATCCGATATAAATAATAAAATATTTATGCATGTGTGTGTGTGTGTGTGAGTGTTTGTGAAACTTTTATTGTCCTACCAAATACAAAAGGATTGAAATATATATATGTATGTGTATGTATATGTTTGTGTACATACACGTACGCGAATAATTGTTATGGAACAAGAGGTGAAGGGGAATTGCAAGGGGGAGGGAGCGGTATAATAAGAATAACGAGAAAGGCGAACAACGTCAACGAGCAACGAGGAGCAACAACTTAAGGGTCTGCCTTGATGTGAATGTACGGCACATGAATATGGATATTTAGTTGGCTAGGCCATGTCCTAGTCCTTTGGTTGTCGTCCTGATTGGTGCGATAAGCACAAAAGCCTGTCGACAAAGACAAAAGACTAGAGAGAAAGAAAAGAAATCGACATCAATGGGAAGGACGTTAAGTGTTTATGGGATAATACGTATAATGTGCGTATCTCAGTGAGCCGCAAAGATTACAACAGCAATACGAATAAGAATCAGTGTGGGAATGGCAACAGCTAAACATAACACTAACAAATAACACTAAAAGCAGCAAAAGTCAGCTAACATTTAAGCACAGTTATACAGACACATACACATGCATACGACACATTTACACGCATTGGAATCGTGTATAAGTTGGGCATTTAAACTAAAACAACTTCTCTCTATCCGTATCCTGCTGTGCTATGAGAGGGTTAGAGCGAGATAGCACAAACACACACAGAGAAAAAGAAAGAGAAAGCGACCGATGGTCGACCCACAAATACGTAAATGAGGCCAACGGATGTGCAATGCCGAAATTTGTAAAAAAAAAAAAAAACGAAAGAACGAGAAAACGAGAAAAAGAAATTGGGTTACTGCTGGGAACTGTTCCAAATACATATGTACCCGTTTCTATAGCAGCTTATAAATCTTCACAAATATGCAAGTTGGGCCACGCACTAAACTAAACAAAAAAAAAAAAAAAACCAAAAGTAAAACTCATGGCGGGCACATGAATCAGCACAGAACAGTTTCTAAAATGCTGCAGAAATCAATGTGTCAACTTGTAATGGTTTCTTGAAGACTTAGCCTTTACACAGGATGCCCTCTATCAACTGATTCATTTTGTAAAAAAATGTCAACGATTCACGAATGAAATGGATTTCCAATCAATATTAATGTTCGAGAAATGGCATATCAAAGAGCTTTGTTAACAAATAAAACCTTACAACTCTCAAAGTAAATCGGATAAGCACTAAACCAAAAGGCAATCAATTGAAAGGATCATTGGATAAAAAATTAAAGATATTATTAAAGAATTATCGCTAATTGTGTCTTTGTTATATTATCAAAAGAATCAATAAACTTTCTTTCTTTCTTTTCTTTTCTTTTCTATTTCCAAAATTATCCCACTTAAATTGCTTCGTCCTTCCGATTTTAAAATCAAAATATTAACAAGAACAATTTAAAGTTCTCAAATTCATAATTCCTATTTCATTTGATTCTCTTTCCAATCTCTTAATTAATCTTAATCCTATTTACTTTTATTCGTTTGCCTTTTCTACTTTGTTATCTAAATTCAGTTTACTAGTTAATTCCTTAATTCTTAAAGCTTTAGGTATGACCTGTACTTTCACCACTCTACCATTTTACTTTGTATGTTTGCTTTAAAATGTCATTACTAACTAATTCACCCTGATGGCAGGGCTACACAAATCTTTTGGCTTTTGTGACCAACAAATCTTGGCCAGCGGCTAAGCAAAGACAACAACAAAGTAGGCAAAAAGAATAAACAAACAAACCAACATGGCAAACGGGAAATAGATAGCAAAGAGGGGGGACACATACAACTTAAAATTTCCTGGTTCTGTAAATGGTATAAGGAACCAAGGACATGGATGGACTTTGATGAAGAAGAAATGCCAAACAGGAGACGCTGATGGAGCCGGAGGGCAAACTGGGCAAAAGAGCACACAAGATATCCGTTTCCGTTGTGACAAGTGCCTGCCCCAAGCCCAAGCTTCTATACAACACACAAGTTTTGCAATGAAGCGCAGTTTGCGCTAGCTTCCGGTCCCCTCATACACACACACACACACATACACACGCACACAAAGGACACATCACCATTCAACAGCCACATGCAAAATTCAAATTGACATAAACACAGACACTGCCGCTTGATTGTGTAGCTTGTTGTACGATGAGTATGACTCTTGCTGGCTATAAAAAGTATATAATACTCATACGCCGTGTGGTACCAGTAACAACAGCAACATCATCATGACAAATAAGTGTGAGGTGGTTTAGACAGTAGGTAAACAAAGGTGGAGCCTGGCATTTACAAAAATATTTTGTTATTTCGATTCTATTTCAGTTTTCACCGCTCCTGAAGCAGTTAATAAATAAATCATATTTCTCGTAGACAGTAAAAAGATATTAAAAAAAACTTTAAAACTTTATATTTTTTAGCTTAACCCAATTTATAAACAGTGACATTTTATAGAAATTGTACAAATTAAATTGAAAACAATTCCATTAAGAGTACAATAAAAGATCCTTTTAAGTTAACTCCTAAAGTACCAAATTTGAAAACCTTGACTAAAACATATAATTTGTTAACTTTAAAATTTCTGGCTTCACACTTACAATCGAAGATCAGAATTCACTCGATCAATCATCCAGGGAATTCTAAAGATTACTTTTTCTCTTTTTAATTGCAATTGTCACCAAATTAAACATATATTATACAAATATATGTGCATATTTATTTTAGTACACTTACGATAGTATATTATCTAAAATACCGAGCACCGAGAATTTTGAGAATATGTTTTTATTAATTTCAATTATTTAAACATAAATTTTTCGCTCTGCTCTGCGGCTACTTGTGGATTTGTTTTGTTGCAATCTCATTAATAGCTTTTCGAAATTGTTTTTTCTCTTAGTTTCGTTTCTTTGTTGTATATTTGACTTTGAGTATTTATCGTTAAATGTATTATTGTTTATTAGAGTGGGGTATATGGGATATTGTTAATATGTGTAAGTTGTATGTAAGTGCGTGTATTTGGAATATATATCTATATATTCTGCTTGAAATTTTTTTATATTTTTACACGCGCGTTCGTTTCGTTTAGGTTGTTGGTTCGTTTCACACTGAAATCATTGAAATATTTTACTCGAGCGAAAATGTTTAAGAATATTTATATACATATGTAGGTACGCATATTGTATATGTTTATACGAATAAGTCTGTAAGCATAAAGAATAGAAAATACACTAGGAAAGAGAGCAAATGCACAAAGACAAACAAAAGCACCAACCGTACTATAAATATAAATATGGCATTTTCTATGATTCTCTTTTAATTTCATCTGCGGTTTAAGCATGACTTTTTAATTTAAATAAATTTAATGCAACTTTACTGTTTATTCAACTGAAATTAAAAAAGAAATCAAAATAAAAATTAAGCCAACCATTCTGAATAAAAATAAATTACCGCTAGGCATTGTGAGTTCATGCATAAATTTCTCTTAAATTAAATAAGCTTACTTCCATCTCTAACACTATTGCTAGAGATGATACATTTAAGACCGTGACTGTTAAGTTCACTTAATATTCATTTAACAGAAGATGGAATATTGCTCAACTGTTTAACAGATTGGGAACATTTGCATATTAATCTGAATATGGCACACAACAAACTTAAATTTCACAGAAAAGAGTTATAAGCACTTTCGATTAATAGTATTTAATAAAAACAAAAACAAGATTGTTTTCTTATAAAAAAAAACTCTGTCTTAACGCCATTCGGTCATTCATGTTTGACCACAAGCAATTTATAATTCATGCCAATGTAAATTCATTTATTATAGTAAAAAATATTGTATTAAACCAAGTTGCTTAATATTCTGCTGGTGTCAAAGCAAAAAGTTGATCAGATTATAAATTCACAGGTAAAAGGTTTCAAAAAAAATATGTAAATGAATCATTTCTAAATAAAATTCAGTTGCTAATCTTACTCATAATTAAAATATATTTTTCTTGTATAAAACATAGATACTTAGATAAAGTAAGTCTATCTTTTATAAAAGTCCGGTAAACAATAAAATTTTTAAAAAGAGACACGGATCTTTGGTTGTTTAAAATGCTAGTTCCATAAATGTTTCAATAGCTCAATACTTATATAAAATAATTGCGAAAAAGAAGGTCCTTCTTTCTTGAAGGTGTCCAAGTGCTTGAAAATCCTGGTCAATGAAATGGCAACTAAAGCTCTCTTCTTCTTCACCCCCCCATTCTCATAATTTTGCTGCTGGGTCTGCTCTTGTTTCTTTTTTTTTACGGCGTGCGCTTCAAAGTTTCCGGACTGCTGTGCCACAATGGCAATGTGGCGTATGCGTAATGTGGTTCAGTTTTCCCTTCTCTTAAGCATTAAGTGTTTTTATCTGAAGCAGTGGAGGGTAGAATAATAATGATATACTGCTAATGTTCCATCTGTATATACTGTTTCTGTTGAAGAACATGACTCGCAGCACAGAGATTTACATATATCGGCACTTCAATGCATGGTTAGCATCTCAATTATGACAGGTCATGAAAAAGTTAAGACGTTAACTTTCCATTTGATGGTTTTATTTTTTAAGAAACTGTATTGTAATACAAATTAATCTTTCTTTTTTCACTAAGTGACGCTTTCCCTTAAAATATTTGTTTTTGGCTTTATATCACTTTTAATTAAAATTAATGTGATAAAGCAATTAAAGAAAATCAATTACCAAATGGCATACATCTTCTAATACTTTTTTGAAAATAAAAGTGATATAATTCCCAACAATTATTGTATTAAGCAAATTAATATATAATTATTAAGGAAGGTAATTGATATTTTGTTCTTGGCTAAACTTGTCTAGGAAATTCCTCAATAATCCAAGAACAGTTTGTTTTACAGTTTATATAGTTGAACATCTTTTTTTTTAGATATAAGCAAGTTTTTCCTTACGCTTTAACAGTTTAACAGTTTTTCTAACGGTCAATAGTCCAGCATAAGTCAGTTCGTCATATTTAACCTTCAATGATAGCTCATTGGACCTTGAATTATAAATTAATTAGAGTCGGAAAAGTGTAGTTTGAGAGACGATGGCGGAGACCAGCAGAACTAAATGATGAGTGTTCGTTGCTAGAACAATAAAAACCTTGTTCAAGGACTCGCACACGTATAAATATACACAATGAATGACTGTGTGTGCCATCTACAGGTAGCCGCAGCAACGACACCCACAATTCCCCACAGCTTCCCTCACCCTAGGTTGAAATAACACGCTTTCGTTTTTCGATTTTCTAACGAAATCGAAACTCTACACTCTGTTCACAGCAGAGAAAGAGAGAGGGACAGAGAAAAGAAGAGAACAAAGAACAACAGGGAGAGGCAGAGTGACAGAACGAAGGTGAAGTGACGGAATAGTAGGGAGGATACACGTACTGCGCTTCAGAAATGCATCCTTTTGGATGAAGACTGTTTTAAACGATATTAAAACGTGGAAAGGTTTCCAAAGTTATTATCTTACTTTTGGGTACTATATTTATTGCGCAGTTTTTCCCGTTTACACTTAAAAATTTTCCAGTTCACTTCTGTTAATAATTCACGACAAATATTTTGATGCACGCACACACACGCAAACACTCTCGTTCGCCAATACCAAGGCAACCGCGTAACAAAAACAGGACTTCGACTCTCGTCTGATATTTGTCCGTAATCTTTACACTGGCAGGACTAAGTATCGTTTCGACGAATGTCCTTTGCCAACTGAGCGTATGGCAACAAAAGTTTATTTTCCGACTGCATTTGGAAGCTCGCCTGGTGACCAAGTTCCGATTGCTGTGCCGAATTAGTTTCGGTTTTGGCTCGGGTTCTCGTTTGCATGTAGGCCAAAACAGCAACGAGCCTCCTTTTTATTGAATTTTTGTCAAAAGCTTTTCTAATCTAACGCAAAGCACGAGTTTCGGGGGCCTTGTGGTAAATTGCAAGGGGCAACAAAGTTGTAAACAAATCATTTTGAGTCGCTTGAAATAGCTGGGGTGGACAGTTTTTGGGCGAAACGTTTTGATGGTCGGTTATGGATGGTTACTAAGGTCGCGATGCGGCTTAGATATTTGGGGTAGGTACATACTATACGAAACACATATGTATTATTGCCACCGTATGTGCAGATGGTTAAAAGCTTTAACTAGCTTTCAATGATGTGCATCACAGAAAATATAGCTGGTTAGTTAAAAAAGTTTGAATTATAATCGTAAATCTGGAAACATAACATAAAAAACTTGTATATATAAATAAATAAATAGAAAAAAATCGATCATCATGTGAATTGACCTTTTAAATGACAATTTTTGGTGGGTTCTATCCTTAGGGCTCATTATAAAACTGCCTAAACTGTCCAAAACTTTAATCAAAACAAATACAAAGGGAGTTTCTTGAGTTTCAGTACTATTTGAATAAAAAATCATGTTTATATAAAAATAGCTACAATATTTTCTTAAATACTACAGATGTTACAACGCTTCCAACTTTTCCACCAAACTTAAAAGTGGGCGTTGGTATTGTATGATATTTTATAAATTTGTTGCTAAAACTTAATACTAGCTCCTCCTCGGTCCAATTGCAAGAGGTGATGATGAATAAGCTGTCCTTGTCGTCGAGTAAATTTTCTACCGTTGCAAGATATTGAGCACGTTTCTCCTTGGAATTGTCCGGGCACAGGCTAATGGCATCGTAGGTTCCCTTATCGTGTATCACTTGATATGTACCCAGCTCCTGCTTTAACCCAAGCGTTGTGGTTAAATCAGCCACTCTGTAGGTAATGTCTAGCTTATGGTTCTCAGCAATACTTTTGGCGAGCTCAATGGCCTTTGGAGAATAGTCAACACCAGTCAGCTGGGTGTACGCTTCATTGGCTAAAGCCACCAAGAACATTCCGTTGCCACAACCAAGATCCAGTACACGTGCAGTTCTCAAAACTTGGTCTTGCTTCATAAGCCATTCAACAACCCGTACCTGGGAGTCCTCATCAAACCAGATTTCACCCACATCGCCATGACTTTTGTAGTTTTTAATTTCCCTGGTATAACTGTTTTCCCAATAATCCTTCGTTCCCAATTCGGAGCTGTCCAACTCTGTATCCATTATTAATTTGATTAGTTTATCTTTTTGCCTGTGTTTAAAAAGTTTGCTAACCAACACTGATTTTACATGCTGCCAAACAATCGATAGTCCAAAACTATCGATTAACAAATGAATTGTTCATAGGTAATACCTATTAGGTATATAGTGTTCAATTATTTATAGTCCAGCTACTAAGATGCACAGATGTTTGTAATTTGGCCAACATTTTTTAAATTTAAAGTTTAGATTCTCAGACTATTGCCTGGCTCTTTCGAAGTTAAGGCCTTATTTAAATAGAAAAACTCCTATTTTTAAAAAATTTATATAAAGTTTGCATATATGGAATTTTAATCGAGTTCTTGCTTCCTTAAAAACAAACTTTATTTCTTTTCCCCTTGGTTTCACTTTAAATGTTTTCTTTATAATTTATTTGATATACATATTTATATTTTTTTAGACACTACAACTTACTTTTCATCTTATTTAAATAAATTTATATAATATATTAATAGCTTTTAAGTTTGCTTAATAACACTTCTCTGGCTCCCTTTGTTTCGTTTACCTTTCTATATGGTAATATATAAAATTAGAATGCAGACATTTCAATAATCTTTACAGGATGCTTGATTCTTTGATTTTGTCAGTTACCCCAAATGGTTTCAACTTTTGTATTTCAAAATGTATTTTTATAAATATAGTGAGAATTTTGTGAATTTGTTTTTAAAAGCTTTCCTCTTGCACCACTCAGCAGTCTTCATCGTCAGATCTGTATTCAGTGGTAGATATTTTTAAAAGAAAAACGTTGAATCCAGAAAATCAATTTAAAAAACAAAACTAAAGCCTATGCTTTTTTCTCTATACACAATTAAATGTAAGATTAGATTTAAAGTTGATATAACCTACAATGCAATGTGCGATCGTTATAATTTATGGTACAATATAAATAACTACTAGATTTTACATATTATATAGCTGCAATGTAGGTCTTTCTTCTTTTTGTTGTTCCATGCGTTGTATATAGTCTTCAACTCGCAGCACTCATCACACTTAAATCTAATTTTTTGATATATACAATGGACACCTTTAGATCACCCGTTGCTCACGTTTGAGTACGTCGCTCGTAATCACTGCGTCGATAGTCGACTGGGGGATAGTCACGAGGCGCTATGGGATAACCTCGTGGATCGCCACGATAACCAGGGGGAGGCGGTGGCAGTCCAGAGACTACACCATTCGGCATATAGTAGTTGGTCGGCAGGTAGTGACTTGGATATGCATGCGGTGGTAGATGAGACGATGGGTATCTTTAAAAAATGCAACAATTGTTGTAAAAGGCGATTAAAATTCGAATTGTCCTCCTTACCTGCGTTTGTCTGGACGACGATCACGATCTCGGTCGCGATGATCACGATGATCCCGATGATAGCCACCAGGAGGACCACCACGGGCATAACCAGAATCGTACCGATCACGCTTATAGTCAAGACTATATCTGTGAACAAAAGGCGGACGCTATTTAATTATGTTTTACAAGAGTAGTATTTTCCTTACCGATCCCTGACATGCCATCTTTCTAATTCTGGTGTGTAGCCCGATGGGGTAGGTTGGGGTTCATATCCACCACGACTTCCACGACTGTTTGGTGTCGAAGGCGAGTTTAAACCAGAACGTCGTGATCCCTCGTAGCCACCGCCACCAGGGTGAGATCCACCGCTGCCATAGTAATCATCGCCACGATGCAGTTTCTTACGCTCATCGTTCCGCTCCAGATTAAGACGCTTAAAGGACATAGACTTAAGATTGTCACTAATACCACAGCCGCTACCAGGAATGCCCAGGGCACTGCTGGTCTCCGCATCGTTCTCATCTCGCTTGCGCTTTATTGGCGAATCATTGGCAAAACGTCCCGTATTTGTACCAGATGAACCAAAGCGGGATTGTGCGACACTACTTCCGCCAACACTCTCGCGATCCTTGTCTTTGTCCTTCTTTTTCTTTTTGCCGCCCTTGTCACGATCTTTTTCCTTTTCGGCAGGCAAGCCGTTTCTCCTCGATTTGCTAACCGAATCTTTGGCATCCTTAGGCTTCTCCTTGTTAGCCTTATTTACATCATTAGTGCCGCCACCAGTTTCCTGCTTCAAGGCATGCTTGTATATTTTAAACAACCGCTTGGCATCCAATTCGGTAAATTTGGATACAAAGTACCATAAATTACTGCGCCATTCCTTCTTTTCCGGCTCACCATACGGCTGAAGGCAAATATCGATCTGGCGGCCGATTTGCAAAAGGCAATCTCGAGTGTGCTGCAATTGATCCTGATCAGATAAACTCACATCGGGTTGATCCAATGCTTTTAGAGCCTTCTTTACTGGTCGCATCTTTTCCTTACATTCGTTGAAAATGCTAGGATCGAGATCTCCGAGCACCTCCAGGGCACGCGGTTCATTGTTAGCTGTAAAATGCATTGGCTTATTACCGTTATTATCGGAAGCATTTATTTTTTTCGATGAGCGCCCTTTTGATTTTTTGGTCTTCTTTGCCTTAGACTTCTTTCTGGCGGGACTGATACAATCGGAATCTGCTTCGGAGCCGGTTGCTGCAGAGGCCTCTGCCTTGTTTGACTCCTTTGACTCATCCGGCAGAGTCCCACTATTTGCTGTTGAGTTTGCGCTATTTTGCGATTTAATCTCAGCAGCTCGTGTCTTTCGCGGACGTCGTTGACGATGCTTCCCCTCATTAGCCTTAGTCAATTCAACATTTTTTTTGATCATCTTAAGCAGGTACTCAGCACGTTGCTGCAGATGCTTTGCCTGCGGCCGACGCGTATCGTTGAGCAGAATCTTGTCTGTTAGTTTTAGTGTGGGATCCAATTTCATCTGCTCCCACGAACCAATCCCATATTGATAGATGCCGCACAACAGCTTTGTGTCCTCTTCTACACCCCATTCCACGTCAAAGGTTGTGGCTGGGCGGGTGCGTATGTTAAAAACCCATTGCTGGCGCTCCTGTGCTGCACTGGGCATAATCTCGTTAAGAGGCTGCAACTCCTGCTCGCAGGTGAGCAATGTTTTGGCATTGAAGGAAACGCCACCAAGCTTCACGGAATAAGTAGCCCGGTTACGTCGTTGCTTGGCACCAGCCGTCGTCTCCTTCTCTTCGGGCATAGTCTTAAGTTCTTCCTCCTTGTGCTCTTCCAAAAACTGGACACAACGATCATGCAACAGCTCACCAATTCGCTTCAGTTCGGCAAGTGGTTTCTCTTGCAGTTCGGCATCGCATGCAATTGCCTCAAGTCGCAACAGAGGAGCGGGGAACTTCTTATATGAGCGAATAAAGCGTCGCAATTCTGCATCCGTAAATCCTGTAATTTTTTCTTTCATAGCGGGACGTCCACGTTTTCGTGGTCGACCACCTTCTTCCCCGCTAGCATCAGAACCCATTTCATAGTCCGAGTCAGCTGAATCATCACCTTGTTGCTTTCCCTTTGCACCGGGGCCTGATCCTTTCTTGCTTTTTTCATTTTGATTCGCTGCTAGAGTTTTTCTTCGGGGTGGCAAATATAGGTCCTCCATTTCCCTGGCGCGTTCCTGATCTTCAATCACTTTGCGAAAGCCTTCGGGTATAATATCATCCCAATCTTTGCTATCATCCTCATCCTCAGCATTCTCTTGCTCGGGCTTGTGTGCTGATTCCCCAGATGCTGTTGGTTCCTCCTCGAAGGCCGCTATGCTTGCTACCTTGAAGGCCGATAATAGATCGTCACCAGGCATCTCTGGATCCTCATTACGGGTTTCCGCTCTCCGCAATATTTCGTCAATGTCACAGACAAGTTCGTCATCATGCTCCTGTTCGTCCTTAAACAATTCTTCGGCTCCAAACTTTAAAATGGCCGACAGATCGTCCTTATTAAAGGGATTCGAATTGGATGAATGCGCATTTCCGCTTTTGTCCAGCACAGTTCGGCCTGTGGTATCCATTCGCTGTATGACCAAATGATCCAAAACCATTTTTTGCTTGGCTCGTTCCACAATTTGCTCTTCCACAGAGCGGGCGGTGACTAAACGATAGATATTAACCTGATTCTTTTGCCCAATTCGATGGGCACGAGCCTGTGCCTGTAAGTCGTTTTGGGGATTCCAGTCGGAATCGAAAATTATAACGGTATCGGCTGTAGCCAAATTAATGCCCAATCCGCCAGCTCGTGTGGACAGAAGGAAGCAGAAATCCTGGCTGCCCTCGGCATTGAAATGATCCAAGGCCTGGCGACGCATCTCGCCCTTAATACTACCATCAAGGCGTTGGAAGGGGAAATGTCGCTTCTGCAGATAATCCGCCAAGACATCTAACATTCGAACCATCTGGGAAAATATGAGAACACGATGCCCCGTCTCCTTAAGTCGACATAAAAGCTTATCTAGCAACACTAGCTTGCCGGAGCCTTTGAGCAGCGTCTGCAAAGCCTCATCCTGCTGCAGCCCCATCAGCTCAAACTCTGAAGGACGAATTAAAGCGGCATGATTGCAACATTTTTTCAGTTCGATGACAATGTTAAGAAAGGTGGAAGTCGATCCGCGTTTGCCCTTGCGCAAGGCATCAAAATTTTTGGTTAGAATCCATTTGTAATATTGCTTTTGTAGTGAAGTCATCTCCACCCGCAATATCTGCTCAACTTTGGCCGGCAAAGACTTCTCCACGTCCTTTTTGACTCGCCTTAAAATATAGGGCTCCAACTGCTGATGTAAACGTGTATAGCCTTTATCCTCCGCATTGCCATGCTGCAGCTCGAAGTTATCCCAGGTATCGAACTTTTCCGGCATAATGAAGTGAAGCAGAGCCCAGAGCTCCTTTAGGGAATTCTGAAGCGGAGTGCCTGTTATCAGCAGTCTATGATTTGTACCAAATTCCTTCAGGGATTTGTAAAGTAAGGAATCGTCATTCTTTAAACGATGGGCCTCATCTACAAGCAAGGCTGCCCACTGCAAGGTGCCCAAAAATTGCTTATCCTTGAGAACAATCTCATAAGTGGTGAGAATACAATTAAATTTCAGTCTTTTGGAACCCTCGAACTGCCATTCATATTGCTGAATAAGCTCACGCGACTTTACATCACCCAAATAGGTGACGACGTTTAAATCAGGGGCCCAAAGATCGAACTCCCGTTGCCAGGCAGTCATTGTACTTAGAGGTACAACACAAAGGAAGGGCCCATATAAATGATGAATTTTAAACAAGGCATATAGGAAGCATATCGTTTGTATGGTCTTGCCCAGTCCCATTTCATCAGCCAAGATAACCGAATTCTCTTTGCACCACGAATGCAGTAGCCAATTGAGGCCATCCATTTGATAATCCCTTAAGATCAGTCCGCTCCCAAGGAATTCCGGTTGGCTTTTAATACGCGAGAATTTTGGTCTGTATTTTAGCACTCGGCAATGACGCGATGGTGTACATTTGGAACATTCTCGGTCCTGAAATTGTTCTGCACATCGTGCCCATTTACGTAAAACTAGAGAAGCATCTTCCCATGTGGACTCAGCGTAGGGTAATGACTGCCATTTGCATAGGTACTCTTCGCTGCCATCATCCGGCTTTGAACCTTTGGCTATAATTCTATCTACATTATTATACGACTTTAGTAGCTCATGCTGCAGCTCCAGCTGGCATTCATAGTAATCAATATCCTCGGGTCCCGCATGGCGTCGCCAATAGGCCTGCTCCTGTTCCTTCTTAATAAAGTTATCCAATTTTTTCATACCCTTGGCTTTCATCTCACGTAACGTATTTTCTGATTCCCAAGTATTGTGGATGTGAGACCAACCCTTCCATTTAATTAAAAATTGCACCTCTCCTTCGGTAGAAGATATTGATTTTGAATTATCAACTTCGAATCCAGCATTTGGATCGCAACCGTTCTCCTCAATCGCATAGATTGTCGTCTGATTGCCAGTACATCCCTTTTTGCCCATGCGCTGGGACAGAATTCGTTCAATTGTCTCACATTTTTCATCTTCCTCGGCTGCGGCAGCCGATGCTGCAGCCTGACTTTCATCATACTCAAATTCGAGCAAATCTTCCGAGTCAGTGGCCTCATCTTCCGATGCTTCTTTATAGCTAACTGCTGCCGCAGTGCGTCGAGTTGCGCACCTGTAAGAAAATCAGACCAAGGTATTTATTATTCACAAAATTTCAAAAATTGTTTCAAGGTGCAGCAATGCTAATCAAATCCAATGCTTACCGTTTGCTCGCATCATCATCATCACTATCGTCTGAACTAAATGACTTTACCCGACGCCTCTGCTGTTGAGCCGACTTGCTCCTAGCAGCGGCAGCAGTGGCTGCCTTCCGTTTCTGTGTGCTTGAGGAGGCTTCCTCGCTATCAGCATCACTCTCATCGCTTTCATCCGAGTCCCAACTGCAAAAAACAAAACACCGATTAAAATGCAAAAAAATCCGAAAACAAGTGTTGACTTTACTTTTGCTTTTTCTTCTTGTTCTGCAGTCGCTTAGATTTGTCTGTAGCAGCTGCTGTTGGCTTCCGAGCCTGACGCGTTGTACGCTTTGGCCTATAGTATTCCTCCTCGTCCTCCTGTCAAGAATTAAAATGAAATTCGTAAATCTAAAGTTCATTTTCGAATCATTGACGTCCATCACTTACACTACTGCTGCTCGATGAAGACGGCGAGGCATTGGCTGAACTATCACTGGCATTGTCATCCTCATCTTCGTCATCGTCATCAGCTGAAGCCTCACTGAGCTCTGGCTGCTGATTCGCTGATTCATTAGGTTTTGTGGAGCTACTTGAGCTGCTGGTGCTTGTGTTAACATTGACTTTGTCTGTGGCTGGCTGATCTCTATCGGAATCCGATTCACTGCTTGAATCGCCGCTGGAACTCTCCTCCTCTGTAAATCCATTTGTTTTAGTGTCTGCCTGGGCAACTGCAGCTGATGGTGGAAAACCGGCCACCGTTGTTGTAGTCGTTGGTGCCTCCGACGGTCCTGGGGAGCTGCGTCCGTCACTAGAATTACCTGAGGAACTGTCTGAATCGGAATCAGAGCCAGAGGAACAGCTGCCACTTCCACTGCCACTTGCACTTCCATTGTCGGTGCCATTGGCCTCATCATCGCGTGTGTCATCTTGTTCATCTGAGCCTATACTTTGCGCCGATTCATTGAGTGCCTAGCCAAAAATTACGAGAAGAAAATAAGTTAAAAGACCAAAAATATTCACCAACGATTTGAAAACAAGTAGCTTCCTTTACCCATATAAGCTAAAAAGTCGTGTTGCAGAAACTAATAGCGAAGGACTAGATCAATGGCCCACTTAATCTTTACAGGATATCTACAGATTTGTAATTTAACTGTTCTTTTTTAAATAGTTGTCTTACAGGAACGGATATACCCGTTTGCCGAGCATTTTGAACTTACAGTCACCTAAAAAACTAATAAGAAAAACAGTCGCGATAGTAAAAGGACACAAGAAACTTCTCTAGATCAAAGAAAATGAAGAAAATCATTAAACTCCTAGGGCAGATGGACAAAACTTGCACAAATTTCATCTGTAATAGACACATAAAGTTAAACATCCGATGTTTGACACACTTAAGAAAAGAAACCCTCACTATTAGGGATATTAAGAGAGTAATCCTCTCCAGAAATGTGAAAAAACGCAAAAAAAACAGCTCAATCTGGATGCAGTTGCCATATTTCTCTACCTATCTTAGGTATTTGAATGGATAACCCACAGTAACATCGCATTGGACCGTCATGGACATAAGTTGGACCCAATCCTGGACAGAAAAAGGGAAAGATTCTTTAAAATTCAATGAATTTGAAGTTCCAGACCAGATTTTCAACGGAGGACAGAAAAATATGTTGGTAAATTTTTCACAAACACACATTTTAAATGAATAAAGTACATTTTTTTAAGTAAATTTGATTGAAATCAATCTGAATTCGTAGCCGGTTGTTTTTTAGCGCCATGGAAAACACAAGGAAATTGGCCAAAATCCATCGGGAGAAACTTTGCCCTTTGCAAAAGGTGATTACGTAATCGATGAAAATGTACAATTTACGACGAAAACTAAAGAAATAATAGTATTTTAAAGGATTTAACCATCCACATATGATAAAAACAAACAGAAATGGCCAAATTTAAACGAAAATTGCAAAAATGGGTACCCAATGGATTTTCTTAAAAACCACTTTGGATGCCACGTTGAAGCCTTGGCGAGCCACTGGCATCAACAGAACTGTGAAACAATGTCGGGATAATGGTTAAATATCGTCTTTTACCAAAACTCAACCACTTTATAAACAGCAGCTAAATAACACACATACGCGGATGTCTCAGTCGACGGGGGACTGGGACTCCTCTGGGGCTCGCACGCCTAGCCCGTTGCCACGCCCACAATGAATAGTACATAATTTCTCGTCTAGCACTTGAATTTTCAGTTTATACTCACAGAACGACTCGATTGAAACTGATTTATATCGCCTTGTTTCGAATTATAAAGAAATTTCATAGTTTTTTTTTTCTTGCTGCTACTTTTCCACACACTCTTGACGTTTGGTTCACTGTCACAACTTTTTCAAGGCCTTCTTTTGCTGCTGCTACTCACCTGGCTCATTATATTGTCGTCGTAGCACACCAAGTTGCCGTTGAGCGGTCATTAAATATTCAATACACTGTGCTGCGGTTCCTGGTTAATGTTTATATTGTACCAAATTCAAGCCACTTGTTTTTAAATGCACTTTTTTCCAACACACAAAAGAGTTTTTCACGTTCTTAAATCCAAGATGGCGATAAAGTAGAAGAGGAAGATTCTAGGGTTGCATTTTTCCTTTTATCGTCGTTCGATGACATTTTTTAATATCAAATATTTTCTTAAAATGAAAAATTATAGTTAATTTTTTTTACATAGTATGGTTAATTAAATTATATTTAATTTTTTTTACATAGTGGTGTTTAAAATTAATACAAATATATCAAAAACTCAATACTTTCTCGGTCTCTTATAACAGTTCAATAAGCTTAATTAAGACTTATTGCAGTGTTTAGTGAATAAATATTTAAATTTTGAAGGTGAGAAGAAATAGTTTTAGTTAAAATATAATTGAAACCATTTATGATTATTTTGTTCAGTAAAATTTGCTGCATTTCCAAAATGCTGTTGTTTTTGTATCTGAGTTATTGAGAATGTTATATTTTTAAAATTCGATGGACTTACGGTTAATACAATTTGACTCTTTCCGCAGCCCTGACATTATTTGTATTATCGATTAACTCAGTGTCGTCTCTAATTAACTATTTCCTCTGCGTTTTATGTGCAATCAATTTATAATTTGATTTGACCACCAACTTGAAATGTAGCGCTGACTTACAAGTGGAAAACATGAAAGAAGTGGGCATAGCTCTGCCCAAATCAAGAGGCGTAGGAGTGGGTATAGTTGGGGCCTTTCTGCTTTGCTTCATATTTTACTATTTCTATGGAGGTTACATGACGCTAGCTCTTTTTGCTGCCATTCTATTATGTACGTATGCAATTATCTATAATTAATTGATACTCCAGTTATATGTCAGACGCCTTTCAGTGATATTTTACTACGCCCAGGATTTACTTTTATATCATCCGGACTTACCTACAAATTCACGCATTTATATACCCATACCTACTATGCACAACCTGCCCCATATAACGGTTAACATAAAGCCGCCCGATGCTGATGTCACTTTGCATGCTTTCTGGATAAGTCAACCCGAGGAGAGATGCAAATCGGTTCCCACTTTGGTCTACTTTCATGGAAATGCAGGAAACATGGGACATCGCATGCAAAATGTTAGAGAAGCAAATAAGTAAAAATAAATCATGTTTAATTTTTATGCTCTCTTATAGGTTTGGGGCATATACCATCATCTGCACTGCAATATTCTAATGGTGGAATATCGGGGCTACGGTCTATCCACCGGTGTACCTACCGAACGTGGCCTTTGCTCGGATGCTAGAGCTGCTATTGACTATCTTCATACACGACATGATCTCGATCATTCACAATTGATACTCTTTGGTCGCTCGTTGGGTGGAGCTGTTGTGATCGATGTGGCTGCCGATACTGTCTACGGCCAAAAACTAATGTGTACCATTGTGGAGAACACATTTACCAGTATACGCGAAATGGCTGTGGAGCTAGTGCACCCGTCAATGAAATACATACCAAACGTATTGTATAAGAATAAGGTAGGCTAAAATTTATGGCGCAGATTCTAAATACGACTGAATTGCAGAAGTATTTATTGTATTTTACTTTTATACTGTTCCAGTATTCTTCTCTACAAAAGATCGGCAAGTGCTCGGTGCCTTTTCTGTTTATATCGGGCCTTGCGGACAATTTAGTGCCACCGCGCATGATGCGTGCCTTGTATACAAAATGCGGCAGTGAGCTAAAGCGAATACTTGAACTTCCAGGAGGCTCACACAATGATACCTGGATAGTGGATGGGTAAGGACTTTTTTTAATAAATAAAAAAAACTTATAAAACATCTAAAAACGTATAATCTGCCGATGTTCATACTAGGTACTACCAGGCCATTGGAAACTTTTTGACAGAACTGCAACAACAGCCGTCGTCACCGCTGCAAAAGCCGCCAGAAAAGAGCAACGTCTGGGTTGAGCTAGAACATAAAATTATTGATGTTTAGCCCATGTTTGAATTTATCCGGTTGCTCTTACACCATCACGCTAAAGAGTGTTCTATTGACTGTGTTAACACTGCAATTGGGTTAAACTTACTTATTATATAGTCTGTAATGAATAGGGAATTCAACCGTTGCGAAAAGCATTAATATTTTTCATTTTTACACCCGAGTCACCGTTTAAAAAATGCCAATTAAAGACGGTTATTTGGGTATATGCCAAAAAGTCTATGCATTAAGCCTGTGTCAGAATTGCTTTTGCAACTATAGCCTTATTACGCTTCGGTTGCATTCCCTGGTACCTATATTAAACAAAGATTTTAAAATTGTTTAAGTCTTTGTTATAGTTTAAGTGTAAGCTGTGCTAGTTGTATTTTATGCAAAGAGATAAAGTGTTGGATAGCTGAGAAAAAGTAAGTTCAATTATTGTATGATTCAGTATCTGTTTTTTATTTTATATCTATTTAGAAATTATTATCCAATGTTCAGATTCTACTGTATTTCTGTCATCTGCTATCTCCAGCACCCTAAATTTTAAACTCCTAACTATTTTATCATAATTGTTAATATTGAGAGCAAGAGATGCATGAAAGAAAACGAGGTAACCCAAATAATAAATTATAGTAAATACAAAACTGGAAAAAGAGAATTTTTACTAAAATCCCTTAAAATCATCATCTCCACTATCATCACTCTTTGGGGTTGATGGGCGTTTGCGTTTCAATTTAGTTGTAATTGCTTTGTCCTCATCCTCCTGTATGTTTTCGGCTGATTCCTCTACTGCTTGAACTTGCGATCGATGATGAAACACAAAAGAAACACATTTACTAGCTGTCCAGGCTTGAGCTAGTATGCCATCGGGAAGGCCACGATTATTTGAGCAGTGAAACCACTGGGAGAGGTGTGAAGTGCAGTCCGTGTTCTCGGGCGGTGGCTTCGTTTGGACATTTTCAATGCAACGCTTACACTTTAGCCTAAAATGAATTCCGGAGTTAATGTCCAAACTTAATTTTAAAATCGTTTTTGAGGGTTTTCTTACTTTTCATGTGTGTCAGATAAAATGTTTGAATCAAAACTAAACAAATCCTTGAGATCATCACGTGTGAAATGCTTCTCCGCTGACTCATTGTTGTCTATAATAGTGCTAGACAAGGATTTTTTATGAGTCTGACGCTGTAAAATTTTTTCTTCGATGGAGCCGCTCTAAAAAAGTATAAATCAATTGCAGAATAGTAGAAATAGATTTTCATTTAAAAACTTACCGCCACCAGTCGATATATATAACAAGGTTTCTTTTGCCCATCACGCCAAACTCTAGCCATGGCCTGCTCATCATTCGCTGGATTCCAGTCCGGGTCAAACATAAACAAGCGATTCGCACCAATTAAGTTTAGACCACAGCCCCCTGCTTTGCTGCTCAACATAAAAAGAAAACAATCTGTTTCGGGATCATTAAATCTATCCACGACTTTGGAACGTTTCTTGATTGTCATGGTACCATCCAGGCGTACAAAAGTATATTTACGCTTTCGTGCCAATTGCTCGAATAAGTCCAAAGTCTGTGTATAGTTAGATATAAGAACCACTTTGTCATCCGAATTGGCTCTTATAGCTGCTAGCATAAAGTCCAAAAGCATGAATTTACCGCTCAGTTCAGGATTTAGATCTCTACGTGAAAAACAAGAAAAAGATCAGTCAGTGCACAAAGAGGTAGAGCAATTCAAGTGCTTACTTGGGTTTATAATGAGATGGTAAAATATTTTGTGAATTCTCGAAACCCTTCTCTCTGGCAATAACCTTTTCGTAAATCAAATCCGGATGACTGCAAAGCTTTTTCAATGTAGTTATATCAGCAAGAGCTGTTAAGGAAGCCTTCTCATTGCAATCTAAAAACAGAATAGTTTAATTTAAACTTCTATAAAAGAGTTTAATTATTAAGTCATCTATCTGACCTGCTAAACTCCGGCGCACTTTGTCAGACTTTAAAAAGTTCATATAGAATTCTAATTGTACAGCAGTCATTCGGACACAAATAACCATTTCAAATTTCACTGGTAGATATTTGGTTAGAATTTGATTGGTTCGCCTGATAATACACTGATTGACCAAGCCAATCAACTCCTGAGTCTTCTCTAGAGCTCGCTCTCTTTCTTTGTCTGATGAATCGGCGTTCTGTCCTTTTAAAATCGGATTTTCAAAGTTGCGCTTAAAATCGGCAGCCGAGCCCAACATTTCAGGATTGACAAAGTTCACCAAACTGAAATACTCGGTGAGATCGTTTTGTATGGGCGTTCCCGATAATAGAACGCGTCGCTTTGTCTTTAAGCCCATTAGTGCTTGATATGTCAGATTATCGCTATTTTTTAGACGATGACCCTCATCACAGATGACCATGCCCACTTCGTTTTGACATAAAATGTTTGCATAAATTCTGAAGGTCTCGTAACTGATCAGCAAGACGGGCGTGCCCAGCCGAGTGGATGTGTTCATGGAAAACTGTTCAAGTGCGCGTATCGTATCCTCCTTTGACCCACCCTCCATTGCCAGGCAATGCATCCGTCCCTGCAGCCACTTTGCAAACTCCTTCTCCCAATTTTTTACCAATGACGACGGCGACACAATAATTGCTTTAGATATGGTTGGCTTACACTCAGCACTTTGACGGAGCAGAGTCCAAACTAAAGTAACACACTGAAGCGTCTTGCCCAGACCCATTTCATCAGCCATAATACAACCATTAAAGGGACCCTTTTTTCCCTCCACACAGTCATACATAAAGCGTACTCCCTCGCGTTGATGGGGTCGCAATATGTTGCTAAGGAGTGGATCAACCACAATGTGTACTAATATTTTTGTCGGATCCATCTTCATTCTGTCATGCTCCGAATATGTGGGTGGGGTATATAAAACTAAAGCATTGCACGCTTGCGGATCATGTAGTGCACGCCGCACAATTGATCGCCTCACTCCCAGGCACCGATTCCCGCCATAGTCCGGCACATAATTGGCTATTGGCACTTTAAACTTTCTTGCTAGAACTTTGGCTATAGCCTGCTCATATTCGCTGTTCGATGTAAAGCGAATGGGTAATGGCATGTGCCCTGCATCAAAGCCATTAGAATTGGTGGCATCACGCAAAGCAATTTGACGTTGAAGTTGTTCCTGCTCCTGTTGGCAGGCGCGTTTGTTTTTTTTTTGTAGAAGTGGTGGAGTAAAGGCTTGATTGGGCTGGAGACGTACACCCAGCCGCTGGCTCGGAGCAAGGCTGCGACGCTGAATTAGGTAAATATTATTTCATTTACAATGAAAATAAAAAAACAAAAAATTAAATCCATACCATTTTATAAATTTCAAAGCGGGAGCGGGAACAGCTGTTTTATTGTCGTGTATCCCTGGTAAATAATAATATAAACAATTCAAAAGAAACTATCGACTACCGATCATGACGACTTGTAGTTTTCAAGATTTTCCAGACACAATTACGATTTCTCTAGTTAGACTTAACAATGGCTGTTTGAACTTTTTTTTTTGCAGCCAATACTTCCCTTATATTTCGACTTTTAAAAACATAAAGTTCGACAATTGTAAGAGGAACGAATACGCTCTGAGCATCAAAAAAATTTAAGTATTGTTTTCCTAAAACAAACGTAATTTCCTAAGAAAAGGGGTTTCGTCATATTCCATGTATAAAGCTTGGCTAAATTTGATTTAAGTTGCCCGCCTTACAGCAAAAAAAAAACACTTTTCGCTTCGCTTATATGTTCCATGAAGTGTGTGATTCGCTCCTTCATTATGATTTATAAAATGAGCAATATTTAGTCACGGCAGCTGGGCGCTAGTGTTGCAAAGTGTGCGACTTAAGATGAGAGCAGCCGCCACTCAAAACAGGAACGCATGGCAACGGAACATAAAGATTGCAGAATTTGGTCGTGTTGTCGTGGTGATTTGTCACTGGTAGCGTAAAATAGCAAACAAGATTAAAAATAAACTGCAATAAATTAATAAACACACAATAAAGAAGGAATGCTAAATCGTTGAACTATTGCTGCTGTTGCAGCAGAAGTGCACGAACACAAGTGACGTCGAAATATTAAAATTAGGTCGTCGACATTGACAGGGGGTAAGTTAGCATTTTCTGACTGTGGCATAAATTATTTGTACAAATTCGTTAATTTACATTTAAAATTAATTATGTACGTTTACAGTTTTAAATAACCTAAGTGGAGTCGAAACACCAGACCAAAGAGGAAGCTTAACAACCACAGCAGCAACAACACAAAAAAAAAATTAAAAAACGAAACGAAAAATAAACCAAAAACAACAGCAACACGTTCAAAGTGAAGGTCAACGTCACAACGACAACTCTGGCTGCCGCATATTTGGCAATTCATGGACCTTGGAGCTAGCATGAAGATAACGTCCTCTTTATCCTGCACCGCCCAGCGGTTGCTTTGGGTAGTTCTGCTGGCGCTATTCATCCTTGTTACCAATGTCCTCAGTACGGAGAGCTCAATGCCAACACAGAATATGTCGCACAAAGAGCGAACCGAACTAAAGTACACACACATACACAATATTATGCTCTTGAAATAGTTACAATGGTTTTGTTTTTTTGAATTATCAGTAAGATTGTTGCAATTGAGATAAAAGTCGGCCAAACCCAGTACGTCCGTCACCCACTCTATATAAACGACTAGATCTATCAAATTATTTATTTTTCAACGTAATCTTTGACTTCAGAATTTTTTGATTCCGGAAAATGAAAAAGATGACTTTAAAAAAGCTTTTAATTTGAAAAAAAAAGAACTTGTAATTTCAATCATATATATGAAACATTCGAGGTAAAACATCGTCTTTGTTATATTCTAGGGAAGAGGCACGAGAGATGTTTTATCATGCTTATCGTGCCTATATGGAGAATGCCTATCCAGCCGATGAATTGATGCCACTTTCATGTAAAGGCCGGTATAGGGGAGTGACCCCCTCGCGTGGGGACATGGATGATATTTTGGGCAAGTAAGTACATATTAAATGATTCGGTGGCTTGGATTACGTTACTTATATCAACATTTTCAGCTTCTCTATGACCCTTGTGGACACATTAGACACTTTGGTTCTACTTGGAGACTTTGCTGAGTTCGAACATGCTGTAAAATTGGTCATAAAAGATGTGCAGTTCGATAGCGACATCATTGTCTCTGTATTTGAGACCAATATACGCATGGTTGGTGGTCTCCTGTCCGCACATATACTATCTGAGTACTTGCAAAAGCAAGCCGATGTTATGCTATGGTATAAAGGAGAACTGTTGGAGATGGCCCGGGAATTGGGTTATCGTTTACTGCCCGCATTTAATACCTCAACTGGTATACCACATGCCCGGGTTAACCTACGTCTGGGCATGAAGGATCCGCAATTGAAAGTATCCCGCGAGACGTGCACAGCTTGTGCTGGAACAATTCTCCTGGAATTCGCAGCCTTGTCTCGTCTAACAGGAGATCCCATTTTCGAGGTGCGAGCCCATGCGGCAATGGATGCTTTATGGAAACTACGTCATCGTGGATCAGATCTTATGGGCACAGTTTTAAATGTTCATTCCGGGGATTGGGTTCGACGAGATTCAGGCGTGGGTGCGGGAATTGATAGTTATTATGAGTATTTGTTTAAGTCTTATGTCCTGCTCGGAGACGACAAGTATTTGGCGCGATTCAACCGTCATTATAATGCCATTATGAAATATGTAAGCGAAGGACCCATGCTTTTGGATGTACTTATGCATAGGCCGCATGCCAAGTCCAGAAATTTCATGGATTCGTTGTTGGCATTTTGGCCTGGATTGCAAGTTTTATCGGGTGATTTGAAGCCAGCAGTACAGACACACGAAATGCTCTACCAGGTAAGAAGTCAACTGCAAATCACAAAAAAAAATAACTTAACTTTTTAAATCTCTGCTTCCAGGTAATGCAGATGCATACTCTTATACCTGAGGCATTTACAGTCGACTTTCAAATCCATTGGGGACAGCATCACTTGCGTCCCGAATTCATTGAGTCGACTTATTTCCTATATCGTGCTACTGGCGATCACCACTACCTTCAAGTGGGCAAACGTGCGCTAAAAACACTCCAGCAATATGCCAAGGTCGCCTGTGGCTATGCTGCTGTCAGTGATGTGCGGACAGGCAAACATGACGATCGCATGGACTCATTTGTTCTCTCTGAGACATTTAAGTATTTGTATTTACTCTTCTCGGAGCCACAGGATCTCATCATTAACGTTGATGAGTTTGTGTTCACTACCGAGGCACATTTGCTCCCGCTTTCTATTGCTCAACTAGGGAATGCTACGTTTAGTGAGTATATTATTCAATTGGATCTCCTAACTACAACTAACCAATGATTTTCAATTTTTTTTGTAGGCTTTCGTCAATCGGACGACCATAGAGTACTCGACTTCATGCGCACCTGCCCCAGTTCCAATAAGCTTTTTCCTGAGAAAGTACGCAAACCACTGCGCAACTTCATTACGGGCTCGTGCCCGCGCACCACTGGAAGCGGGAGTGGTGGTAAGCGACTCAGTGCTCTGGATTTTCAGGCAAGTAATGCGGATCATTTGCGAGCTGTTTACGACATGGGAATCACCATGGTATCAGTAGGTGACCGCAGCCAAGGCAAGGTGCGACTGTTTCATAGTTTCTATAATGTAAGTTTTATTTCCGTTATTTTTGATTTATTAAAATTATCTAATTTATATATTTTGGTTTTATGCATAAGCAAAATTTAGAATAGTTGCTTTCATCCATTTGACATTTGGAATCATTTTACGCTTTATTAACTTTTTTTGTTTTTTTGTTTTTTTTTTCAATTATGCAGGCCAAGAGTCATGAGGAGGGCGAAATGGGATTGCAGTTTATGCAGGAGATGCTAGAATTGACTAAGATGCAGAGCATAAATCAATTGGCCCAACTGCAGGTGCGTAGCAATCAAAAGGAACTGGCCATGGTGAGACGATGATGGATCATTCAATTGGGGTTTCAGCAAACAAGAAATGAATCAACTAATTATTTAATTAACAATTTCTGATTCGTTGTTTAGGCTGTAGCCTATGCTCAGGATGACTTACAAGACTGGACTGCCCTGATAGCCGGGCCCTCTCACTTTAGTCCTGAGTTAGTAGGCGAGCATTTTGTGGAGGGTGAACTGGTGGTGGCCAAACCAATGCGGGCCTGCAATGAAAAGCTCACCAATGCCGATGAAGTCAAAGGAAAAATACTTGTGGCTGAGCGCGGTGATTGCACATTTGTGAGTAAGGCGCGACTGGCCCAGCAAGCTGGAGCGACGGCCCTTATTGTCTGTGATAATGTACCAGGTTCTTCCGGCGAGACGCAACCGATGTTCGCCATGTCTGGCGATGGCAACGATGATGTTCTCATACCCGTTGTCTTTATGTATAGCCTTGAATTTGAAAAACTGTCGGCGGCCATGCAACGAAGGCCGCAACCACTGCGTGTCCGTATCATGCAAATGGTCGAATTCAAGCGGTGGCAATTGGCCAAGGAGGCTCATCAAAATGAGACGTCAACGACACAGAAGCCCGACAAGGAGTTGTAGTGGCAACTTTTCTATCACCATGGCGGCGACTGTTAAGTTCTAAAGTGGTTCTTTTTTTTACATACTTATTTATGTATGTATGTTATGAATTGTATTTTGTATTTGTAAATTAGTAGGTCAAACGCAAACTATGAAATTCGATGATGAAATTTGTGTACTTTACTAAACACCTAAGGAAACCACTGTTTATTTCGCGCCAGGTATCAGGCTAGTGTATTCGTGCAATTGCCTTCCTGATGTAGCTTCTTGATACTATCTACATTCATAATATTGGAGCATGTACTCTCATAACCTCACAATTTTTATATGAATTTTACTATTTCCTCTCGCGTAAGTTAACAAACAAAACTTGTGTATATATAATTAGTTTTTTTAGTGACACACTAAAAATAATAATATTAATGATTAGATTGTAATTTGTAATGAGAGAGATAAGGATTGTGTGTAGTTGAAATTGATTAGTTCTTATACCAAATGAGTTTTAAATATACGAGAATTATTAAAAAAAAACTATAGATTAGAGTAAATTCCCCAATTTTATAAGTTTAGTATATTTTTTGAAGAATCACATTTGTTGGCGGCATTCAGATCACATTGATATTCCTTTTTGAATACTTTGTGCAGTAATCAAAAATCTATAACCTTGTGCCAAAAATTTTAAAATCAACCTTGTATTACGAACACAATCTAGTAATTTTTTTTTATGGCTGTATTTCCTTACCAGAATTTGTTAATCAGTTATATCTGTTGACTTTTCTCAAGTAATGAGATTTTCATACTAATTTGACCTTTAGTTTTTGAGAGCAGAATATCATTGAATCAGCTTCACCTATATACATACATATCTATTGGAAAGAAGCTAAAGCTTTCGCCGGGTGCGCTACCAACATCGTTGTTAAGAAGGATAAACAAGTTGATGATCATAAAAAAGAATGGTTAAAAATCATTAAGATGAAATATTCCAAATACTGAATGGTAAAATTTCCTAAATATTTGTTGAGCTAAATCGACAATTTACAACAAAAAGCTCCCATAGGCCCAATTAAACGATAGGTTCCCATCGTCCAAAAAGATAAATTAAATACATCAAATTTTTACATTCTATATTTCGGTGTATAGGTAAGACAAAGCAGTTAAATTCTGATTTGAAACTTCATAAACATAATGTTTTGTATTTTTTAAACTTTTTTTTACGATTTTGTATACATTTTGGTGTTGTTGTTTTACCGCTAAATAATTATATGACACGCCTAGGTGCTCCAATCCAGATAGCACTCCAGTTGTACATTAACGTACATCAAGTTTATAGATAATGTATTAAGTATCAATATATCTAACAAAAAAAATGATTAAGATTAAGACTAACAATTAAAGCTAAGCCCAATAATGAAAAGTAAATAAGTAAACTTTTTGGATTTTTTCTTTAAGAAAAAACCTTGTATAGATAAAACAATAAAAAAATATAGAAAAAACAAATTAAGGATCAGGGGGGATAACTTATAGGTAATTTCAATAAATTATGACTAACCATGATTTTTTTCTGTGGCGCTGAAATTACATTTTCATTTATATTTCGAACTAAATACTATACATAATTGTTTAAATAGACAGTGATTACAGTGTTTAAGGCGCCAAGGTGTTACAAGTAATTTGGTGATGAATACAGTTTGCAGATTGATTTTCGTGTACATTGGTTGTATGTTGTCTTTTACACTGGAGACGGCCTTACGGGTATGGTTTTGACTGATTGCAATATCATGGAAAAACGTTGATGTTGGGTTGCCAATTTTAGCATATGATTCGCAATGCTATCTACAGTTAAGTTTTGGGGTGATAGTTCAACAACTTGAGACTTTTGACGCGCATAAAAACGCTGGTTTCCCCGACCCTGCGGCGCTACATACGTTAACTGCCTGGGATCAGCGGCACTTATCCAAATCTCATCATCCGATATTGATTTCAATATCAAATGGTCACCCGTATTGACCGACCCAACAATGTGATCAAATTGCGGTGATGGCAAACTATGCATATGCAGCAACCGATGTGAGGGAGTGGCATGAGATAGCTCACAGGCAATAACATGCAGTTGTGAGGGCCTTGTCGGCACTTGTATATGCTGATAGAGAATCAATATGCTGCTCTGGTCCATTTCGAAGCTGGGGAAATGCATCGCACCAAGATTGCGACCTAGCGGAATTCCTAAATCGTAGTTCATTAAAGTGTCCCCGCTTCGATGATCCCAAATGGTTATGCGTGTGACCCCATATCCAATCAGACGATCCTCAGTCAAGCATTCAATATATTTTAATTCATGACGAAGTTGCTTAAATTCCCGTATCGATGCCAGCGTATCCAGAGTGGGAGTAAGCGAGTATTTGCAAATGCCCGATCTCGGTTTATTCATCATCAGTTCCGCTTGATAGGCCATTACAAAGTATCGGGATTCCGCGATAGTGGTGTAAATCACATCACTCCATTCACTAAATAAAAAAAAAGGTATTAAACATATATCGAGTAGCAATTTTTTAAACGTTTAGCAGAATTAAAAATCTAATTTATTTTACCAATTGACGGCATCAAGATGCACAGAATGCATCTTGGGGCGTAATTCCTCCTCGCAATAATAATAAACATTTACATACAGGGACATTAGCTTTCCTTCGCGTCTATGATGATCCAACGGATGACAACGCATCTCTATATAAACGGGCGTTGAATTGTGTACACACAACCGATTCCCAAATGGAGCGATGATCTCATTGTCTGCAAGGATTTGAAAGAGAAAGCGTGAAAATTAGATATTGCTACTTGTTTTGGTTTTCTCAGTTTTCAAGTTAATTACCATTAGTAACTCGTCGAACTCGACCCAAATTTACCCAATGTGGACCGGTTTCTTGACTTTCACTGGCAATGCTGGAGTGCTCCGAGTCTGAGATATTTGTAATATTTGGTCTACCTGGCGGAGATCTAATTCTTGTTTCGTCAGCTGTGAGTTTACTTAATACATTAAAAACTTTGGAGTACTTCCAGAAGGAAATGGAACGTTCTTGTAATACAATCAGCTGATCCAGCTCATAATAGATATACAAGACCTTTCCATGTTTTCCCGCCAGCGGGTTGCGAAGCAAAGATGTTGCCTCGCTGAGACGAAGTAAACCGCCTGGCGGTGTAGATTTGATGTCGAGCGTTTCCCGACTGTCAGACGGTACCTGTGTGGTACCAGCTTGTTGCCGACGAGAGAAGTGTGTCTCTTGCGGTGGTTGCGGACAGCGGATTGGTGAGGAAGGCGAACAAATAATAGAAGGTTTGGGTAATCGAGCATAAATTGAAGTGTTTGCCAATACATTTTCTTCCGGCTCAACGTGAGCCTCATCAGTAGCTTTACGTACGTATTGGACATAGCTAAGTGTTGGATCATTCCAGACTGGCGGATGCACTGTATGATTACTCAAAAATTCATTCGTGTTCATTGTGGGTTTCAGTTTAGAAGAAATTGGTACAGGGGTCACATTTTGAACATTTTCCTCCTGATGTTGGATTGTCTCATCCATTTGGTCGACAATCAGGGATGTCGGCAAGGATTTTGCTCGCCCGCGTTTTACGTTAATAGACTTTATGAGCTTATCCTTAGTCGGCGATACGGAAACTTCATGATGAATAGAGGCCCTGACTGCCGCGGTAGCTGCTTCCGATTCTAATGTAGATTTCTCCTTGAGTTTTCGCGGTGTAGTTGACGGAACGACTGATGCTTGCTGTTGCTGCAGACGATGCTGTTCAGGCTGTGTTTTTTCATGAACATCTCCAGCGGTCTTTTTTAAACTGGTCGCTTTGGGTGACTTCGGGGTTCTGTTCTTTACTCCAGTTGTAACACCACCACCGCTTAAGCGTTTTTTCTTGCTGTTTGGCCCCGTAGCATCTGACAGTGCGTAAGTCTTTAGAAGATTTATCTTGCGATTGCGCAACAATTTGGAATTCATATGGGTGGTTGAGCGTGTGACCAAATCGCGTACATTGTGCATAGCCCCTCCACCAACTGTGGTTCTCCGCCTTATTGGTGGATTCGATTGCACCTTGGCCTCGACATGATGATGATATTGACTTTTTGTGCGCTTGGATCGATTTGGCACCGACTTTTTCTTTTGCGTCTGCTGCGGCGGTGCATTAGAGATCTCTAATGAAGGACATGGTCCACCTATATCGCCAAAGGTAACAGCTTCAATTACTTTGGCCGGTTTAGCTTCGCTTGCTGTAGAATTGCTCATGGCCTGGACTATGTAAATGGACGGCTGAGCTTCGCGTGCCAGACGCAATCGTTGCTGCATGCTCTCAAGTAATTGGGCTGGGGCTGCTGCTGCATAGACCTTAGCGAAAGCCGACTGCACCGATTTAGGTTCATTATGCGACGGTTCTGTTTCCTGAGTAGCTTTAACACCACCACCTTCGGATCGATCACCTTGAGCCCGATAATAGTAATCAAACATTTGAGTAGGTGATTGAGTCTCTTGTTGGTCCTTCTGCTCCTCTTTTTCTTCTTCTAATAAATTCGTTGCCACAGTTAATGTGGTCTCAGAGGCAGTTGGGACTGTTAAAATATCATTTTTATCAGTACTCAGCTCACTACTTGTTGTCATTTGGCTATCCAGCTTATGCTTATCCTTATCTTTATCTTGTTTTTCTCGTCGATGTTTGCCTCTCGCATCGCTGCGCATCCTTTCAAGTTGGTGCTGCGGTCTTACTCTCAGGGAACGACGGGCAACTGTGCTATTGGCCAACTCTCGCATGGCTGTGGCGACTGCATTGGCTGTAGCCAGCTCAGTAAGTCCAAGATAATTGCAGAATTCTTGTTGCTCATAAAACATGACATCCTGGTTGTAATCAGCATAGGAAGCTCCTGATGGATTGGTGGTTATTTTGGCTAAAAAAAAAAAAAACAATTTTTAGGAAATTTCAATATTATACGATATCTTTAAAAATTAACGAAAAATTTTCGAAAACATCTGCAACTGACAGCAATCAATTAGCAACCAATTGCACCTACTTTCGATTGAACCAGATTTGAATTTTCAAATAGGACTTTATTTGGGGGTCCACATAAAGCATGGGTTAGAGCGAGACAATAGTATTGAACAATAACGGAACTAGTTTCCCTAGATCGCTTGAAATGTCTTACCGGAATTCCGCGGCATCTCCGACGCATACTGATGCTGGTGCTGCTGGTATTCGTCCTGTTGGTGCTGATAATCTTCCTGATGCTGCGGATACTCCTCCTGATGGTTCTGATACTCTTCGTGGTGGTTCGAATACTCTTCTTGTCGGTTCTGAAACGGCTCTTGGTGATTCTGAAATTCTTCCCGACGATTCCGAAACTCTTCTTGGTGCTGCTGAAACTGTTGGTGCTGGAACTGGTGCTGCTGAAACTGTGGCTGTTGAAACTGTGGCTGTTGAAACTGGGGTTGTTGAAACTGTTGCTGCTGATACTGTTGCTGCTGATACTCCTGCTGCTGCAACTGATTTTCCAAATATCGGTTATGGCGAACACCCCTAAAAACGTCCCGAACCATTGCACAAAAATCACTTTCCGTTTGTAAAGGTGGCGGCAGCGTTGGTAAAGGAATTTCATCTGTTTCTAGCGGTGGCATCTGTTGGCAATTGGGTAAATCAGTGGTCGAGGTCTCTTTGGTAACCAGTTGATGGGACACCGTCTGTGTTTGGGTGGTTTTTACACCTGGCTCAAAATTGGGGACAGGCACCAATTCCTGTTCATTCCTATCATCATTGATTTCGGACCTAAAGCCATCTGATCTGGGCGTTTCTTGCGCTTCGCATTCTAATTCTTCTTCTGGAATAAGTGTGGTTATGGAAGATTGATCTTTGCCGGTTACCTCATAACAATCTTCGTCATCATCATCCAAAATAATTGTTTCGTCAGCAGGCAGAGCATGCAAGAGTCGGCGCTGTTGTTTTGGTCTATCCTGAACTCTTTTGGTTGGTGTGGCTATTTCTGCAGCCTGCTTCATCTCTTGGTTAATTTTTTTTAAGCTTTGTTCCAAACGCTCGCGAAATTCTACAAATTTATGTTCCATCCTAGGCTCAAATCGCTCAAAGTCTGCCTGAAAGTTCTCTACATCCTCGACACCCTCACAGTCTTTGGCAACAGCTGTTTCCCAGGCAAAGATCTTTTCGGTAAGACTCATTTGGGGTTGCGTCTGACAGATGTAAGCCAGCCGGCGGTCCATAGCCTCGGCAAATAGGGTGTTTTTCAGGAGGGGTGGATACTTTCGGGGTGCTGGGGAAGGATGCTCGATGATGTCATCCTCTAGATCATCATCACGATCACTGGCGTTGGGCGGGGAAGACGAACTTACTGGAAATTCGGTAGGGCTGCTGCGCTCGAACTCCTGCTCTTTGGAATGCAGCTGCATTTGCGGCTGTGGCTGTGCCTGTAGCTCGTCTTCGTCGTCCACATCACTGGCTATAAGAATGGGTTGTTGCTCTTGGTTCTGCTGTTGCCCTTGCTGCAAATCCCAATCAATGTTCCATTGCCCTACTTCCTGGTGTACAACGTGGCCCTGTTGGTTACCATGAATCTGCTCCTCTTCGATTTCCTCATCATCATGATCCTCAAGTTCATGATCATATACTTGGCATATGTCCGGACGTTCTTCTTCTAAAGGTGTGTCATCTACAAATGTAGGATCCTCAACCTCTTCTTCCGCAACGAAATCAGAATTTTGATGTTGCTGGATCATCAATGGCTGCCCCAATGCTGCATCACTCAAGTATATATCATTACCATCGGTTTCTAGTTCTACATTCGTTTCCTCGCTTATAAAAACTCTGCCGTTTAGTAGTGCAGGAGGAATTGTTGGTGCTGTTCCCGATCCAACTATGCCACTACCAGGCATTAGAAAAGCTCTAGCCATTTCTTGTTCATTAACAACACCTTGAGTAGTCACTATAATTTCGCAGCAATGTTCTTCAGTAGTGAGGACCACCATGTTTTCATCATAGATGACACATTCGGTGCCATCTGCCATATGCTCTCTGTTCTCCGTCTGAGATACTAACTCAATTTCCTCGACCATGTGATGTTCATGGCCGTTTGTAAGCATTCCTTGTGAATTCGCCACGGCTTGGAACAACGCTATAGCCGAGTCCCTGACTGCTTCTGGTGAATCTACAATGAAAATTATTAATAAAATGGAATGTGGATAATATGCAAGAAAATAAGTTACCGTCAATTTCTATAATCTCATTGTTGAGATGACGAACACGCTTCGATGATGAGGAATCCACATAATCCACACGCTGGTCACCAAGATCAGAAACCATTGTTTCGTCACGATTATCAGCCACATCATTCCTACATAGACCATAGATAAATTGTCCCTGGCCATCTCCTACGAGTTCCTCATAGCGAGATTGATCGTCCCAGCCCTTAAAGTCACTATTACTGTCACCGCTAGAAATCAAACTGTGTATTTCGGAATCATTTGTGATAATGTGCATCATATTGTCAACAGCCGTATCAACAGATTCATTAACGTTGTTTAGCGATCCATCAGCCGCTTGGGGAGGAGGAGGTTCATCTTCCACGTTAGCTTGGCGTTCCTCACCCGCCTCATACACGACGCTTTCAGAAAGAGGTGAGTAAAAATCCAGTAAACGCTCCTCAGCAGCTTCGTATGCCGCCAATGTGGCTGTTGATCCTACTGCTCGATCCGGCTCTAGCTGCTGCGGCTGCCTTGACATTTTCTTTTGTTTATCGAAAATTTGGAATTGTTTGATTTTAATCGTGGGTGTTCGGTTAGATTAAAACAAAAAAAATATTAAACATTTGTTTAATTGTTTAGCACGTGAAATTTTTGAAAGAAAATAATATTTTTATGTATTATGCCTTTTGTCTAACTAAATAATGCCGAATTGTAACAGTTTGTAAACGACATTAACGACGTCATTGGAACTGTGTACTTAGTGCCTCCTGTTAGGGGTTTGTCCAAATTGTTGCTCACATAGTCGGACCATGTTTTATACAACAATGTTTTGTACAACAAAATTAATAAATAGTGTAAAATACAGGCCAATTCTTCGTGTGGCCAGGTCGTAACTATATTAATTTGTCAAATACGGCCCGTCGAATGGAGATGTTGCAGAATGTAGATAACACACAGAATTCCAATTGTCTTCGGGGGTTGTTCTCAATTGTATTTCTGCTTAATTTTAGACTTAATAATTCAAGGAAATATTCTAACAATCTTCTTTTTTTTAAAAAAAAATATTTATAAAAAGTGTATAAGGTTTTTATTAACTGAACGTAAACCATTATTTATTCTTATTGGCGTTTTTTGCCTGGTCTCCACAAAATTTAATAACGGTCTGAGAAAGACTTTCAATCCTGGTAAAATACAGAAAAAATATAAAACTTATTGGAACTTATAAAAATTGTAAACGCCCGGAAGACCAATTAAATCAATAAGTTTATATTTTCAACATTATCTTAAAAGTCCTGTAATAAAAATATAAAATATCTTTTGTAAAATTTCATAAGTTTGCGACTAAACAAATTTCTCCACTTAATCAGGTATTCATGAACCTTTAAAATCAAAATTATTCGAAATAAAACTAAATGCACATAAAAGACGTTACCCCATAATTCAATGGCAACTATTGGAAACCGCTATAATATCGATATTTCGATATATAAAACAAAATCCATAATGTCGATTTTGGTGGATTCCCATCTCTATTTCTCAATGTTGTTTTTGTTTTCAATTCGTCTGAGGCGTACACATATCAGTCAAAAACATAGTAGCTGTTGTATTGGACGCAATCCAGAATCCAGAACAAATTATACCCAGCATTCGAACTGTAAACAACGTCGTGTGCGCTACATTTTTCTCTCTCTCTGGAAGTCAATAAACAAATATATTATAATATTCGGTCAAATGTGCGTCTAAATTAAAATTAGGAATAAATTTTGAAAATTGGAAAAATTCAATAATTTAATTATGAGTGACAAAATGGTAAATGGGTCGTGCAATGGCAACGCCAACAACAACCACAACAAATGCAACGGAAACGGGACTAAAAAAGATATTCGAGTTTGGTGCGACGGCTGGTAAGTCAAAGTGCGGGGGTGGGAATGAGTGTTAAGGAGTGAGCAAAATGTCATTCCTTAATTATATCGCAGCATATTTTTATATGGTTGTTATATTTATGAAATTTAAATGTCTGCGTTGATATTAAACATGTGCCAACAAATTAATAGCGGTACTTATATTGCGTCACTCTTCTTAGTCGTGTTCGAGAAGGGGGTGGTAGAACACAGTGACTCAAAGCCGTGGCATTTCATTGTATGTCTAACTGATTTCATTTGCCGGCCCCGGGGCCCACCATATCAGCAATAGATTCGATTAGAACATTGTTTGGGTATTTTGTATTCAAGTGGCAAGTGAAAAGCAAAAAATACTTTATTCATATTAAGCCAATTTATCATTCCGTCCCATTCTCGACGTTATTTTGTCCATATTAGGTTTAGGGTATGCTAAACATGTATGTTCTGCAACTAAAATCCCCATTAAATAAAGTAAATATTTAGGTAATATTTGAAAATCTGACCAAAAAGCTGTTTTTAGCTTTTCTGTGCAGACTTAGACATAGGTATATGCATATACTGGCTATAAGTGATATAAAATCGGAAATATTTTTTCCCTAAAAAGTTGTTTTATTCGTTTAATTTATGTACATGTATATGTATTTCCGACATCAACTTTAAAACCACGAAATTTGATATGAATTGAGAATTATATACTTATGTAGATAAGTATGATATGTTGTCGTTATATAAATATCATTTTGCGCTGTTTTTTGCATTATCAATATAATTTTTAAATTGACTTCCGTTGACTTATTTCAGCAATTTATTTAAGAACATATTTTTTTTTGATTTGGCCTACCATAACAAGTTTGCTGTGTTTCTATCAGAGAACTTCCTTAAGCTGATACTACTTCCACATATACATACATACATTTATATATTTATATCTATTGTTTATGTTTTACTGCACACGCCCAACAAAAAAAAATACTATATGCATATGTACGGATGTATGTTTACATATATACATATATACTTATGATGGCATGATTCTGTGTATCTACCCACGGTACCAATTTCGCCTCTCTTTCTCCCGCTCTCTCAATTGTTGGACACGTTTACGTGGCCCTCATTGAGTGTGGTCTGTCCCAAACATCACGTGATTTCCCATTTTGCGCATGCCCCGGCTACCGGTTGCCGCCATTGACCTATACTGACGGCGACGTCATCATCATCATCCTATTTGGTGTTCGTCATTATTTGAGTCTTTTTGTATGCATTTTGTATTACATTTTGCATTTTAGTTAGAGAATTCAATGGAAATTTTGAGGACAACTGAAACACGAACTAATTGTGGAAGGGCACACGAAAGTCGATATACAATGTAACACATATACATACATTAATGTATAATGTACATCTACGACCCTATAAAGTATATGTACATATATAATGAAGATTATGCATGCATTTATATGTGCATACATAGGTAAAGTCTAGTTCTAGTCAAAATAGAAATGTTTTCCTGTTAGTCTATCAATAGAATTCACAATTATATGTATGTATTTTAATAGTGTTGAATCATTTCATTTATTTACTAGGTTACCGGTTTTTTTAATACCACATCTTGCAACTTAAACGAATTAATAAAAATAAATCTAGGATTAAGCTCTGGAAAAAAAACACCCTTAATTATCGTTAACCTCGAGTAATCGATCACTTACGTACAAGATTTCGGTAACCTTAACATATAATCATATATAAACGTTGAAATCAATTTTTTTAGTCAAAAAGTTTCCGGTTACAAATTTTGTCAATAGTTTCCTTTCCTACAAAGCCTCGTGTCTGACCTGGCCCCCATGACATATTGAGTGATAACACGAAGCGCCGAGCATCCAATTTCCAGCTGCTCTACATATAAAATGGCCAACAGATTATACGTGTATTTATAATGAATGTTATTTTTGTAGAAGCAGCCCCATTAACCCATCGGTTTGCTGGGGGGGGGGTGGGAATTTAAAAATCCGCATTGAACTCTTATCTCTGGATGAGATTGGTGAAACATTGACGCAAGTGAAAAACCACAAAAATCTATCTCTCTCCTTCTATCATACAGTGTCTGTCTGCCTGTTGCTCTATATTTGTTTTTGTCAATGTCAATGAACTTGAAGCATTGACTTTTCGTAAATTTATATTGTAAGTGTGGGGGGGAGGCTATATATATATAAAAATGGCTCCTGAACACACTTCCTTTTGGGTTCTATCTGGTCTATGGCAGGGCACAAATTCTACAAAGAATCGCGTGATATTTTCTTAATCAGCAACAGTAACAGTCGGTATAGTCGGTGGCGTTGTTCAACTCAATTGATTAAGCAGCCAGCCAGCTCCAGGGTCCGAGTACAACAATATAATGGTTTGTGTACGACACAGATTTCCATTTGTGCACTTACTATATACATACATATATATACTCTATATAAATTTGTTCTTATTATATTTTTTCTTTATTGAAAAAAATCTCCGGGAGCAAAGGTTTCTTGTCATTTAATGAATGGCCCATGCTTTTACTAGCTGCTCTCTTTTGGATTTGTTTTGTTACTATCAGCTGTCTTACATACATAGAAATATAAAAACAAATATATTAATATATATACATACATATGTATATATATATATTTTTTTTGGTCGAATAACTAGTGACGTGCTCGCTTTTTGCTTATATCATCAAGTCTCTCCCCAACAACCAACCAGCTCAGTTTTAAAATAAATAAATTTTTTTGTCGTTTTATTGTCAAGGTAATTTGGCAACCTTGATCTTATAGAAATATAGAGAGAGGAATAGAGAGACATGGTGAAAGAGAGACGAGAGAAAAGTTGCGATTTTGCTATGTTTATATTATTTTGTATAAATATGTATTATTATAATATACATACTAACCCACATTCACAAGGGACTCATTTTACCATTACAAATATAATCATTATCAGAACCAGTACCTAAGATCGATTTGTTAACGATGACGTTTTGCGGTTCTTATCGTTGTTTTATAATACAATTGATTGGATAAGGTTTGGAATGAGGTGTGGAAATGAGTGATACGTATGTATAGGTGGTGGGACCCGATGACGGTTCCATCACAAATAAACAAATATATATAGTATCCAAAAATTAATCATCATTATATGAACAAGTATACTTCCTATTAGAGAGAGGTAATTTTTATACTTAAACTGTTAATTTCTTATTTAATTATCTTTGAGCAAATAATAATGTCTAGACGTGATCTCATTTACACAATGGCCCCACTTAATGGTAATTCATGTTGCATAACATAATGCCAAAGATTTCTGTGGCAGCTGTACATACATATATAACTGAAATTTATCAAAACAAAAAAAAAAACCCGAATCATTTTTAATGCGAACTTTAATAGCAGGTTGCGAAAAATTGTATGTGATAATTTTGATTTGACTCTGAATTTGCCTGGATCCACCTAGTGATAGATTAATGTAGGTATTGAAAGAATGAGCCTAGTCGTCGTTTGTAATAATCCAATAAGTCGTAGAATATTCGTTCTAGAAAACAATGTTGCGACGAGTTCCTAAAACCTGGTGCTACCTGATTGCTAATGTCTGATTTCCTTTGAGATTCACACAATTAAAATATTTATTCGTCTTTTTGGAGATGTCTTTTGCATCAGGTCGTGCAAATATTTCGATACACGTTAACCATACGCAATAATATTTACAATTATGGCATAATCTTCAATTTTAGCATCGGATCACGTTGTTTTCAGCAGCTTTCTCAAAAGCGCGGGCACGTGTTATGTAGTCATCATCATCTCTTGTATGTATGTATGTACATATGTATATGAAATTGAACGGAACTTGTAAACATTTAAATATCATTTCCAACAACAACAGCACTCACTGTATGCAATTAGAAAAATATTGCTAAACAACAAAAACCCGTATCTCCAACTTTGTGTGTCTCGTTTGCACATATATGTATGTACATATACTGTAAATACATATACATATATGTACATAGAGAGCTAATGGTATCTCCCAGGCAACTGATGATCATGTTCAAAGTACAAACTTAACCAACTCCAAGCTTTCTGCAAGAAGTAGAGCAATCGCGCCACCATTGATTCGAATGGCCACCAAGTTGATCATCAAGTGATTGTCAAAGACAATCGGACAGATAGACAATTGACGATTCACAGCTTTTGAACTTATCTGTGACGAATCCGTACGATATGCAGTACGTAAATTTTGGAAACATATCCTTATTCACTAGTTAGCTAACAACCTCTATATTTGGATTGTTTTGAATTGAGTTTGAGTATGGAATCACAGATACTTTATTTTGCTTGTCACGTACATTCTTATGATCTTACAATTAGGAATACATTCCGTTGGATATCAAATATGCAACGCAAAGGGTAATCAATTTCGGCAAAGTTTATGATATAGATGATGGTAAAAAAATTGGTAGAAATTAATTTAATAAACTGCAAGAGTATACGAACTTCGTGATTATAGACATAACGATTGAGTACACTTATTAAAATAACTGGTTCTAAATACAATTTTCAAAAATTTCCTATTTTTAAAAGCTTAGACTTCGTTTTGCTTAATTATACTAACTTATACATATGCAAACGCGTTTTTAAAAACAAAAACAAAATAAATGTATATTGTATGATCGAAAAATATCGCATAATAATTATTATTCTAATCAACATCGATTGCATGTGTAAAAAGGTACTTGCACCCAATTTTTGCTGAATGGAAAATTTTTTCTAAATGTGCATGCTGATTATTGACTATATATAGCACTAGTATTTTAAACGATGTTAGACTGATGTCAGTTTCATCAATTTGCTAATTAAGACTCGATGCGCTGACTCAGCCTCACAAATACAAAAGGAAAACAAGGTCGATTTGTGAATTTTCAATGGAAGCTTATCATTTAATGGAAATATTGTTAACAAGTCTAGCTACTCCACGGGCCAAATGTTTTAGATAAAATATAATGAGTAGTTCACTTAATGACCTATGCATACCAATTGTGTGGAAGTCATACATCGTCTTATCATATTGTCTTCTATATTGTTAGATAAAAGGAGGGAAACACTTGAGAGGAAGCTGCGCCCCTATGGCACACTCTAAACAATTGTAGATATTTATCGATGTTATTTCCGTTCCAGCTACGATATGGTACATTTTGGACATGCAAACTCTTTGCGACAAGCCAAAGCACTTGGCGATAAGGTAATTGTGGGCATACACACTGACGAGGAGATCACCAAACATAAAGGACCACCAGTCTTTACCGAAGAAGAGCGTGTCAAGATGGTCAAGGGTATTAAGTGGGTGGACGAGGTTGTACTTGGTGCACCGTATGTAACCACATTGGAGGTTCTCGATCAAAATAACTGTGATTTTTGTGTGCATGGTGGTAAGTAGAGTATAAATATATGGAATCTAAATTATAGAAAAATAATTGTATTAATATTTACAGATGATATTACAATGACAGCTGAGGGCGTGGACACATATCATCTTGTCAAATCAGCCAATCGTTATAAGTAAGTTGGAATAATCATTAGATTTAGGTCAGAAGGAAGCATTTCCTACTATTTTACACATAGGCTTCTTCGCGGGTCGCATTATATATCACAAAATCAAAATTATAATAAATTGTAATATAACTCGATGTTGAACCATTGTCTTAATAATTTCCTTTTTCTTTTGCAGGGAAGTCAAACGTACAGCAGGTGTCTCCACCACCGATCTGGTTGGCCGTATGTTGCTGTTGACACGGAATCATTTTCGTCAAGGTTCTGCCGAATATGATATTGAAAAAGAAGGTAGATTTTTAGTAGTTTCCGTTCATTTAAATAATTTGTAAAAAACGTACATTTCCATATTCATATTCTTAATCGGATTCGGACCGATTCCCTGAACTCTTGCAATCACATACGAAAGTTAACTTGTTTGCTTTTGTGCCACATTTTCATTCATATGCCAAAATCTCTCTACTAACTCTTTAAAAGTTAATAACGTATTTTTCGCTTTTCCTTTTTCTTTGTTCATAACAAACATATTCAAATTGCATGCTGCGCACACAGTTCCAAGTATGAAACTAAATATAAATCTTAATGTTTGGTTAATGTAGATTAGAAATGTTTTGGACCAATCGCACGCTTAGCTTTTAGTTAATTCCTTAAAAGCTTTTAATTCCAAGACACATAGACCCGTTACTGAAAAACCTATTTCTTTGATTTATGTTGCTCTCTCTCTCTACATCTTTACTATTTCTCTTCTTTTTTTTATTTCTATGTACGCACTGTTTACCACTAACAAAAAAAAAAATACCAATAAATCTATATAAATATCTATGTAAATCCAAATCCAATCCAATCCAATCCTGTGCGTGTGCGCGCCCGCGTAACGAATCAAATGTCTGCAATCAAAAATCAAAATATAAATGTCAATTATGCTTTCTAATCTCATGTATATAAAAATCGATCAAAAAAACGCTTAAAACCAAAAAGCAAAAATTCTAAAACTACCACAACTGAACTCCCGTTTAGGTTCTTCGAATATGGGCCAAGATTCAGCTGCCAAAAGTCCCTGGACAGGCTGCAGCCAATTCTTGCCCACAACCCAAAAGATAATCCAGTTCAGTGATGGCAAATCTCCAAATCCTGGCGATAAAATCGTAAGTATATACAAATATAATATAATAATGTGTGCGACTGTATAATATTGTTATATTTTGTTAGGTTTATGTGGCTGGTGCTTTTGATCTCTTCCATGTGGGTCACTTGGATTTCCTTGAAAAAGCTAGCAAATTGGGAGACTATTTAATTGTGGGACTGCACACAGATCCTGTTGTCAACTCCTACAAGGGTAGCAATTATCCTATTATGAATCTACATGAACGCGTTCTCAGTGTGCTGGCCTGTAAGGTAAGGATTAAACTAAAAAGGCTAAAATACCTTTCCAAATGACGAAACCGAATTACATATTGGTTTTTGGATTGCTAGCTATGAAAATTCACAAAAAGATTTCTTAGTTAAAGTAATAATTAATCCCCATTTTTATTTTGCAGTTTGTGAATGAGGTGGTAATTGGTGCGCCCTACTGCGTCACCGAAGATCTACTGGATCATTTTAAAATTGATGTCGTGTGTCATGGCCGCACGCCCATTGCACTAGAAAATGGTAAAATTGATCCGTATGCCGTGCCAAAGACTCGTGCCATTTTTGAGTTAATAGATTCTGGCAATGAAATGACTACTGAGCGCATTGTGGAGCGCATTATTTCCCATCGCCTGGAATATGAACGTCGTAATCAGGCCAAGGAAACAAAAGAGATCGAGGCGTTTGAGGCACTACAGCGGCAAAAGCAAACGCAAAAAGCTGGCTAGCCAACAGCATGATCAACCGTAATCATGTTTTATTATTTATATTTCTTAAGTTCCATTTTCTATTAGTTTTGTTTTTGTTTATTTTGCATTACTCCAAATTTCTTTGCGTTTTGTTATGTTTTAAAAAGAGTTAGTCATTGCTTAATACGAAAACCAAAATAAGGGATCTGTTTCCTAGTACAATTTCAGTTAAAATCAGCAGGTCCTCAATTATATACAAAGTTTTATATATACCATATATATGTAATACCTTATACTAGTAGCATTATCATAAATCTAAATTTTATGTATCATGTAAGCTCAAAATTTGTAAATTCTACTTTATATATGTTAGAGAAGATGTAGGCGTGAGGTTCAATCACAATAAAATTGTACAAAGTATGTGTATAAAAGGAAAAACCAAAAAAAAATAATTATTTTAACGTATTGTACAATAATCGCATGGGCCTTGATTGTTGAATTTAGAATTGTTAATTTGACAATTATATTTATATCATGTGTAACTATTCTTTGAATCTATTAAAAAACCTTAAATATTTATAGATATGGATATATTACAATTGTTCTTAATACTAAATCAATATTTCGATAATTTGGCCTGTTTTTATCTAACCATGTCAAATATTATAGCAAATAAGTTGAGTTAAAATTTTTAGTTATTAACGATTCGGTGTAACTACGCTTCATCAAAAAGTTGGGATTAAAACTTCCTTATGCCTCTAATCAATAATATAATCCAATTGTCTATTTCTGTCACGCCTAATTATTTGTGCTCCTTGTAAATTAGTTTTTAGTTTCAACTAATAAATCTAAATATGTGAGCCTTTTTGTATTTATTTTCATTAGGGGGCCATGTAATCTAAATTAATTTTTAACCAGCGGTTCATCAGCGGGACAAAAAGTGAAGACGGATACTTTAACGTAGATTGATATATCTTGGCTTGAATATCTATAATCAAATCTCATGGATAAATGGTTAAAAAGCTGTTTTACCAAGGCGGGTTGTAAAATTCCATGTGTCAATAATTTAAATATTTGATTTATTTTCAAATTAAATTTGATAAATGGTAGCTTGTATTAAAACAATTATTAAGTGTTAATTAAAATTGCGTAATTTCTGTTGCTCTGAAAAAATGCGCTCCACCTCATTTATCTTTTCAAAAGCTTCATAGATATTATTTATTGCAAATTGTTTTAAACGCTCAATTTGTCTCAGCGCTTCCTCGAATGATGTTATTAAATCGGATTCCTCCTCTGAATCGCTTATTTCTACTATATCTTCCTTTGGCCTACAACCACGCAGCGTCGAATGAAACGATTTATTAACATTTTTAGCTTCTAGTGCGACATTAGCAGTTTTGGCATTAATAGACTTAAGACTTATATTGTGTCTTTTACACCATTTTTGTAACCATCCATCCGATGCCACGAACCCAGAATAATTAACTCTTTTAGCTAATTCTATTGCTTTTGCCTTAACGATTGGTCCAGTAATTTTAGCATTTTTGATTCTCATCTTTACAAACCAATCGATGCATAACTTATCAACTTGCGAGCCGCCAACTTTAAGAAATTTTCTCTTTTGCTGGATATTAACTCCGGACTGCAAGTCAGATTTAATGCGGTTTTTGTTCTTTATAATATGAGCAGCTTGCGTTTTACCAATGTTGAATCTTTAATAAGACAATAATTAACATACAATATTGTTACAATATTAAAACCACAAGAAAAATAACCTTTTTGCTATTTGCCGCACTGATAGCTTATCTAACTCTTGCACGTTGATAATATTAACTTTTTCTTTTAGCGTAAGAAATTTGTGTCGTGCCATTTTAATTTAACCAACAAGACGTTTGTAAATGAATAAACGGGAAACCCCCGATCAATTTCAAACGTAAATATGCCGTTCACCGGAAAATTCTTGGCATTCACTAAAAAGCAGATAAGTATTTTGGTTTTTTTTAGTACGACGAGAAACGTAAATGAAGCTTATTATTCACCTGACTTGGGACTTCCCTGTACCAAGTGGAAATGTTTTATAAAATCAATTTAATTATATTGTGTGAACTGAATTTTTTTTTGATAAATTCAAACAAAATTGATTGACTCAACATACATATGCATACAAAGGTCCCACAATCGTCAAAAATGTAAAATGACGCGCTAAGCCATTTTGCAAGGGTGTAGAAACTTCGGCACTGTCGTAGTTAACCCAGTCCAATAACCGGTATGAATATAGGTACATACATATGTATATACATTGTATTTTAGCAATTAATCATAGATTACACACACATTGTAAAAGGAAATTGTCTATCTTTTCATATTTAATACTACAACGATATATGTACATTGTACAACCTTCGCAATAAATGTTTTTTCAGACATAAAAAACACTACGAAATCATTGTAAACACCCACCCTTAAAGTTGGCAACACATTTCAGAAATATTTTTACACATGCGCATCACTACAATTCCCAACTGGTTTTAGCATTTTCTTCATTGAGACGCATGTGATTTCCCTAGTCTAGTTATCGCTTCTCGGCCTTATGGCTAAGATCAAAGTGTAGTATCTGTTCTTATCAGCTTAACATCTGATAGTTTCTCCATTGGAGAACAACAAATGTTAAACTGATTTTTGGAATTAGACGGAGTGCTAGGGGCTTGCTCCACCTCTGTCGCGGGTTGGCCCGGTATTGCAGTACCGCCGGGATTTCGGCCCAACTAAATAATACATTTAAACTACGGTCATAGGTCTGGAACAATTATTGTTCATTGGAGAAAAGTCCTAACACTATTTGTGAGACTTCTTTTTCATTTTATTCCATGAAAGTTACTGCTGCATTTTTAGTGGAGATTGTGTGTTATTTCAGTATCTCCGATCACATTCTTCTACTATTTGGCTACGCCGCAATTTTGCGGTTAACTTAAGCCTCTACTTGCCTAACAGTCAAAAATTTAATGAGTGGCACTTTGTTTCCAATGTTTTTATTTTAGTCGTACATTTATTTCGATTATTCACCTATTATTAAATACAGTTTGGTTTTGAATGCTTTATGCTTTTCGTTTTCATCATACAACTTTTTAAATTCTGCCTCATTACGCTGCCTTTTCAAGGTCGCGCCGATCATTGTTGGCCATATTTTCATTCTGTTATTACTATTTTAACAAACAAAAATGTATTATTATATTTATATGTTAAATAAATCCAAACGGAAATAACCAAAAATTGAAATCGAATCGAAAAATGTTCAGCAATTACGATACGTCGATATACTTTTCTCCATATTTTTGGATTTTTGGAAACAATCTTAATGTGGCTCTGTTACTGATTAACCTTTTCTGTCTAACTACTAAATAATTACTAACTGGTAAATAGCTGCGCTAAGTTTTGGTTTCTGTCCTTTGGCCATTGTCATGAATGCCCAACTTTGGTTCTTATTAGTGTTTTAACGGAGTGATAGAAAGATTTTCTTGTGATGTGTTTAACGTATACAATGCACTATAAATAAAGTTAGACTGTGTATATTCTTAAAGCGAAAGGACGTGAATGGACAAAGGCTGAGAGTTTAGACAACCACAGCACCAGCCTCAGAACGGCTTACTGGTAAGTCGGGACAATTCTTCCATGTGTCTGATAGAGGGTCATAGCATTCTACAGCGTTTATAGTGACTTGAGCCCGGTAAAAGTTCACCTCGCAGGGCTGCAATGTTATAAAGTTATACAAAATATTTAATGTAGATTTATAAGTCATTATTACCTGGTCGCCTCCAGCTACATATAGTAAACCATCTGCTGCTGCCACTGCAGGTATGGCTCTAGGCACGTTTAATGCACAAACCGTTGACCACTTATCATCATCGAAGCTATAACGCTCTACAGAGCTTAAAATATCTTGACTAATACTACTGCCGCCCACTACATACAAGTAGCGATCTAGTACGGCCACACCCATTTGACACCGAGCTGTTTGCATGCGCGCCAATTGTGTCCACTCTTTGGTGACGGGATTGTAGCTGCAATTAAAAACAATAATTAAAATTCTTTGGTTTGTAAATACTAAGCAGCATAAGAACCTTATTAAATCCGGCAAGTGTCTGGTAGTTGTTGTACATCCACCAACAATGTAGATCAGTCCCTCAAAACTGACCACACCCATACTGAAGCGAGGTTCTGGCATACTGCCAATTAGCTTCCAAAGATCTTTCTCTGGATCATAGCATTCCATCGTTTCGCCGATATCATCGCCTATCCAGCCTCCAACTGCAAACAGATTTCCGCCCATGGTACATAGTCCAAATTCACAGCGTGGCACAATCATTGGTGCAATAGGTTGCCACACGTCGTTCTGAGGATCATAGACTTCTCCGTTGGCCAGAATCTGAGAGCCACGTTCTCCGCCCACAACATAGATTTTTCCATTTAAAGCCGATACGCCAGGCAAAATTCGTCCCACCTCCATAGGTGCCGTTTCAGTCCATTCACGCCGGAATATATCAAATTTGGCCACCGTCTCGAAAGTGCAATCAGCTGAATTCCAAGTTCGAGGAGTATCACGATGCGATCCGCCAATTATATAAATATTTTTTTTCGCCAATTGACGAGGACACACTCGCAATGGCACAAGCTGGCCACGTTTAGAGGCAATGTCTCGGCAAATGGAGCGCAAGGCTATTTTGACGGACATGTCGCGACAATCATCTTTGAGAGCCTTGTCGATGACTTTCACTGGGACGAGAGCCATACGGACATGGGAAAGGATGTCAAAGACGTAACAACGACGCTGAGTTACATCATGTTTGATCCAACGTAGTGCGGCCTGGAACACTTGAGATTCGGAATCCACTCGCAACATTTCAGAGTTGAGAAGCTGCGACAACAGAGATTGTGGAGTTTCCAGAAATTCATCCTCAAGGGTGATCTAGAAGTAACATAACAAAACACATCAAGCAAATAGGATAAAGTCTTTATTGAACATGCATTTTTTAGTTGGGCCGAAATCCCGGCGGTACTGCAATACCGGGCCAACCCGCGACAGAGGTGGAGCAAGCCCCTAGCACTCCGTCTAATTCCAAAAATCAGTTTAACATTTGTTGTTCTCCAATGGAGAAACTATCAGATGTTAAGCTGATAAGAACAGATACTACACTTTGATCTTAGCCATAAGGCCGAGAAGCGATAACTAGACTAGGAAAATCTAATAGCTCTTTAAAAAAAATGCTAAAACCAATTGGGAATTTTTAGTTGTGAATTTCAAACAATTATGTTGCCTACTTTTCAAAAATACACACATAAGTATGTTCAAACTACCCTTATTCAAGTACCTCACTTTTTGTTAATTTTAGCCATTCGAATTCCCAACTGGTTTAAGCACTGCGTTTGTCGAGAGTCTCTAGCTTCAAGCGATGGGCACTCTGGCTTCTCTTCAGTTGTCGAATAAATCTTTCGCCTTTTACTAAAGATTTCCGTGGAGAGGAGCACTCTAATGAGTCTAAAAAGAATTTTTAGTCGTGCCTGGTGGCTTAGGTTGCCGGGCCAATTATAAATAAATATAAAGATCTTCCTATAATAATTAAAGTATAAATCTCACATTTAGAACTTCAAAGAATGCAGTTTTTTAATCGGACCATTTAAATTCCTCTTGTTATGGACTATGAACTTCATCTTTTTCCAAGTCCCACTAAAGTTACGGCGACTTTATATTGTATTCAGTTGTCTTTAATTGAGTAAGATTGATGTGAGAATATCTATTGAACTTTGCAGTCTGCTGCATAGCAGATGCAGATCTTAACTTTAGGAACATGACGTTGATAAATTCAATTTAAGGGTTTCCGTAGTGTAGTGGTTATCACGTGTGCTTCACACGCACAAGGCCCCCGGTTCGATCCCGGGCGGAAACAATGTTTAGTGTAGCGCAGTTTGCGCAAGAAGCATTAACTTCCTTTTTTTTAGTTACTTACCGCTGGAAAATTGGCGTGAACAAAGTTGATTGCACTCTTAGCTAATGATTCGCAATTGTGCGCTTCGGCAAATCGTAAAATACCCAAGGCATTAGTGGCATGTAGCTCGCGGCAAAGAAACTCGCAGCAACCATCGACAACCTCGTTTAGTTGAAGCATATCGGCGGCAGCTAAAAGTTCTTGGACATTCGACTAGAGGAAAAATTAATTTTAATTATTAAGGAGTATTTGACTATTGATAATATACAATAATTCAATAATTTAAAATTACATTATCACTGGAGCACAATTGGTTTTCTTTGGTAGGATACATAAGTCTTACAAATTTGGATCAGTTTTGTTTTCTTATATATTCACATTTCGAAATATCGTAATATTCATTTATCAATAATCCTATAAGGACAAATCTTTACCCACCTGTGTTATTTCACAGCGTCCCGTGTAGATAAAATCAAGGAGTATACGCAGTATGTCCCCATCAATGGTATGCAACACCACAGATTTCTGTTTGACTTCATTTAGACCCAATTCGGGTCGAAACATTGCCTCAAAATAGGCACTTGCAGCACTTAATACAGCTCTGTGGGCATTGAAAGTGGCCTCACCGGCAATAATTTCCACATCACAGAAACGTGATTGTTCCCTTAGCTGATTTAGATTAGACAGGACTTTAAAAGGATATTGGGCATTGCAATATGAGGGACGATTTGTGCGTTGTGTGTTCGAGGAGACAGAAGTGTTGGCAGCAATTGCTCCTCCTCCGACACCTGAAGAGCCTAATCCAGTAAAGAAATCGGCATCGTTGGTGGGTTGGGCATTTGTTGGATTTGTCGTTGGATTGCCATTATTGTGGCAATTCGCATTGTATTCGTGGTGGTGTATCGAGTAAGTTTTTAACGGTGGCATTTCGTGAATTTTCCTTTATGAATTTGCTTTGTTGGCTATTAAATGCACTTGTTCTGTTTTTGGTGGTGGTGCTTCGATTGGTGGCAGTTGACCAATTACAATTCTTAATTAAACTTAATTGCTGCACTCTGCACCAGTTAGCTGTGCCTTGTTGTTGTCGTAGTTAGGTTCATTCTTCATTAACAAAAAAAAATCACAAACACGAACACACGCTAATACACACAACGAAAAAATTTACGTACGCCCACACCCACATCCACATACAGGTTACTTTGCTTGATTAAAGTATATGTAATTTAATATTTGCTCTGTCTATGCTAACTAACATTAAAAATCAACCTTACAATTATAAACTGGACATAGTTTGGCTCTTTTCCGTGGCTTTTCAATGTCCTCTGTTTCGCTAGATTGTGTGTGTGTGCGTGCAACGTTAGAGCTGTTAATTCATCGGTAATGCTATCGATTGCACATTTCTCATCACTACAACGGTCCACTAATCCGACCGTTAAGTTTTAAAGCACATGCGATATTTTCTAATTAAATCAACTAAATCATCATTACTCAAAATAACTAAGACACTGATTTATTTCAAACGATTTAAAACTGTTAAGTGTCATCAGTTTTTATATATAGCTTTCATTCGTTTTTTTGTAAAGTGTGACCGCAACTTAAAGTGAGACAAAAATATCTAATTTTGAGTAGGATGGACAATGGCTCCAGGAAATGTTACAATTTTGACAAGATATTTTTACAAAAGTTTTTTACATTTTTTTTCATATCGTATTTGGTTAAAGTGGAAGACACTTTTAAAACCAAGTAAATTAAGTAAATTTTATGTTTGAAATTATATGGCGCGGCTATATTTATTTTATTTGGCCACATTTTGCAAGTGGTAAACGAAAACGATTATCGATAGATGATCTAACTGTTGTTTCTGTTGTCGTTATTTAATTATTTGTCTTTATTCTTAAAAATGCTTTTAAGAAATTTGCTGAACAAACCATTTCACATATTTTGTCGTCGCTGGGCCAGCAGTGATCCGCTGAGTTTCCAGAACGAAAAGCTGCAGTCATATCTAGAGAGCCTGCGGCAAGAGTATTATGATTTGCGAGTAAATTCTGCCGGTAATAGCAACTCTTACGCCCGTCTTTCTCAATTGGAGGGGGTGGTCAATGCCATCGAACAGAGACGTGTTCTTCAGCGTAATCTAACTAGCAAGCAGGATCTAGATCTGGAAAAGGATGAAGATATGCGAAAACTCATGGAAGAGGAGAACGAGGTCTATTCGGATCTATTAGTCAAACAAGAAAAAACGATGATGCAGGAGTTGTTGACTCTAGCCGATGATGAAGTTTATCCGTCGCTTTTGTTTGGAGTGAACGCTGGAGCTGGTGGTCAGGAGGCTATGCTTTTTGCCCAGGAGCTGTATGAGATGTATACAAAATATTTTGACCACATGGGCTGGGACTATGAGGAATTTGCTCACGAAACCACGGATATAGGTGGCCTGAGACATGCAAATTTATTAATTAATGACCAGGATGCGTACAATTGGCTTCGATACGAAGCGGGAGTTCATCGAGTACAGCGAGTTCCGGCCACAGAAAAGTCTGGCAGGATTCACACAAGCACAGCCTCTATAACTGTTATACCCAAACCGGCAGATGTGCAAATACACATAGCCGAGAAGGATTTGCGCATTGAAACGAAGCGTGCAAGTGGAGCCGGTGGTCAACACGTAAATACCACTGATTCTGCGGTTAGAATTGTACATTTAAAAACAGGATTAGCCGTTGAAGCGCAATCAGAACGGTCGCAACTTAAAAATCGCGAACTCGCTATGAAACGCCTTCAGGCTCGATTGATGCAGCAGGAATTGGAAAGCTCAGAGGCCACAAAATTGGCTACCAAAAAGGCCCAGCAGGGCAGTCTTAATCGAAATGAAAAGATTCGTACTTACAATTTTGTCCAAGATCGGATAACAGATCATAGGATACAAAACGGCACACTACATAATCTTAACGGATTTCTGCAGGGTGGTGAACAATTGGGTGGATTAATTGAAAAGTTGCAATTCGAGCAACGCAAAACACGTCTGGTAGAAATTCTGGAAGCTTGGCAAGCATCGCAGGAAGATGCTACCAAAAGTCAAAAGAGTTAACTATGTATAATAAAAAAACCAATTATCTCTTTTAGGCTAGCAATTTGTTAAAATAAATTTTGAACTTTGTTAAAAAATTTTGAATTGGGTCCGAATCATTTTACAATTTAACAATCCATTGATACTAAGGTACACCCGTCGATGTACCTCCGATCATCCGGTTTGCAATATATTACACTTAACATGCGTGGCCTAGTTAATCTTAACAAACTGAGTTTGAAAGACTATTAATTTCTTTTTGTGAAGATGGTTTGTACTTGTCAGAAACAGTTTCAAAATACATAGACTTTTCAGATTTTAAAAATTTCTTTTTATTACAGTTGGTCTAATTTTAAACTTTGTGCGACTTGAGGAATTTTTGTATTATCAACAAACTCTCGCCCAATCTGCCGCACTGCCAATATGTAAAAGATGCTCCTTTACGGCGGCTTCTAAAATATCCCGTATCTCCCTGCAGCCAGCCATGGCCGTCTCAATTACAGTCTCTAAGTGATCAATATGAAAACGCTCGCTCATTTCTAGGAATGCAATTTTCTCAGATGTTGGAAGTGCAGCAACAGTCAGTTTGGGTCCACCTGAGACTTCTTCGATTTGAGAAATATCCGTTAGCGGTATATTTGACTTGCTAAGTGATGCTGTACAGGCCACAATGAATTCATTGAGACAAATGCCAGCATCAATCAGAGCCAATGTGGCTGCATTTAGGGCCACCGCATAGTTAGCTCCATCCGCCTGCAGAACTTCCACATAGACATCGATTTGCGAACGCGGGTAAAGTTCAGATTTTATGGCGGCACTCAATGCTTGTTGCAGATACATTTTGAACTCTTGCGACTTGCGGTCTCCTCGAGGCCGATTCTTACGTTCCGCTGTAGAGAAGGTAGCCTGACTGTATTGGCAATTAATAATAACATCGTTCGACTCCGACGTCTTGCCCTTGTTTTTAGCCTGGTGTGGACCATAGACCGCGGCCAGTACTTTTGTATTTCCTTGCTCCATATAAGCGCTGCCATCGGGTTGTCTATAATATGAATTGATTAACAAATGCTCAATCTTTAATGCTGTAATACTCACTCAAAAACACCCAATTTACATTTGATGTGGCGCAGTTCATGTGGTCGTCGGCCATCCAAGCGCAGTCCCTGCTCGCTAAGTAGCTCAAAATTAGCAGCCATTTATTATTTATTTGTTTTTTTAAACAACTGTTAATAATAATAACAAAATATAAGCAATGCACGTGTAGGGGAATTGTTTACAATTTGCACTAGATAATCGGGTTGCCGACACAAATATAAAGTTGCTTTGCAACACTAGATTACAGGGTGTCTATCCATATGTAGCACTGCATGGTATATAATACTTATTTCTTATTACACTATTGCCTTTATTAAGTTGATGTTATAAGTTCCAGTATGTTGATGTGACTTGATTTTGCATTATTAATATATACGATTTTATTAAAGTTTAATTTGAGCTGATAGCCCTGTACCTGGTGGACATATTCTGTTATTTAACAGCTGTAATCGACATTTTTAAAAAATATACTTAAAGAGGAGCGAAACTGCTGGGACGACTCACGAAAGAGCATCGCGAGTGTTTTGTTGTTGGTATTAGCATTTTTCTATTTTTGTTTTTCTTTATTGCCGAAAAATTAATTTACAAAAAATAAAAGGTTCGGTTAAACTTCTGGAAAAATAGGATGTGAAATAATAATTTTATCGCTTTCAAGGAACGGGAACTTATTGCGGCAACCCACGCACATAAAAAGAAATCTGTCATTAGACCAGCCACTGCAATAATACAATTCTCAGATGATACAATAATAAAACTTAACCAAGAAAATCAGATAGTAATTAATGCCATTTCAAATAATGGAACCTATTTTTCTAAACTGAACGAATTGTGAATCTATTCAACAGAATAAATATAATTTGCACATACAATAATATATATGTATATAGTGCTGAAGAAAAAAATACATACATACGATATACAGTTTAACAATTTGAAGTTTTATTATTTATCGCGTTCCACAGACTAATTGAATCAAATTCTATTATTTTTTCCATACCTCTTTTTGTGTTAGCGTGCTTCTTGCGGAATCCCAATATTACATATATTTTCCCAATACCTATGAAAAAACTATATAAAGCAATAATTGAATTAAAACACAAATAATTTTCTAGAGCTTAGCTCAGTTGTAATACATCATGTCTAAATCAAGTGCAGGTGAGTAGATCAAAAAATTTATTCTCAAATTCTCACTTGCTTGAGATTTCATTCTAATCAGACATCACTAAAATATAAATAAAAATTTATTTATATACAGCACGCTGGGTCAAATTCTTTAATGCGGCAGGAATACCATCACCGGCTGCCGCTGGATACGCCCACATCTTTGTGGAGAATCGCATTCAGGATGACATGCTTTTGGATTTGAATAAGGAATACTTGCGTGAGATGGGCATAACCCTAATGGGGGATATAATAGCCATATTGCGGCATTCAAAAAGCGTTAGTGATCAACTGGCTAGGGATCAAGTGCTTACGCCAGAAATAAAAAAACTTACTACAAGTTCACCAGCTCGAACTCAAATAAAGTCAGTGGCGGCAGCATCGTTAACGACTATTAAATTACCAGCCCCGGCACCAACAAAACCAGCCAGACGAGTCTTGCCCGAACATGAGGGTAAATATAAGGTTACCTTGCCCACAGGAACCACCGAAAGAAGCAAACAGATATTGGCCAAACGAGAGAAACGTAAGATAAACTTTTAGCAAATATTAATAATTTTGTTATTTATAAAATAATTTCATCTTGCATATCCTTTAGTATATTCAGATCGGGTAAGCAGCTCAAGGAAATCTGACATATTTTCGCGTCTGCAAAAAACCGTCGTTAGTGAAGATGATGCCCAAGAGGGCATTGTATCCAGTTCAGTGGTTCACACTAGCTCGGCCACTAGTGTTGTAAAGAAAGCGGCAGCCACTTCTAGTAACAGTTCAGTCTTTGCTCGTCTTGGTGGCAAGAATATTGAATCTAAGCAACAGCAACAACAGTCCCTAACTAAGGAAATTAAGTCTATATTAAAGAATACAAAACGACCGAGTAGTGGCATTGCAGGAGCAGGAGTCACCAAGAATTCTCCAATTGTTAAGGCCAAAAATATTGCACAAAAAGTAATGCTGGTCCATAAAGTGCCCCTAAAAAAAGGGGACGGTGATAGCGATGACGATTATAGTAATGACAGCATGGATGAACAGAATTTCTTTTGTAATGATGGAGAGTCTGATTACAGTGATGGTGATGTGAATATGCAAGCGGCGCCTACTGAAAAAATTGTAAAGTTTGCCTCGACCGCTGAGGTGAGAGAAATTGTTCCGGAAGTTTCTTGGAAATCGCGAGATAAAAATTTTGCCCACAATATCAAAGCCCGCTTGGGTAAAGGTAACCCACTTAATTAATAGTATAATTAAAGTTACAATTCATTGACAAAATTTTTATTTTAGTGTCGAAACTCCATGCCACGCGGAAAACCTACAATATGAAGGCCTCAACTTCGCAGAAAAGTAATCCAGTCAATCGCCTTAGTCCCGTGAAGGGCAAGGCTATACGTTTGCGTAGCGATGAGTTCTTCACCCGCCAGGATACTCTCCCCGTACACAAAAGATTGGGAAGCTCTGGTTCGGGAAATCATGGTGGCGGTTCCGCTAATGTTTCAGCCCCCCGTGATACACAAAAGAAGTATGTTGCTCCTCGACGTCATTCCAGCATGAATGCTGGACAGAATCGTAAGCCGCACGGTCAATCGGGTTCAGTTTTTGATCGTTTGGGCTTTAATAATTCAATGTAGTCGAACAGTTTTCTTGAAAATAATGAAGAAAATTGCGTTAAGTTAATGTTATTAAGCTTTTAGTTTGACTTTAAAATTAAATATTTGCAATTCAAAACAAAGACAAATTTTAAAAACGACTTTAAATGAGGCAGAAATTACACATTTTGATATCATTAGCAAAAATATATAAATATATAAAGTAGATAATTTATGCATAGTAAAACAGAATTGATCACTATAATTGATCCAAGATAGCAAACTAATAAAGAAGTGCATATAAGGGATAGGGAGAAGGGTTTTTGAAAGTGCTTGTTCTCATATTCTCAATCAGCAAGAAAAGTAATGCATGAAAGATGGAAAGAATCTTTAAAACTATAAGGGATCTTTAAACCATTCGGGGTTAACCAATTATTAAATTAATGAACACAACAAATATTTTTGGTTAATACTTAAAAATTATTTTATTCATTTTGATTTCTATATATAGTAATATGTGTGCATGTATATACAATATAATTAAATTAAGGGGAAATAGTTATTTGGTTTAATATCAGTTTTGTACAATCATCATGGGGTCACTTAGAGGTCTATATCACTGGTTGCTAGGCAAAACATAAATCACGCATTTATCCACTCTCTTTTTTTGCTGTATTAAGCTTCCTTTATGTCATTCTGGTATATGTTTATTATTCTCTTGGTTATTACTGCTGCAGCAGTGATTGTAGGGCCTGACGCCATTCCAATGGCCAAGTGTTGGCATCGGGATTGATGCTTAAAAGTTGGCGCATTTGAAGCACAGCTCTCTGCTTCTGGAGCATATACGAGTAGGCTTGATGATTGATTGGGGTGCCAGTGCCTAGATAGCACTGCTGATAATGTTGCTGGTGAGGAAGCTGCAGCTGGGGTGGGGTTGTAGGTGGTGTTGGTGGTAATTGGTGTGGTGTATGAGTTTGCTCTTGCCGCTGTTGCAGATCCTGGCGGCGTTTCCTTGGTGTATTCTCATTCAATGCATATGGGCGAAACAGTGGAGTAGGTGTAACTTCCTTACTTGTTTTTTTGCCAAATTTTTTGTGAGTATAGTTGATAGCTTCGAATTTCTTGTGATTATAATGGATAGCCTCCACTTCGTTCTCTTGGTAGTCCACATTTGAAGGAGCCATTATGAATATTGTAGTTTTTTGGAATAGTTTTTAAGTTATAGTAGTTTCTTAACGATGTTGCTCTGTTGGTAAGTCGAGTTGAACTGTGATTCAGGCAAATGCGCAACCTGGTTTTTATACTTGCAGGCGATCTTTACCTGCTGCTGCAAGAAGAGCATTGGGATGCTCATTAAGGTTCGACCGTGTCTCTTCTGTTTTTATGGGAAAATCTTGTTTGACAATAGAAAGGATTCCCTACCTGATGTTACGAGCAGGTCTACCTGATAAGTCCTTTGTAATTAATTTTTCATTTGCCAGCTCTTGCCACTCGCACCTTCTTTTTTCTTCTATCTCTTCTATTTTAAGCATTTTCTTGGTATTTGTCGTCTACCTCAATAGACATTTTCTCTAGAAGAATCTCGATTGTCATACCTATGTACCCAGGTCAGCGCCTGCGCTTTGCTTTTCTTTGATGTTCCAGTGTGTGTTCATGTTCTTTATGCTCCTTCTTTTGTGATTTTTTTGGTTTCTTATCGTTGTCTTACCGCTAATCTGGCTCATTAAGTTCCTTGCAGCCGAGTTGGCTTAGTCACAATGGCTATTGAATGGAAATTCATTTGGGATTTTCCCGAAATCATGCCACAGCGTCAGCGTTGCGTGCGTCTCTGCATTTCATTTTCAATTTAGATCTTTGCATTAACATGCTTCACGTCATCGTAGACAATTTATTGATGTTACTCGTGATGCGATGAAACACGAAGATAATCATACAAATCGAAGACTGAAAAATTTCAAGATGATCGCAGCAAAAGATACAGAAGAAAAATTTAGATTAAATTTAGTGAAAACATCATGAAAATGGAAATTATACTCGAGAGGAATTTCTTGACTTGTCATGTTATTTGTAACTTCCAGTGAAGTCAAAATTATCCAGTCATTTCTATTGACTGTTGTTGTATTATAAACTAGAATCTAATACACAGAAGTACAACTTCATCCGTAATGTCGTTTATTTAGATAATCTGGTAAAGGATTTAAAAATATATTGCATAAAATTTATTAAGTAACAACGAATTTGGCCCCTTTTTAATCCTGCATGTCAAAAAGTACAGTAGAAAAATGATTAATTTATCCGGCTTTTATCCGTTGCCGCGCTCTTTTGCGATGTTTTATTAGAGATAAAACTTTATTTTGGTAAAAATGCAATCCTAATTTTGGAATTTGGTACAAACTCGACATTAGTTTGGAAATGTTTTCCATGTCATAAGAATATTTTCACAACTTTTGTTCATCCGAAAACAGGCGGGATAAGTTTAATTTGGTTATAAGCAAACAATTAATCCATTGAGAAAAATATAATATATATAAAAAAAATATAATTTTTCTAAAACTAAAGTTAGTGAAAAAACGTTATCAATTGTTATGTCGACTTTCTCACATTTTTCACATTTCACATTTGGAGAATGAAATGGTTCCAAGAACACCTTTCATACTGATGCAACACTTCCTGGTAGGTGATTCCTTCAATAAGGTCATTCCCCCAAATAGAGAAGACAATCGATCATTGTGTACACATAACAATATACCAATCCTTAACTGTAATACTTTAGTTAAAGAAATCGGTAACAGTTTTCTATCAGGCTTATTGACTTGAGGGCTGGCACTCAGACACAGACTCCGAGTGCGGTTCAAGCCCACCTCAAGTAAATCCGCTTAGGACACTGAAACAGCATAAATCAATGAACAATGGCAGACATATTGAATGAAAAAAGGAAAATAAAAACAGCCGACATAATGCCCGAAACGAACAGCAATTGGTGGCTGGAGAAGAAAATTCAGAGTTTAGAAAACACCTTATGAAAGACAAATTTTCAGCTGGCATCCGAGACTGAAAATGTGAACTGAAGTCATAAAAATGGTTTGAGAGCGCCAGGATTACATACAATGGCTAGTTCTGGTCTTTTTCTTCTCTAAAAAAAAAACAACAAAAACAACACCAACGACAGGTAATTCCAAAGAAAATCGCGTCTCAAGATGTAAACAGGACGCACACAAAAGGACAACTGGTTTATGACACCCTTGTAAAGGATGAACCATGTATACCAGCCGCTTGCGGATTAAAAGACGACCAACTACCTAACCGTTCTGACCTACCTGACATTAAGTGAATGAAGTGTGTTGGGGAAATACCCGAAAAATATACAAAAACCCATGAAATCCAAAAGGATTAAAATGGGAATATCTGGGCTGTGTGATTGTCTGATTACCTAATGTTGCATAAAAGATTCCGATACGTGGAGGTGTCAGCACAGTCGTTTTAAAGACATCAAAGCTTAAGGATCATCATTATTATAATCATCACCGAATATGGACTGTTATTCGCATACAAAGTTCTCCGGAGTTCTGAAGCGCAAACGGAGTCAAAATGAGGAATCTGAAGATGAAGATGTTCCATTCGTCTTGGAGGAAGACCGTCAATATAATCAGCCATTGCCCAAGCGCCAGAGACAGCTCTTTCGTCCTTGGTTAGATAATGACAACGAGAGACAGGAGAGGGTGTCGTCTCCAGTGGCAGTTACTAACTCCAGCTCCAGCAACACTGCCATCACTTATCATGCCAATATGGTAAGAGCCCACAATTCGTCACGTCAAAGGAGTCCCCAGGAGCAAATGCGTCGTGATCGCAATACTTTGGCCAGTCTGCGTCATCGCCGCACCAAACAACAGCAACAGCTGCAGTTGGAACAGCAATATGCGGCTTATCGTAGCCAACATGAGGTCAATCTTGAACAACAAATCCGTTTGAGCTTGTACTATGTACGATTCCTGCAACAGACCTTGGCACAAAGTCATCCCATTGATTCTTTGGATCTGAAAGGTGTTCCCCAGCAAATATCACAACAGAAGCGTTCTCTACAAAAATCTTAGTTTAAAAAGATATTTCAAAACAAATTGTAATTATTTATTATTATCTTTGTATATATTTCTATAGACTTACAATAAATTACAAAATGAAATTGTTAAACAATTTATTTAAATTTTTTATTGGGCTCGGGTTTTAATAATGTGAGAAGGATCAGAAGAATATCTTTATATAAATATATATTTGAAGCTTCTAATAGAAACCAATCAGTTTCTAAATTATTTTTTATGATTTAAACATAGAACATTCTATTAAATATAATTATATAGAAAATTATACATCATAAAAAATAACTAGTTAAATTCTTCTGGTCACAATATAGTCATTCACTTTCAATAGTTAGAAATTACGTGGAACAACTGATATAGGAGATCGATATAGTGATTTATAGGTTTAGTTCTTTAAAAAAGTTGACTGACAGAAAAAGTAGACGGGCTATGCCGCAATTCGAATACCCTTGCAACTGTTTTTTAAAAAATATATTTTTAATTTTTTAGTAGAACCATTAGCAAGTGAGTAAAACTAGTTTATCATAATTATGAATATAATAAATAAAGGTTTTTTATACTAAACATTTTCTTGTCCGATTGTTTCTATGGAAACTATAGAATATAATCGATGATATATTATAACCTAACAAAGATATTTATTTATAAATTGATAAACACCAAATATCATGAAATTCGCTTCTTGTTTATTTTTTTCTTTTTCGAGGATAACTCGTTCAAAGCGCAGTACGTTAAAGTTGTCCAAGTGACACCAGGACAGTGTCTGCCACGCGGGTATCCTAGCAAAAAGCATGCGAAAACCAAGTCTAAATGCAACTTAAATAATATTTAGAACCAACTACAAGATAGATAGTTGAGAAAAAAAGTTTTTAAGCTTACGAAAAGAGATCTCTGATCTGATTGCAGGATAAACCCAGTTGCAGTCGGAACTAAGAACTCGAAAAGGTTCATGTAAAGTAGAGATAGAAATAGTTATCTAAAACTATATATTGTTAAACGATTGTTCCTATGTAATATAGTCATCTGATCAGGATGATTTTTAGATATACAATGCCTGCAGAAAGTATCCTATGTGGAAAATTTAAGCACTGTAGCTTTAAGGGTCTCGGAGGAGATGCTGGACGGGGATATATCAACACAGTTGATTATGGTGATAAAGATATATACATATATATATATACTTTATATAGTCCGAGATGCTTCCTTTTATCCATTGCAAACTGCTGACTAAAATTGTATCATTTTGACAGAGGTAGAAATGTTGCTAATTAATTTATCCTTTAAAAATATTTTTTTTAGATAAATTACGTGTTATAGTTTTTTTTACAGTTACTTAACAGTTATATATATTAACATATATACTTTTATTCAATTAAAAACATTTATTATAAATTTCTAATTTTTAATCGATTCAATTCTAACCTCTAATTAATAGCAATGGGTACAATTATAGAATTATTGTGCTCTTGTAGGTATATAATTGTAGTTGCTCTTTTTAATTGGATTAATAATTTTCCAGTTGAAGCTCAATAATGGTCTATTCACTAACCAGTTTTCCATCTATTGGTAGTAGAATTTTCTAATACTTGTTTATCGTGACTTTTTTTATCTTTATCAATTTGCATTAGAATTACTTCATAGGTATTGTGGAAAGTAATTACCGAATGTCCACTTAGCTTTAGCTATATAATAAATTATTATTTAAATATATAAAATATACATTTCCCTTATTTATTAGTATCTAATTTAAACATTGACCTTACCTAATGGAACCCATTTATCAGAGTGACATTGCATTCTATATTAGTATAATCAGTCAGTTTAGTTAATTTTATGTAAATATATATATATTAAATTTATGGGAGAATCCGCATTCTATAAATTCCATTTGGTTATTGTCTATAATAATTGTTTTAAGGTGTAAATTGTTATTAGAGCAAAGCAAAAATTAGATCCGGCTGAATGGAATCATTGTTATAAAATAACTAAAGATTAAGATAGTGTGGTATATTGGTCAATGTTTAACAAAAGACGGCAATAATTTAAAAATTTCCAGCTAAATAGAAAAAGAAAGATCATTTTTAAAATCTTCCCTTAAATGCGGTAGGACAATTTTGATTTTTTATAACCCTAAGAACTTCCAAGAAATTTTCGAGAAAAAAAGGGCAAGCCAAGTGTCAGGGAGTTTGGGACCACCCGCAACAAATGGCGTCAAGTAGGTCAATAAAATTCAATACCAATCTTTAAGTGCTGTGCATCTTGTGGAGTATTTTCCAGTTCCGGTAGAAATATTTGGTTGCTTATGCAGGATTAACGGTACAGGTAATAACTGAACAGGCTAATTAGTGAATAGCGGAGCAGGTCATAAAAATTGATGGATTACCTATATTAGGTAATAAAGATCTTTGTTAATCCGTTTGTTGACAGGGGGAAAAAAAGGTATATGCATAGCTACCTGATTTGGGTGGTTGGGTGGTGGTACCTAGGAATATGCATATCCATGACATATAAACAGGATATCAGACATCAATTTAGACATTCAGACAACAAACGTCAAGCGAGCAACATCATCATGGAGAATATTAACATTATTAAGTCCGATTCATATGCCCATAAGAAATTTTCTGCAAATAAACGTAAACGTGATACGGATAATGAATTGGAGCAGAACAAGGAGAATCAACTACCACAAGGATTAGAAACATCATCTTCAAAACGTCGCCAACTTAAAAGCTTCTTTCGTCCATGGCTGGATAACGAGCAGAGTCAAGAGATGTTAATGCCACCACCACCACCGCCACCACCGAAAAGCACTTCGATTCCAGTCAGTCAGTATCATGCCAATATGGTGCGCCATTCAACAAGCACACGACAACGCAGCCCCAAGGAGCAAGAGCGCCGAGATCGTAATACTTTAGCCTGTCTACTCAATCGTCGGGCCAAGCAGGCCGAAGAACAATGCCTTCGGCAGCAATATGAACAGTATCGTACCCAGCAATCAGCCATATTGGAGCAACAAGTTCGACTTAGTCTCTACTATCGCCAATTATTGCAGCAGGCAGTCTTTCAGCCAAGCGTGGCCGCTCCTGAATGCATGTCCCTTCCCAAGCAGCAGCAAGAGTTCCTCCAGCAAATGTCCTTATCCCAGCAAATGCTCATGTTCGGTGGACTACGATGAAGAAGAAAATGTAGGAAAATTGACCAGTGGCATTTATTATTGACTATGACAGCCCTCAATTGTGATTTTAGTTTGCTAAGCACTTATTTATTTATATTAATATTATATACAATATAACATCTATATATAAGGAATAAAAATCACGACGAAAATTACATAAAATTGAATGTTTTTATTTATTATAAAACAAAAAAGAAACTTTTTCACAATTCGATACAGGTTTTCCAGGAATAACACTTAAAGACGTTGATCTATTTGATTGATAGCCATTTAATGAGAACTATGTATAAATATTTATATGGCGCAAATTAAAAAACCTTGACCTGGGCAAAAAGCAGCAACAGGCTTATAATAACTAATAGTTTAAATGACTACAAACACTTCGATATTAGGCTACGTCACCAGTATCTTAACTTATTCTTTATTTATTTCTTTATTATACCGGTTCGTCAATTAAGGGTTGTATTTAATTGGTCAAATATATTTTAATGCTTTATTTATTGAGGGTAGAGAGATATATTATCTTATGCTTATTATTTTACAGATTTGATATCAATAAAGAACTAGTACTAGTAGAAAAAGTAGCAGTAGTAGTGGTAGTAGTGGCAGCAGGGGTACTAGTAGTAGTAGAAAAAGTAGCAGTAGTAGTGGTAGTAGTAGCAGTAAAGAAGTAGCAGAAGGAGTAGTAGTCATTACTAAGACTACTACTTCTCCTTCTAGTAGAACAAGTAGTAGTAGGAGAAACAGAAATAGTAGTAGTAGTATTATAAGTAGTAGTAGAAGAAGGAGTAGTAGTAGTAGCAGTAAACGAGTAATATATACATATATAGCATAAAAATATACTTAACAATACAAAAATTTTTTCAAATTTAAAATTAGTTACGAAGCGAAGATATAATAGTTTAAACTTTAAAGAAATGGGTGCTTCAATGAACGAAATGTATGAAAATATATCCGTACCGAAATTAAGTTGTAGTTCTTTTTTTAATATTATTATACATGTCTGTATTCAATATTATTATGCATATATATGTTTTTACTTTAAAGTTTAAACTTCTCACCCAAACTTACACCTTTTTAATAATGACCCCTAAATAATTTGTTTAAATAAGTTTGTTTAAATAAGTTTGTTTAAATAAGTTTGACTTGTATTTCATCTTGTTACCTAGCACTTTTGGTTGAGTACCATTAAATTTATTTAATTATGTATTTAGTATGTTGTATTTAATTGTAAATGGAACTCATAAAAACACATTGGGTGTGTTCTTTGTTTTTTTTAGGAATTTACAGAGAATTGCAAAAAAACGAATTAGACGGTAAGTTCAAAAAGGTTTTTTTCAAGCATAATTCTCGTATATTTTGTCTGATTATCTGTAACCACAGTCCAAGGTCAAGTTGACCTACAAAGAATGAATGGCAGATGGAGGGAGCTTTCAGCTTAAGTTGACTTGCGTAATTCCCCTTAAATATTGACAGAGAGCATTGGAGTTTTCAACTACAAATAAACTGAAAAAAAAGCTTCAAGTTCATATTAAACTTGGGCTGGTGAGTTGAAACTTTTGCAACCAAAGGCAACCTGCAGATGCAATTTTCAATGTTAAGCAACAAAAAACAAGAGAGGCAAAAGAGTAGAAAAACTTGGTAATTAACTAAAATTTACGTTTGTAAGTTGGCTTACTGCAAGTGCAAAGTGGTTTATTGGGGTCTTAGCTTGTTGCGGCGGAAATTTTCTGCACTTGGTTTTCCGAAAGCTAAACTCTCTGTCTCTGTCTAACGACACCATAGGAAGTACTTATCAAATGGCCTACAATGAAAATTAAAAGTAATTAGCTCCAAGTTGCGTAATGCACACAAAAAAAAAAAGGGAAGAGAGAAAAAAGAGCAGCCTTAAATATGAACATGAATAATCAAGTTGGATTATATTTTGCACTAACTGTACGCAAGTTTCGGCATAGTTGGCTGCACTTTAAGGTATTTAGTTTGGGGAACTTCCTTATGTCTGGAGACCGTTATTTTCTAGTTGGTTAAGCATTATGCAAGAGCTTTAGCTAAATTGTGAACAGTACAATAACTAGGTAAAAGGGTTAGTCTACAATTTTTTTGACTTGCGGCTATAACTAAAAGATAAAGGGCTATAAATAAATTAAAGTTAAAATTAAAGAGGAACCTGTTGGGATATGGATTGTAGAAGCTGACTTCTTTTGAAATTTTATAACTAAATCTTATTCATAATAAAGATATATTGCTAAAATTCTAATGTAGGAAACGATTTCTTAAGGAATTTTTTCATCTGAATCTCATTCGTAATAAGGAAATGTTCATCCAAGTTTTTAAGATTCGTAACCTTAAATGAAAGATAGCACTTAAATTGGTAAGTAAAAGCTGTAAACAAAAAACACTACTATATCATATCTCTTTGGCATGATCCATTACATTTTCATTAAAATATGGATCTTTCCCAGTTTTTAATGAACAGAGCTCTCTAGCTAATATAAACTTCAAGTTATTATATGGATAATTAATCAATTTGTTTATTAGATTTCTATAAAGTGAAATAGCTTATATGGCAAAAATGGATAAGAAAAAGTTTTGTTAGTAAGTCTATAAAAAGCTGATATAGGTATATACATACATATATATATATGGATCATTTTAAAAAGAAAGATTGGTATTAAGTAATGAATGATACATATGTATATACATACATATATAGATTAAATTGGGATTGATTGGTCTGAAGTAAGTCTTTTTATTGTTCTGCTTTATGTTGAAATATATTGTTACTAAGATTTCAATGTTTATATGATCATGGCAAATTAAGGTAGATATTTCGGCATATTTTTGTATTAATTGATGCCGTCTCTGTTCCCTGATTTTAATGTCACGTCGTCTATATAAGTATTTGTAAAAAAAAAATAAAAATTCAATCTGTAGTCATGTTTCGCAATCAATATGATAGTGATGTGACAGTATGGAGTCCTCAGGGGCGTATCTTTCAAGTTGAATACGCCATGGAGGCAGTAAAACAGGGATCAACCACAGTTGGTCTGAAGAGTCGTTCACATGCTGCTCTAATTGCTCTTGGTCGCTCGGAGGCTGATACAAATGATCTACAAAGAAAGATAATGCATGTGGACACACATTTGGGTATGTCAATAGCTGGTCTGACTGCGGATGCTAAACAAGTATGTCAATATCTACGAACCGAATGTTTGGCCTATCGACATTCGTATAATGCAGAATATCCAGTACGAAGATTGGTTACCAATTTGGGTAACAAGATGCAAGCCACCACTCAACGTTATGATCGACGACCATATGGTGTAGGAATGCTGGTTGCAGGTTATGATATCAAGGGTCCACACATTTTCCAAGTGATGCCTTCTGCAAATGTTTTCAATTGTAAAGCAATGGCTATTGGGGCACGATCTCAGAGTGCTCGAACTTATTTGGAACGTCATTTAGACAGCTTTGGGGATTGCTCAAAGGATGAGATTATCTGTCATGGAATACAGGCTGTTCGTGGCGCATTGGGCAGTGAAAGTGGTTCAAATATAAAAATTAGTGTGGCAATTGTGGGTAAAAATGAACCGTTTAGAACTCTCTCTGATGAGGAGTGTACAAAATATTTGGAGTTGGCTAAAACTCTGGGTAATCCAATTGTTTCAATTGACGAATCTTTAGATAATATGGATAACATTTCCGATGGTGATGGACAAGGTACCAGTGGTGGAAACGCTGACAGAGAAGTTCAGTCAGAGGACAGTGCTTCTGTGCCCGGAACTGGGAGTTAGATAAAGATACGAAAGAATATGTAAATATGCCAAATTAGTTTAGTGAAAATAAATGATTCTCCCAGCTCAATTGTGTGCAAAAATCGTAAATATTATTTTTGTTCTCTATCATACCTAATATAAGCTTCACGTGAGTATTTACTTAAGAGATTTGATAATGTAAAATATACAAAAGTATACTAAGAAATGTGTACTAATAATTTGTCATTACGTTTTGGTTTTTCTGGCTTAGTTTAATAACCTTGAAATATTTAAATGATAAAGATGATGAATATATGAAAAATGCATCAAGCAAAGCGTTTCTATCGACTTCGAGTATGCCCTGTACCTAGAAGAGGAGCACTTTAAAATCAGATCCTCTTAAAATCGCCATTTACTGGAAACAACATGTCATTTCCCTTACTCTTACTACGCAAAACGTAAATAGAAATATCTCTGAAGATAACTTTCAAACTTGGTCAGCTAATAACATTTGGCTATATTATTGAGTTTGTCAAATAATAATGCAAATAGTAAGTTACTAGCAAAGGCACAGGGAGGCGTGGAACTAATGTAAAATAACCTAGTTCTACGTACAGATTAGACAGTTCTTCACACTGAATTTGGTTACTCTAGGTCTTATAGTCTCTAAAATTTCGGTGTTTAGACGGACAGACAGAAGTAAAACAAGTCTCAATCAACTTATTTATTCATACTGATCAGTTCATGGAGGTGAAAGTGCTTCCCTATGACTGTTATATACCTTTTTACCCTACGGGTACAGGGTAATAGTTTATAATTTAAATAACTTCGAAATTAGTAAAGATATTTTTCTGAAAGTTATTTTATTTTTAGGTTTAAGAAGTTAACTAGAAAATAGCCAATTACCATTAGAAATTCTTTTTTTAAATTGGAAAATTGGTAACATATTGTAAAATATATTTTTATAAAATATAACTCTTATATCATATTTCAGTAATGAAATGATAATAAAGCCTACGAACTTTTAAAGTATTTTAATAATAAATTTACTGTGTCGCGGAAATGTTAGAATAAGTAAATATTTATAATGGAAACAAATCTTTTGCATATATACAACAACAATATTTAATTACTTACAGACTTAATTAAAATTATCGTATTCTTTCTATATCGTGCTTTTTATTACTGTTTCTATAGTTTCCATAGTTTAGTATAGTTCTATCTTGTGACGATCTTGAACTCTTGAAAGACTTGAAACTATTATCAGAGAACCACGATATTATTAGTTAATATACATTAGATAGACATTAGACAAAGTACAAAAGTTAAGCTATTCCTGTATGTTTATTTCAACATTTGTGTGAACTATAATACTTAGACAAGTTATTACACAATGTTCAGCAAACATTCAGCCATCTAATTTAACCAAATCAATTGCCACCTGTCGATAATATATCGTCATAATTGATGGTTATCACGAATAGCCTTTTTCCCATACAAAAACTGAAAGCAATTATAATATCTCTATAGACGACTAAACTATAGTAAACTTGGTCTATTTGAATTGATTTTTGGAAAAAAATGTATATGTACATTATCTATTTTGATTATTTGATATTGACTTTTAGCTTGGGAAGAACCTTTAAGTATTTACTGACTAGTACAAATATATTTACTTTTCATCTTACATATACTTTTCAGAGGAGTTCTTTATGCATCTTTTCTATTTCAAATTTTGCTTAAAATTGCATATTGTCTTCAAATTGTGATATCATTATCAGTATTACGACCTATCCCACCCGAAGAAATGGTGTCCAACAGTTTTTGAGTTAAGAATTCTACCTACTTAAAACATGGCATATAGATTAGAATCATTTGGTCTTATCAACTTATGGCGGCTGCCTTTTGCAACCCGAGTAAAAGTCACCAAGTAGACAGACAGCTTATTACTTTTGGACAAACATTCCAATTCCAGGAAAGGAAACCCTCAACCCTCAACAAAAAACATTTACAGAAGGAACAATATGAAGTCAGAGAGACCAGACCAATATCTTATCAATAGACTACAAGACAATACAGACAAGGTGGAAGGAGAACAAATGAGCCCACAAAATATGTACTTGTACATACATTTTTGAGCAAAACTGATAGAAATTGAACAATAGAAAATTATCTGCAAAAGAGGAACAAACATCGATTGAATGAATTGAACAAACAAAGGGCGCAGTAAGCATTTTGCCACCTACAGGGATAGACAAATAACTGAACCGTACGTCATGCAAGCAAGAACAAACGTGCATAAAATACTTAGGTAGATCCCAGTGGGAGTGCGAAAGAGATGACCATATACTATGGTTAACATGTGGGGGAAGTAAGGCGCACACATGTGTGTGTACATACGCGTGCGCGAAGTGCGTTCGATTCAACTGATCAGCAGATTTTATGACCTTGTTTTTGTTTTGCAAGACTTTTCTCTCGCTGGTTTTTGTATAAACAAAGTCATAAATTTGATAAGCCACCAATGCGGTTTTTCACCGTATAAAAGCTAGGTTATCGGGTCACAGGACAACAGTCAAAACCGTTTACTCAAGAAGAAAACACCATGGAAAACTATCGTCACAAGAAATTTGATATTCAAAGACCAGTGGAGAAAGTTGAGAAGATCAGGATAGAATCACGTTCAAGTACACCATTGGACGTAGATGACTCAAGCAGTTGCAGTGATTTTGGTGGTTTCTTTCAACCTCTGATTAAGCGTCGACGTCTCAACAGCTCAATTTGCGAGTCCATGGAATCCGAATCCACCTCATCGTCCACTTTGTCGACAATTAGTCCAGCTACAATGCGAGATATATGCAAATATCATGGCAACATGGTAAGGAAGTTTCCAAAAAAAGAGCGCACACCCAAGGATCAGGAAAGGCGGGATAAAAACACAATTGCCTGCCGTATGAGTCGGCGGGTAAAGAAACTGGAACATCTCGCCATTGAGGAGCAGTACAAGGAGTTCACCACCCAACATATAAAGATTGTCGAACAAAGTATGCGGGCCACCGTCTACCTGAACTATCTCAATCAATTGTCTGAGAAACATTGTTATCCAACTAAAGATTCAAGTCCCATGCCTCTTTCTGGTAAAAATTTCAGTATAGATTACTTGATTGGGGGCAAAAAGACTGAAACCGTTTACGGAATCTAAATTCAGACTTATTTTAAGCTATTTATAAGGTTTATCTATAATTTTGTATGTAAGTTTAATTTTTAAAATTTTTTATCATTTCTTTAAGAAATAAAAATACATTTAAATATTTAATATAATGAATTTAAATATGTGTCTTAAACTTATATCATTTAAATAATTGGAATGGTTATTTAATCAACTTTGATTAATAATTATCATATTAATCAAATGCATTTATTGCCCACTTAAACTAATCTCACCTGGTGCTTTGGAAAATTTTATACAACAGAAACTTACCTGTTTAGGCTTAAACTTTTTTTTTATCCCTGCGCTATTAATTACACAACTAAGTTAAATCTTTAATATAAGCATATCATGCTCCAAAGTTCCTAAATTTAACTTTTTTATCTGATTTATAGTAGACCGAAAAATATCTGGTTTTTTGTTATTAACGTTTTTGTTGTTAATAGTTAACAACTTTGATATAATAAGCTGACAAAAAAAAAAAATTAAATTTATTATAATTGAATGGACAATTTGCAATGTCATCCTAGATTTCTTGTTAGAGATTATAAAATATATATATATATATATATATATATATAGAATTTTATGATGCTATAAGAGGCATCTAGTAATGAAAATAATGAACGATGAATTTTGGATACTCTGAACCAAGTCAAAACAAAAAGCAAGGGATTTCATCTATCTGCTCTAAAAACTCTTATGGGTTTATCTTTAATTTATTTTTAACTGAAATTAAGTAACTTTAGGTCAATATTTTAGACAATTTAGTTAACTTTTTAGTACTACAATGAATGTTATGATATAAATATTAGTTCAATGTTTTCTGCAGTTTTAAGTTTTAACTTGGAATTTTAAAGCCTTTTTTTGATAAGTTTCTTAAAAGCTTATTCCAAGCCAAATATCAAAACTATTTATAACTTTCATTTATCTTAATTGCCAAAATTCATATTTGTGTCAAAGTTTAAGATGGTTCGAGAAGGAAATTATGTATAAATATGAAGTATAGTATGTCCAACATTTCCAATATTTATTAGTAGAATCATGACTCATAATCATTTTTTTTTTATTTTCTAAACTTTTTTTTAATAGGTTTTAAGATTTTCTATTAAAGCAATTTTGAACTCTAACCTTAATCGCATTTAATTTATTCATAGAGTTGACTCTTTCAATTAGATATTTTAATGTAAGTTCAGATTTCAGAGTCGGACGTAGATCAGGGCTAATTTACGTGTTAGACTTGTCTAGGCGGCAGTTGTAACAGCATTTCATTAGCCTAACCAATGAGCCAAAGCAAAGCAATGCAAAGGTAAAGCAAGTGGGCAAGAGATGAGGAAACATCAACATGGCTTGAAGCGCATCGGACAGCTGCCGGTAGTCGGGTTGCTTTCAGATCGGATCGGAACGGTAGGTGGGTGATCAGGTCGTTTGCCAGTAGCTTCCCAACTTCACGACTTTTTTTTTGTTTTTGCTAGGGAATATAATAATGTCATTTGTATTTTATTGGTAGCTTTTGTTTTTGTTTTCGTATTGCCTTTGCGTTGCTTTGGTACGAACCCGGTTCCCGATTGATACTTTTTTTGTTTTTGTTTTCTTTTATTTGTATTTTATTTTCTTTGCGATTTGTTTTGTGTTTTGGTTTTGTTTTGCCATAAATACAAGGCTGCCGGCAGTCGTGGGTCTCAGATCTTGTTTCGCATTTGCATGGAGAGTCAAACTGAAAGTGAAAATTGCGTGTGAATAGTAACTTTTCGAAAACAATTCAAAAAAACCTTCCAACAGCTACAAATCAACCAAATTAACTACAATTTAAAATGTCGAGTATCTTAAATACTTTGATTTTAGTCACGTTGTGTCTCAGCTTAAGTTGGGCAGCCGATGAAGGAATTGAATTGCCCCCTCATGATTTCAAGCCGGTCAAACAATTGCGTGAGTTGAAGTGGAAAAGCGATCACAATCTTATGACACACGTTTGTGTCTTAAGTCATTTGGTCGAAACCATTTAAATTAAGCGTATATATATATATTTAAATATAATATATATATAAATATTTATATATAATTGCAGTTGTATAAATATAAAATAATATAGAAAACCAATTTACTTGGAAAAGTCGTTCCAAAGTTCTTTTCGTGATCATGTTAATTAAATTGAAAGATTGATCGAAAAATAGTTGAATCTAGGACAAAAATAATTTATAGCAGAATAATTTTAAATAATTTAAATTTGCTATTTATTTATTTTTTTTTGTTTTTGTGTTTGTGCATAAACCAAAGAACTATTTCCCGTAGAGTAAAAATTGAAATAAATCCAAGTTGCAAATCAAAAAATGAGTCAACATTTTTAATATATGCATAAAAGAAAGTAATAATAGTAGTTTTTAAAATGTTTGTTAAATAATCAAAATTATTAAATAATTCAAAAGATAATCTTTTATTTATTTACATTTTAAAATGCAGATAAGTGTGAAGGTTCATAACACACGTTCAGATATTTAAATATTCATTAAAATATTTACTAAATGAAAATGAAATGCAACAAGTTTAAGTTTTGTATGACATAATGGAAAATATTTTGTTAATAGATAAATTGTCTTTTGACGTCAATTCCTTTCAAGTTGTTGTAAATTTGTTTTTATAAATTTTATTAACTATTTGCTTTTACTTTAATCAGATAGTTTTAAAGTCCATGTGTAATTTGCGGTTCCACTTGAATTACTTGTCATCTAAGCTATCGCAAATAATCGTGTGAAACGCGCTATAACTTAATTCTTTATTAGAATTGCTAAAAAAAAACTACAGCTAATTAGATTTCACAATAGCCGGCAATTGTTTAATAGATACAGTGAATATAAAATTATAACAAAATACCAGCAAAATTGTGTTAAGTTTCGTGCACTCAACTGGAACTTTGGCTAACAAATCATATTTATACAAACTAAATTGAGTAGTTTTTCATTTTGATTGTTTTTTTTTTTTTATTTTCATTGAAATGTTGTGAGATAATGTGCTTTATTGGTCAGGCAAAGAATATGACTTTGTCTATATAATTATATGATTAATATGCCAAATGAGTAAACAGCTGTTAAAGCATTTTTGAGAATATTTACATAATGGCAAAATAATTCTCTAAATGGAAAGAGTAATTTTAAAATCAAATCGATAAGAAATTGTTTGACAATTCATAAAAAATATATATTATTTAGGTACTTGGCTTGTACATTTGATATTCCATTTTTGGTTGATCATTTCAATAATTGCTATGGTATATATGTATATATATATATGTAAAAGATCTTAGCAGAATAAACATTTTAGGTCACTTCCAACAAATTAGTATAAAGAATAGTTTTGAATATTCAGATTACTTACATTAAGAACTTATAAAGCCTGTCAATTGCTCTTTTCTTTATATATACCAAAACCAGAATCTTATTACTCTATTGATTAAATATATATTATATTTATATTTATATACTACATATATATATATTATAACAGTGTTTCAGTGTTTTGTGGTCAGTGTTTGCATAGATATGGAAGGAATTTGTATTCAAGAATAACTTTTTTAATTTTGAATTTAAGGACATTTGTCTTTTTTGTAGAAAGGATTCGCCTTATTTCTTACTTCTTAATCCGCCACTTAAAGAATTTACCAAACTTAGTTTATCAGAGTATTATAAGAAAGAGTAAATTCACCTGAAGTGAAGTTCTTGCCAAAATTGAGAGTATAAAAAACAAAACAAAATCTTTATTAATAATTATCAAACCGAAAACAAATCGCATTTAAAATAAAGCCCAAAATGTTAAAAAATCTAATTATATTTCTTGTTAAAAATAGTTACAAATTTATGCACAGTCAAATTTAATCCAAGAACAAAAGTATTTCATCATTGTCTGGGAATTTTTTCTTTCTTTCTTTTTTTTGGGCAGTGGAAACAATTACTTATAAATAGATTTTTTTGTCTTCATTAATAAAATCTTGTACTTATGTTTAATAATAACTTGTTTCATAGACATAAAAAAAGAATTGAGACAAGTCGGTGTCAATGAGATGGAGTAGCTTAGGTCTCCGTTTGTACCAAGTCAATTGCCACTTCCGCTCGACGACCTTCCTCAAAAAAAGATTTTGCGACAACAACAATGAAACAATGAACTTGATATAAAGTCGTTTTTTAAAATTGACGAATATTTTTTACTCTTTTAAATATTGTTTGTTCTTTGTAGTCCTTGTACATTATATCAAAATAAAGTGTTGGTTTTGGATATTGGCTATAAGTTCAGTTTGTCTTAAACATTTTGTTAAAAAAAGTTTGTTATTTAAAGATTGAGTTATCCAATTTAAACTTATATTAATATTTTATTTTATTTTATTTTATTTATAATAAACATATGTTTGTTTTTACATATGCATATTTTCTATGTAATTATGTCTAATTTCGAAAAGAGTATAAAAATGTTAAAACAAAACGCTTTTTAATTGAATGTAGGAATTTTAGTAGCTTTTTTTTTGTTTTTACTTTTTGTTGCGTTCAGCAACAAATACAATAAATTGCGCATGACGTTAACAATTAAAACAAAAAAAAAAAAACAAACAACATACAAACAAATAATAAAATAAAAGCTAAAACTGAAAATTCTCAACTAGAAAATTGTCACGTTCTCAGCATAGATCATAGACTTAGATAGTCGAGATAGCTGGTTTTCATTTTATATGTCAAGGTTGCCAATGAATCCATTAAACCGGCTCATTCAGTTTCAAATTATGTATGTGTTTTTTTTTTGTAGCTGCCGATATACCCACATGTCAGGAGAATGATCTCAATATCAACGAGTGCATCAAACAAGCCTTCCAACAAATAACGCCACGCATGAAATATGGCATTAGTGAGCTAAACATACCACCCATGGACCCTTATGAACTGGGCAAAAGTTCATATAATTACAATTCTGGCTTGCTGCAGGGACGCATTGCCATGAAAGATGTGGTAGTCCATGGCCTTAGTCAAGGCATTGTGGATAAAGTTGATTTCCGTTTGAAGAACAATCGTGTTCGCATGGAGATGATCTCTCACAATCCGACAATGTTTGTAGAGGGCGTCTACAAGGCAGACATTAAGCTGAACGATTTGAAGCTAACACCAAAGGGCAGATTTAATGTGACATTGAGTAAGAAAGAACCAAGAAAAATAATAAGATTTTATTTAATTTTTTTTATGAAATTTGTTATAGCCAATGTCACCATGAGGGCACGCCCCACGGGTGAACTGTATGAGCGTGATGGTCACACTTATTTGCGTCTTACCAAATTCGAGACTGAACCCAATGTGGGCGACCTGCGTTTTTATGCCAATGGGCTGGTACCCGATCCGACTTTAAGTAAGTTTTGCGATTTCAAATTCGTCTCAATATTTAGAAAATTCCGTTTTAATAATTTACCTTTAACTTTTCGTAGACAGTGTCATTTTGGACTTTATCAATCAATATTGGCGTCAACTTTATCAGGCCATGTTGCCTGAAACATTAGCCACTTGGCAACCCTTGATCTTGAAGACAGCAAATGATTTCTTTGCAGCTCTACCATTTGATATGATTTTAACCAAATCATAAGTACTATGCATACTAAACTATCAATTTATGCTGTTGTAGTATTTGTAAATAATATCTATGCTTTAACTTTATCCTGGTGTTAACATAGTTTGTATAAAGTGAAATAAAATATTTAAATTAAAAAGAAAAATTTGAAATGAAAACCATATTATTTAATTGGGATGCAATTTCAATTTGTTATAACTGTTTCCTAGTTTGAGTTTTCTTCTTATATATGGGACAAAATTTATTTTTCTCTGGAACAATAGGAATTGGGTATAGCATACTTTTGGGATTAGAACAAGTCAATGTTCCCTATGGGACTATGGTAATAGTCCACAGTTGTGCAGTGACTTAAAAGCTCAATTGTTTGATTAGGACAAAAAAAATTAATTAATTTGTATGTTTAATTTGTTAATGTTGTTATTTATCTCAGGGAAAATGGATAACTTGGATGCTATTTTCGTATAGATACTTTGTGATACTTTATTTCAATTTCAATCCATCTTCCAGACTAAATTTGCATCATTTGTAAATCTCTGATATAATTTACAAATAAAACTCAGTGGTATTTAAAGCAGAGAATAAAACTTCTTGTGAATAAAATGTTTGTTTTGTCATAAATATATTATTTCAAAATATATGGTGGCATGCGAAATTTTTGATACAATGGTTTGGAGTCAGAATATGAGAAACTATAAAGTCTCAAGAGTTCTAGAAAGAAGTAACAGATAGTATTTTTAATATCTTAGTTAACATTTCTTAAAAAAATGATTTTTATCTTTCAAGTTTGAAACAAACTCAAATGTTAAAAAAATTGAATGTAAAACATATGATATATACAAATTTTTTAAAACTTAGTACGAATCAGATTTCTTTAGACTTCTCTTTTTTGAAAAAACATTTGTGTCTTGTGTCTATATAAAATAGTTTGAGTGTTTGCCAAGCAGTTAAATTTTTGTATCCAATTCGATTTTTTAAAATTTATTTAGTATATATAATCTAACACTTTAGCAACTTATCGAGTTGGGTTAAAAACAATTTCTAAGTCAGTGGCATTTTATTTTTCCATTAGCTTTTATTTGGGGAAATAGATTCTTCTTTCTAAGAGGGGTGAAAAACATTGTTGGGGCCTGTCTTCCTTAAGAAATGTGGTCGCTCTGCAATTAGGAAGATGTCTTTTAAATTACACCCTACATGAACCCTCAAACCTACTATGCAGCGACCTTTCTCATCTAATTTTCACTCATCTTTCTCCACTCTCTCTACGCTTAATACTCCTTGACTTCATTTAAACTTTCTTCAACTCATAACATTCTATATAAACTTGAATCTTTTGCCACTTTCATTATTTTTAAAATTAATATTTAGTATATTTCCAAATTTTTTACATTAAAAGTTATATTTAAACCATTCCCTTTTAGGAATGGTTGGAAGATGTAAAATTTTGAGCTAGAGCGAGCCAATGTTATAGAGAAATACAGATAGATAGATTCAAAAATAGTCTTACACGTTTATGAAATTATAAAAGATTTCACAGATATAGATAGAGAGACAGTTAATATGAAGATTGGAGGACATCAATATTCCAGAGATGGGGTGGAGTACATACGTAGTTCTGTACCGATAGATACATGTCTCACCTATCTTGATCATTGATAGCCATTTGGCGCCTGCTTTTGTACGTGGACTGGCCTGACGGATTCCCATCATCTGTACCAGACTTGGACGCTTCTTTTTCTTCATACGTGCCTGTTGTATTGTAATATTTTAAAATTGACAATCTTGAAACAAAAAGTAAAAACATCAAACTTAAGCTATCTACTAAACTTTTTTTTAGTCAATGTTGAAGTTATGTCCTGAAAACCTGTTTTCATATTTATTCTTTATCTGGTTTTGGGTAATACATGATGGGTATGGCAATGGGTGTGGCTAAAAGAAAACAAAAATAATTAAATAATTTTTAAAATTTTCAAATTAGAAAAATGTTTTGTTTAAACCTCCGAAATCTTTGTGTTCATACAGATAGACCGACAAACGAAGGAAAACTCTCCGTTAACTTGTCTATTGATGTAGATTAAGAATTCAATATATACAACATTTATTACAAGTACTTTAAACACACCCTTTTGCGACTTTAATATACCCTATAACCCCATAGGATATAAATTCTTAGCAATTTAATTTGACATTAATGGAATACCTTTTTGTTAGGTAATGTCCGTGTTTTTATATGATAATAAATGAGATAAACTAGTTATTAAAAAAGTAATATTATATTTATGTGTTTTAAAATTAAATAGTTTGACATAAAATTCTACCATTACTTAATGAAGGTGACAATCGTATAAGCTTTATGGAAATTCTTTTATTTGTAAATCAATAAATTTTACAATCTATTACAAGGGTTAGAGATCATTTGTATTTGTAAGAGATATAAAAACGCCAATATATTATGATCAAAAATCTTATAATTGATGGAAAGTTTCTAGTTTATTTTTGGAATATTTTTTAGTCAATTGTTGAAGATTTTTCGACTGCTCATATTAGGTAAGTGACGCATGGTGACTTGGCATTTTTGTTTTAAGGCTCCGTTGAACAAGCTTTAACAACTAGCCAAGTTAATATATTTGCTCTGCTGTTAAGAACCAAACTACTTTACAGTTTGGTATAAACAAATGGAGGGTTAAAAATAGTGCTTAAAACAGTTTTACATATGAGTATGAGTCACTTTGCTGTTTTGTACTCGAAGCTCTGTTCAGGCCTCATCTGGTAAGCCCTTCGATTCGCTCAATTAAATCGTTAACCAAAAAGTTAGTAGTCCATGATGAACATCAATAACTAATTATTAACAAACAAAAAAAGCAGTTTAAATGCAAAATCATGTTTGATTTTGTCTTTTCTCAATAATAACTTACTCATTTTAATAATAAGTAACTATAAATCAGACAGAAGCGGAGCCGGTTTTGCGATCAGTCAAAGTCTAACTGCGGCCTGGTAATGTTTTCGATTGATTTACAAGTAAGTTTTACTAAGTCAAATACAAGCAAGTAAACTTTTGTGCTAATTTTTGTTAAGAAAGAATTAAATAGCTCGTCACAATGTTAAAACGATTCAGTTGTAAGACGAACGTTCGAAAAGCAAGTTATATACACATATATGGAATTGGAATGAAGTGCATTATAGGAATATTTTGCTTGCTGGTCTTGAGAGCAACTGCAGCACCTTCACCGGATGACAAATACTTTACAGGTAACTACAGCAGATATTGGAAGCCTCTTACGGAACTAACATAAAATTTTTTTTTTCTACCAGCTGATGACTTGACCAAATGCTCGGCCGATGATGAACAAATTGGGGAATGCGTTAAAAATATTATCAATGGGATTATACCACGTTTAAAGGATGGCAATGCTGAACTTAAAATTCCTCCTTATGAACCTTTTATACTCAATCGCACTAGTTTCCAATATCAAAGTGGTAGAGTAAAGGGTCGCATCAATGTACGTAATGTCAAATTATATGGCTTTGGTGCCTATAAGGCCAAAAATGTTAACGTCAAGGTCAATGGCGATAAAATTAAATTGCGTCTCGTCGGTGAAATGCCCAAGATGAACATTTTGGGTAACTACAAGGCGGACATGCAAGTGAATCAATTGCAATTGAAACCCAAAGGCGACTTTAATGTGACTTTGTGTAAGTATAGAATTGTTTTTTATTTTTCAACTAAGTTTAGTGACTTTTCTATCAATTTTTTTAATCTAGTTGATGTCGAGATAACAACCGTAACAGAGGGTGAAATTTATCGAAAGAATGATCAACGATTTGTACGCCTAATCGATATCGATACGAAACCAAAAATTGGCGATTTGACCATAAAGGCAAATGGCATTTTCCCAGATCCTGAATTGGGTAAGTTTACGAAATTTAGATGCTTATTATTAGATTAAGGGGGTTTTAGACTCTTATCAGTATAATAATGAGTCAAGAAGTAATAATTCTCAAAATGTATGCTTTAAAAAGTAATTTCTACTTATCGTATCGAAAAAAACGAGGATCATAATAAACTATATCACACATATTTCTTAAAAGTTTAAACATTTGAAAGACTTCAATTTAAGACTTACTCGACAACTAAGACGAAGCTCTAGTGATTATGTAATGAACTGCTTGCCTTAACTGGTTGGGAATTGTATGTTTTCAATTTATAAAATTGATACGTAAAGGATGCAGGTCTTAATTCATTCTACTTTTTATAGAATTAAAATCACTTTAACTTTCCATGACGCTAGATAATATTGTAAAAATATTTTTAAAAGTAACTTGATATGTTATAATTATAAAACATTAAGCTTACCAAACAAGTTTTTCAATAATTGGTCAATAATTTTATATTTTTTTTCCATTCACAATTTCTAGATCAAATTGCTTTAAATGTGGCAAATCAGTATTGGCGTGACATTTATGGAATTATCTTGCCCGAGACCCGTCAATACTGGCAGCCCCTAATATTGCGTATGTTAAACGATGCATTGGCACATGTTCCCATCGATCAGTTTTTGAAGGAATAACTGGATAATTTACCTTTCTCCCTCATATTACTAGCTTTAACTTACGTAGATAGTTGTTGTAGTTAATTGCTATTTGCTAAATGGCAATAAATTTTTTTATTACATTACGAGCGTTTAATTTTATTCTAGGCGCCCTTTGTTATAATAGTCAATTTACTAAATGATTGAGAAAAACTAGTTTTTCATTAGTTTTGGCTTATAACCTTTTTTGTCATGCCCCAGTTCAGCGTGTTAACTTGTGTTTTTGTGCGTAACTACTAAAAATGAATTGACGAAACGACGCCCAGGGGTCATAATATAATGGGGACACACACAGAGCCAGTACAAAACGATCTGTATAACCTTGAAATACGTCGGATTAGGCAGACACCATTTGGAAAAGTGGTTATTACTCTTAGTGGTGACCCAGCGATGTAATAAAATGAAAAATTATGCAAAATTCACCTGTCTCTCGAAAAGTCAGGGAACAAAGTTTACAACTATTTTCTCAATCTTAACACAGTTTCGAAATTTATTCGTTAATTGGGCCGAAATCCCGGCGGTACTGCAATACCGGGCCAACCCGCGACAGAGGTGGAGCAAGCCCCTAGCACTCCGTCTAATTCCAAAAATCAGTTTAACATTTGTTGTTCTCCAATGGAGAAACTATCAGATGTTAAGCTGATAAGAACAGATACTACACTTTGATCTTAGCCATAAGGCCGAGAAGCGATAACTAGAAAACGCAAATCATATGCCTCTCAATGTGTAAAATGCTAGAACCAGTTGAGAATTATAAATAAATAAGCATTTCTGTAATTTTATTGCCGTCTTTGCGGGGGTTGCATGAGTTTTCATCTTTTCTAGCTGCTAAGTGTAGGTAAACATGTGGGTATTTGGTGAGCAGAATCTTTAAAATAAATAAATAAATATAATGGCTACTGATATTGAATTTTTTTGTGAATTCGACATCTTTATCTTGACAATCACATAATGTTTAAAATCGTATCTAAATAATGTTTAAAATAATGTCTAAAGTCAATTTTTATCCGTTTTGAATTAAATTATGATTTGTAAATTAGAAACATCAATATAAAATAAATTTCATAATAGTATTTGTAGAATTATCCAAATAGTTTTAGATAACTTTTAGTTAAGAATTAAGCAATGGTTTATAACTATAAGTATGGAATGATATACAGAAAACTCTGATTCTATTGGTAATGCCTTTTATTGCCAGAATACAAGGATAAAAAAAAATCTGTTTATTGTAGAAAGGTGTTCCATTAAGTAAAACATAACTGTTTGGAAATTCAGACTATGAACGGAAAATTTGCCCGAAATAAAATTAGAGCCTTATACGGGATAGACCAGACATACATACAAAATGGAAAACAAATGTATGTATATATATAAGTATATGTATTAGGTTTTTATAAAAATTACCTACCGCTTCTTAGCGAATCATTCTTCTCTCTCATCTTTCCTATACATCGACATATATAAAAAATTAAATCGTTTCTTATCTTGTACTTATGGATATAGTAATACAGACAGAAGGAAGCATTTTCGACCTTATAAAGTATATATGTTCTTGATCAGAACCAATAGCTGTGTCGGGTAATAAGGACAGTTTTCTTTTAAATTGAGGGAAATTTCGAAGAAGTTTAATATTCTAAAGTTACTCTACTTCATACAAGGTATACTGAACAACAACAGGAACGACTTACTGGCATCATTAATGTATAAAAGTAGTTCATTTGTATAATAAAAAAAAATATTTAAATAATTTTATATATTATTTCTTTTAGTTTAATTATATTAAAATATTTTATATATTTCATATGTTTTTATGTTTGGTTGATACAAAAAAAATGTATTTTGATTTTCTTATATAAATATATATCACAAAGTTTACTTAAAAAAAACAGAAACAGGAAAGTTTAGGAAATATATACTTACTTTTAAATCAATATGCTTAATGGAGGCTATATAATTAATATCTTTTGATGTTGTTTTAGAATTTACTTTTACTTTACTTTTCTACTTTTCTGCTTGCATAATAATGACTTGCATTATAAAGTTCTTTTCAGCATATTTGCACGCAGAAATATAATGTGAAATGCTAAATATGCATTAGCCAATCAATTTACGCTCCCATTAATCTGTCTTTCCAGATAACAGGAAACTGTTGTGGCTATCTTGGCACATTTCAATGCCCATTTCCCGCCTTTACAGTTGGGCAGTCACTTTTAAAGTTTAAGGCCCAATTAAAGAGGGCATTGCCTCCAGTTTCACGTATTTATATTGTATCTAGGTCACTGACTAAAAGATTTATATATATTGTAGTTGTAGTACATAAATTTGCACCATTTATTCAACTATTGCATGATGAACAAAGAAGAAGCCCCACATAAGCGTATTCATGTACTTGTTGAGTTTTCAGGCGTTCAATTAAAAAACAAAATTCAAGGTTAATCGAAAGACGTGATGTCAGTCTTCGTCTCGTTCAATTTGTGCATAAACAAGTCAAGTTTGTGAGGCAAAAATAAAAATAAAAAGAAATGTAAAGAGAATTTATATTTTAAACTTACTTCCTTTTTTTTTATCCAATTTCCAGACTGAACTTCCTTTTGCTAATGTACAGTTGCTGCAAATTGTGCCTAGTTAATTAAGCTGATAATTAATTTAATTTATGCCCAGCCAGTCTTATGGCGTACGATACAATGTGTTTAATATGCAAAACATAATGTCAATAAACAAAAAAGAATAAATAATTTTATGCAATAGAAGAAACTGATTTATAGCAAAGCCAGAGAAATATTACATCACTTTCTGCTTAACAAAATATTATAATTATGTACAATAAAAATTCATTATTTATGCTAACCACTGTCATTTTGTTTTCAACCCTAAATTGAAAGTGTTAACAAAAACCATAATTCAATAGGTCGAGTTTAAAGTTGCTGTTCTAACAATATGATTGTTGTAGAAGGTTTTGGTCATTAAATTAAGTCGAGGTTGATCTAAATTCTGATGCATTATATCTGTTAGGTTGATGTAACCACACTATGAAGTTGTGTTCAAGGTAAAAGAATTATTTAATATATATAATTTTAAAATTTCTTTAAGTTAACCATTTAAATACAGAAATATAAATGGCCTAGCATAATAAGAAAATAAAAAAAATATATAAAATTTTTTGAGGCTTACAAAAGATTTGCAATCCTTAAATATCTATTTTTAATCAAATTTATAATATTAAGAAATAAAATTATATTGTATCATATTATGCAAAACATTTCAAGATGAAATTAATTTTCAAAACATTTTATTCAAATAAAGAATGGTGTCAAAGGATTATTCTAACCAATCGAATAGACTTTTGTCTGCTATAATTGTCAAAAGTTATTGTTAAATAATCTGAATATGGAAGTAAAGAACTAATAAGAAAAGATTTGTATGTGCTTAAACAAAATAAAACAAAAAATTACCTTGTACTTCGGTGTTAAGCTACTTGTGTAAGATATGGACATTGGCATAGCTAATCCAAGAGACTCTTATAGTAAGTAGCATTAGAATCGGCTAGGAGTGTTCTTTCTATAAGTTATGCCTAATCCACTAGCACAGTATATTCTTAAATAAAAATGTCCCTAAAATAAAATCCAAGGACAGAACGGAACTAAAGAGTAATGAGAACAGTCTCAGTGAACAGTTTGACTACACTTTGTTTTAGACTGCAATGTTGCTAACTGCCAGAGGGTGTTTTCCATTTAATATCTCCAGATTCTCTTTCTTGTTATCCGATTAAGTCCTGGAATCCGTTACATTATAGTTTCTTTAGAAACCAATGTTTAACACTCGAACTGGCTCTATTTCTTAAATCTAAGAAGTAATCTATGAGAAGAAAACGTCAACAATTTAAATAGTTAATTATAAAATACATTACAATATTTCTATCTAAATTACATTTTCGGCCAATTGCATTTATATTTTTTATTACATCTGATTCCAAAAAGTAAATAAAAACCTTTAGAAAACTTTTAAGGTTAATTATCCAAAGAAAAACAAAATGGAACGTATTAAAACTCATTCATTCGTTCCTTTCGCAGCATAATTTTTTTGTCTGTTAAAATAATATATTGAATTTTTACTTATTTTAAATAAAAATGACAAAATTTTAATTATTTTTTAATTTTCTTTAAAACAAGAAAGAATTGACTCTCTGAATAAAATTATCTCACAGTTTACATTACTTTTGCATTGAGGAATCACTAAAGCCTACGTGTAGTGCTTTTCAAACTTTCCAGTTGCTTTCAAACCAATGAATTCTCTTAATGCAAAAAGCTTGGCATCGTCGAAAGCTTTGCAGCATAACCGCAACCAATGTGTCGCTCTGAAAGCCTTCGAATACAAATTTCGGCACAAAACTAAAAACACGGTGGAACAAAACAGAAAATAGGCAGCTCGAAAACTATAAATAAACGTGAATTTTATGCAGTGCTCATTTGAAGATTTGCAAGCAACGCGGCGGCATCAACTCCAAAAACAACAAAGCAACAACAGTTTGTTGCCTGATTTTGTTAGCAAATATTTGGCAATTAACAAGAGCGTGTGTTTGTGTGTGTGTATGTAAGCAATTGCAGCAACAATTGCAGTTATCATTTTGTGAAGCCGGTTTGAAAAATTACGCAAAAAACAAAAAATACAACAACAAAATATACTCTTTATTTGTATTGGTGTGCACATAAGAAGAGCAAAGAAAACCAAAAACAAAAGTAATCAATTAAAACAAGTTTACTTTTCGCCAATTGTGTAAAAAGAAAAAATCCAAAAAGCTGTCATAAAGTCATGCTCGGAAAAATGCAGTTGCTTTACATTTTGCTATTGATCGCAGTCGGAAGTGCTTTGCCTACATCCGCGCCAAGTGTTTTTAGCAGCGATCCCAAGGATCAGCAGCAGCAACAGCAGCAGCTGCCGGTGGAGGATGTGGTAAAGGAACCGGGTTCACCATTTGCCACATCCCCCCTCAGCATTTCAAATGGTGATGGTGGTCTGGTTGTGGTCTCACCTGGTTCGCCAATTGATTTTGGCGGCTTGCAGTTTGATACAGGTAAAGAAAATGGAGCTTTTCATTTTTTGTTTTTTAAACTATTATGCAACCGCTGCACGACAAGAACTTGATATTCAAAAAAGAGCGAAAATACGAAAATGCAAAAACAAAGTTGAAATGAACTGAAAAAACAAGTTTGTTGCCTAAGTCTTTTGTGGCAATTGGAAATTGATAATTGAAAATATTTTGTAGTTGTATGCGTTTGTATACATTATGTTTACTGTGAGTCTGGCATTCAAAATGCCAAATGAGAAAAAGACTTTACTACAATTTATGTGATTGATATGTTATTTGTCAGGGAAATGGTTCAACAATTTTAATTTTAAATGAGTGAAATTTATCTTAATATACAGTTTAGTTTGGAAATATGTTAATTTATTGTACCGATCTATTATTGTTTTCAAGTTCTTGAGTTTTTTATGTTGTTTATCTTCTTAGTACCTATAAAAAGTACCTTAAAGATATAAAAACAAAGGCTAAGTCGTCTTTATTTATATATATTTTTTTTTAATTTTTATGGCAACAGCTTTCAGTAAGAGAATTTTTTTAAAACGTTCGCCATATTTTGAAGCTATATTTTACTGCCAATTAGCAAAGCCAAGAATTTGCAGAATTTGCATAGCACTGAAAATTATTTAGATAAAAAATTTTAGCGCACGACTTTTTGCACTTAAATATTAAAAGTGAAGCTTTTGTCTCTGCTTTAATTTGTGTACTAAGTATAAATCTTAGTACTAAGAACATCATATCCTTGGATTTCTTAGGTATTAACTGAATACTTAGTGTTTATGCTTGGCCTTTTTTAATATTGCCTTTTGGTCTTAAAAATCCATTGACCGGTTTTTTAGTATTTGATCTTCGGACAAAAAACTAAATTAATGATGTAACTATTTTAAAAATCGATGGATCGATTTTTTAAATAATCAAAAAAGTTTAATTTTTTAAAGGGGAAATAAAAATATAAAGGTAAAAGGAGGGAATGTATAAAAACCAAAACGTTTCTAAGGACCCCAAAATAATTTCAGTTTCGCAATTGAAAAAGTAGTTTAAATTACACATAAAAACAACCAAAATGTATATAGAAGAATTAAGTAAATTGTAGACTCCATTTAATTACTATATTTATCTTGAACAATCTGTCTGCATAGACAATAAAATCTTAAATAATTCAGGGTTCTTCCAGCTATAAGGAAGCCTTACTGTAGATAAGTAAATACTCTTACGTCAATGGATCCATCTTCCCCTAGAAAATCATCAACAAAAAGAACTAAAACTCCTTTATTCACTTTTTTATTCAGCTCAGCTAAAGCTGCGTGTGTTGGCTATAAATGTGGTTCCGCTGACTCATTGTGAAGTCTTCATAAAAAAAAAACAAAATATTACACGAATTTTATATGCTGGTAACCTTCAGGTGTCGGTTGTTTTCTTATTTATTTTAATGAGATTACCGAAAGTCGAAAAGTCGATGTGTAACTATAGAAAATGGAATTGCAATAGAAATTAGCAAGTCAATTTGCACACAAAAGTACTACTTATATATGTACATATGTATGTATATATGTATTAAATATATATATATACATATATACATTTTTTATTTGTTCAACTTTTAACACTAATAATACAGACTCTGCGGCTTGAACTTGACATACATATAAGCTCATGGGGTTTTAAGAGTAAAAGTGATAAACCACTTTATAACTGGCCTACGGCAGTGCCTTTCAAACTGCGTGAATAAATACAAATTCTCAGTTGACGATGAAAGATTATGAAAGTTGATGGAGAATAAACAGAAGAGTTGAACAACATTTTTTATTTAAATATTGGCAATTGGTTTGATTTAATCAACCACAAAGCTGTTGCGAAAAGAGTTCACCAGTGGCCAGTAACAATAACAACAACAACACAACAGTTTGTAGGAGCAGCAACAACAACAACCTAAAAAAAAACGAGGCATAAATTCACAGAAAACCGGCTGCTGTTTGAGAAAAAGCAGCAAATGAAAATAAGATTAAAAAAAAAAACTGACCTACATCAATGCTTAAACCTCTCTGCTGGGCTTTTATTTAGTTATAGTTGTTGTTGTTGTTGTTAGTGCAATTGTAGCTTAACTCTAATTGCGCAAAAAAAGCAACAACTACCACACAATGAGGCGAGCAAAAATTTTTATAAATTGACAAACAAAAAGACTTAGGCAACAAACTTCACTTGCATGACTCGCCCAAAAAAAAAAAAACCAGTCATAAAACAAAAAATTGACCCAACACCCTTTCAATTTGGCATTTAGTCCAAACACAGATAAAACAAACTAACAATTTTTGTGACGTTTTGTTGTTGTTTTTTTTTGGTGTTTATTTTTGTTCAGTTCACCTTTGACATTGAACTTGTCATCCATCAGGCACTCAAGCGCTTAAAAGACATGAATACAAATTGTTAATAGAGGTACTCGGGCATTTCAGTTGTCATGGAAATTAAACAAAACTTTTGGCTTCTTTAATTAGGCATTTAATTTTTAAGGAATATTGAAGATAATTATAAAAATAATTGACATTTTGTTGTCATTAACTAAATGACAAACCTGTTTGTTGTAGTAGTTTGTTCTTTTTTGGAAAAGTACTAAGAAATAAAAATGATTAACTTTAATTTACCATTACTCAAGGATAAAGAATAAAACAAGTTATATCTAACCACTTACATATAAAATTGCTTATCTAAATATGAGTGATTTATTAAACTGGTTAACCAAAGTGCAATTGCCAAAAAATTGAACCAATCAAAAAAATGATTTGTTTGACACTTGTTTGACACAAACCATTTGAAATGGAGTTGATAAATAACATCAATTCATAAATATGAATAAATTTAGGCAACATAAGTTATTCAGTGTTGGTGCTAATGCACAGTTCAGTTCTGAGAGGGTTTATGCTGATAATTTATAAGAGATTATTCAAATTCGTATAGATAAACTTCAATTGCAATCTAGGCCGTATATATTAAACTGTAATAATGAAAGCAACTGAAAAATTCAGCAGATTAAAAAGTTATCTTATTATTTGGAATTTTATGCAATATTTTCTTGATGCAAATAAATTTATATGGATTTTTTTCAACTTTCAAATGCTTGTATTGGAGAATATGATATTATATTCAGAACTCTTTTGGTTATATAAAAAAACTGAACAGTAATTTAAAAGCAAATTTGCCGGGTCCAAATATCTCTTCTAACAATTTCGAAAAAGCAACCAATAAAGTGAAGCTTATAAAACTTTAGCTACAAAGCCCATTTGCTTAGATCCAAGTAGCTCAAGTTACTGTAAGGCTTAAAAGCATTTTCTAATTGCCTCTCAACATTTCTAGAAGTATAAAAAATATAATAAATATCAAAACAAAGATAATAACTATAAAAATAAAAATATAAAAAAAAACTGTAGTAATAACTAAGAGAATAAAATTAATACTTAATAAATTAGATGTAAAAGTTGTTTTTGAAGACATATTCTAGAAATTCAAATTTGTACGTGGAGACAAATATTTTCTGCTTTTGAATGAGTCCAAATTATAAAAGCTTTTAATTATAATATTAAAAGAAGAAATAAATGTTTAAAATAAAATATAAAATAACAATTGCTACAATAAATAACAAATAGAAATTTATTAAAGTTTGATTTGGAAAACATATTAACAATTAAGAAAAAGTTGAGAACAAAAACTCTTTTTTAACAAAGTTAAAATCGGGAAATGTATTTCTAATGACTGATATATTATGTTTAAATTTAGCTAATCTTTATTCTTATATTAAAATTATAGGTTAGGCAACTTAATGAAAATCTATATTTATATATATACTTTAAATAACAATTTAATTGTTTAGGGAATTTATAAATATATATTTACATATACATTTAAAATGCAATTAAATTCGTATGGCAATGTATTTAATATCACTTTATCTAATTTAATTATATATAGTTTGAATCTTAAAATGATTGACTATAATGGCATTTTATTATGGGTTATACTCAAAATATACCAAAATTAAACTTTAATTTTTAATATTTTGTACACTTTGAGGATAATAAAGTTATTTGGATTACTGGGAATATAGAAAAATATATCTTGTATACTCCAAAGTTTTTGAATTCCTCATTCTGCAAATTTTTTATTGTAATGCGGGATTAACCCCATTTTAATTCTTAAATCTCAGTTACCACTTATGTCAATTACCTTGCCACAAGTTTCTTTTCGACACAACCTTGATAATAGCGCTTTATTGTCAAAGAGAGAATGTGTATGTGTGTGTTTGTGTATGTATGTATATATGTGCGTGTGTCACCCTGACACAGAGCTACTTTGAATGTCAAACTAAACGCATGCCAAACTGTAGACACGTGAACTTTGTAATGGTTCGTTGATTCGCCAGCTCATCCAATCATTTTGCTAGTAAGAGGCGTCAAGGTGCATGCCCCAATGAGCTTAATGGCATTAGCTTAACACAATGACCCAAGTGGTGAACTAATCCTTTAATTGTTTTGCTTTCACCATTTAGTTACACCATTGACGACAGCCACACAGATATCCAATGGAGTTGTAATGCCTTGTAGCCTTAGTTCACCAGAGCTTAACGAATGCATTCGTGGCTTAATCCAAACATTTGCTCCAAAACTGAAATATCGCGGTGTGCCGGAATATAATCTTGGATCCATTGATCCATATTTCTATAAACGAGGAATCTTCCGATATACCAATGATGGTATACAAGGTGGTTTACTTATCAAAAACATGGAAATCTATGGCATTAGCGACATTCAAGTGAATACAATAAATGCAAATTTCACGGATACCGGATTTGTTATCAAATTGGGCGTGGAGTTGCCCCAACTAAAGGCTGGTGGCCATTTCAAGGCCGATGTGAAGTTTGGAGGTTTGCGTTTGGTACCCAAGGGACCATTTAATATAACCATAGGTAAGTTATTTTCAATATTTTCAAGATTTCCTTTACTTAAATTTGATTTTCTTTAATCTAGATAATATTAAGGCCACAATTTTGACTGATGGCCATATTGAAAGTTTGCCCAGCGGTCAACAGCGTCTCAGTTTGCATCGTCTGAATGCCAATGTGAATATCGGAAATGCTCAAGTGATTGCGAATGGCATTTTCTCTGATCGTAATTTAAGTGAGTTTTAAATTAAATTTTTATTAGTTTTTATTTAAATAATCAACAAATATTCTTTCATAATTGCAGATGCAATGATCTTAAATCTGGTGAATGAGAATCTGCCCGAAATTACACGTGTGGGCATTCCAGCCACACGTGAACAATGGGCACCTATTTTGATTTCCCATATCAACGATTTCTTTGCTCAGGTTCCTATAGAGAAATTCCTGATACAATAAGCACAAATCACAAAAAACAAAAACAAAAACAAGTAATTTGTAGTTTTTTAGTTTTAATATTTACAATTTTTAAATTTAATTTAAGGCGCTGCTTCCAAATAATTTGTTTTATGCACTCACAATTTGGCAATGGCTAAGACAGAACTTTTGTTGAAAACAAAAAAAAAAAAATTTGTATTTATTTAAATGTCATCAATTGAAAAATAAAATTTTAACAGAACATAAAATAATCAAGTTGTCTTTTAAAAGTAAAAATAGATATGAAAATAATGGATAATTGATAAAATAAATATCTTTTTGTTGCTGTAGTATTTGGTAATCCAAGTAATACCTTAGGGGTTTAGGTATAATTTTTAAAGATTGAAGAAATATCATTATAGAAAAGAAAGAAAAATCATTATCTTAAGAATTTTTTTTTATATATATACAATTTAAAGAAAATCTTTGCGCAAAGATGACTAAATATTTCTATAAAATAATAAAAACTTCTAAAGAAAACTTTTTTTTGGATTAGGCTTTATAATGAAAATTTGGCAATGACTAAAACTAACTGAGCAGTTCAATATAACATATTTTTAATTTTGTTCATCTACATAGCTACATAATCAATATCTTAGAGGTCTTTCAAAATAGTAAATTTGGCTTTAATGATAATATATCTTATATTAAACAAACTAACATTATCTTATCCATAACATTTTCTTTTACTTTTTCTTCTACTATTTTATTTTTTGAAATTTTCCATTTCAATATATTGTGGCAAATGAAAAGAAGTGTTTTATATTAAAAAAATAGAAATAAATTAAGTTACCCCTTTTTAAAAGCAAGTTTAATCTTATTTATACAACAATTTTTTTGAAGCCTTTTCATCAGGAACTTGATTCCTGAGGTTACTTATAAAAATTTGAAATATTCTTTTACCTAATATACAAAGAGAACTTAAGCTATCTTATTAAGAAAACCACTTAAAGAACAATTGTGCGATTTTAGAGAACTCGAATTATAGAGTCTCTAGCGTTTTACTGGACATGTCATGTATATTGAAGACCGAAAGTAAAATAGTTTATATTTAAGAGAAAATCATCTCCGACTATATAAACTATAAATATTTTGGATCAGCACAATAAACTCAGTTTATTTAGCTCTGTGCGTCTGTCCGAATGTCGGTCTGTCTGTCTGAATCAACACTTCTTTTTGCTGCAGGCATTGTATATCGTGGAATCATTTCGCTCGGATGACTATATCATATAGCCAACATAGAAACGATCGGTCTGATCGGTTTGTTGTTTTTCAATGAAATTTCAAGAAAACCGGCGTTCGTGAGTTTTATATACTTCCTAAAATATTTACCAAGTTTTATCAAAATCGGTTCACTATATAATATAGCTACTATAGGAACGATCAATAACTTGCTAAATCTAAAATAGTTTTGGATGAATAACTTGATTATTTTAAAAGCGATTCTCCCGAAATTTGGTATGTGTAATTTTGGTATATATAGAAAATAGTTTTTTGACTTTCATTAAAATCATCCGATTATATTTTATAGTTCTAAGAGGGACAATAAGACCAAAAAAAGGTTTTAATTATTTTAAATCAGCCGATATACTTTTTTATGATTGAAGTAGAACTACTATATAAACATATAATTAAAAAAGACAGTTTTCCATTCTTCCTATTTCTAATCGATTTTTTCCCCCTTAGCGTAAATTTTCTAACTTTTGTTAAGCAAAAAAGAATAAAGAAAATCTCCATCTCGATTTTCCCCCCTTAAATATACACCAAATCAAATCTAATTAAATTGGCAAAATGTTTCACATACTTTGTGGCGCACTCATAAAAATTGAATACATCAGTGAAAAGCTCAAATGAATTGCCTTTCTTTATGGTGTCAGTTGGGTGACTTGATCCATAAAAAAAGAATTGAAATTCAATTCAAATTGCTTTCAAGTATCCCACTTTTGCGATCAATCAACAGGTAAATCTGACCCAAAGCCCCGAAGCCTCAATTACAGACAATTAGTTGGCAAAATATTGAAATCCAATTATAAACTGATTTCTGATGCTTAGGCCACCATGACCGTTGAGTTGACACTTGAGAACGTCACGCATTAATTTCCCATCGATCAGCATTTGGAGTGTCCAATTCTTTTTTCAAACAATTGGCATTATAATTCTTTTCATTTTTTCTTAACACCCAAGGCGCCGATCGGGCTCTGATTAATGCGAGTTTTTAATTGAATCCTGGCTTACCATCTTCAAGTTCAATGTACGCCTAACATCGTAAATTGCGCATATTATACCAGCAAATCGATGAGGGAGCTGGAGAAAGATGGGGAGCTAATAAAGAAGGTGGACCAAGGAGCCGTATCGATAAGCCGCTGGCCAATGAAAACGAATTCAAAAGGGGTTTTTGGTCTACCACCTCATATGCAGGCCTAGAAACAAGAACAAAATGAAATGTGCGCCAAGGAATTTAAATGGAAACTTAATCTCTGCATACACTTAAAGAAAATTATAATATAAAGCAAAACAAAAACTAAAAATTGATTTTTAAATCATTCTGTAAAGAAAGTAACTATAGTCATTTGCTTCTCCATCGAGGCTCCAAATCTTCAGAACATAAATATTCTTTTATCCATCTAACAGTTTGACCTATCTTTCTTTGTAGTACTTTAAATAGTTTAATCAAAAATTCATTTATTTCAATAATACAAAATGTTAAATAAATTTTTAAATTAACGAGTTTCCTCAAATTTTTCTCAGTGCAAGATAATGGCAAATCGAGATAGAAATGCAAAGATGCAACCGCAGCTGGATTCTACATTATTTTTTGTTCATTTAATAGAATGCAGCCGCAGACTCACAATTTCCAGGCGTGCACTCTCAGTCTGCTTTGCTCTCTGGTCTCCAGTTCCAGTCTCTTGTCTGCCCAACAGAGCAAATGTGCGTGTCTGGGAAAAATGAAGGCGAAGGCGTCACTCGAACTAGTTTAAATGTGCCGGTGATCAGCGGTATTTGTCATCATTGCATTAGAAATAGGCTGGACCAATATGTCTGCGGTAATAGAGGAGGGACCCGAAACATGTCATCGTCATCGAAAAAACGCGTTAATAATTGGCATGTTGGTTAGCTTTGACATTACCATTGCTCAGTCGGCGTCGCTGTTGCTGCCGTCGCTAGCGTCTGGCCAGAAAGCGTAGCTGTTAACCAAACTTCAAAGCCCGCTGTTGGCTCAGAAGTGTGCGGACCTCACAAGCCAACAGACGGTCGGTCCTGTGTGCCTTTAAAAATCCATCGTACTCGTAATTGTCGTCGTCATAGTCGTTTGTGGTCAGGTGAATGCCATCGGTTAGGGACAACGTGCCTTGCATTCAAAATAGAACGGGACGCGTCTCCACATAGTTGCCAATTTTGTATATGGCATGGCCTGGAATAAAGTTTTAACGAAAACAAATTGAAATTTAAAAGAATTTTTACTTGTGCAGTGCACAACGAAAACAAAAAAAAAGAAAAAAAATTATGTTTACATTTTTGCGAATTTTATTGCTTTGTGTGCATTTGTTGCATTTTAAACCAACATGCGGTGAGGATGTGCCAACAACAGTGGTTCATCCACTGAAATCAACAGCCGATATAGAAGTAGCTATTAATGCCACCGAAGCGCTGGATGAGGGTAAAGAAATTTTCTATAAAATACATTAAATATTTGTAAATAAGAGAAAAAAAGTTGCTAAAATTTTGTAAAAGGGAAAATATCAAAAGAATTAGGAAACGAACTTGATTTATTGCATTGGTTGCTTTTACTTAATTTACTTAATTGGAACCACTTTTAAGTTTACAAATTTTAATTAATATATTTAAAAAAAAAAATGTCTAAAATTTTCTTTTTTGCCAAATTTATAACAATTTGAATTTTTAATATAATTTCATTTTTAATTTAATTATTTAAAGTAAATTGGAAAAGTTATTGAATAGATTCAAATTGATAATTGTTAGACTTTTTAATTTATAAATTGAAATTAATTTTATAATTTACCAACTCAGTTAAACTTTAGAAAAATAAGAAACTTCTTTATGATTTCAATACGATAATATTCAGCATTCACTTAAACATTAAAATCTTCTAATATTAAAGATCCAAATCCAAAAAATAAATCAAAGAAATTGTAAACTCAGACGACTGAAAATATATCAACCTGCTGATTCACATTGTTGACCAAAAATAAGATACAATTTTTTTTTTGTGTTTCCTCTCTGTCTTTAATGGAGAATCTATTGTCTATTTCTCAGTCTCATTCTCAATCTCACTCTCTACGTCACCCAAAAAAAGAGAAAAAAAAAAGGTTCAACGACTTTGGCAAGACTTTTCATAGAATTCAAATACTTGAGTAGAATTTATGCGACTCACGCATCGGGCATTACTTGTAGTGACCTTCAAATTTCGATAAAAATAATAAAACAAAAGGCAAATTTCTATTTTATAGAAAAGTGACAAATAATTTTTGTTTGATGTGTGGCCATTTCTTTGTTTTGGGCCAATTAACCGACTTTCTAGCCAGTCATTCTATGTAGGCGTCTCAATTGATACTTGACGGGGCCAAGATAAGCTTCAATTCTGTCAACGCTTGTCAACCCTCCTGTCAATGGCCGCTTTGCTGTCTTGTTTTGTATGCTCGTTTATTTATGCCTTAACAATTAGATGGCACTAAAAAAAACGAAAAACCGAGGCGTGACAATTGTATGAGTTGGTACATAAGCCTGTTAATGCGGCAAAGAGATTGAATTACAAGCGACAACTCAATAAGGCTAACACCTTTTGGTTGGCAAAACAATATTCATTTAAATCGAAGCTGGCAAAACAATTTAATTTGATGACCACTTTGTTTAATGTCTGTTAACAGACAAAACAGATGGGATAAATATCATTAATATGACTTTTGGCCATTAAAAAGATATAACTGCTATAAACGGGCTGGCCCATACGTGAATAATACACACTCCGCCATCTCCTATATCCTTTAGTTGCACAAATTCTGGTTTATGTTGTTTTTGCTTTTTGTGTGTAACGGTGTTGCAGACCTTGAACTTGTAAGTTGCCCCTGGATCGGTTGGATTGCTCTTGGATATCAGGTGCTTGACTTGTGTTGCTTGTATCTGCCAAACTGTGTCTGCAACTGGTTAAATTCTTGAATCAACAAGTTTTGTTTTGCCAATGCAAATTCAGGGATCTTAGGTGATCAAGAAACGATTCTTAAAAGAGAGGTTCGAGTTAAAAAAAACTAGAATTGTCATACATTATACAAAGAATAAAAAAATTTTCTCTTTTATGGCGAATCCTCAACGGGACTCCTGAAACCATAAGAGTTCCTGAAAGTATAATCATTAAGTTCATTGAGGATAAATATAAATTTGTTTATTTTTAAGAATTTCATATTTAGAAAAAAAAAATAAATTGATGTGGCCCTTTTGATACTCTAACTAATCCTTTAGAATTCATATGAGTAATTAGTAGTAGTACTTTTCTTTAATTAAAAGATTATGTTTAGTTTTTTAACAAGCAATTAATAGTTAATTAGTTATAATCAAATTTAAAACAACGTGTCTCAACAATTATGATTTTAAAGTTTTCCAAGTAATCTCATTACTATTACTACGTTTTTAGATAAACTAAGATTTTTGATCGAAATATTTTATTTAAAAGCTACTTGGCTTTTTATTTTATCTCTATAATCTAGTTACTTAACTTTTTATATAAATTGCTATTCTTAAAAAACTCCTGGTTTGGGCAACTATATTTATGATTAGATAAAATGATTTTCGTTTTATATTTTTAAAATTCCATTAATCATAAAACAGTTAACTATATGGTCTAGTAAGTAAAATGAACAGTTTCAATCAAGAGTCAGTGATTAATGTTAATCCTGATTATTTAAATGTGGATTGATGTAGATCGATTATAATTTAAAAATTCTTGATATATAGTAATCTTACCAACAAGAGAGAAAACTAAATTTTACACATATTGTTCCGATAGTGATTATAGCTTATAGTAGTCCTATCCAACCAAGTGTTAAATTTTATCATCATGTATATCTAAAGAGCTTATCTACCAAGTTTTATACACATAGCTTAAAAATTAAGGTATGAAAGCTGCATAGAAACAGACAGACGGCTGGCCACCTTTTGAATAACTAGGCTATTGATGCAGATCAAGATTATGCAAATACTTTATGAACTCGTAAACGCTTATTTAGTCTCATATCTTACCAATTCTTTTAAAACTCTCTTAAAGAAATAAAGAGCAAAATAGATTTAAATTACTTAAATCCAGTTTACATTAAGATCTATTCTCTATTAACTACACTTTTCTATTTTTTTCTATTTAGTAATTTTGATACACAGAAAGTAGAGCATAAAAATATTTCCAACTGTGTCAAATTCCAATCAGGATCTTGCCTTTACATTGTTGTCAATCAAAGTCAAATGTATATATATCTATATATATATAAAGATATATTCGATGACAGCTTGTCATAAACAATTTAAAAACCATCAAAGAAATGTCCCCTATAAAAATGTTCAACATTATTTGGGGCAAATGAGTAACAATAATAATAATAATAATCTTATTTTACTGGGGAGTGGGAAAGTGTATTGTGTATCGAATTGATTTTGAATACCGATTCGACGAGTACCATGTAAAGTGAGTCACATGAATAACACACGAATTTGTATAGAGAGTTTCCATTGGGTTGTTCGAGTGCGTGCTAAATGTTGCTCTTGGCTTTCAGACTTTGGTGTAATATGCAAAACAAGTTAAGATACAACTTACAAATTCCTGGCACGATATGAACGTATTCTTCATTACGCACTGACAACAGTGTCCAGTGGGGACCACGTGCAGAATTTCGCTCCAATTTTATGCACTTTTTAGTGTCAATTAATTTTACACCTACTAAAAATCAATCAGGGCAATAAAAATCTAAATGATAAAAGAACAGTTGGCTTTTTGTTCTGAAAGAGATTTTTTAAAATTTATAAATATGCGAATAGATAGATATAACTCATAATGTGGGACAAAGCAAAATGTGTAATAAATTAAACAAATAGCAGACGCATGTTAAATGACAACAACATCATCTGGAGGGAAACAAAGGCCTAGACCAATTTTAAGAAGCTGCCAATGAATATGACAAATACGACAAGTGACAGTAGAAAGTTGACTCCGCGAAGGGGAGACATGAAGAAACTGGGTAGAAATAATAAATCGGCACAGCAATTGTCATTCAGCCTGAAAAGCGCTTAAGTTTATTGTCAATATTCTGTGTTTTTGTTTTTGTATATGTCAAAATATTGAGTAATCGCACTCCGACTGAAAAGGAACAACAACGTTTTACAAGAAGCGGGGACTCCAAAACTCCGAAACGTGAACGAATGTTAAGTAAATATTGGTCGATTGTTTTTTTTTTCTTTCTTTTTGTCATTTTGGTGCTTTGTCAACACCGCAACAGATTGGCCAAAAAAACTAGAAAAGTAAAAAAAAAGTTGTATGCTTATTTATACAATAGTTTTTTTTTTTTTGGCTAGGCAATTGCGTATGTAGCTCAAATCTTTGAGAGAGGCTAATGAACTTTGCTTTCAAGTGGAGGTATGTACCAAAGGCGGGTACTTCAAATGAGTGTCTTTAACGTTTTTCGAGGGGAAAAAACAAGGAAAATTTGAAGTGGCTGATCAATTGGGGGTAATTTTAGGCAACTATTATTAAAAACTTCCAACGAAATTAACAATTTTTAAGATTGTTTGGTTATTGCAATAAAGCATCAATTCTAAAAAACCCTTCTAATTATTACGCTTAAGTGGCCCATACGACACCAGGACAATACCAGCGAACGAATTCGCGTAGATAGATGACAATTAAAATAATAGTTAAAACTAACTAGGACCTAAATAGTTCAGAGTGAATGTTTTAAGCTTAGAAACAGAGAATCCTGATCCGACTACGAGTTAGATAGTTCGGAATATAAGTTCGAAATAGAGAACTCTGATCCGATTACAGGATAAAAGCGGTTGTAGACGAAACAAAGACTTTCAAAAGGTTCGTATAAAATATACACAGATAGAAGTGCACCATGGTAGAGGGACAGAACTCCTAGATAGTTTATATGGTAGACAAATAAATTGAAATAATTTAGCATGTTGTCTCATTCACTCCTTACACGGGATGTCGCACTTGCTCAAAATTTTGATATCAACTTGATCTGCGTAGATACTAGATGAATGATCACACCAAATTCGATTGGTCTAGTCTCTGAGATCTAGGTGTCCATACGAATGCACGGACAGGCGGACAGACAGATGGATATATGTCAATCGACTCGGCTGTTGATGCTGTTCAAGAATATATATACTTAATAGGGTAGGGAAATGCCTCCATCTACATAAATTTTAGCGACTTTTATATACTCTTACCTATACGGGCTATAAAAAACCTAATCATGTGATCTTCACATAACGAACTACAAATATTCTAGGAGGTTGTCCAAGTGTTTTGGCAAAACCCTTTAATTTTAATAGCCTTAAAGGCACGACATGGCTTCGGTTGCTATATAAATGTTCATCCATTTTTATACCGTTGCAAAAAAGGTATATTAATTTTTTTGGATCCACCGTCAGCATTAGTTTTATATACTTTCTTATGATTCTGGTAATTTATATGTAATTGAAAAATTCAGTTTGCAAAGGTATCCGAACTTCGGCGTGGCCGAAGTTAGCCCATCCTTCTAGTTTTTAATTTAAATCATACATTTTTCTCTCACAAAGCTTCACCCAGCTTAAGTCGGAAGCAAAGGCAACTTCTCTTTGATCCCAATCTATTTCTACTGCAAGGTGGATCCGGTGCTTGGGAGGGATCAAAGTGTCTAACATCTCGCGGTCAGTTGGGAGTTTGTGTACGGATTGCCAATTGCCGTCAGTATTACCGAGTGGCTCGTCAGCTGACCTTCTTGGCAGTACGTCAATGGCCACCCAATGGTGGGGGTTTGGGATTCGGTTTGGGTGCAGATCTATGCAATTTCTTTGATCAATTTGGACGAATTAATAATGGTATATGTTGTACGGATATTGAGGCCAATGCATTTGGTGTCTTTCCACTTCCGCCTACCACAACAACAACAACAGAAAGACCTCCACCAGAAGCCAATGATGAGGTGGAAAAGGAAGATGAGTTAGATGAGCCAGAACAGGTGGAGGAGCAAGCACCACCTGCCGTTGAAGATCCCATAGACAATATAAGTAGCGTGGAGGATACACCCGATTTTCAGGATGTGAACACAATTGAAGCGAATGTGCCAGAGTCAACGGCGACAGCAACCCAACCAGTCACTCCTACTACAATTTATCCCTATCAATGGCCTTTTGGAAGTTTTGCTGGTGGTGTACCTCAATGGCCACCGCCAATACCTACACATCCACCCAGCACAGGAGGTTGGCCACCACCAATACCCACACATCCACCCAATCATCATTATCCCACGCATCCTGGGGCAGCTGCCATACCCACTACAAGACGCACCACACCCAGGCCTGTTGTCAGTAGGCCAACCAGTAGCACCACTCGTCGACCAAGTTATGTACCCACAACTTCAACTCCGACAACAACTCGTCGTCCTTCGACGGGAACCACTTCGGAAGGATTGCCTCTGCAATGCGGTAATAAAAACCCCGTTTCACCTGATCAAGAGCGCATTGTGGGTGGCACTAATGCCAGTCCATATGAATTCCCTTGGATAGCTGTGCTCTTCAAGTCAGGAAAACAATTCTGTGGTGGAAGTTTGATAACAAATAACCACATACTTACAGCAGCTCACTGTGTGGCTCGGTAGGTAGTGCCGTGAGATGATGTAAAGTTTCCCTTGTTCTGTAATCTGTCTTGTCTTGTTGCAGGATGACATCCTGGGATGTGGCTGCTCTGACGGCACACTTGGGAGACTACAATATACGAACAGACTTTGAAGTGCAGCATGTGGCAAGAAGAATTAAACGTCTAGTGCGGCACAAAGGTTTTGAGTTTAGTACGCTGGTAAGAATGTGGTTTTGTATACACCAAAATCAATCTTCATGCAGGAATCTTTCTTTTTAGCACAACGACATAGCCATTTTAACACTGAGCGAACCCGTGCCTTTTTCACATGAAATTCAGCCTATTTGCTTGCCAACTTCAGCTGCCCAACAGTCACGCTCATATAGCGGCCAAGTTGCTACAGTTGCCGGCTGGGGTAGTCTCCGTGAAAATGGACCACAGCCATCTATATTGCAAAAAGTGGATATACCTATATGGGCGAATGCTGAATGTGCTCGCAAATATGGACGTGCAGCTCCAGGTGGTATTATTGAGTCGATGATTTGTGCTGGCCAGGCAGCCAAGGATTCCTGCAGTGTAAGTATTAACTGAACACCCAACTGTTTCGGTTCACCCACTCTTATATTTATTTTTATTTATTTTAGGGTGACTCTGGTGGTCCCATGATTGTCAGAGATGATGGCGGCCGTTACACTCAAGTGGGAATTGTTTCCTGGGGCATTGGCTGCGGCAAGGGACAATATCCCGGCGTTTATACACGTGTCACATCTCTGTTGCCATGGATTTATAAAAATATCAAATAATTTCTTAGATGTGTGTATATTGAAGTATTTTTGTGTTTAACTTAAGATGTGATTAAAAATTGAAAACTTATTTATTCGAAATTTTCATTGCGTGCATTTTGGGGCAAGATTTATGTGGAGAAATCTAGAGTGGCATACTTTTAGGCTCTTTTAATACGGCGGCAAAGCTTTTTATTTGAGTTTTATAATTGAACTCTTATTTGTACTCAGAAACTACAAAATTTAATATTTTGGAAAAATACAATTGAAAGGGAAGATATTATTTTTTTTAATTAATATTCAGTTTATTAAATTTTTATAATTTCATTATAATTATGGATTTTGAATACACTTTGTAGGGAATAGGAAAATTTGAATATGAGTGGAGAACCCTTTAGTTTTTCTTGTTTTCCCACAAGACTTTATAGATGTTTTTCCAGAGTTTTAAATGCAAATATTAATTTACATTTGTATATACAAAACAAAATAGAAAAGTAAGCGAAAATATTAAAGTCATTTTGTTTGGTTCTCTTGTTAGTCTAGTTTCAAGGTGGCATTGATTCTCTTGTTTCAAAAAGCTATTCAAATCAAGTTTTCTGACATGTCTGCCTTTCGGGAACTTTTCTTAGACGATCTCTTTAAATTTAACCAAATATTTTTGGATCCCTTGGTTGAAGTCTATTCATTATCGTTTTATCTGGAGCGGCTTCTAAAGTATCCTCAGCTGGCAGAAACTGCTGTGGCACCAGATTCCAGTTTAACGGGTTTTATATTTGGAACCTGTGAAAGTAACTTAAAGAAGGATCAAGTTGAAGGAAAAAAGAAAGGTCCAACTCATTCACATATTTGTTCATTGGGCATTAATCACACTTATCGCCGCTTGGGACTGGGAACTAAACTGCTTGCCAATTTCCATCAAGCTTCAGAACAAGAATCGGATTGCTATGTGGATCTCTATGTGCGGGAGTCTAATAAATCAGCAATTAAGCTGTACGAATCCTTTGGTTACAAGAAATATTCCTGGCTGCCAAATTTTTACAAAATGCAAGAACATGGCTACGAAATGCGTTTGCCCCTAAGAAACGATGGGACAAATATATATTTAGGGAATGGAATAATGAATCAAATATTCAATTTTCTTATGTATCATTTATTAGGACTTAGAGACTTTTTCATGGGCATATAAAACATAGAGTTCGTTTCCACTATGTGAGAAGAATCTATATAAAAAATCCTAATAAAAGTTCATTGCCCGCTGCAAAACTAAAATCTATGTCAAATAAAAAAGAAAAATAAAACAAATTGGCATATGAAATGATTTGTCTGCTTAAAAACATTGATAGAAATTTTTGTTTTTTGTTTTTTTTTTTTGGCAAACTTCTATGTGTTTCATGCTGCTTTTTGCGCGTGTTTCAGACATATCTTAAATCCATATATACATTATACGATATGATATATATATTTTTACGCAAAACAAGAGCCTTGACCATTGTTTCCATAGATAAAAAAAATTTTTTTGCTAATGATAAACTATATGCAGATGCCACAATACACTTGAAACAATTTTTTAAAACTATTAAAAAAAAACATTTGTAGAAATTTTATTTAGTCAATTTCTCTTTTCCTTTTATTGATTGCAAGAAATTTATTTAATAATATTGAATATTTTGAAATAAAGGTAAATTTCGTATTTTATTTACTTTGAATCGTAGACGGATGTTGTTCCCATTAAAGTTCTCCTTTTTCTTGGAAAATGTATCAAGTTTTTTTTTGTTTTTTTTTTTTTTTTGTTAATTTCTGTTTAAACTTTTGCGTTTTCCAAACAAATTTGTCTAGTGCCAATTTAAATTTGTGCGTCAACGGAAACTTGTTAGTTGTTTGAAAATTTGCAATTAAGTTTCGCCTTTGCTTTAATTAGTTGTACCAAAAATTTAAAAATATATATATAAACTAAATCTTAACTGCAGTATCTTCATCACTTTCAGATATGACTTCTTTTTTACTGGAAATGACAATTTTAGATTGTCTTGAACGGTTACGGGTTAAAGGTTTTTGCATATCATATGCGTTTTCTGGCACCTTTCCAGGATAATAATCCAGCAAAGTTCTTCGATGGATATAGCCCAATTTACGATATAATTGCTTGGCAGCAATATTACTGCATCTTAGAAATAGATTAACAAACCGAGCACCTTGTCGTTCCACAAAGTTGGAAAAGAAATTCATTAGACTTGTGGCAACTTCCATACGACGATAATCATGCGAAACCGTTAGTGCACAGATATGGCCATGAAAATGATGTCCACTGATGGTTTTCCCAAAGATATAGCCCTTCATTTGGCCACTCGGTGATTCGGCCACTTGAGTAAGATTCGGCCACTGAATGAGATGCTTGAAGAAGAAAGCCAAGCTGTAAACCTCTGTGAAGTGATCAAGTACTAGATGATTAAATTTAAATAGATCATCAAAACGCATTTCACGAAAACTAGTCATTGAGGGTAATTTTGTTTCACAGGGAATTTGAAATAAAAATGAATGAATTTTATTTTTTGCTCGTCTAGAAATTGATTAATAATGAAAATAAAATTTGAAAATTCAGTTAAGTATTAATCATTTTAAGTAACTAAAAGACTGGATATATCTTTGATTAGCTGATAATGATTCAAGTCGGCAATGATATAATAATGATAGTAAAGATAACTCTTGGATCTTGGTCTTTTAAAGGTTTTAAAGTATTTAATACAAATTAATAGGAGTAAAATAGTAAAAAGTGGAAGTGCACTCAATTCAATTATTCCCATAATACTATAGTGGATCAATATGGAAACCAGCTTTTGTGGCTTAGGCTTTTTGCTTGTATAGTTAGAAAAATATTACAGAAAAAAGAAAAGAGTTGATTTAGATAAAAGAGGTGAAGTCCATAAAACAACGTGGGTTTAAATAATTTGTTTAAAAATAACCTCTAATTCTGGAGAGATGTATTAAAATGGACGTTAAAATATTAAAAAAAAACTTTTTATTAAAAAGAAACACAAATAAAATGCTGTCTCTATACATGACCAAAGTAAGGTTTTGGTGATTCTTAGATTTAAACGTATTTTATTAAAATATAAAAATTGGTTTGCATATAGCATCAAACATTTATATATATTTCTATATGCTTTTCATTCTATATAAATTTTTTTATATTTCTATTGTCTATATTTATCATTATATTATATTATTTTCATACTTTTTAAAAAACAATTTCATCAATTCTTTGATAATTTTTACTAAATTCTTTTTTTTACTCTTGCAAAAGAAGTATTTATTAATTTTGGTCATAGGTTTGCAACTCATAGAAGCAATCATCCGACTTTATGAATTATATATTCTTAACCAAAGCGACGAACTAAGTTAATATAGCCATGTCCGTCTGTCCGGCTAATCGTCTATCTGGATCATCAAGTACCTCTTCGAGACCTTTAAAGCTACACAGCTCTAAATCTTCTCATATCTTTGCTGTAGGCATTTTTTATCAAGGAATCATACCGATCGGTTGACTATATCTTTTAGCTCCCACAGTAACAATTGGTGGAGAATAAGGTTTAACCTTGATAACTTTGTTGTATAAAAATTGAATGTTTGTGAGTTTTATATACTTATTAAGATATGCAGTAAATGTTAAGGGAATCGGTTGACTATATCATTTAGCTCCCATTGAAACGATAATTCACAAATATAGTATTAGATAAATAACTTGGTTATTTAAAAAAAAAATGTTCACAAAATTTGGAATTTGTAAGTTAATGAAGCAAGCAAGTCGTCCCTGCCGACTTTGACTATACCCTGTACCAAGTAGAGTAACTGTATTAAATCAAACTCCTTGAAATTTGCCATCAGTTCAAATTTTACTCTCAAGCGGCAGTAACGAGCGCATGCTATCTCGCTCACACTTACTACGCAATGTCGCACTGGGCATTTCAGTACAAATTGTACATAGATATATCTCCGATATTTCTTGTCCGATTTTAACGAAATTTACTCAGCTCATACGGCCATATTATTGGGTGTGCCAAATAAGAACACGCTAACTTTAATATAACACTAGTTATTCGTTTTTCCTGAATTGCGGGGGCGGAAGTGGGCGTGGCAAAAATTTGAAACAAACTTGATCTGCGTAGACACTACACGAATTCTGACACCAAATTTGTTTGCTCTAGCTCTTATAGTCTCTGAGATCCACGTGTTCATACAGACGGACGGACAGACGGACGGACGGACGGACGGACAGACGGACAGACGGACATGTCTCAATCGACTCGGCTGTTGATGCTGATCAAGAATATATATACTTTATGGGGTCGGATATGTCTCCTTCTGCCTGTTACATACATTTAGCGACTTTAATATACCCTTTTACCCTATGGGTACAGGGTATAAAAATACCTTTTAAGTTTCAGCAGAATCGGTTGACTATATACACACTCTCTGATCCGATCTAGGCATTGAAAATATGTATATTCTTTAGATTTAACGTTAATTTTTAAAGCAAAAATAAAAACGATTTAGAAACAAATACTTTGTAATAACACATTAGTCGATTTTCCAATATTATATTCCCACACAGAGTCATTTGTTTTTAGTTTTGTTATTCACTAAGTAATTGATAATATTACCACACAAAGTAAGTCTCAGTATATAGCAATTATTTACTTAAGAATCTGCAAGTATTTGGCGACGAGAATTTCCATCCATTTACACATAAATATTTATACAGATGTGGACACATGGATGACGAGATATCTATTCGGGTCGTCATGCCAAACAAGAAAAAGAAAAAAGAAGAGAATTTTGCTTAAGCTTCTCGATCATATCCATCGCATTGTCATGGGCCACACCTACTTTATATAGACAATTTATATAGCGGACACTTGAAAGCTTCCAGCTAATTCCACGAGCCTTTCAAAAAAAAAACGAAATTTGGCATTTTCTTTACGCTCTTCTAATGAGGTTAATGTTCGCGGCACTCGTTGACTCAGCGCCCTGTGCGCTTTTCAAGCAAATCTATTTTTATATATTTAATGGCGCATTTTGCACACAAAAATAAAACAGAAATGTACAAAACCAATTTCTATATGTATCAATTATAAGTATTTTGTAGGTAAGAAGTAAAATCAGTGTAATTAAGAGCCGCAAACGAACTATTTATAGCCACAGGGATGGAAATTTATGGACGCCACTGTGGAAAGCCAATTAAAATAGTTTCAATCCGGACAGGTGGTCCAGGCTAAAGAGGAAATGTTCCCTCTAAATACATTATTTGTCTGTTTCAGGAAGATGAATGAACATCTAATTTCCACAAACATTTCTCCACTCGATTTTGTACGTTTTGGGCTTATGCTTTGTTTCTTATAGTTAAATATACCATACAAATATATACCTATATATTTATATATATGTATAAGCTAATGTATTATATAGACGCACATTTGAATGTTTGTTTAGTGGTCTCGTAGTTCTTTTATTTATTTTCCAAGCATATGTGATTTATTATGATTTATCTTAGCATGTGTCTATGATGCGAGACGAGCTACGGCATGTGAAATCATTCACAACATTTTTTTTTCTTCTAATTTTGATTGTCAGCATTTGTTGCACATGAAATTTAGCAAATGGTTTGAAAGTTTCTTTAGTACTTATCCCCACCTTTTTCTTGTTTCTTGCAAACATATATATATATATATATATATATATATATATATATATATATATATATATATATATATAAAACAGATATATAATACATATATAAAATAAAGAAATTATAGGGTTGAGTACAATCGTGGCTACTTAAATATGTACTAGCTATATTATTTTTTTAGAAAATCAGCAACGACTTTGATATATCCTGTATTTGGATTAGTTTATTTAATAATTAAATTTATATTCTCTGTTTTAAACTTTATAAGGTAAGTGATAAATATATTATTCTTTATTTTCATAAATTGTTTTATAAAACTTTATTTAATTTCATTTTAATATATTTTAAAATTATTTACAACAATTAAAAAACAAATTTAAACTTATTCTAAAATTGTCTTAAAAATTTTTTAAGCTTTTAGAAACATTTTTATTTCAAGAAAAAAATTTTTATACATTTTTTAAATTATTATATTTAAAGCTATAATAATTTTTCTGTCTTTGAAAAGTTTGTCATTTTATTTCAAAATTTCACATGATTGTTGATGCAGCTTAAACAAATATTTACTTTATAGGTTTTTGCCGACTTGCATATACCTTTTTGCTGTTTGAGTAAAGGGTATAATTATTTAGTGGCTTTTAAAATTTTGTCAGAAAAAAAGATGGCAGCTTTACTATGAGATGTGCATGTTAAACATAGTATATATATATATATAAGAATATATATATATTTTTTAAGATTTAGGTGTTGAATGAAAAGCTACAAGTTTTGCATCGGGCAGTTTCTATTAATTTTATTTATTTAAATATTTTTTTGACAATTCTAATGCAGACAATGAACATGCAAATTGTATACTATATTAATGATAATTTATTTATTTTTTTTATTCACTTAATTTATAGTGAACTAAGCAAGCAAATGACTGATTTAAAGAGTAAGGTTTAAGAATATGTTTTAATATTTAACAATTTCCAAAAGAATTGTTTTAATTGAAAATGTTTTCAATTTTATATATTTTTGATTATTTTTTATATAAAAAACAGAAGAGAAAGGGGTTAAAAATGAAAGTAGTAGATTACTAAAAAATTTTTATAATAATAATTAAATTATTTGTTTACCTACAGAAATATATTTGGATTAAAACATAATCCATTTATATTTATATGAATTTTCTGGCTTTGGAAATACAGAAAAATTAAATTTTAAATTATTTTAAAAGTAATGTTAGCTTTATTTAATTTGCTATAAATATATTTTTATAAACAAATATTGGATTTTTGTGTTTGAAATGTTTAAAACTCTTCAATGTATATTTATATATTTTTTTTTAACATAATAAATTTAAAATTAAAAATTATTATATTATTGTATTTATTGTATTTATATTATATATTTTAATATATATTTTTTACGATAAACCACAGAAATAAAGCATTTATAGATAAGAAATTCTATGATTGAATTAGGACCCGTAAGAATTATAACTTAAATTTAAAAAAAAAAATCAATAAAAACTAATAAATTAAGAATAACATAATAAAAATAATTGTTATATTTGATTTTAAAATTAATTAATAATAATTTTGAATTAATTTCTCAAGAAAATTCAGTCTCAGAAAAGATTAAAAAAAATTGTAAAAACTGTTTTTAGTTTTTATAAAAATATAAAAATTGTCTTTATTTATTATAAAAATATTAAAATGTTTTTTTTTTTGAGTAAAAAATGATTATTAGAAAGATAAGAGTAAAAAAATATTTTTTAAATAAAATTTATAATATTGAAATTTTTTTTTAAAAAATTACAATTTTTTTCGGTCCCTGGATAAAGATTAGTGGAAATGGCTTACACTTTTTTAATATACTAATTTTTTTTTTTAATTTTAATATATGTATCAATTTATTTCAATATAATTCTCAAAATTGTTTAACCGAATGGTCTATTTCTAATTTCATTTTCGCACTCATCTTGTTCGAAAATGAGAGAAAAGTGTGCACATTTTTCATTTTTCGAAGAATGAATCGGATCGAAAGCAATATTGAAAATCGCAAGGGAATCAATAATTTATTTAATGTGCCATGCATATATATATATATATCTATTTGTACTTTCATGCCCCAAGCAGAGAATGGGAGGCCCAAAAAAAAAAAAAGAAAAAAGGAAAACCAAAACGCTTCTAGCAAATACAATAAATAAATTTACGAAAAACAAAAGAATCAAGTACAAACAACTGGCTAGCTTGCTCAACTTGTACATTTAAATAAACTCAAAATTTCATAGAATTTTCCAAGCAGACGCACTTTACACACACACACACACTCACATACTTATACACATATATATATATATACACATGCATAGAAATACATACATAGATAGATATACAACATCATTCTCTATATACATGGCCATTGGTCGAAATACTAAGTATATACTAAGGCAGATGAAAAATCTTCATTTTCGAAATGTTTCGGCCAAGAAAATGTTCGTTGTGCGAATTCAGTGCGACTTGGGCTGCTTACTTGAACGCGTTGCAAACGAGAACCAACAAAAAAAAAAAAAATTATATTAAAAAAACCCCAAACCGAAAAGAAAATTATTTCAATTTAGAAAACTAACATATAGCTGTATATTATACATCTAGTCTGTCCATCTATCTATCTATCTATCTAGTATATATATAGATACGCGTATTTCGGCTGGCAAAAGTAAGCAGGCGAATGCGTTGTCGTGTCGCGTTTTATAAATAGAAAATTACAAAATTTTCATAAGAACAAAAAGGGTTTCCATTCTGCTCGAGAACAAGAAAATAAATGAAAAACTGAAAAACCCTATTATTTGAAATGTAAAAAATAATATAGTAAACTGTAATTGATGAGTGTGTGTGAGTGTGTCCGAGTGTGCGTGTGCTACTATGTAATTTGGTTAGACGTGACTTTTTGCCGCAAAACATTTGTTATTATATAATAAAAAGGCGTGTGAGATTTCTATGTTTTAAATTCAATTTCAATTTCTTATTTCTAATTTTCATGCGTTGTTCCATGCGTTTTTACAGTGTTTTCAATGTGTGCTTAGGTTTTTTTGTTCGGCTAATTTCGTAGAATTTGCGTGCAACCAAGCAAAAGTGTGGCAATATCGAAAAGAAAATTGAACTTGAAATTTTCGGAGATAAGCAAAAACACAAATTAACATGAGTTCTGGGTAAGTTGCTAAAAATTTTATTTCCATTAAAAAATATTATATTTGAACAATAAAATTTGGGATAAAAATATATATTTGTATGAATCAGATATAGAAAGATACAATTGAGTCAACAAACAATATTTTATTATGTTATTTTCACGTTAAACATAAATTTTATTTCATATTTAAGTGTTGATTTTTATGTTTAAAAAATTTTATTTTCTTTATTATTTTTTCATTTTAAAAATCAATTTTTTTATTTTAAAGTGTTGATTTTTATGGGGAAAAAATTTGATAGTTTTTTTACGTTATAAATAAAATGTATTTCATATTTAAAAGTTGCTGATTATTAAAAATAAATAAACAATTTTTTTGTTGTTTCTTTTTCATGTTAAAACAAATTTTAGTGAATTTTTTAGAGTAGAATTTTATGTTTATAAAATAAAAATGAGGTTGTTTTTTTTTTTTTTATTTTCACGTTAAACCCAAATTTTATTTTAAATTTAAGTAAAGATTTTAAAAAAGATTATTTTTTTTTTTTTTTTTTATTTTCTTTCATTTTAAAACTAATTTTTTTTTTTTTAAATGTTGATTTTTATGTGGAAGAAATATGAAAGTTTTTCCACAATAAAACTAAATTTTATTTCATGTTCAAGTAAAGATTTTTATGTTTAAAAAATATTTAAATTTTTTTCATGCTAAAACTAAATATTATTTCATTTTTAATTGTGGATTTTGATATTAAAAAAATACCAGAATTTTGTTTATTTGCTTGCACAAAAAAAAAACGCAAATTGTTTGTAAAATTGTTTAACTTCCTCTAAAATAAATATAAAAATATATACATATATGTTTGATTTTGAAAAGAGCATCCGCTAGACAATACTTTAGATAAGTTTCTAATCATCGGTTAAAGGGTTAAAAAAGAAATGATAAGATTTTAAAACCTTTTGAACAAAATGATAGTTCTACTTCAAAATGATTACAATTGTTTATAAAAGTCGAATCTAAAGTTTTTCATGTATACAGAAAGTTATATATTTGTTTACATATTTTTAATAAACACTTGAAATAAGTTTAGACACTTATTCTTTACAAGGCAACTGTTTTTACAATCTATAGATACTTTTCCATTAGCCGAAAAAAAAACTTTCCAAAAAAGAAAAGCCATAAAAACCCCACGCCCGGCGAAAAAACGGGGTAAATTAGTACCAAAGAACAAACTTATGTTGAAAATAAATAAAATATATAGAATTAGATAGCGTATACTATATATATATATATTTCGAAATATATATGTAAACACATACATACATATGTACGTTTGTATGTACAAGTATATAGCGGCTGCTCAAGCAGTTTATGATCTCTTTCACAATTAAGGCATCGGCTTTATATATTTCATTATGAGAGATTTGAAGGCCAGAAGCCTACGCCGACGCCCACTCCCCTGATCCACCATATATACATACGTGTAGCACTTTTGGCAGCTCTCGCCGGGATCCACGTTGCACGCGCTTTTTGGCAGACGACAATTTTTTGTGTCTTCTTCTCTTATTCTCTATGGCGAATTAATTAATTAATTTCTTTTTTTTTCTCCTATTTTTCAAGAAGATGTGCAAAAAAAATCTTCAAGCAGCTGTCCCCTTGTTGTGTGTGTGTGTATGTGTGTGTATATAACTATCGTATCTATTTTGTGTCTATATAAACATTTTGGCACACGTGTTGAGAATTTGAAAAACTGACGGCATTCACCGGAAGTTTTCATTTACGCACACTCAACGACAAGAAAATGTTTGAACCACTTTCAAATACAATAAAAGAAAAGAAAGCAGCAAGAATTTGACACAAAATGCACTTTATTTTATTTTAGTGGCCATTTTGTTGACTTTTTCTTGAAAATCAATTCATTTTTCTATTCTATTATTTATTTATATATATATTTGTTTTTTTGCATTTTCTTGTTGACGTTGATGAGCCTCACATAAATTTCCTGGTGTCCACTAGGAAAGAAAATTATATTTTTGCCATAGTATATTGAGGAAATTGGGTCAAAATGATGTTTGGCACAAAACAAATACTAAAAATTTTGCAAAAACAATAAAAAATACGGAAATTTGCAAAAAATATATATTTAAACTTGGATATTAAAAAACAATAATTGAATCAAACATAGAATATAATTTGCATAATATGAAAGTAAAATTTTAATAGAAAGCAACAAAAGCATCTTTTATTTATTTAACATCACGCATACGATCCATTTGACATCTTTATGTTATTGTGTGTGAAGATTTCGAATATTTTTGTAAACTCAGTTAATTGACTCTTAACTAAATTTTTCTTTGTCCAACAATTTAGTTGCGAACTTGAAATCTTTATTTTGTCATGAATATTTTAAAGATTTTTATTTTTTGTTTACGCATTTTTTAATTTTCGGCTTACTTTATATACTCTTTCTTAAACAAAAGTTTATTAGTTTTACCAAACTTTTACTATATAGAGAAATTAAATAAATAAGTAAATTACAATTTACTTTATTAAAGTATATTTAAAAAACAATTTAAAGAACTATTTAATAATAATTAGAATATATATAATAAGATTTAAATTATAAGGAAAGTAGTTAAAAATTGTTGTTTGTTATTAAGTGTACAATAAATTAATTAAAATTAGAATGTATGATGAGATTACAATTTTAAGGAGCTCAATCTTTGCGGTATATGATCACTGGAAATTCTAGAAGAGCCTCATCTTCCATAATTTCTAAAATAGACTCTGCTCCGATAACTTCTAGCAGAGTCTCTTCTCCGGATGCTTTGTCTAAGATATTGTAGAATGTCCAGTGGGTTTTGTGTATGTAGGTTAAGATGTTTGTTGAACCGCTGCAAAAAGCGTTCCCCAAGTTGTTTAATCTTCAATCTGCAATTGTTCATACATTTTAATCTTTTTCAAAGCTCTATCCGGGGGAATTTGAAAGCAATATGTCGGCTTTTTTAATATTTGATTTTGTTCAGTGACTATTCAGTTAATCTGGACGCCGTATTTATATACTTGTGCTTAGATAAGCTTATGCACCTTGATTTTGTTGTCCAGTATGCCTTAGAAGCCAATAACCTTTAAGAAAGTACTTTTTTAGCCATGGTTGTGCGCCGCTTGAAAGTAAGCCGACGATCTAGAATGAAACCAAGTTATACAATGGGACTTATGTATGTTCAGATATTATAATTAAGAAAACTTTAAATAATATTTAATTATTATTTTTCTCATAAAAAAACACAAGCTAAATATGCAAGGGTCTACAATGTTTAATACAAATAAAGTTGTTTTTGGCACTCTGATATTTTGATGAATTACTTCAAGTTGAAGTTTTCCTTGCCAACCGCAATTACTTCTTTGTCACCCGTTTTGGGGGAGGTAGGTTGAGGGGAAATTGCATATACTCAGGTGTGAATTTATTTAACCTGCACATTTTTGCATTTATTATTTAACATATACATTTTTTTTGTTTTTATTGTTTTCTCTGAATGTTGAATTGTGATTTATTTGTGCTTAAGTTCAAGTGTGTGGGACATGACCGTGAAGCCAACAAGGAATAAAGATAAATTCAAATTGATAAACAAAAAATATAAAAATATAAATAAAATAAAATTTAATTGGCAACAGACAAACCCTTTTTCTTTTTTGTGCGTAAACATTGTTAAACAATTATTAAGGTATTAAAACTATAACAAAATTAATAAAAAGTTATTTTCAAAAAGTTTTTTTAAAGAAACTTTTTAGGCATCAAGAGTTTTTTTTTCTAATTTTTTCACTTTAATTTCCTTTATAAATTTATGAAATTTGAAAACTTTTCCATTAACTTGTTTTCCAATAGTTTTTTCTCGCTTCATTTTCCATTTGGCCATAAAGCATATTGCCGCAATTTTTCTTTGTAAACAACAAATAACAAATTGTTTACACGATGAAAACGAAATCGAAATAGAGATGAAAATGAATAAAAAAGGCGCTGGCGGGATTTGCGGATTTGGATTTCGACTTTGATTCGGTTCCCTTGTCTGGCCAAAATAAAACAAACGACCAATGACCATGATACCAAGAGTTGGCCACCACATGTGGCCATGATCAGACGGTTCGGGGGGAACAAAATTGATAAAAATTACGTTAAAGAAGAAATATTGCTTGGCATGGCATTGTGCAACGGGCACAAGCCACTTTCACTTGAGACCAGCCAGATTAATATAAATAATTATAGTGGCAAGCCATATCCAAGCCCAAGTCCAAGACCAAGTCCATGTCCATGTCCAAGCCCAGTCCAGGCTTTCTGTATGATGGGCTCATGTCATGCAATCAGCGTGAATAATAGCAACAACAATAACAAAATGACAAATGCAAAACGAGTTGTTAACAATTTTTAAGTAGTAGTAGAAAGTGATAAATGGACTCTCTGATTGGCTCATTCTTGTCGCCTCTGCAATACCAACAATTCTCTGGTCAAAATGCGTAAACAAAATATTTTCAAGGTCGAAATTTAATGATGGGCGTGTGTGTGCGTTTAAAAACTATTTTTTTTTTTTTAATTTTATTTCATGCGAATATTTTTTTGTTGTAATCTTTGAAAATTTTGTTTGCTGTTGGCTTTTTATTTGACAGTCCCGTGTGAAATTCAAATTTATTTACGTTTATATATATTTATATGTTTATGTATATAATATATTAATAGATGGGTATATATACAAATAAAATATATATGTTTAAGTTGCTTCCATTTATTCAATTTTTTTTTTGGTTAATTTGTTTTTAATTTATGATATTTTAAACTAGACTAAATGGCGGTTAACGTATGATAATAGTTTTGGAGTCACTCCAAATGCATAGTAAGAGTATTATAATACAAAAATAAAAAACACAAATATATATATATAAATATCGTCGCGGATTCGCTTATATGTCATCAATCGCACTTATATTGTATTTTTCTAGCAAACAAAATTTTGTTTGTCTCTTTCAGACACCACCTGTTGATATTTTTTAGCGTTTAAAGTCAAATTACTATTTCTTATAGTTGTCCGATCCGACTGATTTTCATACTTTATCTGCCAGATTAATTAAAGAGCTTATCTACCAAGTTTCAGTCAAATAGCTTAAAATTTGAGGTTTATACCTTGCGAAGAAACAAACAGACATCTGACCAATTTTATATAAAGACAAAATTCGTGTTAATTAAAGGTAAAATTAGGTAGTAAATTAAATAAATTAGTAAGAAAATTTTAAAATAATTATTTAAATTTGTCTTAACAAAAAAAGTTTAAAGCAAATAAAAGAAATTAAACTTTTTAAAAAATAAAAATTGAATAAAAATTCAAAAGTTAAATAATATATTTATATTAAAAAAAACAAATTTCAGTTACTTAGTGTTTCTATTCAAACAATTATTTAATTTTTTTTTTTAAATTTTATATATTAGTATTGTTTAGATGTAACCATTTATAGAATTTTTTTAAATTTTTTTGTTTTAATTTAGTTTTAAATATCACTAATAGTGGGTTTTTTTTTTAAATTTTATATTTTAATTTGGTTTTTTTCTTTCAATTTTATATTTTAATTTAGTTTTCAATATTTTAATATATATACTTGCTTACCTTTTACAAATAAATAAATCATTTCGATTCTATTTTGTCAGTTTAATGAGCCATTAAATTTAATATTTAATGCAGTCAAAAAATGCATCGTAAATCAATCTATAAGCCACAATTCCCACCAAAAAATAGGTGAAAAAAAAAACAAAATTTTAATTTTGTGAAAAAATCTGAAAGATGATTAGAAACAATTAACACATGACTAAAACGAATTTTTTCCTCACTAGAACTTCTTTTGAGCATCGGCAAACAAAAGATATAGATGTGGGAGAGGGAGCGGAAGGAGACCTGCAGCTAGCTAATTAGGTGGCCCTTGCTGATTGATGGCTCAGACACAAAAATCATATATATTTATAGACATTTCTAGTTGACCCACTTAACAGCCAGCCAAAAAGTATTATTGTTCATTCAATAAAGTGGAAACCAAAGATATTTCTGACAGTTTGTGTGTGATGTTGGCTCATTCATTGGAAAAGGAAACAACAAAAAAAATGTTAGAAAAGAAATATTGGATTTTCATATATTATTGACAGGGCACTCAGATTTCAAGTGTGCGTCAATTGAAAGATGACTCATTTGTGTCTAGGTCTTTGCTAGCGACTCCTGTTTGGTTACTTAAAATGAATGTGGTAATTAAAGCTTTAAAGATTCAACTAATTTCAATGACTATTTAAGGTATTTATGAGATACATATTTCTGAAGCAGGAAAATTGTATCTGTAACAGCTATTTTTATCGTATACATATCTTTATAATTAGGAACAAAAAATAATCAAGAAACTAAAGACTAATAGCTCAGCTAACTAAATAAATAAAAACCTTTCTTTTCGATTAAAATTCATTTGAACTTCATATTATTTATAACAATGTTTAACTAAACTAACAATTTGTTACTCCAACTATGTATGTACAAAATTTATATACAGATACAACATGAATACATGAGAAACTTTCAGATACATTTTCATTTCTTTGATCGTTTTCTCATCACTTTCCCCTCTTTGATTTGTGACACGCTTTTTATTTTTCTAAACCATTCGATTGATATAATTTGATTTGCCCTTAGGCCGAAATAACAATTAAATCAAATATAGAAAAAAAATATTTTTTTGGTCTAGTCATTCAACATTTAAAATTCTACTCTTTCCGCTTTCTTTGGCAATTATGATTTAACTGAGTTAAAATACCAATTATATAAAATTGTCAAGGCCAAGTGGAACACATTTCCGCGGCTCAGTTAATTTGGGACGGGAAAGTCTAACAAATAGTAACAAAAATTTAATTCAACAATAATCATAAAACCCAAAAACAATGTGTAGCAGATAATTTTTCAGAAAAAACCTGAGCAACTGAGATAAACGTATTGCGATTTAATTACTTATGAACAAAAGTAATAAGGAGAATACATGACAAGCGAGTGAAAACAATTAGCTACACGATAACCACGCCACCTTTTTAAAAAAGATGCAGATACAAGATACAGATAAAAGACAGAGAGTAGGAGAAGCAACAAAACAAATGTCGAGAAATGCGAAAAACATTTGGCGTTTAGCGTTTAAATTTGTCGCCGCAGTCGAACAACTTTTTGACAGACAAATAAATTGCTGCTAAAGCGAAAAGCTAAAGCCGTGTATCTTATGGATACACAGCCACCGCGTGCCAGCTGAACGTTTATCAAGCGTTCGGTATGGTTTGGTTTCGCATTTTCCTTTTGCGGCAACAAAATGTATCTGCAACAAGTTGCTAAACAACTTCAGCCAGAGTCAACCTCAAACGAATTCAACTTCAATGAGCGTCGAGACTTTGCTGCGTTCAGTTCAATCCAGTGCGCTTTTCGAGATACTTCCAGCGTTTCTTTAGTGTCTGCGTGTGTGAGAAACAAGAATTAATTTCCAAAATTACATAAAATTAAATAGAAATGTCGTTACAATTTGCTAACAAAATTTATATAAATTAAAATTTGTGTTCACGCCTAAAAATAATTTAAACATTCAGCATATCAGTGCGCTGGCCGTGTGTGTGTGTGTGTTCGTTTGTTGTTTTTCTTATGCTATAGATTTTATTTCTTTGTTGTGGCATGAATCATCATTAGCATCATCTTTGGTTTGCCGGCAGAAGGTCTCTGACCAATACTTAGATTGACTCTGTTCCTCAATCGATTTCTATGACTGCTGAGTCATAAATACATACAAACCATTCCATATGTTTACATAAAAAATATTTATATTTTTTTACCTAGGTTCATTTGTTTGATAAAGTCAATAACTGACTAAGGGATTGCACAACTCTGTCTGAGTTCTTAGATAGATGGCTTATCTGTAAAGCCAACCAAAACAAAGGGACTTCATATAATAAAAAATATTTTATATACAAATTAAAAGATTTAATTCACTTGAAGCTTTTGTAACAACATTTAAATTGGTATCTGAATAATATTTACTTTAGTGAAATTATGAAAAAGTGCTTTGACTTGTAAATATTTCAAAAAAAACAATTAAAATTCAAAAACTAAACGAGAAATGGCTACCTCAGCCTTGCCGGCGGCATCCAATTCATCTACCACAACCGCTTCCATTCAGAATCCTCAACTGAAACGCGTCGTCTATTCAAAATATCGGGAATTACTCGGTTCATATAATGATAAGGCAAATGCCATTATTGATACTTTACCGGCCTATTTAGTGCGTCAGGATCATGGATTTCAACTGAGTGATTTGCCAGTAAATGGAAATACCAACAAATCCCTGGAAACAAAGTGAGTGAGTGGTGGTGGGTCTTATACTGCGGAAGTGGGAGTGCAAGTGGAAAAATAATGTTAAAACTCTATCTATATCTATGACAGCCACCACTGATAAGCAATTTCAGTGCGCAAAAATTGAAAGAGTTGCTACAGAATAAAGAGAAAAAAAAAAAAATAAAACCTGAACGAAATTTCTAAGCAAATATTTATAGCGAGATTAGCTCAACTCTGGAATGTGGGCGTTTGGAGAGGAGAACAGTCTATAGGAGCATCAGCTATTTATAGACCCTCATATACACATACTCAGATACACGGACAATGACTATCATTATGTCATGTTGCATGTGGCAGCTTTCAAGTTCTTGCTGCTGCTGCTGCTGCTGCCGCTGCTGCTGGATGTCTGCCTGCCCTTGATCTTGAAATATGCAGCTGCAGCAACTTCTAGGCAACAAGTTTTTTTTTTTTATATATATAAACGATATAAGTTAGGGTAGCTAAAGGTGTGATGGGACTATATACAGGATTTTATAGAAATAATATAGAAATTTAAAAACAAAAGCTTCCTTCATTAATTACATATATTTAAATTGCTAAAAGGTTAAAAAATCTAAATATATATTTTCTAAGTTTATAAAAAGAAAAGATTTAAGATCTTTAGCCAACAAAAATTGCTGGTTAATTGATTTTCCAAGAGTTTTCTTGACTTTATATTAAAATTTATATAAATTTATAATTTATTTTCACAAAATTATATAATTTATATATACGTAACTTTATGATATATATATATATAAATTTAATGATTTATATATACCTAATTTTACAATTTAATTATAAAAAATGCAATGATTTATATATGCAAAACTTTATAATTTATATATACAAAATATTGTAAAATCAAACAAACCAACAGGTAGACGCAAAGTTTTCCAAGAGTTTACTTTACTTAATTCTAATAATTCAAACAATTTTCAGTTACCACTTATTACTAGTTTAAAAGACTCTATTTAGAGTCTATTTGGTAATTTTAAAAACTGATTTTATATATTCTTACCATTAATGGGTAACATTTGGTCTAGTTCTTAATTTTTTATTGCTTTTCATAGGCCAACGTCAATTTTCAGATATTTGCACGCTCATTTGCATGAGCCATACAACAACATACAACAAATACAATAATAACAACAACAACAACAAATTGCAAAAAGTGAAAATCTAAATTGCACAGATGTTTTTCTATCATTTCATTTAAATTTTTTTCTGTTGTATTTTCTCCTCACGCATGAGGCCATCCTCATTTTAATGAGAGCAAGTATTTTCCTTCGTTTTTATATATGAGATTTATTTTTGTATATATATTATGATCATATAGATATACTTATTTTTGGCATACATTAGCACATTGTCTCTTTTTGATACATATAGATTACAAATATTTATTTAAAGCATCAAGTACAAAATGAAAAATAATAAAATGATTCACTTAAAATTGTGCAGGTTCATTTTAGTCACGTCTAGAGACAAAATTTCTACTTGCACTTTGTTCCTTTGACATTTTAATTGCCAATGCTGTCAAACATTAGACAAAAACATGATCATAATACATATATATATATATAAACATTTAGCTGGACGTCATTATGTTGAATAATTGCAATTAGATGAAGGGAATACTCTTTAACCATTGGGCTACTGACGCCAGGGAGCCGGCAATTGACGTCATCAGACAACATTAGACTAAACGCGTGTATATCAATATTTTTTTTTATATATCTTAAAATTGTTGTCTCTAAAAGTTTTTTAGTTTTCAGTTCAACAATCTTGGCATGTGGCCTATGACGACAATTTGAAACAAAGAATTTAGCACAATGAGAAATTTAAGAAACAATTGTAAAATTTTTATGAAATGATTTGATTTTCGGTAATTTCAATTCTAAAAGATTTCAACATATATTAATAGATATTCAAAGCCAGTTTAACTCATTTAACTCTAATTAAAAGATAGAAAAAATAGTTATTAATTCGTTTAATTCGTTTTAATATGGGACCTAAAAATCTTTTTTATTATCCTAATCATTTCAAGTTTTCAAATTAGAGTTGAGAGTTTTTTAAATTTCTTTAATGTTCAAAGAAACATATTTTGTATTCCAATTTCAAAGGTTTTTCAATCTTATTGGAGATTTCAAATAACTCTAATATATCTTAAGAGCTTAAAGGAATATAAATTTTTAAATTTCAAATATTTTTCAATCATTTTTTTATCACTTCAAATAACTTTTATTGGAATTTGGTATACATTTTTCTACCTTTCACACTTTCTATTAACCAGGCTCGTTGTTTATTCCACTTTCTGTAGAGAAGTCCTACCAACACACTTAAGTCTCTCATAATTATTTACTGTTAACTTTTCCACATATAATTTGCTTAATTTAAAGTCTAATTAAAACTGAAAATTGAAGACATTCTCGTTTTGTTTCGTCTCGCCCAAAAAGAGAGAGAGAAAAAAAAAAATACATTTTAAGCCTGTTTTTAATGAAAGAAAGTGATGGGCAGGCAGGCAGACAGATGGACCATTGGACAGGCTCTCATTTAGCTAGTTCTGGAAAAGTTGTTCAGCCCGTTTTCTTGGCCTGAGACAAAGCGACAAAAAACGATGCGATATGCTTGCTGCTGAATGATTCAGTTGAAGTGGGTCAGGCGAACAGGAACAGGTGTTTACCACACACATACACACTCGTTACTTAAAAATGAATATGACTAAAGTGCTAATATTTTATGACCAAATGACAGACAGAGACAATAAAACTTAAACTAACCGCAAAAATGAAGGCTAGTCGCGGTTTACTTAGAAAACGATTGCAAAATGTCGGCACCCACAATTGTATAATCGAACTGCTTTACATGCAAATTGGAGCGTATGCATCAAAGTCAAATGCAAATGACGCAACTCCTTGCGGTTAATGACAGCAACAGCAATAACCAGACCCAGACAGAGATTAACAATTCATTAATTGCCACCATTTAAGGCTCGGATCGAAGAAATGCTGTCCTCTCCATATAATCGGATATGCCAAGACAACTGTTGAACTTGCCATTGATTATGTGTGAATACAAAAAAAGCATTCAATTGCCATAACTGAGCAAGGCGTGCCAAAATTGTAAGGTCGTCTAGTTAGTTTTTGTTTATATATAGAGGTTCATATATGATTTTATATCAGTTTCAGTTGTCCCCTTCCCTCTTCACTGACGTTTATTGACTCTGGCTTTCGTTTTATGGACAGATAGGAAATTTAATTTACACAACAGTTTTGTTAACCGTTTTTCCTTAACGTTTTTTGATTCGTATAGCCATATTTAGCATAGAATGCAGTTATGAAAATTATTATTAAAAAAAAAAGAAATAAAAAAAACAACGCGCCTGACAATCCTACAAATGTGTCATCTTAACTTTTCTTCCTGTAATATAAATTTTGATTAATTGTTTTAAAAAATATATTCAGGAATTTGTTAAATTTACTTTTACACCAATTTAATTTGTTCTGAAAATTCTTAAAAAGAATTATGCAAGACCTTTACAGATTTCTTAAAGTATTGACAATGGATTGGGTATGATATTAAATGCATAAGAATATGATAGTATTATATATACCATTAGCATTTTGTTTGAGTTATTAGTATTAGTATCGGCTTTATCGAAGTTTGAATACTCTTACAAACTGTCTTTTACTTTTACATATAAATTATCAAAATCAAAGGGAATTATATAAAACTAGTCAAATCTTGGTAGCTTACGAACAAAATGTTTTACATAAAAAGTTTTTTATGGTCTAATTGTTCCTAGGCTAGCTTTAATATATAGTCGGTTGTTCCTGCTGAAACTCCATAGGAACATTTACATATATATACAACTCACAAACACCAAAGATCGTAAGAATTGCTTTTAAAATAACCAAGTTATTTATTTATTACCATATTATTGACCAATAATATAGACAAAAGTACATAAAACTCATAAACTGTGATAATTGCTTTTAAAACAACAAAGTTATTGTTCGAAAACCAAATTCTTGACCGATATGAACTATATATAGACAACCGATTCTGATAGAACTTGGTGGATATCTTAAAAAGTATATGAAACTAACCACATTTTCTAATATTTGATTGGAAAACAACAAATTTATTGTGGTAAAACTTCATTTCTCGACCAATGGGAGCTATATATATTATAGTCCTCTGATCGGGATGGTTCTGAGACATAAAATGACTGCATTTTAGATTTAAGGGCCTCAGATAAGATCGTGTTGAACCAGCCAGACGGGGATAAGTACAGACGGACAGGGTTAAATGGACTTAGCCTATTGTCCTGATCAGAAATATATATATACTTTATATAGTCTGATCTTGATATCTTCTAAGCGTTGCAAACTTCGGACCGAAATAAAAAAAAAAAAAAAAAATTTAATAAAAATTAATAAAGTAATTAAAGTAAAATAATAAGAAATAATAAAATAAACTAAAATAAAATAATACAAAAAAAAAAATAAAACTTTTTCAAATAAATGAAATAATACAATATAATAAATAATAATACAAAACTTAAGGAAAAATAAAATATATATAAATAACAAAGGAATAAAATATATTTATAACACTTTATATATAGTTTAAAGAAATATTTTCGTTTAATTTAATGCAAATTGCAAAATTAAATTAAACTTTTAATGTATTGTTATTACTTAAACAATAATTGGATATATAATTGTTATATTTTGGACCGCTTATTTAAATAGATTTCATAAATAAAATCTTCGCGATCCGATCTCATTTATAATAGAAATTTTTAAAAGATTTTTGCCAATCGGTTGTCATAAAGCCATTCACTTTTAAAATCAACAACAATAATTTAGAATAATAGAATTAATTTACTTAGTTGGAACCGCCAACAAAGAACTTGCCCCGCCTTCGAAAGCCATCGTAAAGAAAAAAATATTTGCCATAAACTTTTTATAGCTGCCTAATACCATAGAAGTAAGACTCTCGATAAAGAATGGTTTATATACTTTGTTTGGCAAACCATATTTTATTGTTATTCAGCTAAGATCTTAAAGTTTTTTTTTGTAGTTTTGTTAATTTGCATATGAACAAGTAGTGAAAACCTCATCACCTTTACCCTCAACTCACTTTCAATAGCATTCATAAATTTTGCACTTCATTGAGCGCCTCACCTTTTATGGCTATTACTCCATAACATTTTCAGACGGACATGCGAACACTTTCGCCATAAAAAGCGATATAAAAAAGTGGCTCAATGAACTGTCGATGAGCAGCAAGTCATTAGTCAAGCAGCAGCAGAAACACAAAAAAAATTTAAAGATCACAACAAATGAGGGCTTTGGCAAAAAAAAAAATTATGATAAATAGTCGAAGACAAAGCAAAAGTGGAAGAAATTAGCATAGCCCGGGGGGAGGAAGTGAAAATGAAACTGCCTAATGAGATTTTTTCTATCAAATTACTTTTTTCAGCTATGGTCAACGTGGCGGAGGAGGGCCAGGTGGAGGTGGTGGATACGAGGCGCCTGCCTGTGTACAGAATGCCATGATGACAAAAGACAAGAAACCATTCACATATACACCAGGTGGCATAGATCTCTCTCAGATTCGGTCGGAGCGTATGGCCAAACGATTGGCCCGCAATGCTCAATCAGAAGGGGCCACTGGAGCATCTCAACAGAACAGACCAACCCAGCCGCAGTCACCACCGGGTGGTAGTTCGCCAGCAGCTAGCTCTATGGGAGCTGCTGCTATGGGTATGCCCTTTCAGGTGCTACCCCCACCGCCGCCGCCACCACAACCGGGTAAGAATGGCAATCAGTTTGCTCCAGCTGCACCCCCACCACCACCCCAACAACAAAGTACACTAGCACCACCCGGTCGAGTTAGTGCACCAGGTTCGCCGGCAACGGCACGTAAATCACCAACACCGCAGCGATTTGAGCCACCACCATTGGGATTCCGTCCAGAAATTAAGATACCACCGAATCCCATGGCAGCTCTAAGGAAAGTTCCACCACCCGTGGAGAAAAATACATTCTGGAAGGATGAGTATTGCAAAGAGCGATCCAAGAGTCCCTTGCCAGAAACAGCAGTGGCTCCACCACCCACTCAATCAGCTCAGAACGGAGACTATACCGATACCATTGATGGTGAGCCTGAGCCGAATGCGCTGAAGGATTTTACTTATCATTTTGGGTTCTTGGTTCATCTAATTTGGATACTCAGTCTCAAATCCATCTTCGCCCAGCAATTACTAAGCGGTTACGGTTTTACGGCTTGACTTAAACCACATTTAACTCCATGAATTGGCTAATTAATTTCCCCACTAACACCACTAAAACAACATAGTTAAAAATTCTTAATTATTACTTAAATAAATTAATATTAATACTAATTTTTCTTCTTGTAAATTTAGGTTATAAAACACCAACAGTTGGAAATAGCAATTATGGTCCAATCTTACCCCAAACGCCACCGCTGCAGCAACAGCAACAACAGCAGCAGCAGCAGCAGCAGCAGTTGCAGCTACAGTTGCAACAACAGCAACAGCAGCTACAACAGCAGCAACAGCTACAACAACAGCAGTTGGCACAGCAAGTGCCCACACCGCCGGCAAGTCCACCACAACAACAGCAACAACGCCAGGAGTTCCGTAGCGTTCCAATGCCACAATCTCCGGCTGTCAATGTTTATACACGTCAGACCGATAGTCCACGTTCACCATTTGAACAACAGCAAAGATCCACAGAGAGTCCTTTCCGTTTGGCACAGCAGCAGCAGCAACAACAGCAACAGCAATCGCCACAGCAACAACGTCCACCTTTGGCTGTGTCTCCATTGGTTCAGCAACAGCAGCCAGCACAGCAATCAGCTCAATCTGTGCCTTGGCGCACTCAGCGTTCTCAACCCGTTGCGTCACCACAGCAACAGCAGCAATCACATCCACAGCCCATATACAACAATGTTCAACAGCAACAGCAACAAAGATCTCGCGATGTATTCAGCCCAGGCAGAAGTGACACAGCAGCAACATCAATTAACAATACACAGCAACAACAGCAGCAACAGAATTATGGCACTCAACAAACATCATATTTAGGAGCAGGAAAGCCGGTAAGTCAATAGAATATGTCTTAAGAATATTGCTCAACTAGATCAATAACGTTTTACTATATACAAAGAATAACTGAAGCCATTTTATATACCGATTTGTCGCAGTACCTAAATATGATATATGTACAAGTATATAAGTATAGGCGATAAGAAAAATTATCTATATACATAGGTATATAAAAAGTGACTTTGTATTTGAAATTACCATTTTCTTTGTCCGAGTCAGACATTTGGATTATGTAATTTCCATTCAAATTTGACCTTTAATTTAATTACTCATACGTCACGTTGTATGAGTAATATTAAAATTTGTATTAATGCGCAGTTTTTTTTAAGAACTTTTAATTGAATTACAAGAAAAATGTCTTATTTACAAATTTTTGGGGAATCCAATAAGTATATAATTTTATATATAACTTTTGCACACTTAAAATCATGTCAAATTCTATGCCGAGAGATCATTTGCGGAAGCATTCTTGAGTTATTTTTAAAAGCAATGCAAGAGCTAATGCAATTGCTGAACAAAAGAGAACATTGAACGCATTCCACACTCTTCTGTTGAGGATAAAATTAGACATAAGCAAAGGCCAAACACGAATTTTGAACTTGAGGCAGCCAATAGAGATAGATACATTTCTAGATTTCAACTAGAAATTTTCAATTAGCTAAACCACAAAAATATTATCTTCTTTTATTTATTACAGACCAATGTTGGCTCTCTTTATATTGCTCCTTTGGCTCAGCCTACAGAGCCACAGGCACAACGTATTCTGCTACAGCAGCAGCAGCAGACAGCCGCCCGCGACTCGCCCATGAGACAGTTGCCCCAACAGCAGCAACAGCAGCAGCAACAACAGCAAACAGCTGGCCAACCTTTGCGTTGGCTTAGCTCCCAACCAGCTAGTAAGGAACAGGCACCCTGGGCTCAAGCTCGACCTGAAGAGAATGGCAACATTTTGCCATCCACATTGAGACAGACTACACCGGCGCCAGCGCCAGCACAAGCACCAGCACAGACCCAAATTACACCACAGCAAACACAGCAAACATCTTTCTATCAACCACAATTGATTCAAGGCAATGGATTTGGACCAACTTCAACAACAGCCACAGCTGTTCCAATCCATCAACAGAACTTTGGCTCCAATCCGCAGCCAAGTGGTTTACGTTTGCAGATCAATTTGAACACGACAAGCAATAGCAACGGCAGCAACAACAGCACTGTAAATCAAAGTGGACCAAGGGTAGGTTTATTTATGATTGACATCAAAATGGTAGTTCTTGGAACGCATTAATAGGTATTACCTAGATCCAAATATCAATTGGAATTGTGAAAATATAGTTTTAGTATACTTAAAGATTAAAATAATTTTCGATTTATTTTAAAATTCATTTTCACACATTTAAGGAACGTATAATACCCATTACTTTGGAACAGACACCAACATATGCAGCGGCCCAACCAAATTTTGGTGGTAAGTAATTCAGTTTTGCTTTTATCCAAAGGCTTTCTTATCAATGTAGTATATTTAATATGGCGCTTTCCTATCTAAAACCCTAGATGTTTGTAACTAAAAACTATATACCAAGTAGATTCTTCTCCAAACCACCCAAATACAATCCACCCCAAAACCCCTATTTTTACGCACTTTGTTTGTACCATCCAGCCAGAGTTTTCCCATTCCTTCGCTCACGTCCAACTGTAGTAACCATCCAACTTCTTTTATATATCAATATGTGTCTATGTATACTCTATTTATTTCCTACGAAAGCGCCTGCTGGTCACATAATACGCTCAGCTAATCAATTTGTCGATCAAGGTTACAACAATTATCCAGCCTCGGCCTCTATCACAGGACAACGGGTTACATCCCCACAAACCCAGAGCAATGGCAATGCTACACGGATTATACCAATTGCAATTGAGGGTGGTCGTTCCGGACCTGTTTCCCAATCACCAGTAGTGCTGCAAAAGTAAGTTTCAAAAATCATGTGAATCAACTAAAGGTCCAAAAAAAAGAAGGGAAAACACTTACCTTAGTCAGTAATGTTTTTGTGCTTTTTTCCCAACATTGAAAATTAATTTTTTAAAATTGCAAAATACTAATGCATATTAATTTTTGTTGCTTCTTTATTAAACATAAAAAAAAACGAATCCTTCGACTTTTTAGAGGCAGTTACAATTTGTATGTGCATCAATGTCCGCTCCAGGCGGAGATACGCTACAGAATGAATCGTCTCAGGTAGTACATGAGTGCACTACAGTCTGCATTCGATATGTGTGAATAACCATCATAAGCATTCTAAACTGTACAATATGTTTTGTGTTGAGGAACGAGTCGATACATTTCATGGTAAATCGTAGGTTTCTTTTACTGATCTTCATTCAACTTGAAAAGTACAGTTTGCTTTCATTTTGCAAAGCTAATACAAAATGTATCACTATTTTTTTGAAAACAACAAATTCGATTATGTATAAATCGATATTTGAATCATCGTTATTAACCGAACAAGAAAATTCGTACAATTTGGTCTAACAAAATTTTATTACCGACATTATTTCGATAGCATGCTAACCCAAAAATCCTAACCTAACATTACGCCTATGTATATCTACTTGCAGCGATCCACGCTCACCGCCCATACAATCAAAGTCGTTTAGAATTTTGCAAAAGATAACCGACACCGTGGACGATGGTAGCGATGATGCGAAGCAGCAAGAGTCGTTCGCACAGACAACACCTTTGGAACAGGCGCCCCAATTGCAGCGTCCACAATATGCTCGCCAAATGAGCGCCCAACAGGCAAGAAACAGTCCGACAATAGACCAAATGAGACGATTACAAATTGCCCAGGATCAACAGCAACAACATACGGGTACGCCTTTAGCTTGGTCGCCGCAAGGTGAGAGTTTGCCCCCATTGTGTTTTCTCCCCTTTGTGTCTTTCCATCCTCCCCCTTTCACTGTGTTCCCCTTTTCTCTCTATCTCCTTGCATTTCACTGTGTGTCTTATAGGTAAGATTAAACTGAAAGTGCGTTTTTTGGGGGGAAAGTCTTAAAATATTGGAGTTGATCTTTGGAAACATTTTACTAATACGGCAGCTTAAAGCTTTAAAAGTTGATATAAACTTTTCGGTTGATAGAAACTAATAATTATGCTTACTGTGTATGTCCCCTTATGGTAATGGTTCATCCATCAAAATTCGCCAGCGCTACTAATATAGATTTATAATTTTAAAACATCTCCGATAATTCAATAAACCAACATGTGCTCCTTTTTCAGGTAATGGCAATTCTGCACAGAATCGTTTTACACAACAACGTTTTGGTAGGTTTGAATACATCGTAGATCGCACATCATTCTTGCTATAACACATCGTTTTTTTCCTTATACAGATACGCCCCAACAACAACAGCAACAACAATATGTACCACCTAGTGAACAACAAGCACCGGAACCTAAAAAATATACGGGTAGCGCTATACCTAGTCGATCATTTAAAATTCTACAGGCTATGACAACACCAGAAAATGCCGGTAAGTACAGTTGTGTAAAACAATAAATTGTATGAAACCAACTTAACAGGCAAACAATATGTTGGCAAAAATGGAATTGATAATTTCCTAGATTTTCACACAGAAGACCAAACATCATGGCTGTATATAGATCTAACACACATTTTACATAACTAATTCAAAGCTAAGATTGTTGAAATTGAAATATTAAAAAATAAAAAGAAAGTTTCCAACAAATTTTGGAAAGTTTCCTTTCAACGGATTATTTAAACAATTTTCATAATCTCTAAGACTGAACTTAAAGTAATACCCTAAATAAAAATTGAGTAAGAGAAATACTCTCAATTATCTTCAACTATAATTAGCTGTGATTACTGTTAAATCAAAGTTTCAACTTTTCTTAAGCGATAATTAGAATACATTCACATACAGACATACACGAACACGCTTACACATGGCCCTAGTTTTTATTTTATTTTTCTTTGAAATATTTAAATTTTCTTAGAGAGATTTCACCTTTTGTTTTATGATTTTGATTTCCTAGTTTTGCTTGGATTAATAAATACATTTTGCCCGGGTTTTAGATATATGAAAGAACTAGTTCATTTCGCATGAGACAAACATATCGCAACCATGTGGCATACATATTTGCATCGCTCATTCACCTGTATATAGCCGCCTGCTTGATCCAAAAAAAAAAATAAAAAACCCTGAATATTTGTCGCCAAAGAACATTGCATATAAACCGCACTCTCACTGTGTCTATTTCTTTTCTTTTTCTTTATTTTTATATAATTTTTGATACCGACTTCAGAACATAAAATTCACACCGAGCTGGACTCGGATTTGGAAAATGTTGAATTGAACGAAAACCCAAATAATAATTATAATAATAATAATAATAACAGCAACAAGAAGAACAATAATGAGAATAATAATAATAATAACAAAGAGATTAACCATGACTCATCATCAGATAACATACATTCATCAAATTCATCACTTAGTTCAGATAGTATATCTTGTCCCCGGTCACAATCAGTACCACCTCATTATCCTTATGCCTATGGCTATCCACCATATCCGTGGTATATGCCACCACCACCACAGGGGAATGGCACAGAAATGGCACCACACTGGCCTTATCCATATGCCTTCCCCCCGCCCCCTCATCCATCGACCAACCCAATGGATGTCAACTCTGTGGACGGTACTTATCCTCCGCCCTATGCATACTATTATCCCTATCCCTATCCACCACCTCCGCCACCGCCACCACTAAAGCCAGGAGAAACTCCCAACTATACTCAATTTATGCCTCCCTATGGGCCATACCCCTATCCTGTAGCCCCCAGCTATAGTCAGAGTTCCGCCGAGAAGAGTCGGGCGAGTAGCGTACTTCCCGATATTATCATAACACCTAGTACTGATGATATGCCCTCTCAGGTTGTTATGCAACATCACATCAAAGTAGAGCCACGTGAACCGCCTAAACGTGCCCATTCTGTGGAAATTGAAGAGATCGTTAGTAGACCCAAAACCCGGAATATTGTCTGCACGAATAATCACGAAGTTATCGATGTATTGAGTCAGCGTTTGGCCAATATTAATAAGATATCCAGTGGCAACACCCAAGCAAATTTGTCAAATCAATTGCATAAAAATTATGTGGGGGAGCAGAGTAAAGAGCTTGAAGTCAGATCTCCCAGTGAAAATGCGTCAGAGGAGGATAGCGATGATAATGATGATGATGAGGAGGAAGAGGATACACCAAAACACAATCCATTGCAGGCCATCAAATCGGTAGCAAATGTTCAAGTTTATAGATTGACATCCGAAGACGAGGATGACGACGACGTCACAACAGCCGAAGAAATGTCCGACGAAGAAGAAGAAGTAGAAGAAGAAATCGAAGAGGATTATGTAGTTGAAGAGGACCTAAGTGTGATTTATGAAGAAGAAAGCGAACTGGAACGCAGCAGTAGTGACTACGCCAAAACAGTAATCAGAAAGGATGGCTCAAGATCCACCCTTGCTGATATGGAGGTAGAGAAGCAAATTGAAGAACACGATAGAGATGACGACGAAGACGAAGAGTCTAACTCCGTGACTGTACGGCTGCCACTGCGTTTCTCCTTCAGTCGCAGTTCGAATGATGAAAATATAGCCACAGTAGAGGTGGGTAATTCAACCACAAAGATTGAGGAGAAAAGAAACTCGTTTAGTGTAGCCAAAGTGGAGAGCGATGACGAAGATGAAAATGATAATGACTGCGAAATCAGTGTTACAATTAGCCTGAGTAATTCTTCTCGATCAAATTCTGTGGAGAAACGTTGTAAACCCTTTGGCGTGGATGAAATCCCTGTCCAACAGTGCTCTGAAGACGTTTCTGCTTCATTTTCATTTGGAAAGCCAAATATAGAACCCATCAAAGAGATCGTAGATACAACAACTTCATCCCCAAAAGAAGAATTCGATTTCTTTGCCACGCTCATGGCCACTAAAATGCAGGCCCAAAAGATGATGGAACAATCAAAGAACTTTTGGAAAACACCCGAAACAAAACCCAGCGAGCCATCGATTGAGGTAAAGCCCAAACATAAGGAAGAGATTAAAGAAAATAAACCAGCTAGACCCATATCTGGTGACTTTTCAAAAACACAGGCTTCTTTAGAAGCGGCGAAAAATAGTTTTTGGTCTACATTTAACACTGCTAATAAGGAAGCAGTTGAATCTGAAGATCAGCAAAAGGAAGAAGAAGTAGACTTCTGGGCTAATATAGAAAAGAACAAAGAAGAACAGCAGTGGACTAAGAAAAAGAAAACCGTGACTTATACTCCCCTACAAAAAGAGACAGTGTCTAAAATCGAACATTGGACTACAACACTAACAGCTCAAGTGGACTCAATGCCGCAGCCTCTTGAAGCTGAAGTCCATTTTGTTGAACCAGAGCAAACTGAAGAAGTAGAAAAAGTGGAAGAGGAGCCAGAAGAAATTGATTTCTGGACTTCAGTAGAACAGGGCAAGACAGAAACTAATAACGAAAAACACAAAAGCCACTGGGAAAATAAAGTCCAATCTTCCACTAAACAAGACGAAGAAAATGATATAGATTTCTGGGCCGATATAAAGTCATCTACAAGCAGTATTGACAAGACCCCTAAAAACTTTGATTTTGATCCGACCAAATATCCTGAAGAACCTCGTGAAGTTGACACAGATGAAGAAATAGATTTCTGGGCTGAAATCGAAGCAAATCGCCAACCTGGAGAGGATGAAGACAACGACGATGTTACTTTCCATAAGTCTGCAACGTTTTGGGCACGCAAGGAGCGCCAGAATTCAGTCGAGGAAACCCCCTACAAGCCTGTGGAAATTAAACCATTTAGGGCCAAATTACCCGATGAACCGTCAGTGCAAATTGATATGTGGGCTACTCTAGAGGCAGCTAAAGGTGAAGAACCCGAAATTATAGATCCAGTTGAAGAAGAGGAGAAAGCGTTAGCTGAGGAATACAACCATCTAGAGCACGAAAATAATGAGCCAAAGGCAATTGAAGAACAGAACCAAGAAACGTCAAATAGCAATCTTCACCAAGTCGATACCATGTCGATGGCTTCCATGCATGAACCAGCACCGGTCTTCACCTGGGCTGTACCACCTCAAAATGAAGTGCAGGAAAATAATGATGAAATTGATTTTTGGGCTGACATAGAGCAGGAACGTGCTAAAAAAGAACAATTAGAGGAAGCAGATCAGAAACGTCATAATTATCGCAAGGCCATGGCATTCTTCAGCACCTCAATAGATGGAGGGCAACAGACTCCACCTCAATCACACAATAATGATCGCAGTAGTGTAATTTTAGAAACTGAGGAACCAAATGAAATTAACTTGGGACCCCCTGGCGAGTACGAACTGGTGGGTGAAGACGGAAATGTCTTAGAAGAAGAAGTGGAGGAAAGAGGAGCTCCTACCCCTACTCCCATAGTTGTTAAACAAGAAGTCCAGCTTCCTGAAGTTTATGTAGAACCGGAAACTGAAAAGAAGCGTCTACCGAATGGTTTACCCGATCTGGAGGTGGAAAAGTTTAGCGAAATCCCAAAAATATCTGTGAAAGATCGAATCGGAGCTTTTGAAGGCAATCCAACCCAGTCAAAGGCTCTAACCACACAATCGCTGTCGGTAGACAGTGGCCATGGAAAGGGCACTCTTTCGCGCAACAGTAGCACTCAGCGTTCTGAGTCGGAGATTGAAGAAGATGACTCCGGTGTAACCGATATGAATCGCCAATTATCGGAAACCGATACTGAATCGGAGAGTTTTCCGGAGTTACGTAAGATGACAAGTTATCAGCGAGCTGCCACACATTCCAGACTCTTTAAGCTCCTGCAGGATGAGAACGATTTACCCGAGGGTACGGCAGTACCAAACGATGAGTTCCAATTTAAACCGAGCAGGCGTAAGATTGTCCATAACGTTTCCATCACAAGGCGACAAAACCCTCAGGCATTGAGTGACGCCGAGACGATGACGCAACGTAGAGAGCGCCTCTCTCTACCCTTGCGTAAAAATACCAGTATCGATGCCGATAACCCTTCTACCCCCAACAGTCCTGCTTCGCCCATTGTGGGACCTACGGCCAACAACCAGCGTGTAGTCAGCGATAAGCTGGTAAATGAGCTTGTTCAGAGTCTTCTTCTTAAGAGCGACAGTACGCACTTACGTAATCTACCCATGGAGCGTCTTCAGGCGGCCGCAAAACGTGCCCTAGTCGAGGAAATGGATTCAAATGCGGAAATTAGCTCATTAGATAGTACGCCAGCTATAACTCCTAAACAGGATAAAGAATATGCAGACTACTACAATAGTTGGAGTGATGCCAGCGGCACCAATGGCGAAGAAGTTGTCCCCTCTAAAGCCTTTCGTGCTCTGCAAGATCCCAGACGCAGCCCGTGGACAGTGCGCTGTCCTAGAGTACTCAGCTCTAAAACCATAAACAGAGATTTAGCTAGAGTTACTGAATCACCGGAAATTGTTAATAGCCGGGGTAGTCGGAGTCCCGAATGCTTTAAACAACAGTCTCAGTCCCGGGAACGTTCGGTTAGTAGTTGGCGGAAGGTCTAGGAACTAATTAAGCTAGCGACAGCAAAAGGGATTGCTTGAACTGTATATAGAATGGGCGGGATCTAGATTTTAGGCAGGACCGGGAAAGAAAATGACTTCCCATCTGCACAATTGCAAAACGAAGAAATGATTTGCGACCAATTCAGATTAACAAATTGAACAAATGAAGCTGAAACAAATCATTTGAAAGAGATTCATATCGAACACGATTCCTCAAATCATTTACTCCAAATCGAACTGTAGGCCTTACGCATTTTGGCCGCACTCACTGCCGATCAAATGGTAGCTAAGTACAAGCCAGTTATTGCATTTGTTCACATCTTTATTTTATACCCATTTATCTCAATCCATGTCCACACATTGCACAGCAACACACAGACTATCAATTAACCAAATATCTCTCTAATAAAGTATGTAAATAAACCAAAACTCAACTGAATCAAAACAAATCTTAAAGAAAATACAACAATAAAAAAATCGTTCATTCGTTCGTTCGTTTTGTTACCTCAGCTAAATGTTAAACCAAAATTCACCTAGTCATTTTTTCTAAAATCGAAATCGAACCAAACAAATGCAATCAAAAACAAATTCAATCCAATCAAAATAATAATAATAAAAAAAAAAAAAAAACCAAACCAAAACAAAATTTACCAAATCGCCAAATTTCATCTCAACTCAATGATTCTGTAAAACTCGTTCAAAATCCTAAGGTACATAAAAAACCAACCTAAAATTCTAAACGCAACAATTTGAACTAATTTTATGTTTTCCATTTTCAAATTTTGTTGTCCTCTATCAATTTTTTCTATGTATTTTGTTTTTAAAATTTTATTTTTGCTATTTGCTATTTGACCATGTATGATTTTCTGTTAATTTTGTGCCGCATTTAATTTTATTTTTTTTTTTAATTTATAAATTTGTTTTAAAAATATTTGCGATAGAACAGGTTTGTATATGATGAAGGATAACCAACAAAATATCTCAAAAGCTATGTAACTTCGGCGCACCGAAGTTTCTTTGCAGTTACTTGTCTACCAAATTATTCAGAATTAAATATAAATCTAAACAGATTCTATATATATATTTATATAAAATCGAAATATGTTTTGGACAACAAGAAGCTTGAATTTTGATCGGTTAAGCTCCTTGACAAAGTTGTCCGTTGTCGATGAATTCTATACGAAAAGATATTGGTTTAATTTAATTAATTTAATTTTACCGTTAATTCCAATCAAGATTATATACATAATAGCAAATATCGCAAATATTTTTTCAACCTTTCTTGTACCATGTTTAGTTCCTATACTCAAAACGCTTTGTTATTATAAAATTTTCGTAAACTGGAGAGTAAACTCCACCTTATAAATGAACAACGAATGAAGATTTTTTTTATAAAATAAAAATTTAAAGAAAAAAAAGACCACAATCAAAAAATATTCTGTACAATATAAAGAATAAAAAAAAGTCGTTCGTTACATTAACCATTCATTCAGTGTTTTCTTTTCTTTTTAACTTGTTTTATACACACAATTAAAAAGTTGTTTATATATACATACATCTATATCTTTTTTTTAACCAACCAAAATTAATCGTTAATTTTAATGATAATGAGAAATATGAATGGCTTGAATAAATTATAAAACAAAGTAAAAAATAAAAGGTGAAGTTTTCTCTCAAAATGTTGCATTTGATTTTTATCGTTTGAATTAGCTGAAATTATTTATTTATATTGTTTAATTTGCTTCGAATTGTTATTTTATAAAATTTTTTTATTTTATTTTGGTTATATGTAAGTGAAATTATTAATTTGTGTAACTAAACGATTTAATAAAAATTTAATATTAATGTAAAATTTTCTTTTTTCGTCTCTTACAGGACCAGGACAATCGGATCTATAATTATTTCTCAAAGCCATAGAAATCAATTATAGCTACATACGTGAAAATATATATATGCTTATTTCACTATATAGATATAAGTTCGATACGCACAGACTTAGGATTGTCACTATATATGGGAACGGGCCCCTTTGAAAAAGATATACACAAATCAAAAGTTTTTTAGTGAAATTTCTTTCTTTTTCATTCTTTATTGTTTGGCAACTAACCTTTGAGCTGAGGGAAATGGTTAACTCTATTGTTAAACGCGATTTTGGTAGCAGCACTAAATAAAAAAGAAACCACACACACAACCAAATTCTAACACATTTCGAAAGCGAATCTTTACTAATCTTAATCTTAATAAAAAAACAAGAATTGCAATTTGATGAGGTAACAACGAAACGAAACTAATGACATTAAATCGACTATACTATATATATCCGGATAATACGAAAAGCGCAGCTCAAAACAAAATACGACTAATATAATCAACATACATTACAATACATCTTTTGTTTTGTTTTTTTTTTTTTTCTTTCAATGAAATCTATATCTTTGTGTATGAGCAAACATTTGATGCGATTTCATTTTTTTCTTTTATAACGATATACTTTTACTTTTTTCATTACCTTTACATTTTGTTCGTATGCATACGAATGTGTTATCAAATTTATTTGAATATTATTATTTTTTACTGATATACATAAATATATATATACATAAATTTTTGTGTTGTATAATTTTTTTCTATGCAGTGAACATTTTTAGTAAATAAAGAAAAATAAAAACAAGCGTATTAATTTGAAATTCGTTTTAATTAATTAAATGATAAAAGAATATTAATTTGATTTATCAGGTAACTCCTTCTTGTAGATCAGCAATCTCAATTTCTTCAACCTATTAAAAAAGAGAAGATGCATGAATTGTGGGATGTCATCAACAAACCAAAGAGTAAGTTATTAATTAATATACAGAAACAAAATCTTTTCAGTTTTCATCTAAAAACATGGAACTTTTAATATGTTGTTTTAAAGAAAATAACACTTGTTGTTTTCATATAACATGTATATCCATTTATTAGGGTATAATTTGGCTGGTTTTTATAAACCCTTGTTGTAATTAAATCAGTAGAAAGAAACCTTAAATTATACTTCATAGTTTATATGGCAAAGGTACAGAGAACAAGTGGGAGAAGCCAAGAGTTGCAAAAAATCTATTGTAGTCTTAAGTTTGTATGTTTAAACATAATTTAGATATTGTTTTGTTATATAGTATTTATATTTCAATTTACATATTTTCAAGTCTGTATGGTTTTGTATTTTCATTCAATATAATGGACAAGTTGTCTAAACTTTGTTTAAAACTCAACCAAAAGCACTACGTACAATTAACAACATTTAAAGCTAGATTCTCATACATATTTGATATATTATATTGCATTATAGAGTATATTTACTACAACTTCAGTTTTTTTTTTTTTGTTCATTAAATGCGTATATATGTAAATACATTTCTTATATCAGTTAAATTTTGTGGTTAGTTAACTTTGAGATACTTGAGACTTTTGTACAATTTATATAGTAATTCGTGTTCAATTAAATATGAATACATATTATATTGTAAATGGAAATAGAAATTTAAATTTTATATTGTATATAATATTGCTTAAGTAAGTAACTTTCAGAGACCATTGTGATCACATCGCTTAGGATACATAATAGATTTTACCATTAAATCGATTTATCGATTCTTGGCTAACACAAACTCAAGAGATATTTACAGCTTTAGTTTAGTTTTATCTAACAAAGAATTTTCGAACATATAGTTTTTCAAATTATGTTAAAATATTTGTAAATTTTGTTTTATCGAGTAGAAAAATGCATTTTAAAATGTTTAAACAAAATAAATACATTATAATTTCACAGTAACCAAAATCAAAGCTGACTGAGGTCAGACATGGTGGTGATAATATTGCAACTTTATGTTTTCGAAATGTTTTGAAATAGATATCTTCAAAAAATTCATTGCAACGAGTAGAAAGAAATATATATTTAGACTCTAGCAGAGTTCCTATTTAAACCCAATTAGGATATAGGATTTAAAACTAGCTTTAAGATAATTTATAAAGAGAAAGAAACCTTCTTTACAAACTAAAAATCGACCTATGATCATGATAAATTGAACATTTCAATTCAATATATATAATAAAAAGGAAGAAAAAGTAAAGAAACGAATTATATTTAGAACTTCGTTATTAAAAAAAAAATATATATTGTGCTAACAATCCTCGGTAGGATTTGTTAAGATACTTAATGAAAAATTTTCGACAATAGGGAAAATAATTTAAAAGATATGCTTGGAAATTATAGCATCAAAACTGTCATATGATAGCGTTTATGAAAAAAATGGTAAGAATGTAATAAATAGTCCCGAATTCATTAATCTTTTATAAAGAATATGTTTAACATTTAAAAACAACGATGTTATTGCGATTGTTGTGTAATATAATGGAATAGAATTCTGTTGGAGACAGTACAATATTAGTATTCTGGAAGGAAGTGTTGTACAAATGAAACACTGTAGAATATAAAAAGGAGGTAAATGTAAAATAAAAAATAAAAAGCTTTCAAAGCAAGAAAATTAGCAAATGAAAAAATTCGACAATATTTCAGATAAAGATTAGTTTGTTTACGATCTCTCTTGAGCACTTAACTTTCTACGCGGATTCGTCACAAACTTCCATAAGCTCCTGAACTATGCAATATTCATGACAATCTGAGCAAACGAGGCGGCCATTTGAACTATTCGTACGCTGAGTCTTTTCATGACAAGCAATGTGAACAAGTTTAAGGTTTTTTAATGAAAAAATTTCTAGAAAATATTCTAGAACAGATATATCTACCACACGCTTATTGTGTAACGCACATTTCAGTTGTGGTTGAGTTATCAGCTTTTCAACATTGGCCACCAGAGAAGGGAGAATGGAACGACATAGCTCAATTTGATGATCAAGATTCCATACTTGAAATAATATTAGGTTCTCGCGGGAGGCATACGGATTTATCGTATGCTGTCGGGAGCAACAATTACCATTATCCGAAAAAGAGCCTTGGCAATAGAAATCTCCTAAATTAGAGCAGAGAGAAACAGACCATTTGTCCAAAATATTATTTCGTTTCGTATAGTTTTTTATGACTTGGCGTAATCGCTTTGGCACACTTGCAGCACCATCGATTTCTTCTTTCTGCTGCTGCAGCTGATTAAGAAACTCGTGTTTCTGCTGACATTTTCTATCAAACATCATTGAAAAATAGTCGCAACCAATGAGGAGATAACGAAATTGCTCTAGCACTGAATTGATAACTTGTCTTGCCTTAACATTTTGTCTGTACAGCGTATTGCGAGTCAATTCTTCTTTGGTTTTATAATAATAGCCTCGCACTCGAGTCTGGGCTCGGACAGACATAGCTTCCTCTTTGGAATGAAAACGCTCTTCACCACCCGTAAACCACTCCATATGCTCTTCTTTGAGACTCAAATGTGCCTTGGTGTTGTCCAGCATAAGTCGCTGCTTTTGAAGCTCATATTCCGAAATCATACGACGAAATTTTTCCGGATGTTTCTCAATAAAATCATAAAAAATGTCAGCCACCTTGAGTAAGGGAGATTCCTGTCGCATTCTTTCAAATTCAAAGTCCGGATCTGTTATAAAATGGTAATAATTAAACAACTAGATTAAATGCTAAGGTCACACACCTGTTGTGATGACTGAATCGGGTCCAGCCACTATGAACAAAGTTTGAGCTGGCAAACTAAAAAAATAATCATCATCAGACACCTCAAAGCCATCGGAGGCCAAATATATGTGCAAATCCTGCAACTGTAAAGACAAAAATGAAAATATAATTGCCCTTGACTTGACAGGCAGCCCTGACCTGACCCAGTGAGGAATAGCTGAACATATGCGATGGAGAAGGGGAAACTGAATCCTAAGTTCAATGGCGCAAGGACGAAGAAGCAACAGATGTTGTTGCTCTCAAAGCATACCCTTCCCCACCCACACAAACGCATGCGCTATGCCAATGACATTGGCAAAGAAGGCGGAAGGCCAGCAGTGTTCAATGTCCTTGAATCCTTTTCCCAAAAAAAATTTTCTTGATTCCAATGCAAACTTACCGGAAATTTAGAGCTGGCTTTGTTTAACAGCATTTGTAATGAATTGGCTCCAATTCCAAATTTGCGCGTTCTGTTGTTATCTGTTATCTTGTAGCCTCGCATTGGAGCTTCAGTTGTTAACGATTTGCATACAATCGAATCCTCGCGATTTGTATCTTTTTTACTGTTTTTATTTGTGCTGCTGCTGCGTGTGGACGGCGCCATTATTGTCTCCTTAATGTAGGTAAACATCGTGAACTTGCATAATATTTCACTTTGTATTTTGTTAAGGTAGAAAACCTCGCAACAAGCTTCCTTTTACGCCAAGGCCTCGAAAAACTCATCTAAAAAATGATTGAAAATGAGCAAACTAAACATTTGAACAGTGTTGATAAACAGTAGTTTAACTATTGGGTTATCGAAGTCAATGACTTTTTCAACTGGATGCAGTCGCTATGTCACATAATTTACCAGCATATTGCTAGGCAGATAACAAAGCCAATAATACACCTGTTACTTCAATAGAAATGCAGAGAAAAATTAAGTTTTCAATGTTACACGCTTCCACACATAATGCTTTAGCACATTTTTATAGCTAACTTACTAGCTAACTAACCGCCATCACTATTCACACCCCTGCTAACACTAACATTTCTCAACACTGAGCATCCATAGCAAAAAAACAGCTGTTTTGTCTAATTGTGAAGGAAAATTTATAACAAATCCCTTGTTTGAGACGTGCAATGCGCTGGGAAACTGACAAAGCGTAAAGGGCCCGTCCCCGCTAGCTTTTGCCATGAATTTAAGACCACGCTGCAGAAAATGGCTACCGCTAGCCACGCAGCAGCTTCGCATACGGAATCTGGCGCGTATCCAAGGAGTTAACATTGTCGCCAGCGGGATGGTGGAGGAGTTAGAGTCTGATGTGCTCCTCTGTTACACTTTGCACACAGATAAGGCTAGTGAGGCATTTTATGAAAGCGAAAAGCTGCCGCAGCGTCATCAATATCAAAAGTGGGCGGAAATAAGTGCTGGTGATGACGTTTGGAGAAAATCCAATTTGCAGTGTGTCTGCGTCAGAGTGTGGAAACACTTTGAACAAAAGCACCAGCAAAGCCAATCCAGTGAGACTGAGACTCAGATCAGGACGATGGAGGAAATAACGACGAACTCTTGGTGGGTAAAGAAAAGAATTCTATTCTATTAACTTATGGGATTAAGTGGAACGTCCCAAAACCTTCTAGAAGCTTGGCGAACATTGCGCATCTGCGTTGTAGTTTGCCACTAATAAGCCAAATACATTTTTATTATATTAATAATTATCCTAACAATACCCAAAAATTTTTTTTTTCAATTTTTATTTATTTTTAGTGAGCTACAGTCAACGCAACTGACGCCACAAAAGCTACCACGTCCACCCGAGCTGTTGTTCACTTGGGGCGTTTACTTTTCTGGTCTTATTCCACTGGCTCCTCTCACAGCCGCTCAATGTGGCTCGAATTGTTTAATTTTCTATTTGAATGGAGAACAGTTTACATCGCCATCAATGATCAGTGAGCAGGGATTGCATTATCAATTGCATTTGCATTATCAAAACTATGGCGCCGACGAGGAACCTAATGATGCTGAGCGGCCTCAAAATCAGGGCATTAATTCTCCCCCAGCCAGCCGGAGTTCGAGTCCTATGCTGAAAATGAGCAGCAAGCGTTATGCCCAATTAAAATGCCATCAACTGGAGATACGACATAGCTATAATTTGGATAAGTTGTTAATGTTGCAGCGTCTGCAACGGATGCAGCTGCAGAAATTAAAACAGAAGCTGGAGATTAGCAAGGAGATAAATCGCTTAAGCGTCCAGTGTATTACGAAGAACGAGTTAAGGCTGAAGCCACGGACCACCTCGGCGACGGGGGAGCAGTCCCATCACTATCATCATTCCATGGGGCGCACACTAAGTGTGTTGCTGGCCGAGCAGCATGAGATTGCCCCATTGACTCTTTATAGTGCCCAACAGCTGACTAGAAACATTGAGGGCTTACGCTGTAATCAGCGTTTGCTTCTAACGGAAAGACAAACATTTCGGGAACGCAACGAAAAGCTGAAAAAACGACTGGCTACATTAAGAGAAACGCAGGAGGCAAGACAGCGAGAATTGCATGATCTAAGACATCGTTTGGAGCAAGAATGCTTGGAGTTGAGACTTCAGAGTCCCAAACATCATGCACAGCGAGAACAAAGGCAGCAAATAACACGCCAGGTAATAGATAACATGAACATTTAAGTAAAAATCTAAACACTGATAAAACGCTTTTGTTTTTTAGGTGGAGCGACGTATGTCAACTTTAGTGTTGGAACTGCAGGAGATCTACAACATCCAAAGCACGGATGAATCGCAACTGAATAGCATATGTGGTATTTCGTTCCCTCACATGGAACAGTACACAAGCGAGTCCCGACAAGCGGCTAATGCCCAAATGCTGCAACATGTCTCGCCGCTGGCGGTGAGTGCTGCCTTGGGTTATGTAGCTCATCTTGTACAAATGCTGGCAATCATTATGGATCGGCCTCTAAGAAATCGCATACTCTATGAGCCCTCAAGAGCCAGGATAGTTGACGAAATCAAGGAGTTGACTTATGCCACAAGAGAGTGAGTGTAACACTTAGAAAAACATGAATTGTTTAGTAGAGAGCCACTATATATATATAAAATTTGTTTTTTTAAGAAGAATGGTTACTATTTTATGTTTTCGGATTATCGTTTACTATTTACAACTGACAATTTGACTCTTCTTTGTCTCCATTGACAGATTCCCGTTGTACACACGCTCCATTCTCCCGTCACAACAGACCAAATATGCCATTTATCTACTGCGTCAAAACGTCTCCCAGCTATGCTATGACATCATTGGACGCTGTGACCTACGCAATACATTTGGCAATCTTCTTGAACTTTTTAATACATTGCGTTACATTGAAAGAACTCAGCGAGATGAAGTTTCATTCGATAGTCCTGACAATAATGGGGGCATAGCTTCCCTAGTCAATGGATTGTCGATTACTGCTGCAAGTGGCAACACACAGTTGTCGCAGAGCCATTCGTCGGTGGATATGAATCATGTGCCGCTGCCCACAACAGCAAATGCTGCCAAAGATGCACTGCTTCAGCAACTGTTGCCCTTGCCACCGGGCGTTAGTCAGGCACTGGCTATTGAGGGTTACGCATCCACACAACGGTATGAACAACAAATACTAACACATACGTAATAAATTAAATTAGAAGTGATAGAAGACTTTATTGATAACATAATCCTATTGTCGCAGTCCCTTTTTTTTGCACTTTTTAATGAAGATCAAGTTTTCGGCTGTTTATATGAAAGTGTCCTTTATATGACAATTTAGTAAATTAATTATTTGAAAATAGACTTACATTAACAGAACTTTTTTAATAGTTTTGCACGATATAGAATTCGTAATTTTTTGTGAGATTACTAGATTTAGACTTACATTTGGGTGAAAGTTAATGAGTTCCTTTTTAAAATTTCTTTTTTACAGCATTTGTAGATCAGTTGGATCTTATTCCGATGGCGAGGAGGAATTTCCTACCAAATTGGAACATAATTATTCCAATTCGGATTCAAATATAACACGACAAACAGAGCGCAGCTAATCCAGTTGTGCCAATTTGTGCTTGGCAATATAACTAAATATATACCAATATATTATAATAATCATATACATAAATGAATAATCTATATATTTATATACAAAGGAAAACAAGCCATCAAACAAAAGCAATCTGCACAGCTGTTTGTCAATCACATTGATTGTTTCCTTTTGATTAGCCAAATTTTTGTTTTTTAAACGTATTTGTTGGCAACACTTGTGTAGATTTTAAATTAACTTATGGCCGATAACAACAAGAACAACAAAGTTACCAATTACCCAGCCTAATATGTGCATATTATAATGTATTTTTTTATTAAGATCTCTATGTAAATTTCCGTGTACTGTTTGTTTGCTAAACATTAAGCTAGATCCAGAAATAAAGTTAAAACTTTTATATAAAATCATCCAACATTTTTAAACTTTATTGAGTCAGAAAATCTGTAAGGATACTTTGAAGTTGGGCGCTTTACGACACTAGTGTTGATAAATGTAATCTTGCAAACCAATCGCCCCGTAAAAAGTTGCATTTTATGAAATTTTCTGCTAAGGGGTTAAAGTTTAAATTATTAAAGTTATTTCAATAAGAGTTTTCTCTCTGCAATATGTATTATTTCTTTTAAAACTTCATCTAAATTATCGCTGGTATAAAATGACTATATGTATGTGTAAATGGGCCATAAAAACAGTGCTACTAAACGTACAAGGAAACAGCTGTTCCAGTCATAAATAAAAAACCTACATATGAACGTAAACTTATACTAAGCTCAAAGAAACGTGCTTCATAATAAATTATTAATTTTGGTGATAAAAAATAGAAAATTATGTGTGGAAAAATATGAGAAAAAAATCATGCAGTGAAATTTAGGGTACACTAAAGCCATTCCTGAAAAACTAGACACTTTCGCAAGCGTGCATTTGTGTATCGTGTCTGTGTACCGTGCTTGTGTGTGTGTGTTGGCCCGGGCCTTGCCTTGGCCTTTGATTAATTAACAGTTTCAATTGATATTGTTATTATTAATTCATAGTGATAAAGTGGATAGACGTTGCCGTAGCCGGCAACCGTTTAAGCCTGATAAGAAGCGACAATATAAATAAGACAATAAAAGTGACGTAGGAATCGCCCGAGCATTTTGATATCAGGCGGAACTGTTGACTGCAACAACAAGGTGTGATAAATGAAAAGAGAATATTTGCTTAATTGGGAAGAGACGTGGCAAAGAAAGCAAGGTGGCCAAGTGGTTTCGAAGTTTAAACAATTTTATAGATAATGAAGAATATCAAAATTATAAATGTGCTAAAAATAATAGTATAGAGTATTTATAGTATCAAATTAAAAATTCAAGTGAAATACAAAAACAAACACCTGTGTAAACTCATTCGACCTCTCTTAGTTTTTGCGCTCTCTTAATAATGGCCGATAACAGCTATAAAGACTTTGATGAGGAGAGCGAAACTGATTCGGAAACGGAATTGCTCATACGCGATGTTGGTCACTCTCTTAGGTCGCACTCTTCCACTGCCGCTTCAGCTACCTCACCCTCCTCATCATGGCACAGCAGAAACCGTCAACGCAAAAGCTCAACTGGTTACGGCGGCGTCGATGTTGGCGCCGCCGCTGGCAGCTTTCTTGGCAATCTCTTTGGCAGCGGCAGCACTAGCAATAGCAACAACAACAGTCTTGGCTCTGCCGCCGGCCAGATACGTTATAGAAATGAGCGGAGTCGCGAGCGTGCGAAATATTCGAATAGCCACACAAGCGGAGATATTGCAAAGACGACGAAGACGACGAAACTGGCGCAATTAACGCAAACGCGGGGATCGGGTGGCGGGGGCGGTGCCAGTGGAAGTGTTGTGGGTGGCGTCACCGTAGTTGGGGGTACCACAAATGCAACGGGAAGTGATCTAGAGGCTAATACAAATGGCACACACAATACTGTAGTCGATCCAGAGAATGGATCCTCAACTGTGTTCTATCAGAACAATCGACGGAGAAGCAAAAGTCGCAGCATTAGCAATATTTGCAAAATGTGTCTCTGCAGGTAAGTTTCACAAGAAGAGCGATGCAAGTGCAACGCTGCGTATGCGCAATGCAATTGATAATGGATATTCGTTTTGAATTTCTACCTTCTAAAATTTCCACACCCTAATTGGATACACCTCGTAAAAATTCATAAGTTGAACGTTCAATTTAACCGGCTAAGAAAATGTTTTATTATTTATGGCTATAAAAAAACCAAAAATTTCTTATGACTTGCTGCAATTTTTAAACGTCATAACTATAATTAATACCGTGGTAGTTAAAAAAGGTTTCGTCAAGTTTTAATTAAATATAATTTTACAACTAACTATCAATGCTCTTTCAGATTATATTAGTTTTGGTGAACCGCAGGCAATAATTTATCTAGAAAAGTGATGTTTTGACTATTCATATTAAACAACAAGTTATTCATAAATCTTTTATATTTCACATATGTTTATTATAAAGGGAACAGATGCACCTCTGTTATTTCATATAATGCGTGAAAGTTGCAAGTGTGTCAATAAAATAACACCCTTTACCCAGAATGGGGTTAATCTTTCTTGACAATTTCTTCAATCTAGAATAAATTGTATAAGATATTTGTGGCTAAGGTAAATTTATCCCAATTTTATAGAAAACGGCAACTTTTATTTCCTGGAATTTTATACATAATTCCAGCTTTTTTTCTTTTTCCATTAAATCGCCAGTATAAAGGTCATCTAAATTTCCGTTCAAATAGCATAAATGCAAAACCTTATCAGTAGAGCTTAGTTTCTTTTGGCACTAATGGGAATTATTTCAACATATTTGAATTATTTGGTTGGGGGAATAGGGAAATAAACGCTCCCAATTGGTTCCACAACGTTGGCCACATCAGCAAACGCTTCGCCACCTAAGCCAACAACACGAGCAACAACCAAAAAATGCGCCACATGGTGCCCCAACCACGCTTTGCAATTCTAATCGGGCTGTCGAAATCTTTGTGCCTCATATAACTGAAGCGTCAGCAATTCGAGGCGAACGCGACCAATGAATGAAACCAAAAGCCTTACCCAGTACCCCGCTACTTTCAAGTAGAAATTCGCCGAACGATTCAAGTAACAAATCCTTCAAAGGAATAGGTCTACAGACAGACGGAACTTGTTGGTTTCATTTGAAACATGAATGACATTGAGAATCAAATTTAAGTTGGAGCCTCGTTAAAGGTTATTAATCAATTCAAATTGTTTGATAAAAATTCCATTTCCATCTAAAGTAGTTTATTTGTATACACACATGTGTTTGTAATTAACCCTTGCCTAATTCAATTCCAAAGATATACGATCAAGTTCAGCCGAAACATGAGTGCTATAATATTGGTTCAATAATTTTCCATGTGTGCATTAAAAAAACAAAATCAAATTATAAAGAAAATAAATGCAAATGTGACTAAGAAATCAATAAAACTTATTTGTTTATTGGCTTTTCTTTTTTTTTTTTTACTGTAAATAAAACTTATTTATCCTTGCTTTTGGTTTCAAGTTTTTAAGAACTAAAGGGTATGAGAAAGTCGGTGCTAATTATTTGCATTTTAATGGGTTACTTTTTGGTGACCTCTTTTTGATAAGCCACGAAGCGGCCCTACATACATAACTTTCAATTTTAAAAACATGGACAAAAAAAATAGTACAGCGAAATATAACAAAACAGTGACTCTTTCTATGGAACTTGTTTTGTAAAAAAAAAAAAATTTAGAAACCTTGAATTAAAAAGCCAAAATATCTAAACAAGATAAAAACTGGTTTTCGTTGTTATGTTTTTTGTTTCACTTCTCTTTTTTTTTTTTTTTTTGGGTGACTTCTTTGAACAATTTAAGTTTTTTGGTTTTTTTTGCTAAGTCGCACGACAAAAATCGATTACATATGCAAATTTTAGGCAATATGGAAAGGAGTTAGACAAGGAGGGGGGCAGAGGGCAGACAGGTATTGAGGAGAGTGAACACTAGTTGTGGGTGAAGTCTTACGAAAAGCTGTCTAAGTGTGAGAAAAAATGTCTCTCATTATTGTTTTTGGTGTTTTTAGTTGCTTTGTCAACCCAATACAACGACAAGACGACGACGTCTTGTTTGTGGCCCACTATTTATAGTTTCATTTTGTTTTTTGTATTGTATTTTGTTGTTGAAATTTTCCATTTTGTTGTATTTTTTTTTTTCTTTCTGCCTGGAATCGCTATGTATGGGGCTATGTAAACACAGAACCTAAACTCTCTCCTTCTCTTTCTCTTTTCCTCCTGTATATATGTATATAAGTATTGCATTATTGCCTTCTGGTTGGTCTGGTCTTGTTTCCGTCACGTTTATCGATTTCCATTTCGATTTCGTCGCAAAATAGCAAGATGTTTTTGTTGTTTTAAATTATTTATTTATTTTTGCCATGATGTGTGTGTGTGTGTGTGTGTGAGAGAGTGTGTTTCTTCTAGTGTGATGCCTCACTGTGTTGTTTTTTTTTTCTCGCTTCTCATACAATTGCGTTACGGCTCTAATTAAGCAAATTAAAAATATATCTTGAAATCAGTATATAGCCACATATGCATATATAGACACTCACAAGCACGAGGTTCAACTGAAAAGTATTCCCCCTCTTCAACTAAAAATAATCTTTATTCTAGAATCTAGATTATTATACTTTATCTTGTATACGCTGATCTTAGTCATCTTTGTCATTCCCTCAACTTTATTTTTAATTCCAAAATAAAGACAATAGAGACATTATGTAAATAAGTTACCTAGTATTATCTTTAGTGTATTATAAGAGATTCAAGTTGTATATTTATAGAAACCTGTTAATAATGAAATTCTTTTAATTTATTACTTAAATTCCGATTCCAAAATTGTCTGCAAGCTAAAAAGCTGTGTAGAGTTTTAGGAGTTTTCATACATTGATTTAAAGGTCTTTAATATACCCTTTTTTCCATAGATATAGGGTATGATTACAATGCAGTTTGTGTTTACTGGATCGCGTGAGATGCTTACGTCTTCGTATACCTTCACCTCTCAATCGTCCGTGACCATTCCATCGATTTTGCTTACCCCTTTTTTTGGGGCAGTGCACATTAAAAATTCTTTAGTTTGCCCTCGCAGTTTAACTGTATGTGTGTGTAAAATTCGATAAAAATATTTTCGTTGAATAATTTGAGATTTTTTTTTTTTTTATGTGAAAATGGTTTCGAAATGTTTTCAAAAGACGCCCAAATAAACAATGGCCAACAGGTTGCAGAACCAAAAAAAAAAGAGGTAATCAAAAAATTGACAATGCCAAATTTTGTGTGTGACCCAAAAACGTAAAGTTCTTGAAGGACGATCAGAATGATTTCCAACTGATAATTAAATTGTGACTCGAATCTGAAGCCAAAGAGGTCTAAATTAACAGTTTAAAGAGTTAAGCCCGACTTATCTCTTGAATTTTGCTTATTAACCCACATTTGTGATGACACTGAAAGGGCGAGAAGTGAGTACGTGGGTAAAAGAATGCGGGCGTGAACTGTTTTAACTGTTTTCACTATGACTACAACAATAAGAGGCACAACAGCTATAACGGCAAAACTGGCAAAGAAAAATGATAATAATCACATTAGGCGTTGCCATTGACAATTGTTTTTGTATGCAAAGGAGCGATGAGAACCATAAGAGAAGTCTGTCGCCTATTGCCAACAATAGTCATATTTATAGAACTGCTAAACAAACTATGAAATTTATAATGATGCTTGTTTTGTCGATATATGTATGTATATATATGTACATGGTAAATATGTGACAAGTAAAATAACGATTCTATTCTCTAATGATACTCTAAAACTTACTTTAAATTAAAAATTGTAGTTTAATTAATAATAATAGTCGTTAATTATAGTTTAAAATGAGCTAGACAAGTGTCTCAGATAGGAAATTCTAAAGCATTCTATGATTGTCTGATCATCGTTTATTAACTTTAAAAATGTAGAAATTGAAAGGTAGTTTTAAATAAAAGAGATTATTTTAAGATATATAAAATTTATCTAGGTAAACAACCAATACGTCAATTGGAATAAAAAACACTACTAAGGTTTTTACCTTTTGTTTCTTATAATTTGAAACTGCAATAAATTTGACTTTTACATAATTCTATAAAAAGGGCAAAAAAAAAACATTTTGGTAAAACTGGCAGATTGAATATTTTGAATATATTTTACATATATCAGTTTTGTCTGTTTTGTATAAATTTTAAACTAATTTAAAATAGATTTCTAAATAATTAAAAGCATATCACTTGCTCATATCTTTACTCAACATAAACTTAGCCAATTACCACACGATTTTATGTGCTATTTTTTTTTTTTTGTGGTGAACTTTTTGTAGATAAGTATTTAATGCTTCCTTCGATTTCGTCTTTGTAATTTAATTTCATTTCAATTAATACCAATATGATAACTTACGTAGATATGTATATATGTATATTTAAATGGTAATCATTCAACTATTATTTATTTGTTTAGTTGCGAATTGCTGTACTTATCTCAAATAATCTCAGCTCGTTAATAGTTGTAGTTTTGCTGTAAAGCTTTTGAAAGAAAGATTTCACCAACAATAGTTAACTGAATAATATGGTAATAAAGATAATATTGTTTAATTCTCCAGGTTAAAAAAAACATTTATTATTTGTATTGTTGTGTTTTTAGATAAATGGAAACGTGTATTTTGTCGTGTTTTTTTACGACAAATTCATGTGTTTTGAAATAAAATCACATATGTATACACATATATCTATGTATATATTTATAATAATCTTTTAGCCGATATCAACAATTCATTTCATCATTTTTAGAATTGGTTGGAATTGTGTTATTAAAGCAAATGCAACGAGTGCACTTTTGCATTTTTATTGTGCCATGATGTAGTTCCGAGAACTTATAAATTTAACTCTCTATATAGCAAAAATATATAAAAAATCTTGACTAAGCAATTTTTTGCAGTAATTGTTCACACAACAATAACAAAAACAAATTTGTCGGCATTTTGCCTTTTGAAGTGCAGCGAGCCAGGACAGGCAACGGGGAGGGTGACTCATTCCTTCAGGGTTAGGTCAGGTGAGCTAATTGCAAACAAAAAACTAAAACTTTTTGTCTTTGGCTTTGTTAGCCATTTCTCAATTTTGACAAAAGAAATTCTTACGGCTGTAAAGTCCATTGAACTTTCTCTCTTATTTTGAAGAATTCTTGTTCATTTACTTTGCGTTTTTGGCAACTTTTTCTTATGAGATCATAACATGAAGTGATATTAACTTTTTATTGTTTTATTGACAAAACGCTGAAGCTTCCATTCATTCTATGAAACTGGTTTCAGAGAGAGCCAAATTAAGAGAAGACGATATTTTGCTGATCTAAGTAGCAGCAGCAAAACAGCAAAAGCTTATTTAATTAACGCCTCAGTGCTAACCAAGTCAGTTAAGAAGTTGCGCAGTCGGCAGCAAAATGGTTCATAAATTTCCATAACCAGTCTCCGGACTGAGGAAAATTCAAACGAAAAAGCATTTTAATTCGAAAGTCTGGCAGCGCTGGGTGAATTTTGAAACTTTAAATTACTGTTACCAAAAAGCGTGTTTAAAAAACAGCTAAACTGATAATACATAGAAAGTAGAAAACATTGTTAAACTACTTATTCAATACGTCAGTCAAATTTTTTTTATGTTCTAAAATATTCCTTGTTACTTTCTACTACTAAAAAAACAAATTTTTATCAGCGTGCAAACAATTCTGCAATTAGGTGTTTTTAGATTGTTTACCCTTATATATATACTTATTAATAAATCCGATACAAAAATAATGCTATTCGCTTTGTCGTTTTAATAATATTATTTAAAGCGTATTGGTGCTGTCATTTTTTAAATCTAGCGTGAAATCGGCTATATTTCCTGCACTGATATTGATTTGGGTTTTTAACAGTGCGTTAACAGCACAATCTCTTTCACACTAAAAGTCAACAGCACAAATACTTGTCTGACGGCGCAGTTTCTCATCATTTTTTTATTGTGCATAAGAATTTTTCAATTTATTTGATAATTTTTATTTATAATAAGCGAATGCCCATGTGCAAGTGAACCGTGTGCCATGAGCCACGTAAACGAATATGTGAAAACCACAGGACAACAAAAAAAAGCAAAAAAAGGAGAACAGACAGTATAAGCCAAACATTAACAGCTGCTCCAAATACCAGCAAATATAACAAAGAAAAGTTTATAAAAAAATTCAGAATTTAAAATCCAATAATGGATGATGCCACCTCGCAGAATTCATCGGCTGCAATGCCAATGACACGGGAGAATATACCATTATTGAACCGCCAGCAGAATCGCTGGTTTTTATTCAGGTGAATCATCAAAATGCGCGACGCGTCGAAACAGCAGTCATCCGGAGGGGGGGCGAAAAAAGAAGAAACTATGTTTAAAGCTTATTAGTAATTGCGATAAATGTACATACACATGTACATATGTATGTATGCTTATGTATATTTTACATAAATAAACGTACACCCACAATAAATAATAGGAGTAAAAATGTATCAAAATGCTGTGCTCTGGCTTAGCTTTCTCACACCCACTTTAACACATACACACATTCTTATGCATGTGTTTGTATGTATATGCATTTTGTCTGTGTGCATTACAGTTAATTTCGCCTAGTCTGAGTTTTCACTTTTATTTTCCGAGTTTTTATTATTGATTATTTTTCCAAGGTCGTCAATTCCTTTAAAGGAAGTCCATATGTGTTTTGAATTTAAATTGTTTTGGTCCTATTCTTTTGAATCTTATATTGTTTTTCTGTTAAGAATATACTGACATACATATGTATGTATTTACATATGAATTGGTTTCGTTGTTACTTAACTGTTTATACCTAAATAAGGTAGAGTACCCAATACTTGAAACGTGATAAGGAGAGAAGATAGATAGCACTTTTTTTTTATATTGTTAGCAGGGGATATTTAACAATTCAGTTATTTGTTTGATTAGTCACAATAATATATATTCATTACAGAATACTGATATTCTTGTATACTGTTTTTCAGTTGTTGGCGAAAATGGTTCCGGCCTCGCGAACTGCGTGCTCGCACTGTTCACCTGGGACGTGTGAATACGGAGAAATTTCCACCGAATGAGATACGAAATCAGAAGTACAACTTCATCACCTTCTTGCCTCTGGTTCTCTTTGAGCAATTTCGTTTTTTTCTTAATCTCTATTTCCTGTTGATGGCTTTGTCACAGTTTGTGCCGGATATTCGAATTGGTTATCCGTATACGTACTGGGGACCATTGGGATTTGTACTTATGGTCACTATATGTCGTGAGGCGGTTGACGATTTGCGTCGGCATCAGCGGGATCATGAGGTGAACTCACAGAAATACAAACGTCTATCAGCCACTAACGGCAATGGCTATGAGCTAGTTCCAAGTTCCAAACTGAAGGTCGGTGACATCATCATTGTGGAAAAGAATGAACGAGTTCCAGCTGATCTGATTTTGTTGCGCACCAGTGATCGCAGTGGTTCGGTTTTTGTCCGTACCGATCAGTTAGATGGTGAGACCGATTGGAAACCCCGACTGGCTGTTCCGTATTCTCAGAAACTAAGTCGGGATGCTGAGCTGCATAGTATTGATGCTAGTTTCTATGTGGAGAAGCCACAGAATGATATACACAGCTTTATAGCTACCTTTTGCATGACCGATGGAAGCGAAGACACAGGACTGAGCGTGGAGAATACCCTGTGGGCCAACACAGTCGTTGCAGCTGGCACAGCTACAGGCATAGTCATTTACACTGGCTGTGAAACGCGCAGTGTAATGAATAATTCGCAACCGAGATCAAAAGTGGGTCTACTTGATATGGAGATTAATGGATTAACAAAGGTAAACAATTAAACTACAACTGACAGCAAAAAGTGCAATTTAATTCTAATATTTGGTTTGTTTTTCTTCTTCTGATAGGTTCTGTTCTTTGCCGTGCTTGGACTTTCATTGGTTATGATGCTGTTGAAGGGTTTTGGTGGCCCCTGGTATCGGTACATGTTCCGCTTTGTTTTGTTGTTCTCATACATTATACCAATCAGTTTGCGCGTGAATCTCGATATGGGCAAAGCCTTTTACTCATGGCAAATGCAAAATGATTCTAATATACAGGGAACAGTGGTGCGATCAACCACAATACCAGAAGAGTTGGGCAGAATATCGTATGTGTTGACAGATAAAACCGGTACTTTGACACAAAATGAGATGGTCTTTAAGAAAATCCATTTGGGTATTGTATCCCATGACGCGGACACATTTCATCACATTGGACAGATTATTCAGAAATTGTCTGGAACATTGCTACAACAACAGCAGGGTAGCGTATCCAGCTCAAGTAGTGGAAGCGCTGATCAAAAACCACCAATGATGTTTGCCGGCAATCGTATGCGCCGTCCAGAAGGCTGGCGGGAATGGGAGGCAGTACGAGCCTTGGCCCTATGTCACAATGTCACCCCGGTCAGTGATGATGAGGATAACCGTTCAGTATCGACAGCTTCAACAGTGACGGGCGGCAATAATTCACCAACAAAGTCTGTGATAAACATAGAGGCTCCCGGGAGTACAGACACCGAACATCAATATCAGGCTGCTTCACCAGATGAGATAGCCTTAGTAAAATGGACAGAGCAGGTTGGATTGACTTTAATTGCCAGAGATCTCAATACCATGACTCTGCAAGTAAAAACGCCCAGCGATGAAAGTAAGTAAAAATTGTTTTGTTTTTTATTGTTTTAATCTAATTTGTAATTTTGTATTTTTAGATGATATGCTCCTGCACTACCAGATCCTACAGCTTTTCCCCTTCACCAGTGAGAGCAAACGTATGGGTATCATTGTGAGAGAGAGCAAATCTGGCCAGATTACATTTTATCTTAAAGGCGCTGATGTGGTCATGTCCACTATAGTCCAATATAATGACTGGCTTAGCGAAGAATCTGGAAACATGGCTCGAGAGGGCCTTCGCACTTTAGTTGTGGCTAAAAAGGTGCTAACCGAGGAACAGTACTCTGACTTTGAGATGCGTTATAATGCAGCCCGTCTGAGTATCACAGATCGTGTTGCCAAAGTGGCTGCTGTAACCGAGTCTCTGGAGAGGGAAATGGAATTGCTTTGCCTAACAGGTGTCGAGGATCGTTTGCAGGAGAATGTACGTCCTACTCTTGAGCTCCTTCGGAATGCTGGTGTCCGTGTGTGGATGCTGACAGGGGATAAGCTGGAAACCGCCTGCTGTATTGCCAAATCGTCACAACTCATTGGACGCAATCAGGGTCTGCATGTCTTGCGTTCCGTCAAGACACGCACTGATGCACATCAGGAATTGAATCAGTTTCGACGCAAGCAGGGTCACGCCCTGGTCATATCTGGTGAATCGCTTGAGGTTTGCCTGCAGTATTATCGCCCCGAATTCTTGGAACTGGCCACTGCTTCCCCAGCTGTTGTTTGTTGCCGTTGCTCCCCCACTCAAAAAGCCCAAGTGGTGGCCCTTATACAAAAACATACACGCAAGCGCACCTGCGCTGTTGGTGATGGTGGTAACGATGTTAGCATGATTCAACAGGCAGATGCTGGCGTAGGCATTGAAGGCCGTGAAGGTCGACAGGCATCTTTAGCGGGAGATTTTAGCATTCCTCAGTTTTCGCACATTGCCAAATTGCTGCTAATTCACGGCCGACGCAGCTACAAACGTTCAGCGGCCCTTTCCCAGTTTGTTATCCATCGAGGTCTCATCATTACCACACTTCAGGCTGTCTTCTCTGCTGTATTCTACCTCAGCTCGGTGGCGTTGTATCAGGGTTTCCTCATGGTCGGATATTCCACCTTGTACACCATGTTTCCGGTCTTTTCGTTGGTCTTGGATCAGGATATTACATCTGAGACAGCTGTCACATACCCGGAACTGTACAAGGATCTATCCAAAGGTCGCAGTCTCAGCTATAAAACCTTTTTCATTTGGGTCTTAATTAGCATATACCAAGGCGGTGTCATTATGTATGGAGCCCTGATTCTGTTCGTAGATGAGTTTATACATATTGTTGCCATCAGTTTCTCGGCATTAATTATGACAGAGCTGATAATGGTGGCGCTCACAGTGCGGACTTGGCATAGGTAAGTCAATCAGCTTAACTGAATTTCCCAGTTATCAATACTCTATGTAATCTTTGCAACTCTTCAGACTTATGGTGCTGGCGGAGCTATTCAGTTTGGCCCTCTATCTCATCTCATTGGCCGTGCTGCATGAATATTTCGGTAAGTTGGACTATTTCCAGTGGAAAATTAGTTATGTTATAGTTAGACTGGTCAAATACTAAAATTCCGAAACGGAAAAACTTTTTGAATGAACTCTAGATGCCCTAATAATGCTATTTGCTTTAAGGCACGTATGATGCATACCAAGTTTAACTTTCCCATCATAATTATGCAAAATCTTATATCTTTTATAATCTTTTTGAAGTTATAAGAATGAATCTATATTCATTCTTGAAAGTCACGGAATATTTAGAAGACTTTAATAATAGTATTAAAGTAGTATATATATATATATATACAGTAGTAAAGAAGAAAATAAAAAGTTCCAGATGAAGATCATCATAAAATAGCAACGAATTAACGATTTTAAAATGAACTTCTAAATATTCCATGACTTTATTGAAATCAAAAAGAGATCCACCGATTTCTTTACCAACTCAACCACTTCGGATCCGTTTGGGGTCCGCTTTATAAAATTTTTAAAAACCTGTTTTGCTGTAAATTTCTCTTTCAGATTGGGAGTTTATCTGGTCGTACGATTTTCTCTGGAAAGTGTCACTTATCACTTTAGTCTCCTGTCTGCCCCTCTACATAATCAAGTTCTTGCGCAAGAAGTGCTCGCCGCCTTCCTATTTGAAGCTCTCTTAGACGTTCGGGCGCAGCAAGTGATTCCTACATTCAATTTTCCAATTTAATTCTCTTTGATTTTCTGATTTCATCTTTTTAGTTGCCTTCATTTTTGTTTTTCTAAGTACGTGATATAAAAATTAATTATTTTTTTGCTTCAAAATGCGACACTGAAGAAACTGTAAAAATTACACAAAAATAAAATAAAAAAAGTGATTATAATATTATTGTAATTTAAAGCCGAAAAAATAATTTTTAATTTTTTTTCGTTTTTGTATTGTATTAATAAATAAGTCGCCGTAAACCAAATTATGTTACTAATTATATAAATAATAAAAGAAAAACAAAACTAAAATCAATTATATAAAAAAAAAAAAAAATAGAACGTCAAATAGATTTTTGTATATGTAAGAAACTAGAAATCGTAAAACATATTTTATTGACATTGTGAAATAATGACTTATAAATAAAAATAAATATAAATATTTAAAAACAAAAATGTGAAATATAATAAATATGATATTATAATGTGAGGAACCAACATGATTTTTAGCCAGAAAAGGAAACATTTTTATGAACAAAAAGGGGCAAGTGAAAAAAGCCATGTAAGTGAAATATTTTAACTTGTTGTTGGAAAGTAGCTTAGTTTGATTGGATTTGATTGTAGGATAAAAATATATTAGGGTTACCCAAATGTTTACAACATATGTATGTATATATAGTATCAACAGTCGAAACAAGTCAAACAGAGACTGTTAATCTGCTTTATCTGAAAAAGGTTTGAAAAGAAAGTTTGTCAATCTTTTAAGTTCTTTGTTGTTGTCACTTTTTATTTACGTTTAATACTAATTCACAATGCTTTGTTGTTGCACAAATACATAATAATAATAGTTATTAATATTCCATTTTATCGGGTTTAATATATATATATATATATATATATTTATATATACTCATATATATGTATGTATTTGCTAAGCTTATGTTAAAATGCTTGCCATTCATTTGCAATTTATACTTTTCTGGTTGGTTGTCGTTTTTTCGTGTTTAGTTTAAACAAAAGTTTGAACAATTTTCTTTTGGTTTTTTGTTTTTTGTTGTTTTGCTTAAATGCGCAGAAATACTTTTTGGAATTAGGGAAACACTGATTTTTCTTTCTTCGTTTTTAATTATTCTAAATTTTACCTTTTTTTTCTTTCATTATCTTTTATCAACGCATGCATTTAAATATTAATACATTTTTGTGATCTTAATTTTTGTTTAGATTTTTGTTTTTATTCTTTGGGTGCCATTTATTTTATTTGTTGATTTTTATATTAAGTTATTTTTTTTTTGTTTTTCAATTTTAGTTTTACTCTTTGTTTTAAGTTATCAGTTTCTGAGAATATTGTGAGCCCAACTCGGTAAATACTTTTATAGGGTATTCGATTATTTGGTTTTTGTATAAAAGTTTCCGTCCAACAGTTCTAGTTTTTTTTTAAAGCTTTCCCATTACAAACTCGCTCATCCCAACATCCATATGTAAGAATGTATGTTCCGAATGTTTGTATGTCTGTATGCGTGGGGTTTATATGTATGTATATATATTTATATATAGTAGATATATGTTTGACATTTTCTCACTAATTCACTAAAAATCTACAAAATATAATATTTGAATCGGGGTTCATTTGGTTTCGTCTAAATATATGTTTTGTGTATGTATGTGTATGTATATATCTGCTTTCCGGGTATATACGTATTTCATTACATTTTGATGATTGTTTAACAATTATACATACATATATATTTATGTAGACTATTGTTGATTTTGTTACTTGCTTTGTGGTTCTTCGATGAGGTCAACTTTGAATTTGTTTATTTTAATTTTTTGGTTTAATAAGTTATTTTTCTTCTTTTTTTTTTTTGATATGTGCTTACTGTTAAAATTTTTGTGTTTAGTATGATTTATTTATTTGCTTTTTTATTAATCTTTACATATTCCAATTGTTTTGTTATATTTTTAATTTTTTTTTATTTTTTTTTTTATATTAATATTCAGTCTATATAAACATACATTTATATGCTTTAAAATAAAATTTAAAGAAAAACTTACAAAAGAAAAAACCAAAAAAATAAAAAGAAAATCCAAAGCACATTTTCAGTTCTGCTAATAAAAAACCTCAACCAAAAGTTGGTTAAATTTATCTAAAAAACAAAATCCCGAAAATTGTAAATTTATTGAAACAAAAACTATGAAATCTTGTGTCTGTGTGTGTGTGTGACTACGCTTTTGAGATTGTGTCTGTGTTTGGTTCATGTAAGTCTATCAAAAATTTATCGGTAGTTTAACATTTTACATTTACATAATACAAGTACATATAGTTTTGGGTTATTCAAATTTGTATACCCTTGCAGAGGATAATGTAATAAAAGATTTTTAAATTCTTAATCACTATCCATCGATTAAATCAAATAGAAGTTTCAATAAGAAAAATTTGTTTAAATCGGAAAAACTCAGACAATTTATTGTTTAATAATTTGTAGTTTTTAAAAGATTTATGCGGACAGAGTGTAGTTTTGATTGTAGATAGATAGTTAAACTGCAAGGGTATAGAAACTTCGGTGCATCGAAGTTATTCTTTGGATGTTTAGTTTGTATATTTTGGTTATCCTTTTTCGGTTTTTCCTTTTTTGCTTTGTTAACACATTCCTCTTGACGAGTTGCAATTTGATTTTACTATATATTTCATATCATATATGATTTGATTTTTGTTTTTTTTTTTTATATTTTACGGTTTACTTTGTTCAACTGTTCTTTCGTTTGGTTTTGTATTTGAATATAGATAGCTTTCTTGTTCAACGTATACGGAAAGAAAAACAACTATTTACATACACAAACACATAAATATCATTATATATATATATATATGTATATATTTATATACTTATATTGAGCTAAAGGGTAAGCACACGAAAAATGTTTAATTGAAAAGAAGGCCTTTTCTAGCCTTTAACAAAAAAGTTTTTGGTGAGCAAAAATATTGAATCAGATCCGATTTTGGAAATTTTTTGTCATACTGCAGATACAAAAACGAAGCTTAAAACAAAAATTATCCTTAAAAAATGGTTCAATTATTAAAAATTTCCATTATTTAGGCAATACCGAAAAGTTTAATTGATCTTGTAACTTTCAAAGTTTACAGTTTTCCTGGGTTATTAATTGTATATAGTGAAATATCGGAAATTGCCGGATAACAATGTTTTACGATGCTTAAGGTATTATTTATTAGAATGGCTTTTGGGCAAGGATACAACAGAACACATTTCTTAAACTCAACTGGAAGATTGTGGATCGTAGAATAACCATTCAATATATTTAATTGAATTTCCACTTCTTTTTCGTGCACATACCTTATTTATATATACTTTTGTCTTTATAATTCTTAATCGCCTTTATAAATATTATCTATGTATGTATTTTTATTTTTTGGTGTTGTCCAGGACATTTATACTGCGATTTCAAATTGTAAATATAGCATGTTATTTGTTGAACCTTTGTTTAAATATTTAGTACAACTTTTTTTTTTAGTTTGAGTTCTTGTGTTTCTTTGTTGAGCAAAAGTAATCAGTATTTAATATGCCTTTCGTTTAAACATCATTTTATATATTTAATTGTTACTCTTTTGAGAGCATTTCCCTCAATTTGACTAAAAACTATGCAAATCAATGCCAAGCACATTTAAGAATTAATACATATTATTATTTTGTTTAATTATTTTAAACTCTTATGCTGCCAATTTTCAACCAAACCTAAGCACAGTGTCTTAGATCTGATGTACACCTGCACCGATATATAAAAATTTTTTCCATTGATTTATACGCAAGGAAACGAAAACCAAAAAAAAAAAAAAATAAATAAATTGGAGTAAAATAATATTTAAATTAAAAAGTGCTACAACTTTTAGGCAGTTTTTGTGTTATTTCAATTGGTTTTTGTTTTTGGCCAAAAGTAACAATTTGTGATTTAAAGTCATATTTGTTTGCTTGTTTTAATTACAAATAATAGGCAATGAATTTATTATTTAGTTGTAACATAGTAAAATGTTCAACTTAGTCCATAAACATTCTTTAAATAGTTTTAAATACTTTTTGGCAAATGGCAAACATTTGTCCGATTTTGTATGCCTAGTGAAAATATTTGATTTTCACTTTGGAATAGGAACGAAAACGGGTTTTGTAATACATCGATTTGAAGCGTTTTTACAGCACAGCGGATGAAAAAGTTTCTAATATATTAAAGCAACAAATTAGGCCAAATATATATAATTCTTAATTCATGGAATAATAGCTTTCAGATAATCCGAAAATACACTCGATTTAAACAATACATATATAATAAATAATACATTCTATATATTCTCTATATTAAGAGAACGAACATTTGTGTTTTAAAAATTAACAGAAAATCTACTTTAAATTTGTATACTAATTTTAACCACTGTGCTGTGGGTGCTGCGTGTCTCTTTTCATTTAGAAAGCTTACATTCTTTGAAGATACAAATATTCATACATATATATAGATATATATATATATATATAGTTTAGTATCTTCGCAACATTCTAAATATTAACTCAATTTTCCAAACATTTCTACACTTATAAAATTACGAAACTACATTTATAGTTTTACAGCAACTACTGAGCCAGATGTCTATATCGATTGATATCGATGTGATCTGCTGGCTGGCAGGCAATGAATCTTGCAAAATATAATATATTAATAAAAATCAAAGAGTTTTCAACCACTGTGCACATGCGTGGACATTGCCAAGTGGCACTCCTCCTCCTTGATGGCGGAGCGTTGAGCCTCGCATTGGGCACAATGCTTCTCCAGAAATTTCATGGACAAGTGGAACGTATACCGGTGCCGGGTGCAACGCCTTTACATTTTATACTCGACGATCTTGTTAGGATTGAGGAACTGTTCACGCTGTGAGGCATCCAAATGGGCCACTGTGCGTGTCAATGCCGAACTGGTACCAGACCCTGAACCAGAACCAGTTGTCTTGTGTTTACCCTCACCACCACCACCCCCACCTCCACTGGTGCGTCCAGAATCTGTACCTATGGGCTGATAGACACCATCGGCACTTATGACACCCACATTGACACCAGCTACCACAGGCTGCTGAAGATAGCCGGAATACTGAGGCGGCATTTGGTAATTGGCTGGCGGCTGCTGTTGCTGCTGCTGTTGTTGTTGATGTTGATGCTGCTGCTGTAGCGGCTGCTCAGTATGAGCAATGGGATATTGCTGTTGATGAGCATACTCCTGGCTACCACCACCAACACCAGCAGCGGCACCAAGCAAACCACCAGCTCCACCCCCACCACCGCTAACACTGCCGATACCGCCAGCACCACCACCGCCCATGCGAGAGCCTGAATCATCGTTGAGTCCTTCACCCATTTCACCATCGCGATTGTGACGACCACGTATACAGAGCTTTGTGAAGAGCCAAACGCGACCACGGTACAGTAGATAACAGCAAAAGTGCACAAAAAAGGTGAAAATTATGGCACAGGCTGTCACAATAATGGCCTTGCCCGGTTTGGTCCAATCCATCATCGGATAGATGGCAGTTTGATTTTTCCTATAAACAAATTTGTCTTTAAAAAATTGTATAAAAAATCGAAAAATTAACAATCTACCTGTCTGTGCCACCGGCCAAAAAATAAATTCCTGTGAAAATGGCATAAGCCAGTCCAATTCCAGTAGTAAAATAGGCATGACTCATCTTAATCGGATGACCCACAATGGCCAAATCGATAAGCATTATAATTGAATTTAGCACATGAACCATTATATTTAAAGCATCGATTTTATGGATATCTGCAAGTAAACAGGGAGAGAAAAACAAATTTTTATTAATTTTAATTTAATCAGAAAATTATATAGATATTTTAACTATTTATAATTAATAAATTAATTAAATATTCTAATACTATATATGACAAATCAAGAAAGTTCTGAGGGAGTAAAACATACATGTTTAAAAGGATTATTAATTATCCCGATATAGTTCTTAAACTTGTGTTTTTTATAATACAGGCAGAGTTCTCTATAGATTGAATTTGAAATTTTTTCTATATAAATCATTTTTAAAGACAAAGGGTTCTCTATTTCTAAAAGAGTTCTAATTTTAAATTATACGAAATACGGGTGCGAATTCTTTACAGGGAAACTATATTCAGAAACATAGCTCAAAGTTTCAGTCACGAATTTAAGTGTGAATATGAATAGCTGTTTATGGTGATGATTCCCATTTTACATTACAAATTGGTAAACAATTTTTTTTTCTAATAAACAACAAATTAATTTTACTTGATTTACAAAAAGTATTTCGATAAATAATATTAATATTATTTATATATAGCAAGCCAAAGGTAAACATTTGAATCGATGACTTTTTCTTGGTTTTTTTTTTTATCTTCACAATTGACCACTGACCATCACTCGCTGCATATTTTTCACATTTTTTTTAATGGTCATATAGGGGAAGCTATTTCTCCTGCTGAATCCAGAAACGCGTAGCTGGCCAAATAATCAATAAGAATGAGAAGCGTACACAAAGGTACATCCAGTATAGGTTTGGCATAATTGGGCCATTTACCACTGATCACCTGCACTTGAAATAGGAGCAGTGGCATCATGAGTGACCAGAAAATGTAATGTGTAATCCAAATATTGATGTCCGTTTGATCTTTAAAAACAGCCGCTGCTATAGCTAGTACAATAAACATAAGGATGGCGAACGAGACAGTTGGTAAGGCAATGAGGACTATTGGACGAAACTTGGCTGGTAGGAAAAAACCCAACAAAGAGATGAGACTCATCATGAATATTATCTCGAGGGTTAATAGGAAATAATATTCTATTTCCTCTCCTCTTAATATTGAGGCTACACCAACAGCTAGAGCCATGCCTATAGAACAGCTAAATATCCAATTAATGGGTGACGTTCTCCGTAGTGTCAACACATTTATATATATGCAAAAGGCAACCAGACCAAGGGTTATGAAGGTAAAGGCAGCCGGACAATTGCGACTGCCTTGTTCATTAATTGCCACGCCAAAAATGATTAGCACCAACATGGCGATTATTATAAAAATCAGAGATACACCAATGATCTGATAGTAGAAGAATTCCTTTCGTGTCCGCCATTTCTTCCATATCCTGGTTGTTATTTCTGGCATCGTTCATCGGTTAGTTTTTAGTTTTCAGAGCTGTTGTTAAAAAATAAATAAATTCTAAATTTAAGAACAAAAATTTTGTCTTTGCTGTCTGTCATATTTTGAAAATGACAGGCAGGCCGTCCCATATGCTGGGCATTAAAAGATCTGTCTCAGAACCAGATTTTAGCCAATGGTATAACTATAAAACAGAAAAACCAATCAAAAAGGAAAAGGCGGTATTGTCCACCCAGTCGGAAGAAAGTTCAATTGAACAAAATGATAATTCTGCTGATTTTAACGAACAGGCCGAATCATCCAATTCCAGCTACTACAAACCTCCGCAGACGTCAGTCGAGACGCAAACGCATCGATTACCGACTACGGGCAACGCTCCATCGACTTTGGCATTTCGCAGCTATGTCTATGTTCTGGCCGGTATACAGGTGGGCATAGCATCGATTCAATGGCTGGCCACAACCTATTATTGGCAGCCAAAATTTAGCCTAGCTGAGCGAAAAATCTTTGTGTTAATCCTCTTGTTGGCATGGATCAATATGTCCCTAGGATTTCTCGGATTTCGTCGACTACAGTACAAATTTCCTTTAAATTGGATTATTATTTTCTGTGTTTTCGAAAGTCTAGCTCTGTTAATTTTGTGTCTATCTGTGACTGAATTGGATCTTACTTGGCACTTTATGGTCGTTGGTCTCTCTGTTCTTGTGATCTATACGGTATTGGGGCTCTGGGTTCCGGCCCTTCTGTCAGCTGACTTATGGATTTTAATATCTGCTAGCATACTTGTGCTAATAACAGCTATTATTGCCATGGCTATCGGCCTTGCTATGAGATTTTATGTTCCGCTGAACGTTTGCATGATCATATTCGGACCTTGGGCAATGTATAACTCACAGAATATTCACCATGTCCAAAGAAAAGGTTATTGCACCCGCAGCTATTTAACTGCTGCTTTGCAGATTTATATTAATTACTGTTGGACTGTTGGGGGGACAATTGTAGTGTATCGTCTTGCCGCCGAATCCATTGAGGATGAAAAGTGCAAGAATTCTGTACTTTGTGCAAAACGTTCCTTGCATGCATAGATTTAACGAAAAATTTTGATTTTGTTTTGTAATTAAATGACGAGAATATAAACTGAAGTGGATATATAAGCTATAATAAGGTGAGACTATCAAATCTTCCTTATTGATATAAGGTGTGTAGGCACATAGGAAAGGACAGCCTAATTTCTTTTTTAATTTCTTTTTGTTCATTTAGATTAGATTAATGATGTTCCATCCGGAATTCGTAGAGTCCCTTATATTGAACTTGAGAAATTATAAAATTTTATATTAAACATACACTTTTCTGGTTAATCCTTTCATATTTAATTGTCAAATTTAAATTTGTTTGTCATACTATGAATATAAAAATCCAAAACTTGTACATTTCGTCGAAATATTTCTGAATAATTTGAAAACTGGCAAGTTTCCTAATTTGCTTTGAGAGTCGCAATGGTGATGCTTAGAGTCATATGGTTAAGATTATTGAAAGTGATGCCAGATGTTTAAAAGGGTACATAATAGTGTTTAAGCGATTGAGTAACGACTAATCGATCCATCTAGAATCGATGAAAATATTTTAGGAGTACCGGACTACTTAAATAAGTATTGATGAGAGGAGAGTAAACCTGCACATTGTGTTATATAACAATATTATATCTTTTATACAGTGTTAAGTTTTCCGAAAATTATGCAATTTCATAATCATATTGAATTAGTTGTTGTATAACTATATCTAACTTGCTTATTATAAACATAATATGCACATATGTATATATGTATGTGTGTAATTTTTCTCGATATTACTTACCCGGGTTGTGTACCAACAGCCAATAGCACATTGTGACAATAAATGCATATACTGTTGCACAGGTGTATAATACCCAATACAAATGATGCAATCGACTCTTTTTAGCTTGTCGCACAATTTCAAAATCCTCACGTTCCACCATCATACCCTGGGTAACTATCCAGGCGGCCAACCAAGCCTGTACCGTACAAAATAGTAGACCCCAGTGGGTCAAGTATATCCACCATTTGGCATAGTGATGCTCAAAATGCTCCTCAGTGCGTCCAATATCCAATAAGGAGCAAACGAGTGCAGCCAAACAGGTGATGGCTGTTATCCAGCGATAAAATAGATAAACTATGCGGACTTGTGTGTTGCGTTGCCACTAAAACGAGAAGGTTAAGTAAAATTATATTGTAAAATCTACAAGCTCAAGTGAAAATAAACAGTGTTGCCCCGAGTAAAGCATGAGGTGGTTTTTAATGCGTACGACATAACCTAAAATTCAAGAGCCTTGGAATGCGAATATTAGTATTAATTGATTTTTATTAAATTTTAAAGTATAATAATCCCATCGATGGAAAAGTAGTTAACATATGTTAAGAAACCGCATAAAAAACGAAGCGGGCTCTACTCGGGTATATGTTTATTTATGTGTAAATAGATCACATTCTTTAATCCATTTCAACTTACCTGACATAAATAAAAGTTGTGGCGATGGACATGGTCCGGTGTGAATTCCGGAAAGCAGCTATTCCACAATTTGCTGACCATCATTCTTTGATTGCCCAGACAACTGCTGGCGTCGTTGGCAAAGTGATTGAAGCCTTCGCAGCTGTCGTTCGATTGGTATTGGTACGAGTGGTACGATTGCTGTTGATGCAGTTGGGATTGTTGCTGCTGCTGCTGTGGATGCTGCTGATGCTGCTGGTTGTGATATTGTTGATGGTGTTGCTGCTGCTGCTGTTGCTGTTGTTGGTACTGATGGTATTGTTGTTCTGGCGTTTCACGCTGGGATTGAACACCGCCTGCTGTTGCTGCACCGCTACTAGCACCACCTCCTCCACCGCCAGCGGCTGAGCCTCCTCCGTGCTCCGTTTGGTATTCGTGTTGCGGCGGCGTTTTGTGGCCGATGATGAAACCTCCGCTGTTTCTATATGAACGCAAAAAATCTGGCAATCGAAGTGCCGTTTCGCTGTGGTTGAATATAATTTCGTCGTCCGCGTCTCCGGTATCTTCTTCTTCGGCAAGATGTTGGAGAAAGCGCACTTCCTCGAGACTGTCGCAGTCGGTTGACAGTAAAGCCGTAGGCAGCGTGCCTTCGAGCAAATCCTCTTCTTCTTCAGGATCGACGTCGTCGTCGTCTTCGGTGGTGCTGGCAATGCCCGGCAAATAACCGTAATTGTCGTAGGCGTCGTAGCGCCTTCTGGGCGTGGCCTTATAGCGAAAACCGCCAGCTTGCAAGTCCTCAGCCGCGGCAGCAGTTGCTGTGGCTGACGCTGAGGCTGTGTATACCTGAAAGGGATCAGCGGGTAAAGTTCGAGTACTTCGACTGGTACTAAAATAATAATCGGTGGCTACACTTGGTGCCGGTGGTGGTGGTGGCAAAGCCGGGGGCACCGGTAATGGTGGCAAATAGCCAGGCGAACTTCCAGTCGAAGCTAAGAGCGGTGTTGGGGAAGCATCAAAGTTGATAAGAGCTGCCGCTGGGTAACCGCCGCCAGTGTAGCTACTAGTCAGATGACGATAAGGATAAGTTGTTGCACCTACTCCGACTCCCACACCTCCTGCTCCAACACCACCACTGCTGGCGGTGGTGCCTATGTATATGTGAGCCGATGTAGAGGGCAGATGGTACCAGCTAGCTAAGTTGCTGCTGCCCAGACCAGCAAATCCTAGTCCCAATCCCAGACCCAGACCGGAGCTGGTGGTGCTGCTGCTGCCTCGACTGAAGTAGTAACTATATTGCTGCTGTTGCTGTTGTGCCGGTAACAATTGATGTTGTTGCTGTAGCAGTTGCTGTTGCAAATATTGCTGTTGTTGCTGCTGCTGTTGATGTTGTTGATGTTGCTGATGTAATTCGTAAGGATTACTGCTGCTTGTTAGCCAACGATGTCGTATACTATTCTGCCTTTGGTTATACAGAAATTGCTGATGCTGCTGCTGCAACTCCCGTTCGAGTCGTTGCAGCAGCAATTGTTGCTGTAGCTGTTGGATCTGCAGCTGCTGCTGCTGTTGTGCTAGCAATTGCTGCTGCACTAGCTGCTGCTGGTGCTGTTGCTGCTGCTGCTGCTGTTGTTGTTGCTGTTGGCCACTAATTGGCACCGGTCTAAAGTAAAACTGCGCGTAATCCAATGTGAAGGCGTTTGCTGTTTACTTCGCCGCGCGCCTACCACAATGACAGCTTTTGTTTATGGTTGCAATCAGTGAGATGTTGCTGCTGCTGCTGATTCTGAAAGTAAACCAGACAACAAATAAAACGAAAATGCTTTGAGTCGAGTCGAGTACTTGTCACATGCGAGCTTATAAGACACTAATTAGACAGGCATTAAGCATACGCCCTGTGCGCTTTGGCGCCCTCAAGTGCTGCTTAACAGATGACAAAGAGATAAAAAGAGTCTGCCACTGAGGTTTCTTTTCCCCATTTTCTTTCGCTTTTGCAATTTACTCTATAGGCCTTTGAATAGAAAGATGCCAAGATGATGATGACGATGCTATCAAAACGAGGCAGTCAAGCAAATCATAAACTAGCAATTTTTTGTATCTACGTCAGTAATTGAAACAGTAGCAACAACTCCAAAGAGATAATTGTACATAGATGGCATATCTCTGTAGTCACAATAACTATTCAAAATTGAATTAAATTGAAGTGCGTTTAAAAATGTTTCATACAACAATCTTAAGTTTATTCTACAATTCGCAATTCACAATTTAATTAAAAAAGTTTCAAAATTACGATTTCAAATTGTTTTAATTCTTGTAATATAAACAAAACAAACATGATCTAAAAATATATAATTTTATTTTAACCAATTTTTATTATATTTAAGTGCAGATTTTTCGCATTTTCACACTGTAAACAGTTGTATAAAACATTATTAATTATGTTCAAGTGCAAATTTTCCTCATAAATTTCTTTTTTAAATTTTCCTAGATTTAATTGGTTTGTTATAGAAAATATCATGAGAGATAAGCTTTCAAAACTTTTGTTTCATTTTGATCTTTGCTTTACCTTCAATTAAAATGAACTGAATAACCACTTTACTTTTTTCTTTCACTATCCATGCACTCTCACCCCTAGTAAATTTGCCTCATTAAAAGTTTTACCACACACACACAAATACTTATGCATACACACACAGATGCCCAAACACACACACACTTACATAAATATAGTCTCCATTCATTAAATGTTGGCTTTACTATAATTTCATGTGGGCAAATATTTTTGCTATAGAACAAATGAGCAGGCAACAATAACAAAAAACGTACTCTAGGACATCCACATAAAGAACTGATATGTTTGAAAGCAAGAGAGAGGGAGAGAGAAACTGAGAGAGGAGGTACTTTGGAAGGCTAGCTAACATGGCCGTCTGCTTCCGCCTCTTTCTCACAGTTTTGCCTGCAGTGCAACACTTCCTGTTTACATAAACAAACACGTCAATGTGTCTGATGCGCTGCGAGACACCAAGCTACCAGCTACCCCACCCTCCCCTTTCTCAGTCCATACATCATTCTTAGTATGTGGGAGTGTTGTGTCTGTGTGTGAGTCTCTTACATGCATACAAATTTTTTACATTAGCTCAACAAGGATTTTATTTTCAATCCAACGACAACTTTTGCTGTGCATAAAAAGTTGGCCGTGGGCTACGATAAAGTTTATATTATGTTATATATTCGAATGATTTTTAAGCAAACACTTTTTTTTTGTTCATTCCCAATGTATGCTATATTTTTTTTTACTCTGCATACATATTTCATGTGCATCGGATTTATGTAATAAATTGTATAAAAGAAAAGTGACCAGCGAATAGTTTCTTCGTTTCCTCTGGTGACGCATTAATTATCCTTTGAGAATCGTAGCCAACCCAATCCAATCTTTCCCAGCTTCATATATAATTGATTTATCAATAATGTGGCGCGTGAATTAATTGCCAACGATTTTTGTATCGCAATGGTGAATGAATTATGGTAGAAGCACATTTCCACTTCGTCTGTTTTTCGTCTGTTCCCATGACTACCTCTCTTTCCCTTCATTATGGCATATTTTTCTCTTTCGAAACTTATGTAATAATACAATTAAGCATTTTCATGCAGAAGACTGCGTTTGATTAACAGAAAATACCAAGTTTAGCCAAGTGTAATCTCTCGGCAAAGTGGAAAGAATGGGGAGAACAGAAACTGAGTTGGCACTGTTAGGCGATGCGATGCTATGGAATGGGATGGGATGAAACGAAATGAGATGAGATGTGAGAATGCAATTTAATTAAAACTAAAAATATTTATTTTTCCCAAATGAAGAAGCTGGCAATGTCTTTAACATTTTCGCAAAGTTTGCGATATATTTTTTTCCCCCTCCCTTATTTGGCAATGCTTTAATAATGAATTTCATTTTGAACTTTGAACTGTTGCTGGATGTTGCTGTCAGGAATGCGTTAAGTTCAAAGAATTTTTGTAATTTTGTGAGCTTAAGAAAAAGCTTACTGAGAATATTTCATTTCAGAGATTATTGAATTTCAGTTGAAATGCTTTAATTATAAAGAAATTTTGCAAAAAAGCAACTCGTTTAAGCTTAAGGCCCGTATTTGTTTTAGTATTTGGAAAAGTATTTGTTTAAAGGAAACTTTCAGAGTTGAAGTACACAATTACGCCCATTTACACACTTAAATGCACACACACACACACACACCCACACACACACCCACACACATATTTGTAAGGGGCGAGAGAAAACAATGCCTGGCAGACACTCATAGGACATGCTTTTGTAATTAAATTAGCATTAATGTTGTCGTTGGGATTATGAACCGGCAATCTGCTCATAGTCATCCTTGTCCTCAAGCTCGTCCTTGTGCGACTTCATCAAATATAGCTCATCCGATGTGTGTTTGTTTCTTTCTGTTTGTGTGTGTGTAGGGATACTTGAGTGAATTTATGACGCATTTTATGCCCACAATTGCTTGGCTGAATGCTGAGCTTTAACGTGTTTTCCGTGCATCATAAAATTTCAATTTCCATTTCAATTGCAACATTGTGAAATATTTTATTTTCGTATTTTTAATGATCTGCAAATGGTACGTGCTCCTAATTGCTTGGCGCAAAACTATTGTCAACATTTGTTCCACTCATTTCCGTTTTCTTTTTTTTTTGGCTCACAATGCACTTCTTCGAGTGGGCCATAAATAAACATCGCCTTTCCCTCCCCTACCACAGAGTTTGATATCCCTAACCAACCATTTTTACGCCTGGCTGGCTGGCTGACTGGTTGGCTATTCAACTTTATTTTAATGTCCTGCAAAAAAAGTTTTCATCCCGTCAAACCGAAAAAGAGTGAAATGATTGAAACGCAAAGTTTTCTTGTCCACAAAGTTAAACGAAGTTCTTTACCCACACACACACACACACAAGCAAGAAGAAGGGCTCTATGTAAAGCAACAAACAAAAAAAAAGTCGCATTAAAGTACTGGGGAAATTTGCAAGTTTTTCTAGGAATCTCTTTCATACGCTTTGTAAAATACAGGAAATTAAATGTTTTGAAAGTAAAAAGATGTTAAACTTCTGATACACTTGAAAAAAGGTTCTGCAGGTAAATCTACATAAGCATTTCAGCGAAAGTCAACAAAAACTTTGATACCCTAACCACTTTCAATGTATTCAGGTGCCAAGAATATAAAAATTACAGGAAGTATTAAAAACAACTAGTAAGTAGTTATTTCAATTGTTTACACCATTTCTTAGAAATAATAAAAATAATAAATAATTATTTAATTTTCTGTACAAAAAAGTTTCGTTTTCAGCTATTCGGAAATATATATAATGCTGATTAAATCCGGAAACCTCAACAGTCCATTATCTAAAAGAGTTTTTTTATGTTAATTTTTAATGATAATTAAAAAGTGCAAAAGCAAATTTAAACATTAATAAAATATTTAAGTAATTATTTCTAAGGAATTCATGTACTATATGCTCTTTGTATGAATTTTATTGTAATGTATTATATTTTATTATTTAATTATATATTCGGACTAGAAGAAAATAAATTCAAAAAAGAATTTCGTTAGATAAAGCCAAAGTTTTAAATGGCCCCCTATTTCTTTATGTTAATGTTAACATTAAGATAAGTCGTCTGTTATCTTAGTGTTAGTAATCGTTTTAAATTACTAAACAAGTTAAATAGGAGCAATATACATATGTATGTTTAGATTTTTGTATTTGGTTTATTTAGAAAATTGTGAACATAAAGAAGTGGAATTTATTTCTTTAAACTCAACTTTAATTAAATAAAGTCCAGCCTTGTGTAGAGTGTATAACCAATGCATGTAAAACAATGTCGGAAGTTTAGGGCTCGACCCAAAGCACAGCTCAACACAGACATTGTGGCCGGAAGTGTGCACGTAAGCGTCCATGTTAAAGAGCTGTTTTGTGCTTGCTTGTGTCTGTGGGTGTGTGTTTGTATGTGCCCCATAAGGGCTGTTTCTCTTTAGTATGAGTGCTTTTCAAGCAAATTGCCAATGTAAATGTTGCAGTAGCAGCAACAACTAAATGCCGACCTCCGTAGCAGCTGTGTAAACAACGCCAATAACAGCAGCAACAACAATCATAACAACAACAACCAACGGTCAGATGACGTCAAAAGACACGCACACACATACACTCGCACTGACATATACATACATAAACCAAGAGCCAAAAATGCATTTATTTCAAACCGCTTCACCCTTTCCTCCATCTCTTTCAATTTTAGTCTTTCTTCTCTTTTATGCAGACAACTAACTCAACTCTTTGAACCCAATTCAAACCAGCGAACAACCAAAATGGCCGCAACGGAAGTTCCTGTGCCGCCATTTTGCGTTTTGCTGCCGCACACGCGTTTCAATTTGATTTGATTTTATTGCCTTAGTTGGTGCTACTGTTGTTGAAGCATTTAGTTTAGCATTTAAGTGTTGGCTGTTTGTTTATTTGCTGCTGGTAAATGAAGCGCACAAATCATTAAGTGCTCCACTGGGCAATAGCCCCACTGTTTGAATGGGACACGAAGGAGGAATAGACCAGAAAGTGAGGCAATGAGAAAAAAAAAGAGTGAGAATGGCATGGAGCACGATTCATTTCAAATATTTATACAGTTAGTTAACTTGTTCAGGTATACAATATTGAATAGGTAAAAAATAAAAAAAAATCGTTTTGCTCTGGCAAACTTATATCGAGCTTTCGCCTTGCTACAAATAAATTTCATAATAATAAGATATTCAATATAAATGTTTGATGAAATAAGAAACCAATCATGATGATAAAGTTGACAAACTCTATACTCTCAAATATTTGCTAACAATACTTTTAAAATAAATACAAAACAATTTCTGTAACAATTCACTTAAATATGATCCATGAAGGGAAATGGATACAGGAGACATGGAAAACAGTTGCTTTTCCTTTTTATGTCTGCTTTCATATGCCATTTACTTTGGCAAAAACATTGAATGAGTTGTCGCAATGTATTCAATACTAAAGATATATATTTTATGAATGTTGATGTTTGTCCTTGGTATCAATATTTCAATAAAACGATAAGATGAAACAGCAAAGGAACATGAGGAAATTGCATGGAAATGAAATTTGATTATGGAGGTCCATTTACATACAAAAATTGTGAAAAATATAGAAATAAATCAAATCATCCAAATTTTTGGGGGAATATAAGTTAATTTGCCTGTTAAAGTCAACCCGAATATGATGCGGAATTTAAGTATATTGATATTAAAGTGACATACGCAATAAATTACAGGTGCAAAATTTGTGTATATATAAGAAATAATATTGCAAAAGATTGCCTAAATTTAGAACTTCCCTAAATTCAGCAATTTTATTTTCAACTTTTATTGCCAATTTAGCAAAAAAAAAAAGAAATATAAAGCAAATATAATTTTCATATAATGCCATAACCGTTGAATATTTCCTTGTCCTCCTTTCAACTCAAGTTGTCCTCAACCCGGCAGCCAAGTTATAAGGCGACCATTTAAATCTCTTGGATTTTCACTTATTATTTGTTTATGGCATAACCCATAAGCATAAGCCAAACAAATGCCAAAAATATAGTTTGTCAGGGACAAGAAGCAAGAAGTGCAAGCAAAAGAAAAGCACCAACAAGAAGAACAAGAAGGCAAAGAAAAAGAAAAACTGCCATAAATCAAAGTATACATACATATAGCATATATACATATATATATATATCTATATACACACGTAAACAAACGTTATATATATATATATACATAACTTTTCTGTTTGTTTGTGTGTGTTTGTGAAAGTCAAAAAAAAAAGAGAACGCAAAGAGTAAGAAAGAAATTTGATAAACTGCTTAAAGTGAGAAAAGGTAAAAGAGGAAAACCAAAACGACCAAAATTAAATGTGAAAGCAGCAGCAGCACTAAGAGAAATGGCAGCAGTAGAAAAAAAACGCAAAAGTCAGTTGAAGAAGAAAATACATTTCCGCTAACGACAATCAAGGTGAAATGTAAAAAGTGTCCAGGAAGTTGTCAAAACATACCAAACGAGGCGGTCAGATAACATTTTTTCTATATAGGCAATCGCACTTGGTTGATAGGCAGAGTTGGGTAAAAAGACGCAGAATCATTTAAAGTCCTTCTTCAATGCTTTAAGTTAAAGACATACAAAAATTTAATTTGATGCATAATTATTCCTTTCCAACTAGTCATACATTCTCATATCAAGGTATATAAATTTTCTTTAAGAAATTGCAGAGCATAGAGCAAATCACTTTGGAATAGAGAAGTTCATATTCAGCACAGAATAAATGACTTTATATAGACATTTCTGTCTGTTTTGATCTCTACTTCTTATTATTATTCCTCCGAACTTCTCTTGATTTTGTTATAATTATAACTTATGCCTTTCAAAGGGTTACAAAAACTGTAATTAAGAACAATTTGTTTCAATTTGGAGTTCAGTAGAAACATAATTTATAAGAGCATAGAAACTTCGGCAAGGTCGAATTTATTCCTACTTTCTGAATTTTTTCTTTTTATGTTTAACTGTGCAAACATGGGAAAATAAATTATCTGGTCTGGGTGTGAAAAATTGTTAGCCTGCGTTTTCCTTCCGTTTTTTTTACTTTTATTATTCTCCTGCATCCTTGCCCATTTTTCACGCCGCTTTTTCAAGGCTTTTGCTCTTTTAGTTGTTTTTGCATTGTGACGGGATTTTTAATGAAATTAATTTGACCAACATGAAGCCGAGCTGCAATGTCATCATCTCACAATTTACATACCGTTCACACACTCACACACATACACCCTTCACACACAGATATAGCACACAATTTGTATTATTCATTCAAGTTGATAATCTTTTTGAATTTTGTCACAAAATTTCAGGTATTAAACTATCGAAAATGTCGTATTGGTATTTTGGTTTAAGAGCATCAATTTTCATTAAAAACTTTAGAGAGGACTTAAGACCAAAAGTTTTAAGCTTATAATAAAGCCCTTTAATCAAATTGTTTCATAATTAAGACAACTCTTGGGTTTTAAATAAGATCATAGCTTTATGCTAATGAAATAAACAATTTAACATTGATAATTTAATCAATGAAAATTTACAAATTTTATATAATTTTGACAAAATTTGCTTAAGTAAATTCTTACTGGTATAATCAAATCACAAATTAAGCCATTTACAACGATGCTTTTGTCAGAAAAGAACTTATTAGGCTATCACAAAGTAATTTTGCAAGTCTAAATCACATACAACACAAAAACAAATAGGCCATAAATCTTCTAAATATCTTTTTTATATTCATCATTTACGGTTTTGATTTATAGGCAAAGAAATCTAAGAAAGTTGAGTAAAATTATTATATTTTTTTCTTTGGGCATCGATTAGTTATATTTGCTTTATTCCTTACAAACAATAAACTTAATTTTGTATGTTTAATAGAGGATATCAATAGCAGCAAAACATTTTTATATATAAAAGTATAAATATGTCTTATGAAAGTTTGAATTCTCTTTAAAGTTAATTTAACAGTTGAACAGATGGTAAATTTTTATATAACTAGTAAAATATTTTGTAATTATGAATTATTCAAATGTTAGAAGTTTAAATCTAGACAAATAAAGTGAAAATAACAACAAATACAAAGCATTCAATGTTAATTAAGCAAATATATCTAATGAATCAAAATTACTAATTGATCAATTTAATGTTTTATTCAGAAATTTTTCTAAAGACTTTGTAATGACAGTTTTATTAGGAAATTCCTTTATTTATGTTAAACAATTTCAGCTTGCAAAATGCGTACTAGACAATTTGTAACCTGATTGATTGATTCATCATACACACACACACACACATTTATGGATAAATTCCTGTCTCATTTTCACAAGGAATGCCTTCCTTTGACTTAACGAGCAAAACTTGAGGAATTCTCCAATAACTGTTGCCCTGTCAACTGACATATGTCAAATCCACAAAAATTTCCTTTTGACAAAGCTTCGCATTGTCTCTCTATCTGGTCTTTGTGTTTCCTTCCGGAGGTGGAGTAAGAATGAATGAAAGTGAAAACTAGTAGCAAAATAGCCGAGAAATTTCGCTACATTTTTCTGTTCTTGACAGCAAAATTTTTGTTCTAAATTTTTTACTCAACTGTCACTAGAGACAATTTCTCTGCCGCTTCTTGTCTTGCTCACTTTGTTATATCCTCATCCACTATCAAATGTACCACCTGCAGTTTTCCACTTTAATTGCGGTCAACGTGGTTGCTTCTCTTTGTCTTCTCTTCATTTTTTTTTGGGGTTTATTTTCTTTTTGTTTTTGTAAAAAATGGCAAATGAAAAATAGAAAATATATACTACGAAAAATTCGTTGCATACTTTCAGGTGCACCCAACGTGCCACGCCTGGCAAACATTTTTGCAATGAAATCTATTGTAGGCAAGTTGAATGTACATAGTTTCTCCCCATTTTCCTTTTCTCTTTTTTTTTTTTTTTTTTTTTTTTTTTTTTTGTTTTGTTTTTCAGTTTGAGTTTTGCCGTGGTCTAGTTTGGCGTTGTTTTTCCTTCTGCTTCGTTTTGCTTGCGTTCACGGACGGCTGCGTATTGATTCGCTGGCAGAATACTAAAGCGCATTTTGCATGCATTTGTCGGACGGTTCAGCTGTCTCTCTCTCTCTTTCTCTCTCTCTCTCTTTGTCAGACTGTCTGTCCATCTGTATGTCAGTGGTTGTGTGTGTGTTTCATCTGTATAAATGTCCCTATCTATATGTATAACCTAGCTGTATTCGTACCTCTTGTTCATGTTTTCCAGCCTCACTTCCAATTTTATTTTGTTTTTTTTTCGTGCTGTGGTTTTTGTCGCATTGATCTGAACAGTGGGGAGGCACGGTGCCCTAAAATCATTCTCATGATGTTCACTGCAAATTAATTGTAAGCCGTAATTGTAATGCGTATTTGACCTATTTGAAATGAATATTTTGGGTCAACTAACGTTAACAAAATAAGTGAAATATGTTTTTAGTTTTGATCTCAAAGGGTTTTAGCTATGGTATCAAGTAAACGTTTAGATTTCTTTTAGTTGAAATGCATTTAACTATATTGTTGTAAATTATAAAATGTAAATTTCCCTTTAAAAAAGTTGATCTTTATTTAGAAAAATATTTTTGAAAAAGTTGGAAAAACGATATTAATTTTTAAACGATAAGAATTTGATTTATTTCATCTGAGAGATATTTGTTTTAATAGTTTATGAAACATTTTTGTATTTCATTTCATAAATACTATTTTATTAAATTTTATATTTTATTTTATTAAATTTAATCTCCATTTCAGAAAACATTTGGAATACGAATTTTTATAAATTATATACAATTTGAACATATTTATTTTTGATTCTCTAATTCTTTACGATATTTTTATTACGCCAAAAAAAATATATATATGTTTTCAAAACTTTCTAAATTCTGATTTTAGGAAATTTTAAAGACTTATGTCTGATTTTGCCAATATTGAAACTCCAAAATTTATTTATATTTCCCATATAATTTAAAAAAAATTAATGTTTAAAAATAAAATTGTTTTATTCCTTAAATTTATATATGTAAAAAATAATATATAATTTTAACTAATTAATTTTATACATTTTTTGCACTATCTCAAATCACTGTGCATTGCGGTAAAGTCATACAACGTGTTATGTGGAGGCTTTCAATTAAAACCGATTTCCATATGCATTGATGGTTTTTAGTTTTTAATAACTGCACCAGACCACTGATCTAGATATGTTTCTGTTTTTGTTTTTGCATATGTTTCTGGGTGCGTTTGTTATTCGAACATGATGGCCTTTTGAATTTTAAAAGCATTTGTCTCTGTTGCATTTCAATTCTCATATGGGGTAAATCGATTTGGAATGCACATAGCCGGGAATCAAATGGCCACACGTGCCAATTGGTAAATTTTAAAAAGCTATTGGTAATTAAGTATGAAACTGGAAACAAAATGAGCCATTAATCAACCATAATGCCACCACATAGGGAAGTAGTGGAGCGACTAAATGAGAGTATCTCATTAACCATAGTCTATAAATTAGCATGTGTTCGTTGTTCGTTGTAACCGCTAAAAGCTGATACAAATTTTTCATCCTAACAAGTGATTTATGAGGGTCAAGAGTAAAGAATTATCGTTTTCACGTCGTTTTCTGTTTGTGTCACATTGTTTTTTAATATTGTAAAAATTGTAATTTAGTTTGTCACTCTAAAGCATGGTAGAATGTATTTGATTTTGATATAATGAATTTCCAACAAACAAACCATTTAAAATTAAAAAAACTATTTTAAACCTAAAGTACATTTTATTAACCACTTGAGTTTTAAATCAACTATTTCAATTTTCACTTAAATGTATAAATAGGACATGCATAGGTAAAGATACTGTATCTGTATGTGACAGAGACAACTGTCAGAGAGTGATTTGAATGAGAACTAACCCAGTGAATTCTTTGTAGAAAGGAGGGTGAAATAACGAAAGGGAGAAATCAGAAAGCAACACACATTTAATTAAGCCAACTCGTCTGCCTCTACCCCCTTTTTACGTCACTCCTTTGCCATAAAATTCAATTCAGTTCAGTTCACCATGTGTGCTGTATGAGCTGTATGTGTGTGTGGGTGTGGGGGTGTGTGTTGCTGCAATCAACGTCCATGCGGTTCATGAAGATCAACGCGAAGGCAGTGCAAGTAGTCAACCAGCAGATAGCTGGGGGAAAGTACATGCATTTATTGTATGCTTTCTCTCGTCGTTTTCGTGTCAAAGGGCATTGCTGCCTGGCTGGCTTTCAATTTCTATTCTGTCTATTTCTTCCTCTTGTTTATTTTGTTTTTCCTTTTTACTTGCTAATTTCCGTTCGCCCGCTTCTGGTCCTTGAGTTCTGGGCTTTTGAATTCTGCATTTTTCATTTTACTTTTTGTTTATATATAAATTAAATAGACAAAACATTAGCCCGAAATCGTTTAAAGTAATTGTTAACGAGAGAAAAGGATATTTGTATCATTTTACATCTGTTTTCCTAATAATTAAGTTCCTGGAAATGGGAAAACGTAAATGTTACAACAATTTCAGGTTTCCTTTCACCCACTATTTACAATCGTGTTCACGGAGTTTCGCCGGAAACAGCAATTAGTATTAAATTACGGTTTTCCTGTAGAGATTCTCACATTTCTGCATTTATTGTGCATACCAGAGAATAAATAATTACTTGTTTGTGGTTAAACTCAATTCAAACAATTGATACCTAAAATTTATATATTTATTCAAGGACAATAAAGAGAGACGGCATCCATTTTAATTCTCGCTATGTTCTGTAAGCCTTGAAAAGAGTTTAAATGGTAGATATAAAAGCATTCATTAGATAGAGATTGGAATACCTATATCATAAGATATTTATATGATTTGCTTTTTCTTTATACTCTGAAGGTTGTTTTTAATAGGCTTAAATAAGCATTTGGAACTTGTTACTATTAATTTGTATTAAAAAGTTGGTTGGGACATAATTTTCGTTTCTGAAATAAAGAATTCTTGTGGGGTAACGAAAATTATGGAAAACTGTTAATATAATAAGTTAGTGTAAGTTGTTAAGTGTTGCATCAACTTAATTTGTTTCAAAACACTTTAATTTTGCTTCAAAAACCCAACATATGATGATGATTTGCTGAACGATTGAGTGAGACATATGCTACCTTATAAAAACTAATTGAGATTAGTATTTAATTGAATGCATACATTAAATAGCTTTAATTTTAACTTATTATATAATATTTTAATGTTTAAATTCATATTTAAGAAATAAAGTAAACAGGGCTTCCTTTTTTGTGTATATTGATTAATGTACTCTAACCTAAATATTTGAATTCCAATATATACTATTGAAATTTCAATGATGATTATATATATACACCATTTTAGGGAGTTTCAAAGCAGTTGTATATGCCTGCTTTTAATTTTAACTCGAATTCAAGCCTTAGAAATAAGATATGCCTAATGAAATTTTAATCAAATTAAGTCAATTACAATAAAGGACACTGAAGAAATGTCTCTAATGGGTAGATCAATTTCAAGTATTTCGATTGTTTGCATTTGTCATTGATTGACTAGATTTATTGCCAAGTTAAAGATAAATAAATATGTAAAGTATCTAATCAATTGTCTATTTATCAGGAAATTTAGTCTTCTCTCAAGAGCTACTTACTTTGACTTGTTGTATTTGTTTTCTTAACTAAATAGATGGACATCTGTCTAGGTTTTTGGTCTTCATTAAGCAGAGGCATATTTGTACTGAATTGTGAGACTTGAGTCAGCTGTTTGTCCTATTTTGCATTTTGCTGCATGTCTTGGGTTTGAAGGATAAGGTAAGGAAGGGTAAGGTGTAACGTGTAGTTTAGGTTGCAATTAAAATTGTTAACTGTGTCGTAAAATCGCATTGGGGGCGTTTGCTGTTGTCGTTGTTGTAGTTTTAGCAGCTGTCACCATTGGCTTGGTGTAGAGAATTTATGGCATAAATAATTTAGTAGGCTGTTTTGTGGTACGAACAACAAAATACAGTAAGAACAAAAAAAAAATAATAATAAAAGGGAGCAAAGAATTTAGGTTATCGAACGAGGTTATTGACATGGGGCCCATCTTAATTCTTAATGCTTACTGATGAGGGATATTTTTGTTGGTGAATGTTTCTTCCACTCAACTGGTTGAAAAGTCCTTTAAGTCCTGCATTTAATGGTGCGACATCAATTTTCATGCAAGCTATTCGAGCTTAACTTGACAGTTGGCCATGTCCTTGCCCAATGAACGGAAGCTGAAAATCATGGCTGGATGATTGGATGGATATATAGACGGATGGATGGATGGATGGTTGGATGGACGTTGTTAAAAAAGCAGACATAAACGATTCTCAAGAGCATTTTTATCACTCTCTTCGAAATATTTATTGTCGATTTACTCAAGCATAAAAATTGCATAACATACAGAGAGAGAAAGAGAAGCTAAGGCGACGGAAACATATGTCACTCTGTTGATGCATTTTTCGGTAGTCGCCTAAAAGCATGCAATTGTTCTTTCTCATGTCAAATGCCAAAGCGAAAAGAAAAACTCGACCCGGCCTTTTGGGTGACAACTGTCAACGCAGCTTGTCGACGCCTAAATGTATGCAATGAATTCTATGCCCGCATATTTTTGCATGTAGAGGAGAACTTTTTGTGTGAACTTACACAGCCACAGCCTTGAAACGACCCAGAAAGAACGAGCAAAAGATTAAAAACTTCGTTTTACAGACACACACATACATTTAGTAAATATTTATAGTCTAATTGTGAATGCGATTGAGATCCTTTACACTCAGAGATGTGTAGCAATGTCCTTACCTAATCGCACACAAAACGAGAATGTATTGCCTACTTTATGGGGCAACAGAAGAAACCTTCAATTATGGCCAACACACAAAAGACAGGCTTTAGATCGAAGCTCGTGCTCACCTTCAACCTGGCACACATCATTTATGCTTTGTATATATATACACACATCTCCGACAATCTCTATAAGGAAATGTATGTATGTCTGTCTGCTCATATCACATAGCACACAACGAAGGCTCGTCTTTTGTGCTATTGACACTTGTCAAAGCTATAGTAAATTTTCAAATACTCTATGCTTGCATGAACCATGCACAGTGACTAAACCTAAATCAAAAATGGTGTGTGGAAGACGTCAAAACTTACGTTGAAGTACCCTTTATACTATATATGTATACAGATATATATAGGTATACAATATATGTATATATAACCTATACAATTAGGTTTAGAAATGTTTCCTTCTATTTGTGATAAACGTTTTGGGTACCTCTTTCTTTATACCCCGAAAGTGAATTTGCGACTAAATAATATATTGAAACAAAATATTAAGCTTTATATTTGATATAACATAATCGCATAGTTGTTTTTGATCGAGTATTACCATGGTTTAAGCTCATATACCATAAGAAATGTCTTCATTTCAAGGACTTAGGTAAATTAAAACATAAAAAACCTCATATTCAATTTTTATATCGCTTCCTTTGGTAATATTTTTCGCTTAAAGTAAATATAGTAAAACATGCAACACAAAAAATTGAACCTGTATTCGAATTTTACAATTGCCGAGTGCCACTGTTCCTTTTGCCTATTTGTTATGTATGTATACCTACCCATAAATGACTGCGAGTGTGTGTTGGGTATGTGTGCTTCTTATACAGTCGGTTGAGCAGCTGCTGGTTATAAAGGACATAAGAAACTCTTACTCACACTCTCTCATACACACAGACATACAGCTTGGCCCTTAACTGTCATAAACTAAGATTATGTTGCATAAGCTAAGGCGGTCGCTATTGTTGGGCTTTTGGGTTTGTTGTTTGTGTGCTTCTCTTTATGAGTGTGTATTGAATTTTAGAAAGAAAGAAAAACTAACAAACAACTTGATTTTGTTGCTTTTGTTCTGATAATACTGTTTTTTGACATCACTATCTTGAAAGCCAATTAAAGTTGCCATCATTTATTAGTCAAAGTAAACAAAATCGCGTGGTGTGATCAAGTAACTAGACTGGAATAAGGGGAAAGTCGAATGTAAATCAACTTATGTATATATTATAATAATCAATATGCATCAATATTCAGGACAATGGAAAAATATTGAAAGCAGTTTGGCGCAAAAGTTCAACTTGCCTCGCTTCATTAAATTTAATTTATAAACTTGCCATAAGCACTAAATCATTGCGTAGCAGCTGAAGGAAGTGGTTTAGGGTCGACTAATGGGAAGGGGAAGGATGACTTCGTCTCGGATGCGTTGCCGCAAGAGAAGTTGCACAAAATGTTGACCAGTCGCCAAAATGGTGGGCCATAAACGTCATTACCCTTGTTGTTGGCAATAATTTGCACAACAACAACATCAACAACAAAGAACCCACAGATATAAAAGGAGAAAGTGAAAAAATAAAACCGAAATATTTATGTATGCTTCATATATACAATTTATATACATAGGATGAAAAGACATGAGAAAATCTACGATAATGGAATCTTTAATAAAATATATTAAAGCTACAAAATTCTCTATTCAGTATTCGAAGTGTGTGCAATCTAAATTAAAATATTTTGTGGGTTTCCATTTATAAAACTTGCGTAAAATTAAAAATTATTAAAAAGTTCTACAGTTTAGGATAAAATGAAACAATAAAGATTATGGCTTACATTGTAAAAATAATTTAAAACATTAGTTTGAAGTACTTTATTTTATTTAGAATAGATCAAAGGCAATATTTTTTTTAACGCGAGCTAAATTATTTCTGTGATTGTCAAGATAATTGGTTTAAACGTTTACGATCATTGGTGACAGCTCGTTTACTCATTGACTAACACTATAACATAACATAAGCGTTTAACAGAATAACATTTTTTAACATAAAACCATGATCAGGAATGTTAGCAACCATCAAAGGAGAGATAGATATGATAAAACAAAGGTGAGAGATTAACAAAAACTAAAACAACAACGAAAAAGATTATATATATTATAAGTAATTAAAGTGAATTATATACCTACTGCATAGGGAAGGGTTAGATTTCAGATTTAAAAAGAATTCAAAGAGAAGTTTAATTTGCTTTAATTAGTTTTTCATACTTCATCCAATGACATTTCACTCAAATGATTAATTGCAACTGCCTAAGAATAAAATCAGAATTCCTTCTTTATTATAGGAGACAGATTTTTTCTTTAATTTAAGACAAACTTTCGCTCATAAAATTAAGAGAAACTACGCATTTTTTCGATGTAAAATCCTATAATTTTCTTTAAAGTAAAGGAATTTACAGACGCTGTTTGCAGAATTTGGATTTCTATTGTAAGGTCTAGAGTAAAGTGAAATACTACTATTATATATACTACCTTTCAAGAAAGTTATTTAATATCAAATGACTTTAATTGTGTAAATGTGTAGGACATTGCAATAAGGGCGCTGTTTGTTTGGTTCTCAATCTAATCTCTTGCAAGGGTATGCCTTTAATGGCACCAAAAAAAAAAAAATTGACATACATATATGTACATATACGTACGTACAAGAATCACAACATCCCAATGTCTGACTGTGCCCTTCGTTTTGTTGTTGCCATTTTATTTATTTTCTTTTTTTTTTTTTACTCTATGTTGCTGCCCAAGCAGTTCCTTTTGGCGCTAAAATGTATGCCACAGCTCCTCAAATCGGTTTGGTGTGTTTGTGTCACCGTCTTTAAGGCATGACAATTTATAAGGCCACGCCCATACTACCACCCTACCCTAACAGCGCCTTCATCATCTTCAGGCAAAATTAAATGCTTGGGCTGCGTTTGACGGGCGCGTGTGTCGAGTGATTTTTATGCGTGTTGACTTTCGACTTTCGATACTTGGGTTAGTTTCTCTGTCTCTTTCGCTCTTTTTTTTCCATTTTGGACTTTGGGTGTCTTTTTTGGGCACCTTTTTGGAGTTGTCATTGTGTTTGACTGTATAACTACATGTGTATGTAGGAACGAGTGTGTGTATGTGTTTTAATTAAGTTGCGTTGCTTTTCCGGGATAAAGCTGTGTTTGTTTGTGCTGAACCGTTGCCAAAATAAAGCTGCAAATTTTATAGAAAAGGTTTGGCCATTTAGACACTTGTGATACCCTACCGACTTAGACACAAGTGTTGTCCAAATATTACATTTAATTGTTGCTCCAGTTCTTTAACTATGAAGTTAGATAAGTGATATAGAAGAATAGACAACAAAAATTAACTTAATCTTACAATCAATACATAAAATACGAAGTTCTATTTAATAAGTATATGACAAACTTTTCAAGATTATGTGTGTGTATACATATATGTGGTTGTATATATTTATAGACATATACTTATATATCCTTTTAATGCATTTAAGTACTCCACGGTATCATCAAACTTTGGCTTTAAGCCACCCAAGAATGCTGATGCAAACTCTTGGCAAACTGGTGAGAGTAACACACCCAAATACACACTCATATGCACACACGCGCTCACACATACACATACACATACATACATCTATATGCATTTGCCAGTCGTGCGTTGGTTGTAACTTGCTGCTGCATATTTTCATACTTTTCTCTTGCCCAACTACAAAACCGACGCAAAAGCCAAATAGGGTCGCGACCAAAACGGAAAAGCGAAGAAACTTTTATAGCATGTGTGTGTGTGTATATCAGTGTGTGTTTGTGTGTATACGTCAGTGTGTGTCCGTGTGTATTGCGCTTTTGCATGTTAATGCAAACATTTTTCAATGCTGCACAAGTTCAAATGCGTAGGTGTCCTAACAACGTGTATGTATGCACATTTGTTTCTAAATCAGTGTTGCTCAACTAGATTAAAGGGGCTAAAAAACCGCCGTATAGCCGTTTTTTTAGATAGAATGTTATATTGAAAGGAGTTTAATCTATTTATTTGGCATTATAACACTATATTAATAGCTATGTTTACTTTTATAAAATCTATCTATAAATTTACATGAATGTTTGCTGTAATAAGTTTTATATAATGTGGGTATAATATGAAAAGAAATTGAAAGGAGTTTTAGTTGAAAGAGTTTTACTTACTTAGTTGAAAGAGTTTACTTAGAAATTATAAACTATTATGCGTGTTTTGGAGCATAAGATAATTAAAAAAGGAAGAGATAAATCCTCAATATGTTTCCATATAGTTTTCGTTATTTTTACGCATTTGGTTTTTGTTCAATATCAATCATCACGGATCAAGTTTTCATTCAATATCTATAGACAATATCTCATTCGACTGGGATTCCAAATGACATACTTTCATAGAACAAAAAGTCATTATTTTTTGTGAAGTAGTGTTGTAAAGTGCCTTACAACTTATTCGAGTTATTGAAATAATCTTAAATTGCAAGTTATTTCGTTTGTTGTTTCGCAACACTTAATACTTGCCGCACCAATGAAAAGTGATCATCAGTGTATAACTATAATTTATTGTTTGTATATAGATTCTAATTTATGTGGAAATTGGTAAAGCTTCCTGTAAGACAAAGAAAGTCTCGTTTTTAATGTATAATTTCTATGGGCGGGGAATTTCTATTATCTGCCTTGTATCTAATCTGTATCTTGAATCTCTCCATTGTGAATTACTAATTTAAACGATTGTTACATTGTGTTTAAAAAAAAAAAGATTTCTCGAAAAAAAACTAGCTGTTTGAAAACCGCTTTGAACCATGTTAAAGGCATTTCATGGAGCATTTTTGACCCAGTTTAAAGTAAGGAAAAAGTTTTAAAATGCCAACTGTTTGGGCAGATTAAAAGGTTGAGGTTTTTTGTTGTTGGCCATAAATTGTTCAACACTGACGAAATTCTGTGGCATGAGGTACATTGCATGTGTATGCGTGTGTAAAAATTTGGCTAGCATTTCATTTTGTGTGGTTTGCCAGAAGCATTTTCTAGCTAATCATTTGAACTCTATCCTAAACAAATTTTGCGTTAGTAAGCCAAGAAAAATTAGCGTAATTCAAGTAAAAGGTTTATAAGGGCAAATAAGGATTGATTCTAGCAACTAGGCAAATGTTATATAACCTCCAAATAAGTTTAAACAACAATTTAAATGCCCACATAAAGTTTTAACATTTTCAAATGCACAAGGTCGCATTTGATAGCCATAATTAAGGCAAGACCTAGCAAATGCAGTTAAGACTTAAAAATTCTATTCACTTTTAAATTCAGCCCACGCTACAAAAGTTTTGCTCACTCTACAAAATTTGTTAAGTTTGAAATGCCATTAGAGAGCATTTGGACCCAACTTTATGCTCATCGAATTGCATTTGGAGAATCAGCAGCATCAGGTATACCAATCAAAGCTTACTTTTGGCTTTTAGCCTTTTGTGCACAACTTGGCACTTTTGGCATTTTGGCGGCGCCATCGAGTGACAGCATTTTGAATTATGTTAAGTGCTTATAAGTGAATCTATTCTATATTATACCATTCCCCCTTCCCTTGCTATTATATTTATTTGCGCGAAATGCGCCTGAAAGTAGGCTTGACCTTAAGGCAAAGTGGCGATGTTTTTTACGACGAAAATAAAACTGGAAAGAAAATTCGTTATAGTGTCACAAGAACAGACAAGAAAAAGGCTCGTGCTCATAATGATGAGAAGTGCTCTCTCACTCTCACTTTCTCTTTCTCCCTTATGTCTTCTTCACCTTCATTCTCACACCCACTTTTCTTGTTGTTTTTTTTTTATATATTTTTTTTTTTTGCAACAACAGCAAAAAAGATTTCAATGCTGTATGCGAAATTGTTGACAAAGTTTGCCTCAAGGCAAACAAAAAACTGAGAATTGGGCTAAATTTATCTACATGAAATTTATATACCCTTACAAAATTCAAGTTAAGATATCTTAGTCATAGGTTTATACTTGAAATCTAAAGCCATAAAGTTACTGAAGGAGAACAAGTGCTAATCCTCACAATTGTGTTACATATTTTCGTTTCAAAAGAGAAAATTAAGATACCTTTTTATAGGGTATAACAATGAAAACAAGAAGGGTGTGTTTTAGGGGGAACGTCTCAGTTTCAAGGCAGCCGTTGCTGCTGCCTTCAGTTGACTACATAAAAATAAAATTACACAAGAAATTAAATTAGCGCAAATAAGTGCGCAAAAAAAAATGTTCCCATTTTTTCATTTTTTTTTTGCTTCTTGCAATAAAAACAACTTGCTACATTGTTGTGACACTTAAAACGACAAACGAAGAGCAAGGAGATGGGTATGGTGATGCAGGAGCTGGTGGAGGAGGAGGGATACAAACGAAAACAATAAATTAAATTCAAACAAGCACACGGGCACGTCAAAGGCGACTGAGTAGTCCTCCCCACCCCAAGTGGCCTGGGCCAAGAGCCCTAAGGCTCAAGTTGAGGTCCCTGAAATCGTTCTCTCTTTCTCTGCCTCTCCAACCTACTGCCACCCTGTTTGGGTCTTTCTCTTTGGCATCTGTTCTCTGTCTCAGTGTATCTCATCCTAAAGGGCTCAAGTGGCCTCATAATAAACAGACAACAAGTGCAACTGTGACGCATTTTGAGAGGCGAAAAGCAGAAACAAAGCAGCAGCAGCAGCATCCAGCAGAAGGATCCACAAATTGCCAGTCAGTCACTTGGCTGGACAGCCCGTAAGTCCGCATAAAGTAAAATAAATACAATTAACTTTTTATAAACGGACAATACAATGAATGGGTATCTGAGGTATGATTGGCATAGACAGCATCCATAAATAAGAAGTTTCATATTGTATTCAAACCAAAAGAATCTCAAGGAATTGCATTTAAATGCTAATTTCTTACTTGCAATTGACATAAATACAAATTTTCGCATAAGCAGGAAATTAACATACTCGTAAAACGAGCAAAGGCTTAAAGGGATTTGATTAATGAGACTGATAAGTTGATTGCAATTAGAGAACAACAAAACTGTCACCATTATTGTGTTTTAATTGTATTGTTTGGAAGTTATATTGAATCACTCTTTGCCTTACCTCATCTAAATTCGTTCTTTTAGTGATTTAAAACTATTAAAAAGGTTGTTCCTATAGGTTCCAGAGAAACTTAATTCCTAATAAATATAATATTCTTAAGTACTTATTATTATTTTTAATCTTCTGTTAAGGAAAGCTTAGCAAAAGTTAATGAGACAAATACATTGTTTCCTGTTGTAATATCTGATCCCTAATATAAGGTTTATTTTCATCCTCAACATTGATAGATATAACTTTCTTATCCAAATACTAGCATGCATGCTATTTTTCTTAAATTACATTCACAAATAATTTAATAAATACATTTGAATAAACTAAGTTTATTCAGTTCCAGTGCATTTACACTTAGGATAAACATTGGAACTGAATAACTCAAAAACTAAATATTATATGTATATTTAAGAAAATTCCTTTAAAATAATCAGAAACTAAATAAATATTTTCTTTGCTTACGAAAACTAAAAACAAAAACAAGTACAAATTTTTGTGTTTATCTTGCCAAAAGCTTGAACTATTTGGAATATCACACATACGACATGTTGTTCAAAACATTTTAACAGCAGTTCAATGTGGATATTAAAAATAAATAAATAAAATTGTATCAAAATCAATATTGCATATGTAAAAAAATGAATTAAAATCAAATAAATTACGTAAAATGGCTTAAAACTTTTCATAATTAACATAAAACCCGATACATATTATATTTAATTAGTTGAATAATCTTTTTGTTATAATTTTGGAACATATCCATTTCATTTTAATTAACTTATTTATTACAAAGTTCTGTATGCATCAAAATATTCCATACAGGATATCTGATAACCTATTTCACCTGCTACCCCAAAAAAAAAGAGGAAATAAGACAAGAAAAATTCTCATGGCCAACTGCTCATTTCATATTTATAAGCAGACAATTGATTACTTTTTTATTTTTGGGGGCAATTATTTGCAGAGGCCACTCCCACCAGAAAAAGAAAAAATGAATAACAATTTGGTTGTATTTTTGATCTCTGGTTTTCCCTCATATTCAGTTTATCTTGCTTATCACAACAATGGTAAATCGGGTGTAAAAATGTTGCAGAAAAGTTTTCCCATTCAAGCGAAAGTTTGGTTTGATTCATTTTGTATTGTGAATAGTTTTCATTTGTCGATTGTTGGAAAATATTTAGTTTATTTTTATTTTCCCATTATTGAGTTGAGGTTGAGAACAATGGAAATATCTCTATTCAGTGGTTATATATTTAGGTTTCTTTTTTTTCGAGTACGCATAAAAAACTTCTTAACCACAACGTGTGGTGAAAACAGTGGTTTTAATGAATATTTTTTAAATCTTTTTTAAAAAGTATAAATTAGTACCGAATAAATATACTTATATAGAATGCAAAATTTTACTAATGCGTACGCAAGTTCATTTCAAGAGTATAAACTTTAATGGCTTTTTCTATCTTCTTGTTTTGAAAAAGATTATTTTGTTACCTTCAGTTTGAGGTCAAGAAAATTTAGAAATTCTGTTTATATGAAACATATTTATTGTTTCACTAAAGTTAGCTTAACAGTTAATTTGTTTCATATAAAGATAATTCATAAACTCTTTTTACATGAAAATGATTTGTATGTATATGTTTAATATATTATTAAACTTTGACTCCTAAATGGTTGTATACATTGATGAAGAGTAATTGAAGTATTTTAAGAAGACTCTCAAAATATCTATTCAAATCTTTTTCCATATATATAATATAATATAATATAAAAGCCGTTTTAGAAATTTGTTTAGTTTTATTTTATTAAAAAGAATACTTAAAATACTACCAATTGAAAGTACATACGTTGTTATTGTAATGCAAAAAAATTTAGATAAGAAAAGTTTCTAATAACAATTTAAGTTTTTCTTTTTGAAATGTTTGAATCATACGACGTTTAGCAACACTATTTCATCGATGACAATGTGTCTGTATGCAACAACTGAAATTTAATTTTACATAAATTTGTTTGTTTGGTGATTCAAATAGAATACATATATTGCCATGTTAAATCTCATTATTTCTTTATAATACAACTTGTCTTATGAATTCTTGTTTAACTGTTATAAAACTTGCAAAGATTTAATAGATTGTTCATATAAATAAAGAAACATGGATATTTGCGGCTATATTTAAATTGCTTAAATTTGTATTACTCTTTATTTATTGTTGTGAAAAACTACTCCAATAAAAAAATAAATAGGAAATAAAAAAACTGTACATTCCGTAAAAAGTTTTATCAATTTGAACATTTGTAAATCAATGTTTGGATTTAACTGGTATCCATTTGCTAAATAGATTTTACATTGCTATTTTTAGGGGCATACCTTTGGGAAATATTTAAAGTGAGGAATCGTCTGCTTGATTTCAAATGCAATTTGTATAGTTTGTGGTGCTGGTGGTGGTGGGGTTGTGGTTGTTCTGTGGTGGGTTGCGTGACGGCAACTGCAATTCCAATGACGAGTGACAAAAGGCGCAGAGACAAGACAAAATTTAGTGCTGCCAATGCGGAACTTACTTACCATCTATAGAAATGGTCAGGACACAAGTTTTCCCATCGAAACTCTGACGCAGCTGGAAATGCTTACGCACAACTGTCACACACAAGATTCCCCTCAATCCTGTGTCCCCCCGTTTAGCTGTTTGCAAAACAATTTAACAAAAATTGACACAACTTGCCCGCAGACACACGAACAGAGCGAAAGGAGTGACAGAAAAGGGTGGCAGAGAGATAAAAAGGGGGGGTGAGAAAAGCACCGAGAACGTCGAGAACAAGGACGAGCAGTTAGATATGTGCCTTCTAACTTGACTTGACAATGTGTGCGTGTGTGTGTGCGTTTGTGTACACCCTGTTATAACACCCAAACAATGCCACGCCCACACCCACAATCTACTAGTGTGGCAAATTGCATTTGCCTGTGCAAATTGTTTCACATAAAAAAAAATTCGTTGAATTATTTCCCATACAGATTTTTGCCCTTTGCCAGCACCCCGAAAAAAAACGAGAGAATAAAAATTCTTGGCAAACACATTTCGGTATTAAATTAAATGCTTAAAAAAGGGAAACAAAACAATTGTGCCACCAAATATATTTCACCGAGACCATAAAATACAACACAATAAAAAAAAGAGTAAAGGAATATTTTTTGTATGCCAACAAAAAATAAAAAAAAAAAAACTCTGAAAATAAAAATATATCGCTGAAACTTTACCACATATTCAACATCAATAAAATGAATTTGCATACAGAAAAATCTCAAAAAATTTGAAAAAAAAATTCTTAAAATATCAAAAACATTCAAGGGTACAATGCATTTGTTATTGTGTTTCTTATATAAAAATATACAATGAAGCAGATCTACAGAACTTATTTTCGATTTAAAAAATTGAAATCAATCTAGTTAAATACAAAAGAATACTCCTTCAGATTAATATAATATTTTCTGAAAGGGTATTAAATGGTTGGTATCAACACTAGAAAAAATCTGGCTTAGGTTTTTATTTTGGTCTATTATTGCAATGGTTCAGGCACAAAATGAATATAAATGTAAATTGATTTCTGTGAAGGATTTAAACGTTTTGAATTTAAATAATTATTTTATTTTCCATCGGGCAAAACGTTTTTTCAAGCTTTAAATATAATTTAGGTAAAGTGAAGTCCAAAATTATACTGAAAATTATTTAAAAGATTTTTTATACAGACTTTAACCAAAAGTTTTTATTTCATTCATTTAAATAAAATATTAGCAGGGTAATTCATTTTGTTATTTAATTAGCTTTTTAATGAACTGCACGTTTTGGTCTGAGATTTCTTACAACTTTTCAGAATCTGTAAATCTTTAAATGGAATCTAAAAATGGAAAGCTTTTACACCTATTTATTTATTTATATAAGATAAATTAGTTATAGATAATAAAATATAATATTTATGTAAATTATGGTGTTGCTTATATAGAGGAGTTGGATTTTCAATTACTGAAACTTACTATTATTTAATGATATATTAAATAAAGTTGATTAGTTGTATCATGAAAACTATCGATTAAATATTTGATTTACTTGAGAAAAGTTTTATTTTTATAATTGGCTCGACCACAATCTATAAGATCTGTTGGAACAAAGGAATATATATTTAAATTAGATCATATATCGCATACTTTATTATTAAAGATGTATATGTCAGATATGGTAGCTTAATATGTTAGTCTGGCCATTTTTAATACGGATAGCTGGCCATTCCTAAATTGGAGTGGCAAGATCAAGAGAAAAATAGGTGGCAGCCTAGTCGGATCAGAAGGAGAGTCATGTGAGGCGTGCGAAAAAAGTAAAGTAGGAAAAGTGGTCCATCAAAGTTGAATAAGTATATTATATATTATTATTAACATTGGAAATACTGAGTAAAAAAACAACTTAACTACCTTATGACTTTAAAGCCGAGAATTTCACGATAACTTCTAAAATTTATCCTTAAGACTCAACAAAAATTTGTTTCTTTTAGAAATTAATCACAGAAACAGCTTAAACACTATATTCAAAATAAATAATAAATATAAATTGACATAAATACTTAAGATAATTATCTTTTTAAAGAAGAGATTCTGAGAAATTGCTACTTCTATATTCTATTGCTACTTCTATTTCTATTAGATATCATTTAAGTAATTAAAGTACACATTAATAATATAATTATCAATTGAAATTTATATTTCCCAGGGCTACATACACAGGTTAATTACAGGTAATTATTTTATGATTAGCTTGCAATTGATTTCCTAAAAACAAATTAAAAACTCCTTTGGCTCTTCATTTCCACCAGCACGACCTGTATATACTTGTAAATTCTTTACTGGAAAAGCTGTGTAACCACAAAGCTAATTAGAACTTGGATGGCCAACATCGTCATCGGCATCGGCATCGGTGACGATGACGGCGACGGCAACGGCATCAACTGACGATGCCAAACGCCATTAAGTGTTGCAGTCATGTGTATAAATGGCCCAAATATTTCAAAGCTAATGTGCCGTTATATAATTGACTATAATTTAAAGCAAATTTGGCTTATTTTGTACCCTAACCATATTATTTTTTGGGTTTTTTGTTTTGCTTTGGTAATCAAACCAAAAGATTTGCATACATTCAAACAGAAGGGAGGAGGTTGGAGGAGAAAAGGGAAATGTTTGGGTCATCAATCAAGAGATCTGACTTTTATTTTATTTTATATTGAAAATAAAAGTAATTAGAAACAGCAGGGAAAAGTAGACATCTGTTTGCATAGACCCTTCAAACAATAAAGAATGAGCATTTTTTACTTCTTCTGTTTCCTTTTGCATTTTCTTTTGTTTGTTTAAGTTGACCAAAAGGCAGCAAAGCAAAAGTACTACAATGAAAAGCTTTTACGTTAAATAGGCAATAGAAGAAAAGAAGGCAAAGCTGATGATAGGCGAAAATGGTTAATGACTGTCAATAATTTTTCAAATAAGTGCCAATGGAAATTTCCAATAGGAAAATGCTAAACTTGAAAAACAAGAGAAGCAAAGACTTTCAATTGGTAGAAAACATTGCCTATGAGATGAATCTTGTTTGCAGACTATTTCGCCGTAAAATACTGCTCTATCACCTTGACAATCATCAGGTTATATCTAGCACTGCGCAATAGGCAAACAACAATATATCGTCTATGTATGAATGTATGTATCTATATGGATGAGAGAGAGAGAGGGGAAAACTCCCCGTTGTCTCATGTAATTGCTATTTACACATTTTCCGCCTGATTTGTCAATTTTAATGAGCATTGTTTGTACGCAACAGTAGCAGCATCTGGCAAAATAGACAAGAGCAAGGCCAGAAATATGTCAGGACATTGGGAAAAGTACGCATTTGTCGCCTAGCATATTCTTGCCCCCGCCGCACACATTTTACCTTGAAGAGGCCGTTTGCATTTCATCTACATTGAATTCGTTTATGATTGATTGCGCATACGCCCCATTCGCCCACAGGATGAAGCAACATTACCATCAACATCCTCATCCTCATCATTGTATTGATTCTCATTCTCATTGGCAACCACAGAATTGATTTACATTTTGTTTTCAATTTCAATTTATTTGAGTTTTCACACCGTCTCATCGAAATGTTTACACACGGCATATTGAAACTTTATTGAGTTAGTCAAATGTTTTTATATTTCGGTTTGGGTTTTCAATTGTGGTTAACTCTGTTTGATTTAGATGAAATATAATGTTTACATTGTTAATTCAATTATGCTTTGAAATAAAATGACATTAGTGGTAAATTAGTTGGTTTGCAATTGAATAAAGTTTACTTTGCAGTGAAAGTTTTCTAATCAAACAAACGTTTATCTCTATTGTCGTTTTCTAAGTAAAAATAGATTGCAATGTCATCAAAAGCAATATAACAATATAGTTATTTTTTCCTCTTTTTTGTATTGATATAGTTTTAGAAATTGTTATAGAAAAACTATTTTATATTTGGATACAAGGATTTTGTATAGGTCCATCGAGTTTTAAGATATGTCAATACTAAATTTAGTCCGATCTCGGTTTTAAACAATCATATTGACTATTGCAATGTAAATACTAGCTTTCTTTTCTGAAATTAACACTAGATATATATACCTTATATGCACTGACTTTTTGTATTCCAATATTCACTCAAATAACTATAAGTTAGATATAGAAGATAGCCAAGAGTTGCCGTGATAAACGAATTCTTTTTTACCGATTCGAATAACCAATAAACTAGATAGAGAATGATAGTCACAGGGACTTAATGCTATAACAAAACGAACAAGTATTAATTGAAAATCGACTAAATATAGGGTAAAGGTATGATTTTTTTGTATATACCAAATATGAAAAAGAAAGAAACCGGAAGAAGGAAAGTTCGTATTCAAAGTATATATTTTAAAAAGGATTTTTTGCCGACAAAAGTGGTTTAAATATCTTGTATCATTAAACAAAGGAAAGGCCATTTTCAACGACAAACTAAAGACTTTTCTTTACTTGTGTATTCTGACTTAAATGTTCCTATATGCTTTGATTCTCTCAAAAAATTTAAATAATTATTTTTATACCTTACTGTTGAGGAATCATCTCCAACATCCTCAAGCTTACCCCTCACTGATTTCTATTATTCTATAATCTACATATGCATATATCGCTCTATTCTGCTTACATTAGTTGCTGCTACGTTATTCCGCTATTCCCATAAATATTACGGAATAAAGTTCATTGTAACAAAAGCAAGCATCTGTATTTATCTATACAGTCCACAGCTCAAGCAATCGTTGGATCACCATCAATAACAGAAAAGCAAAATTTCAAAAATGATTAGAATTCTTGGATTTAGATTTTAATTTAACTAATGAGGTATTAATTCGATATCCTAGACATTTTTCCAATCAAGCTTTAATTAAAGCCTTTAGGTGCGTTACCGTTTCAGTTTTTATAGTCCTGGATAATTTCGCGTATATATGACTAAATAAAATTAACAGCTTTATATTAACCAATATTTACCATTTTGTTTATGCTTTCTGTTTATTTTTGCTTTAAAATTTGAACCTTTTTGGCACCTATCTATCAATTAAGTGGCTACCAAACCCCACTTTTTGCGATTTTCAGTTAAAAGCAGCTGCCGCCGCTGCCACTGTTGCTGTTCTGACCATAAAATCAATGCCACATGTTAAATATCGTGGGAAAAATATAAATACAAACTGGTTAGACTAAGTGGATGGGGGAAAGGATGGCGGACGTAGAATGGGGTCGACACAAATTTGCACAGCGCATGTAATAATGAACAATGTTGTTGCTCTTGTTACTGTTAGTGTTGTTGTTGCTGTTGTTGTTGGGTCATAAAAGACGAAAATACTTCAGGCAAACAAAAAGCCAACGGCACTGACGACAAGTCAACGTTTGTCTTTCTCACTCTCTCTCTCTCTCTCTTTTTCTCTGTGTACCTCTCTCAGTTGCTCTCATTCTTTACCTATCCTTTCGTTTTCTTGTTTCCCAGCCGTAAAGTATGCAATATTTATTTTGTATAAAACGCGTGCCAAGCATTACGAACAATGTGAAAAAAGAGGCAAGCCGAAGCCATTAAAAGTACGCAAAAGGCAAATGAGACGCGAAAAGAGCGAACAAAAGGTTTCCCCTCCCCCTTCCAAGTCCTCCTCCCTGAGCATATAACAATTTGACATTGTTTTTGAATGGCTGAGTGCGTACCTGGTCGTAGCACAACACAACACATACACACACACACACACACACTCATACTCATAAACTTATACACAAGCGCAGACCCATACACAAACACATTAATTGAAATATTTATAACTGGCTTCTACATCATTCACAATGCCATCAGCATCATCATTGTTGCCATTGTCCTGAATTGAAGCCGGTAGTCCGTTTTTATGAAGACAACTCCAGTAGTAAGCTTATTTTTATATGGCGGTTAATCCCCAATACCAAAAAAAAGTGCTGTGCTTATCCTGATGTCCAAAATTGTGTCACAAAAACAATGGCAAAAAATTTGTACATATTTTTTTACCAAGGTCAAAACAATTTTTATGGGCCATTTAGTAAGAGAATGGGGAAAAATGGTTTTATCATAATTTTTAAATCAAAATTTTACGAAATTACAAAAAAATTTGCCTTAATATTTTTTAATACTTTATATATAAATACAAATGATTATCAGTGGACTAATATTCAAATTTAGAAGTGGGAATATTTAAAGATTATTTTTTATCCTATTGCTCGAATTTTCTACAAATTCTTTGTATAAATTTAAATGTTATACAATATAATTTGTATACAATATCAGCTGTATAACAATTTTATGTAACAGATATAAATTTTTTTTTTTAATTTTCCTCTCTATTTATAAGATCTAACTAACTTTAAAGTTCTCATTAAAATGTAAGAGCGGGAATATTTTAAGACCAGATTTTTATTTGCTTTATTTGACTTAAAATTTCCAACATATAATCTATGTAGATTTTAGCCCAACATTTTCAAATTAACTATATTATATCTATATAACAGTTTCCCTTTTTAGTGATTTACCGAAAGTTAAACTATTCGTGAAAGTTGCAACTAATATTTACTTAGACCATAGTAAGCATATGAAAATCTTAAATACGATAAATTCAATCTCTCTTAAATATTATTTTAAAAAGCGAGTAATAATTAAAAGCATTTAAATCATGTAACTATTAGCAAAACAATTAGAAATAGTTTGTTATCCTATGTAGCTTCAAGCAATAGGCTAATATTATTCCAACTCCTTCGAGCACATCAACATGGTGGTCATTTTAAATAGTTGGTTTTGTTGGCAACTGGCAGCCAAGGCTGTATTTTGCAATTCTAATTAGTCGACAATAGCTCGAATAATGTGAGTGTAATTATTTCTCAAAAGTTGCGGTCCAAGAGAAAATAAATTGCAGGACTTTATAATATAAATTTAGATGCTTCATTTCGAAACTAAATAGAATACAAATAATTAACTTAGACCAATGTTTTGTTCATTAAAATAAGCAATTAAAAAGAAAATTTAAGTATTTAATTTATTCTTAATCAAATGCAAGTTAGATTATCTTGGAGAGACAAATTTATATGATCTTATCTGGAATCAGTCATTCAGATTTGTTACCTTTCTCCAACCAATTCTAATTGCTACTCAGTTGAATTTAATCCTTAAGGATTATTGAAATACACAACTGAATTATATTTACTATGTTAAAGGATAAATTTTTAGCATTATCTGGACATGCCAAAAATTTAATGAACTCTTTTTCTGTTAATTATCCTTCTTAATGTATTTTTGAAAATAAACAGTTTTAAAACGAGAGATACCGTTATTATTATTATTTTCATCAGACTTACATAGTTAATACGTAAATATTTTTAATAATTTTACACAGTGTTATTATTATTTTTTTATATTAGTGCCCGGCATTCCAGGTGAATGGCGATGTGATGTCTTTTCACGCGAATCGAAAACAAAAACAATTTGAAGTTCATTAATAACAACAACAACAGCAGTGCCAACATCACAAATTTTATAATAATGTGTTGTGGCAGGGCTAAGGTAATGGTACAGCGGGCAAGGGAGATCATAGTCAAAAGGCAGCCATGCATGTAAATACTTGATTTAATACAAATATTTTTGTTTTTTTTAATTCGTATTAAACTGCCAAATACATAAACTTTGCTTTAAATTTAACAAATGCCATTGACATTCAAAGAGCCTGTACCCTTGACGTTGTAATAGAAGGGCATCTATTGGGTCGTTCACTAAGTAATTTCGTTTTATGACATCAGCTGATCTTGTTGAATTTTTTCGCAGCCAACTTCGCGCTTAACCGCTTTACCATTATAAATTTCAATAGCTGATATAGTGAAGCTTATTTGTAAAAAATTTTGTTGGGTTTTGTCAGATAGTTTTCATTTGGTGCCCTATTGAAGATGGAGGATGAAAAACAACATTTTCGTCATATTTTCCTATTTTACTATCGAAAGTCAAAAATGCAGTTAAATCAAGGCAAAAATTATGCAATGTGTACGGAGAAGATGTATTGACAGAACGTCAATGCCAAAATTGGTTTGCAAAATTTCGTTCCGGCAATTTCAATCTTAAGGATGCACCACGTCCTGGAAGGCCTCTTGAAGTCGATGTGAACAAAATAAAGTCGTTAGTCGATGCAAACCGTCAAATAACAACTAGAGAGATTGCAGAAAGATTAAATCTGTCAAACGCGACCGTTCACAAGGACATGAAACCTCTAGGATTAATTTCCAAGCTTAACATATGGGTTCCTCATATTTTTACAGAACGAAATTTGCTTCGTCGCATTAACGACTGCGACACGCTTATTCGACGTCAAAGAAACGATTCATTTTTGAAGCGCATTGTTACCGGCGACAAAAAGTGGGTTGTTTACAACAATTTAAAGCGCAGGAGATCATGGTCTAAAAAGGATGAACCAGCTCAAACCACATCAAATCCCGATATTCACTAAAAAAAGGTTATGTTGTCCGTTTGGTGGGATTTCAAGGAATCGTTTGTTTTGAGGTTTTGCAGGACAACAGAACAATTAATTCTGAAGTTTATTGCAATCAACTAAACAAATTAAGTGATGCACTCAAAAAAAAGAGACCAGAATTGGTCAATAGAGAAGGTGTAGTGTTTCACCAGGATAATGCGAGACCCCATACAAGTTTGATAACTCGCTAAAAGCTATTGCAGCTTGAATGGGATGTGCTATCACACCCACCATATTCTTCAGACTTGGCACCTTCGGACTATTACTTGTTCCGGTCTCTGCAAAATTTTTTGGATGGTACAACCTTCACCTCAAATCAGGACGTCAAAAACCACTTGAACCAGTTTTTTGCCAGCAAGGATCAAAAATTTTTTGAGCGTGGAATCAATCTATTGCCCGAAAGATGGCAAAAGGTATTAGAACAAAATGGAGAATACATAATTTCATAAAATGTTTTATAAAATAAAAAAATTCGGGTTTGAATTGCACTAAAAAAAACGAAATTACTTAGTGAACAACCTAATAGTATGATGTTTGTGATACACGGTAAGTTGTATTTTTGCAACATTTTAGGGACATTTGAATTCTTTTTATATTCGTATAAAATGTTGTTTGAAACCTTAATGTTGTAGACAGTTTCTTAATGCAAGGAAATCGCTTTAAAATTACTCTTCCATTAAAAACTTTTATCTAAACATCAACTTTAGAAGAGTTTTCAATCTATGAAGTATTTATCAGTATTCGATGAGACTATTAAAGACTATGAGAACATCAATTTCAGGTTAAAAGAAACATACTTCAGCTGAACTGACATGATAACCTAAAGAGAGAGAGTAAAGATTAAATGAATGATCAAAAAAGTTGATCAAGATCTTGATCCACAGCTTAAAGATAGAAATTTGTTGTTCATTTGGAACAGTTCAACAGTCAACTACAAAATAAACCCTTGCTTGTTTTAGGGTATCAAGAAGTCGTTGAGGTGTTTTAAACGTTGATAAAATATTTTTGTTTTGTTTTTTTTTATTTTTTATTGTTATACTTCAAGTTCTTTGGCCAAATCTCTTAACGCCTAATGCATTTTAATGGACGGCAAATGAAAATGGAAACCAGAAACCAAAACAAATTAGTGAAATGCAGTGCAATGAAATTAAAATTGCATTTTATTTTTGTTCATAATGGCGGCGTGTGCCTGGTCACAGGATGTGAACATTTTTTTTCACTGCATACTTTAGGGGTTTTGCGCTATTTTTGGCTCCCGTTGCTGATGGTGATGCTAAAGCTAAAGCTGATGCAGTTGCCTTAAATGTCCTTGAATTTGCACTTGTGCACCATGTGCTGCAACCACACACCCACTGACTCACTCTCTCTCTCTCTCTCTATCTATCTATCTCTCTCTCTCTTTGTGTCCCAGGGGTTTTTATTTTAGTTGAAAGCATAAATTTCTTGCAGGCCTTTAGCGTTGGCGTTGCATTTTGTTTTTGGTTTTTGTGTCTGATTTTTTTTTTGTTTTGTTTTATTTTGTTAACGCTCACGTGAGTGTTTGTGTGTGTGTGTGTGTGAGGTTGGGCCTACATAATCTCACTCAATTGACATCGAGAATGACCTTGATGATGGACAACGACAGCGACACATGCCACACGCATCAATTACTTACGCGGCATTTTCTTTTACGAGACAAGATCCCACGCCGTGGGGCAAGTGGGCGATCAACGATAGGTTTATTGCATGTGCGAGCATCATCGCAATTCGACGTCATCGAATACGGTCAATTAATTTGAACTGACACACACGACTCTCGATTCTCGCGATTGATCAATTCTCTTCCTCAGTTTTGTATTTCTATCGTGTTGTTGGGGGCATCTGTGGCAACTGCACCTATAATTGAGTTTACCTTCTGTGTTCGGATCATCAATCATTTGGCAATGTCAAAGTCAGTGCGTGTATTCTACGGCTTTTTGACACTATCGATCCTCTTATGCATAATTGGCCTGATTTTAATATTTATTATATCAACTGATTCAATTAAATCAATTGATGAATTCAACTTCAATAGTCAATGATGGCATAAAATTGACTTATCTCTTTTTTACATTTCTCTCTGTCGTTTTTGTTTTTATGTTGATTTTGATAAATGGCAAAGAAATTGCAATCAAAAATTGTGGGAAAAATTTGATTTATTTAATAAAATGCGTAAAGACATTATGGCAATAACAATTGAACCCTAAAATCACCCATCTGAACGCTTTGAATTCTTCATATCAGTCTACATATGCGGAAAACTTAATTGTCGACTGTGAAAATGTTAAAGGTGCTGCCGGGAAATGTTTAATAAGTTGATCGAGACTTTATTTAGTTAAAAAAAACAATGCCAAATTTAGACATCTTAATTTAGCCTCTAGAATTAATTTGACAATTTTTTGTATGTCTTTTTTTTATTATTATATTTCCCTTTAAGTTTAAAGGCATAAAAAGCAAACGCTTGACAAATCAACTGAATATTTTACTAAATAACCAGAATACTCAAGTATTAATTGACTATTCCCCAAAGCACACACCTAAATAGTGAAATATTTTTTTTTGTTTCAATAATAGAATTTTTATAAAACTAGAGAAATGGCATATTTCAACTATTATTTGTTTGTGCTTTTATTCTATTGCACATTTGGTCAAATAGACAAGTTGCAAAATCTCTGTCAAAGCCACATTTTGTTCTGTCAATTTAAATTGTTTTTTGTTTTTAAAAAGTGGTTAGTTGTGACCTGAAATTTTACCATGTCGAATGTTTGTTACCACAAAAAAAAAAAAAACCAAAAATGGTTTTAAAATTTGCTACAAAAAAAAAAAAACGTTAAAGAAGCTTATGTATTCATTGTGTTCTATTTGCATTCCCTTGCAAAAAGGATATGCAAACTTTGTTAAGAAGTTTGCAACTTACAAAGTCTCCGACTAAATAAAGTATATATATTCTTGATCAACACGTTGATATGTCTATCTATCTAAATCAACGCAATCTCCTCTGAGCTTTCAGCTGCAGAAATGAAATTTCTCACCTAGAATGTATATTCCGGAATCATCCCGATTGGATGTCTGTATCAAAATTTATCCATAGGAACAAAAGGTCGAGAATAAAGTTTAACATTAATAACTTTGTCGTTTTCTAATCAAATGATATATGTAAGTGAATTTAATACCCTTATTAACATTGCCACCAAGGTTGACTATATTAAAAAACTGCCATAAGAACGAGAATATAGTTTAAGATCAAAATTTTGGTTGTTTTAAAAGCCATTGTACTCGTAGAATCGGTCGCATATATCCTCTAGTTATCATGTGAACAATAGGACTAAGCAACATTTTCAAACTTTAAATTATTTACAAAAGTTTGGTATCTTAAGTATCCTTTATGATAGCCTACATAAATATGATTTTATTTATTTAATTGTTTGACTTATTTAAATTCCTAAGAAATTGTTTAAAATTGTTTTTTTTTATTGTTTAATATTGTTTTTTAAATAATTTTAACATATTTTATTTAAAAAATGGTTTCAAATATTTAAATTGCATTAGGCACTTTAAACAACTAAATAATCGGAGGGTAACCACGTAGATTCCAATAATTCAAATATTTTTCAAGTTACAAAAAATTTAAAAAAATTGTTCGTTTTCGGTTAAAAATTTTGAAATATTCATATTTATAAGTATTAAAACTCCTTTTTCTAAGATTAAAAGAATTGTAAATTAAATTCTCGATAAGGTTAATCCTTCTTAGCTCAGTCAAAACTAAAAAAAAATGTTTAGTTTTGTATGTTCAAATTTAAGGTAGAATTAATATAAAGCTCAATAAGGTTAATCCTGCTTAGTTTAGTCGGACCTTAAATGTGTATTACAATGTTTTTTTAAACTTGTTAATAATGTATTAAAATGTTTTTTTAAACTTGTTTAAGTTCAGCATTTAGAAATTAATACAAAAATGGTAAATTTCCATATTTTTAACGTTGATAAAAATTAATATACAATCATAATTAACCTTTAACTAAACACTTTTTTTCATATTAACGTTCGTCTCTCCTTCCACCAGGGATTTTTTAATAATCTCTAGGACATTTCCAAAACAATTTCAGCAAATTTTGAATTTAATCACACTGGGGTATAGAGCCCCACTTTACTAAAGTTTAATAGTTAAGCATTCATTATTAATTTATTTTATTAGGTTTTTTTCTGTTTCTGTTTCTGTATTTTGGTCAGGTGGTGCAGGTAATTTCTTGGTAGCAGGTAAATGAAAAACATCCACAGATGAAAAATTTAGGAAAGCAAAACAGCAAACAAAAACTAGAGCATTGGGTAATTATGCGCTTATCTTAGTAACCATTTGGTACAACAACCTTCCCCCCCACCCCTCACAAACAAAAAGAAATACCGGTCCAGTTTGTGGTCCTTGGCGAGGCTAATATCATTTTGCATGCAAATCGCGGCACTTCTTGCACAGCTGCTGATTGCTGTTGAGCAGCTAAAAAACCATTCGGAGATTCGATTGTTGTGCCAAGGAAAGAGAGCAGAGAGAAAAAAGAAGACTAAAAGAAATTTTGAAACAGGAACAACACAGGATAAAGAGAAAATTGTGAAAAAGAAAAACCATGAAACTTTTTAATACTCTTGATCCTAAGTGATTGGATAACAAATAAGTAAAAATGTTGCGTTAAGTTTTTGGATGATATGCCACATAATGGATTTGGATTTGGCATAACAAAAAAATATAAAAAATACTTTAACTTTAATTTAGTTAATAATTGTATTAACCAATTATTGTAGGTAGTCGACTTTATAGTAAGTAATTAAAATTTTATAAATTCAAATATTTTAAAAGTTTTTTATCCCTTTTCATACTTTTCCATTGTCAATTGTTTATTTAAATAGAACATATACCCGAATGAACAATTTCAAAGAGCAAAAATCTCAACTTTGTACAAAAAATCTCATTAAAAGTTTGAACCGGCATTTCTTTACTGTACTTTTCTTCTTTCTGTTTTCTTTTCTGTTTCTGTTTCTGTTATTTTCATTTTTGTTTAAGTCGGTTTTTTCGGCTTTGTTTCGTCATTCGAATTTAACTCGCAATTATTTGGCATAATCAGCCAGAAAGTCGCGTGCTAAACCCCCTGGCCCAGGACATGAGATGACTAAACAACAGAAGCATAGTGTAAAAGAGAGGGAGAGAGTAAGTGAAAGAGAGAAACACATCTGAATGAGGGTCAAAAAGGGCAAAAAGAGGAGGGGAAAAGGATCATTTGGTGGCTATTGAAGCGTGTGTGAGAACAGAAAAGGTTGCCTTTTGGGCCAGCAGCCGGCAAATACTTAAATGACGAATCGTGTGGCACGCAATTGTTGGACCAAACATTTAAATTAGTTTCAAGGAATATAATTAAAAAAAGAAAAAGGAAATGATTGGTTTCAAAAGTGATTGTTATTAAATTTTTTGGGTTAAATATATATATATATTATTTGTACTCTGGGGAATTGAAATGGGTAACATTCGGATGCACATGCCCCTGACATTTAAGCTTACTAGTTCTAGGATGCAACAACAGCGTTTTGTGTGGCAGCCAATGTCAGAGCATGCCACTCACTGATTGGCTGCATGTTGCAGGCTCCACACTTCTGTTGCCTGGCTCCTGTTCTGTTGTTGTCACAAGGAAAATGCTCAAAGGTTTTTTTTTTGTTTTTGTTTTTGTTTATAGTTCTTACCTTGATATTGTTCGCTACATTTGATGAGACTTTAATCGTTCTTTGTTTTATTTTTCATAAATTATTAATTTACGTTTTTTCGTTTAATTATTAACACAATTTTATAACACATTCTTTGATTGTTGTTTTTATTTTATTTTTTTTTTTTTATTCAATTTTGTTTGTTCTATATTTTTGACGCGAATTTTGGCGTTTAAAACTTCTGCATAATTTTTTTTATTTTATGGTTTTCTCTTTCTTTTTGCTAAATTTCACAAAAAAATTCTTTTGGCCAACATTTGATTTTGTATCCCTTTTCCTTCCTTCTCATATATATATATATATATATATATACTTTTTTGTTTGCCTTTTTTTGCGGATTAAGAATTTTGAAGAATTTTTTCGTCGTTCTGCTCGTTCTGCCTGTGTCTAACGTTTGCAGAGTCTATTAACCAACTGAGCTCGTTGGCAAGGCGGCAAAGCGCTTCAAGCCTACGGCAAATGCAGAAAAGCTGGGCTGTGCATGTGTTTGTGTGTGTGTATATGTGAGTGGGTGAGAGAGCCAGGAACAACCACGTGAACCACGCACGTCAGCTGTGGGACAATCATAACATGCTAGCCAAAGCTGGCAATATACAGATATAGAGAGAAAGAATGAGAGAGAACGCAATACGAGCATAATATTTAAGCCGCTCTCGAAAGCTTTCTCTATACACCTCTCTCAAACTCTCACTCTCACTGTGAGTCACCTGATGTGGCGTTGCTTTTGTTTTTTGTTGTTATTTTGTTGCAAAAAGCCGGTTTACTGCATCTGTAGTGGTGAGAGGGAAGTTTAAGCGTTATAAAAAAGGCGGCAACATATATATACATATATGTATGTATGTATATTGGTTACTTTGAAGGGTAAAATCAACCATAAGGCATTGACGCTTTTGGGGCAGGTGGTCTTAGAAATGATGGATGAATTGCTTAGCCAGTTGATGGCTTACTATGAAAAATTATTGGTAAATTACTTTATGTTTAGGCAGGTTTGCATTTTACCAATTTTTTTGTTAATTATATATTTAAAGCATATGGCTAAACGGTTGGTTTAATATTTTTTCCCTGTTTTTAAATTAATATTAGTATTATTTTTTTTTTTAGTATTTTTCAAGATTTAAAAAGCTTTTAGATAAATCTCGAAAAATATTGTTAGTATTATATTGGTAGTAACTACAAATCGCTAAAATATCGATCGAGAAATATTTAATCTAATGGATTTTTTTTTTTTACTTTTAAAGCTTTAAAAAATTTTTCCTTGAATAGGAAAAAATATAATACTAATCAATCAAAAGGTAAATATAAATATTATATTATAGATATTCTTACTTTTATTAAACAAAAGTTTGTAATTTAATTCAAAAGAACTACAATGACCTTGATAGTTTTACAAGCTGCTTTTCTAATTTATAGTCTCTCATTTTTTTAATATTAAAAAAATGGTTTGAATAATTATGCAATCTTTAAACTTTTAGTTCTTGAATTGCAAAAATTGATTCTGTAAGTTGAAATACTTTTTGATTATTGAGGAATAAAAAAAACATAACTATCCATCAATATATGACACTCACAAGTGTGACAATTATGCTGCTAAAGCGATCTTTAAAGTATCCATAATCTCATCTAATCAGCTTCCTCAATAAGCCCATATTCCCTAACCAGACACCGCGACGTCGATGATGCCGCCAGTGAAAGCTGCAAAGCATAAAAACTGGGCAGCCCTTAAGACGCCATTCAAACACACTAAGTCACACTGCTATCCTCTTTTACTCTGTTTCTCTCTCTCTCTATTTTATTATCCTTAAATTTTAGTAGGGGGATGCTCAATGGAAAGCTCTCTCTCTCTCTTTCTCTCTCTCTTTGAACAACAAGCTTTTTCATAACACTTTGCTGCCCATAAAAGCTATGCAACTTGCAGGCTCTTCCTGTCTAGGTAGGGTCGCGTCACTGCCGCTGCCGCTGCCTCTGCCACTGGCACTGGCTCTGCCTCTGAAGGCCGTCGTAATAATTTTTTATTAGGAAAGGTTAGTTGTCGTTGTTGTTGCAGCATAAAATTTGTAACAGGCAAAAAGCTACTGCTTTTGTGCTTTTTGCGCTAAGGCGTGGGCGTGGCTGCGCTACAGAACTCGAACAAGATGACAAGGCGCGACTCGGAATGAAGTCGCAGAATTGTTGCAACCAAACACGATAATAATGCTGGGAAAGAGATATAAATGAAGCTCTTCTTTTTGTTGTTTGGAGAACAAAATTTATGTCGAAGTGAAAGTTGGCGTCCTTCTGAATTCGAACATTTACTTTTACTTTCCCTGTGGTCTCAATGGTTGGCTGCTCCGTTTAATTGCAGCAAGAATCTATTGTTGCCTTTTCGTTTGTTTTAGATATTGCTTTATAAGTCGCTACATAAAATTAATAAATTTGTTGTTCTTTTAGTTAGTCTTATTTTACAAACTATATGCTATAAACCATATAAAGAATTAAGTAAAATTTCCGTTTTCTTAATAAAAAGGGTTCAAATTTAAATCCAATTCTAAACTCTCCGAATTGCATTTAAAATAACTAAACAAACTAATTTTTACCAATTTGAAATAAGTAGAAACTTATATTTATGAATAAGGTTTATCAACACTGGTAACACTGCTTAAGCAGAATAGAAAGCAGTGGTAACTGTTCCCGCTTAAGGTTGTAACTTTCACTACAAATAAAATAAAGCTTTCTGAACTAGCTTTCTTTTGAAATGTACCGACAAAATGGGATGGAAAATTAGATAAAAGTTATTCAGTACTACTTACAATATATCCTTTGAGAACCTTTTTATTATGAACTATTATACATTAGATTCCTAATGAACTTATGTGTTTTTCTTTTTGTGAATTTTTAGATGATTTTAACACAACCTTTTCGGGTCCACCTCTTTATGTTTGTTTGACCATATTATAGTGCTTGTTGTCCTGTTCATAAAGTAGAAATCAATCTTTAACTGTTTGCTCTTGCTGTAAATATATATCGTGTTAAGTTTACAAACTAGTCAGATCAAAAATCTATATAGTACATCTATCATTATTATATCTTATTGCTAATAATGGAACAATTCAAAAAGTTGTTATACGTTAAATGTCCCAATAGTGGTTCGATACAACAAATATATACAAAAGCAGTTTCTGCAAGTTATATCACTTGTAAAATGAAAAACCAAATAAATTGGCGGACTCAATATAGACACAGATATTTTATTTCAACAGAAACCATAAAAAAATATTCGATGTGTCATTCGAAAAGCTATCAACCGATATTTCTTTTCTTAAGGATTTTAGAAGCGTTTCCTTATGTTATGTAATTGCCAAAAGAAAAGATTTGGAACAACAACATTTTGGTAAATAATCAAAATGCTTTTGAATGAATAATTGAAGAGATGTGTTAAGTGGATGTGATTATCCCAAATAAGGACTTTTTGTCTCTTCGCTTTCATTTCAAATGGCCGAAATGCTTGATTTAAAATAATAATTTGTTCGCTTTTAACATATCTTTGTATAATAAGCAAAATATGTTCCTTTGTTTTTTATATATTATGTTTATGTTAGTTGTTAGTCAATTTTTATAAAATTTGCAAAAGATATTAATAAGTTTTTCAATTTAAAAAAAAAATCACTTGAAAAACGATTTTATCGATATTAAATTAAACTATTTGGCTATGTTGCCTGAAAATGATCTATATACCAATAAATTATATAATTGAACTAAGTTCTCTGTTTACAGTTCATTGGTTAGGCCAATTTAGATGAGACTTACAAAACAAACTTTTGTTTAAAACTTTTGATTTCAATTTTGTGTTTTTGCAATCTGGTTCGATTTATTCTACTCTTTCATTTTTAGACTAACAATTAAGAGAACTTTACCATCGAACTGAAACTTAACCTCAATCAACTTCAGTTTGCCCTCATTCTGGCTTTGTCTTTTAGCTTCTTGCCCAATTGCCTTGACAAAAAGGAAATGCATAGGGATATTTACGCACACACAAACTTCTGTTCGGCTGCATCAAATGCAGGCAAATTTCAATACAAACATAAATTACAATACATACGCACACAAAGAAAACGGGAGAGGTGAAGGGGTAGAGAGAAATAAATGCAATCATTTATCATCATTTTGGTAGAGAGAATTGCGAATAGTCTGCCATAGTTGGCAATTGCCAATTGTTGTGATTGGAAGGATATAGCCAGGCAGCTTCAATACACTCAAACACACGCACACATATGCACGTACATGTATAAGATACATATAAGGTACTCGAAATAAGTGTGTGACCAAATACTTAAAATTTGCAAACAAAATTTTAGAAGATATTTTTCGAAATATATCAAAAACAAAATATACAAGAAAAAATAAAATTTAAATAAATATAAAAGTTGTGCGTAGACAATTAATGAATAATAAAAGTAATATATAAAAAATGGTTAATAAAATAATAATAATTTTTTCTTTGTCATCAAAAGTTACCAAAAACATCGTCTATAAGATGTACATAAGTTAATAATTTTTTTTATTCAAAACACGCTTGTTCTTTATTCAAACACAAGATTAAGACTAAATCTAAAGTTTTAGGTTCTGACCTAAAGAAGAGTTCGTTGGTGGCGGCGCAACGGCGCCAGAGCTGCGTGGGTGATCGATAGCGCTTTGTCCAATCGTTCACTTTGTTTACTTAGAATTTTTGAGTACATAAAATGATGCAGTGCTGGGTCACCAGTTCATACAATGTTACAATTTTTAATTTTCGGCGGCATTCAGTAAACTTAGCTTGCCATATGTATTATATTATCGTTTGTTGACATTTCAAAGTTTCCGTTATTAATATGTGTCTTTGAAGACGTATAACTACAGTACATAAAACCAGTCCAAGTGTTAATCACATAAGGGATTATTATAGCAGGAGAGGGACTTTTGTTACACTCAAGAGTAAGAATACTTCGGTCACTAGTCTGTCTATCATTGTATCTGCTAGTGCTGGTAAATAACAAAATAGTGTTGGTGAAATCTAATTCCAGTGATTATCAACTTCTTTAAACTTAATCTGGCATCAAATATTAACTTAAATTATTTTTAAATACAAAACAAAATGTGAGATATCAAATAAATTGAAACTTAATAAACACTTTTTTTTGGTTTAAAGCTATAAAAATTTGAATCCTGTATGTTTCTTTCTGGGGTAAATGATAAAATCAATACGTTTCGTTTAAACATGTTAACATAATTGATGCAAAGTAACTTAGTGAAGAAAGATCCTTGACAAAATAGCAAAACGAACCTATACCTATTTGTTATTTCGCAGATCTTTTATATGATTGTGTGACCTTATATACATACATATATACATATATAATGATTACTGATGCATAGAGCAAATGGCGCAATTGTCGAAAATTTGCATTGGCAGTTGGGCAAATAAACCAAAAAAGAAGCCATATAAGTATGCAACAGGTGGCAGCTGCCAATTTGCAACTGCTATGGGATCGGATGATGGGTAGCCACCAGTTGGCTGACTGGTATGATGGTTGAGATGTCTGTGATGCCTGTGATGGCTGACGGGGTACCACTTTGTTGAAGCAGAAAATTACACACGAGCAAGTAAAGTGCAAAATTAGACAGAGGGAACCAGAGATATCGTCTTGCTCTTGCTCATCAAAAGAAAATTGTGAAATGCACACATATGCCACTCAGACAATGTTTGTAATTTACTTTTGTTTGTTAATTATGCTAGCAAAGGGAGAACTACAAAGGCTGGAGACGGCCAGAACGTATATGAATGTATATGCAAAATGATATATGTGGAACTCACATATTGAATATTTGAAGAGGCAAAAATGATAGTCAATATTATACTCAATATTAAAGCAATTTTAATATAATCATTACGCTTAAAGTTGAATAAAGATTTTTATTTTCAGTAACTTACTTTACATACCTTCTTACGTAATGACTAAGTTATTATTATTAATTATTTTAACAAATTTTAGTCAATGCAGTTCATAGCGACTATTACTTTTAATGTAATTGTAATTTAAATGATTGAAAATATTTGTATTAAGAGTTTTGTATTAACTTCAGTTACTTTAAAAATATTAATGAAGACATTTTTGCCCAAAAAAAAGCTTTGCCGTTCTGACTATTTAATTACTTTTACCAACTCATCGAGTTGCATGAAAAAAATTTAAAATGAATGCCAAAAATGTAATATTAAAAACAATGCTGTAATCTGATAATTCTATCTGTACCGATTATTCCGATAGTAGCTATACTTAGTTGCGTGCGAATGTAAAAAACTTATCTTTTAAGTTTCATCTATATAGCTTTAAAGCTAAAATATACAAAGAAACAGACAGATAATAGGCAGATGGACAAGCAAACTAACAGAACAAATAAACTCTGTGGAATCGGAAGCGTTATAAACATTTGACCAATTATATTACACACTCTGCAGGGAATAAAAATTTATAAAATTTAGAATTTTTACTAACACACACCTTATAATATTATCTGATATATAAATGTTTCATATTGCTTTAAGCTTTTAATTGTTTTAAATAATGAATTGATCAGTACTTGGTTTCCTATAGGTCCTTGCTGATGAATATTGAAAAATATTGTAATTATCTTGCAAAAATTTTCCATTTAATCATACAAAATTTACATAAATATTTGCAAACAATATGAAATGTTAAATAAATTGAACGTGCTGCCAGTGTTTGCATTGGTCAAATGGTTTTTATCAGTTAATAACAGTAAATCAGTAAAATGCCATCCCAATTGTTTCCTCCCGCCCACATACTTCAAATGATTCGGTCTATATCATTTGTGCATATTTTGTGGAACTTTAATGCGCTTACTGAGTCGGACTCTGGGGACAGCAAACCAAACATTTATGTAATACTGTGTTACTCAATTAATTGATAAATATAGGCATATATACATATGCATGCGTATATATATATATTCACTTTACTCACACATAGGCAAATATGTACACATTAATGCAATTAATTTTTGCATTTGTCGTAAGTGAAAAACAGCAAAATATAATTAAAATGCTATACAATTTTGTTCCAGAGGCGTCTGGTCGAACGGATTTTCACTTATCGATAAATGCAAGAAAATTGAAAAATATTTTATTTATTTTTCATATTGTTTTCCTCTTTTTTTTTTTTGCAGAACTGTAAGGTTTTTTTTATCGTTTTTTTTATTAAACATTTGTTTATTTGCATTTAAATCGTGTTTGCGGTAGTTAATTATATTTTACAGCTAATGGCAAAATGTCAAAATAATTAAAATGTGCGTAACGGCAGCAAAAGTTGTTGTTTACCAATCCTGTCTGTTCATCCCAATTGTCCGGTATGTCCAGAATGTCTAGCGTGTCCGGCGATCTGTATGGAAAGTATGGAAAGGGTGTGGCATTTCAATGCATAATTGACAAGCGGTTGCCAACTGTCAGCGCTGATTAAGGTGTAAAGCCGCTTAATTATAAATTAAATATAAATAAATGCTGTAAGTCATCCCATTAAAGTATAAAAAGTGAGAGAATAGGGGAGATAAAAAACGTCAAGTTTTCAGTCAGCCAATTAGTAACTCCATAATAAATATACTTGATAATTAGTATTGGTTTGTAAGAGTTAGATTTTCATTTTGATTAAATGTAGTCGCCCTCTAGTTGTATTTAAAATGTATATAATGTATGTGGAATCAGCTAGATCTATTTAATATTACTCATTTTATGGAAACAAACTTATCAATTAAAAATTCTTAGATTTTGTAAAATGTCTTTTCATGTTTCCTTTTTCCTTTTTTCCCTTAAAAAGAAAAAGTGTAACAATATTTACGAAGAAAGAAATAAAGCCGTCTTATTTTCGTTTATGTCGTCATCTAGAATATTAACCATAGTTATGAATAAATGGTTAAAGCTCAAACTATTTAAAATTTTGAGTAAATATAACCATTAACTGATATCGTTTTCCACTGTGGGTTCTTAATATCAATTGTGAAAAAAGTGATGCCACATAGGGATTAATTCGCAGCTTGAACAGGCAGTTCCAATGGTGAATGGCTCCAAAAATTCTTTTATTAATAATCGACTTTAAAACACGTCTTTTTAGTTGCTAGCGGAAATGTAAAGTGGCTGCAGCTTAGAAAATCAGTGTTGACCCAGCGCTGCCAGACCTGAGGGCGGGCGGGTGCCACTGCTCATTTGTGAGCGGCGATGCCACCCAGGCCATGGCTGTTACAATATGTATAAGTATTATATGATAGGAATATAAGTTCAATCCATAAGTTAACAGCAGTTGTATTTTTTTATTAGTCTCCTATTTATATATTGTGAATACCTGGAAAAGAATACCTACCAAAGGAGGTTCCTTACAATGTTTATATTTGTTAAAGTATTTTATAAAGTTTTATTTCTTTAATAAATTGTTTGCAGCTAGAACATAAAATACTGACATAAGGCTGCCGCAACCAATACCTACTTACAATTGAATGGACATCCGAGAGATCATGCCGCGAAATAGCCAAAGATACATCGATGCTCACTGATAACAGAAGAGTTAAATAGACAAGAATTGCGTGAATTCTGTTTTTATTAGGAAAAATGTCGATTCTAAAATCTAGGAGCTCAAATGTACGTTTGGGGGTTTTATTCCTAGGATAAATGTAGTAGTACAAGTGAACATAATGAGGGACACAATTGCATGATCTTTTGGTGCGATTAAAGTGCGATTAACCCCTAGTTCTATTAAAGGTAAAACCTGCGTTGACCATTTGTTAGTTGCATGGTTTGTGAATTAACACCAACAATATTTGTTATTTATATTTAATAGTTTATAGATTAAACCAACTAAATGCAACTGTTATAAAGCTCTTTTAATTGCTGCTAAACTTAAAAAACTTTTGTTTTTTATACCCTGTACCCATAGGGTAAAAGGGTATATTAAAGTCGCTAAAATGTATGTAACAGGCAGAAGGAAGCATTTCCGACCCCATAAAGTGTATATATTCTTGATCAGCATCAATAGCCGAGTCGATTGAGACATGTCCGTCTGTCCGTCCGTCCGTCCGTATGAACACGTGGATCTCAGAGACTACAAGAGCTAGAGTAACCAAATTTTGTGTCAGCATCCGTGTAGTGTCTACGCAGATCAAGTTTGTTTCAAATTTTGGCCACTTCCGCCCACTTCCGCCCCCGCAATTTAGGAAAAACGAATAACTAGAGTAAAATTAAAGGTAGCGTATTTTTATTTGGCACGCCCAATAATATGGCCAAAAGGTATTAGCTGACCAAATTTGGTTAAAATCGGACAAGAAATATCGGAGATATATCTATATACAATTTGTACTGAAATGCCCAGTGCGACATTGCGTAGTAAGTGTGAGCGAGATAGCATGCGTTCGTTGCTGCCGCTTGTGAGGAAAATTTTAGTTTGAACTGATGGCAAATTTTAAGGAGTTTGATATTATAAAGTTCCTCTACTTAGTACAGGGTATACTCAAAGTCGGCAAGGACGACTTGCTTGCTTTTTTTAGATCAAATTTACAAAATTTAGATACCAAAAAGTCATCATAATATAAATAATCTCATTTTAAAGCCAAAATAAAATTCGGGCCAATTTAAATTTGCATTGGACCAATTTGTATCAGAATTGTTTTAGTTTTATTAATTTTATGTTTTTCGATTTATGAAATTCATTTCCAAAATGCAAACAAACGCATTGCGCGTTTAAATAAAAATAAAATGTATCATGTGCAGCCGCAATTTAATTTCCAGCGGTGAAAAAAATAACAATGCAAAAATGGCGTAATGACGTTGGATAAACGCCTAAAGTTATGCCACGCGAAAACGGACATAGGCAATTTATTATTAATAGAGTGAAACAGAAAGAGTGTGAGGGGATGAGGGTAGAATGCACATTTGAAACGGTTTTTCGCAATTAGCCGCATGAAATAATGCACCAAAAAAAATATTAATAGCAACAAAAATATGCAATAATTACAGTGCATGGTCAAAAATACAATTATAAATTAAAATCTAATTAAATTAGCAACCAAGCAGACAATTGACAAAATGAATAGCTTAACATGTAGTCAAATGTACTCATTTGAGTGTATATAGGTATATATATATTCATGCTCAATCACACATTATGCGTCAATGGTAACGCATAAAAGAAGAATTTCCAGATAATTGAATTGAAAAGGTTTTTGTACACTGAATGCAATTGCATTATACGGTTACATAGTTCAGTCAGCATCACTTTTTTTTTTCTTAAGCTAATTGATGTCAGAGTTCATTACCAATTCGTTTAATTTTCCATCTGAAAGTAAGTGTGTCCGTGTGTGAGTCCGAGTGTGTGTGCATTTATGCCTAGTCTCATTAGCATAGTGTTATTGATTTTCTGGTTAACCATCAATCAACAAAATGTCATACATACATACATATATAAGCACATATACATACATATACCCAAAACGAGATTGCTATGCAATTGAGGCTCCAAACCGCAGCACGCCATGCTCGAATGCCTTAAAGCGCCTGCTTGGTATGCAACAATTTATGTATAAATGCGCACGCACACACACACACAAACAGACATTCAGATATGCTACAGGAAGGATGCTCAGAATGCATCTGCATGTGCATCTCCCAAATATAGACCCTCAGATTGAAATTGCTTTCGACGGACGCTATGGCGTTGGAGCCTCAACAGACATGGTCTCTGGCCAGTCATTGGGTCTGGATAAACAATTATGTAAGACGGTCAAGTGAATTCCCAACACGACAAGAACAATTAACGTTTGCGCAAATGTCACTAATTAACTACCATTAAAATGACAAATATCCAAATGTTGAACTTATCTATTTATTATAATTTTATTGATGAGTTATTACAAATGAAAAATATTTTGATGCAATTTTAATGGTTCAAAAAATAGATGGGAGTCAGAGAAATATATATCCATTCCTTCTAAAATTAGTTCAAATATATCCACATGTCGATAATTTAACTCGTAGAGAAAATTTTATCATTCATTTTTGAAATAGAGAGCTAACTTATGGATATAGTAAATTACAAATCGATGCTATTGAAAACGACTAGAAAGTCGAAACAAAAAACAAAGTAAATAAATGTTTATAACCAAATATGCTTTGACGCATTACCAAAGCCAGGTACACAGAATAGAACATTAATTAATTATACATAATCAGATTTAAAGATTTGAGACTCTTTTTTACGTAAGAGTTTAAATGATTCAAGGTTTGTCGTAGCCATTATATCATCAACCTATATCAAAATGTATGTTATCTCGAAAAACATTTCCATCAAGAAGCATGACAGCTGTCATTTTAAGAAAATTAATAAAGAAGGCGGTTTATTAAGTTAAAAAGTTAAACAAATTAAGAAATTTTTTGTTCTGTTAAGTTGTATCTTTTATTTGAGAAATTTTAAATATGTGGAGATGTGCCAGATTTTTTCACAATCTAATAATATACTATCTACTATCATCTACTACTATTAATGTAGAAGCTAAAACTTATTAATTTCTAATATTTAGATATATATATAATTTGCTATTAAGTTTTTAAAATGTCTTTGCTTTCTATTCAAAATGCCATGCTCTGTTCATTTTATGTTATATTAAAAGCTAACGTTCTGTTAAATTCTACTGTTGGTCAACAAGAAAATAGGCTGCCGCTATTTAAAGCAATCAATTTGCTACACTGGTATCCTGTTCAATCAATTTTGAGTTTCCTAAACGTAATCTCCAAAATAGCTTTCTATTTGGCATTCCAACAAACAAAGTGCATTTTCATCAACCTGCTAAATATTGAAAGAAAATATATTTTCCTTTTGATAAGTTTCTTCAATGAGATATAACATGATCAGCAAGTTTTCAATCTATTATGATGGGAAAGTTTTAAAACGAATGAAAGTGAATGAAAAAACTATTTATATAACTGCAAAACAGAAACGTTTTCCTTCAAATTTGCTTTCTCTCTTATTGTTAGTAAAGTTTGTTTTGTATTCTTGCACATATCTTTATTTACTACACAATCGCATCACGCTTCTTCCATTTCTTTTGCATCTTGAAGTGACTATCAAACCGCATCCATCAATTCATTCAGTCCCTCACTTATTCATTACAAGCGAAGCAATAGTAATTCATAAATCATTTAACCGCACAATTCACAACAGCAGATGCCCAGAGAAGTATGCAATGGCTTTTAAATAATTCAAGTGCAAAATGCCAATGCCACGTTAAGAATGTGACTGGCAGAGCCACCAGTAGCAGCAGCAGGAGTCAAGTCATTCATTCAGGTGTACTGTGTATACTCTTACCCATGCCAGCCCCAGTCTGCTTTCTTCATATTTGTGGCAGCAAGTCAGAAGTTTATAATGGTGGAAAGGAAAAAAGGAAAATGTATGCCAAAAATATTTCACACATCCAAACCACAAATATGAAACGAGTTGCAGTTGCAGTTGCATTGATTTCCCAAAGAACTTCTTACCCTCCGGCTTTCAAGTATCCTTCCTACCTTCCTTCCTTACATCAGGATCAGCATCGAGGCACAATCAAGTTGCTTGAACTTCTGGGGTTTTCGCATTCGTTGACTGACTTCCGCTCTGTTTGCTGTGACAAAGTAATAGTAAAATTTCATACTTCCGCAAAATCTTTGTTATCCTCACTCTAACACACAGATACATGCACAGAAGCCACGCCCACATTCTTGTGCTTCTTATAAACCCTCACTATCGCCCCCTGGCTTCTCAGTTGTCGCTTGTCGCATATTTTGTGCTCGCTCAATTATACGCTAAAATGAAGCTGCTTTTCAAGTTGCGCCCGGAGGCCAACACTAGTCCAAGTCCAGCCAAAGTCCCCCTCCTCCAATTTAGCCTCCCTTCTCCCATTTCATCCTGTCGCACTCTCTTTCACTCTCTAACTGCTCTGTCTCTTTCACACTCTTAACGATTTAACTGTTTGGTTTGTTGGCATTTCATTTAAGTGCAGCAGCATATTTTGTTGCCATTGTTTGGCAATGCGTCCCGCATCCGCATTCACATCGTTGGGTTTGTTTTTCGCCACCAACTCTCTTGTGGAGCCATTGGAGGGGAATTTCCCCAGAATTTTCTCATTGCTTCTGCAGCAGCTTTCGTGCTTATTTTGTGCGGCTTTTGCACAAATGTAAATCAGTTATTGATAGTCGAAATAATGAACGATTTGCATTTGCATGGCTGTAGAATTGCAATTGGGAATGTCAGTTAAAGTTGCAATACTTATAACCAAATACCCACAAGTTTCTTTTTATCAATCAATGACTTTAAATTTTAAATAATTTTTGTATGTGAGGAAAGACTTTTTTCTTACTGTATTTTTTTTCATTTTCTTGTGAAATGACTTTTTATGTGTCAGCAGATTTCAATTAAGCTTGGTATAAATACTTTAAGATTTGTCAATCAAAGAAGGAGAAATTTAATATTTTATAAAAAGAAAAATAAAAAATTTACTATATTAGATTAGTCGCCAGAAAATAGCACCTGTTTTTACAAAAAATGGAATCTTTTGTTCAAAGTCGGAATCTTTGGAAATCCTTTTTTATATATTATATTTTATATATTTAAAGCTATTGGATATTTGTTAGTTTATTAATTTAAATTGGGGCAATATGGACCGAAAGTAATCTGTTAGTTTGTCCCTGATGTTTTCTTTTCTTTTCCGTTTATGTTTCAATAATCTATTGACTAATAATGAGCCAAATTGTAAGCAATATTAAACTTATGCTTTGTAACGATTTGACGTTATAGTCAAAACATTTCATTTTATATTATTTCATTATTTTATAATTTAATTATTTTCTTTAGAATGGTTTAATGTTATCTTATAGTCATCATATTTACATATTTAATTTCAAACCGAGCTCAATTTGGGTTTGTTTGGTTAAAAAAAGAAAAGATTGCTCTATCCATCGGTGTTTCATTTTTATCAGTCAAAAGCAAATTTACAGCTTCGTACAATGAGATAATTTTAATTAATATTAAAAAAAAAACAGTTGTATGTCCCAAATTAAGCACTTATTTTAAAGACAGCTTACGATTTACATATTAAAGCTCCATACCAGATTAAAACTTTTGTAAAGAGCTGCATAATTTAATTATTAAGTTTTTTAAGCCTTTTAAAATGGCATGTGAAAGTGAAAATTAATTAAAAATGTACTTTATTATTCTTTAATTTATTTTTATTGGTTTGCTTATTCGTTCCTGTCGATAACTAATAAATATATATAGAATTTTCCTGTTCTTATCTGCTTATCTACCTATTTTATAAACCGACCTTATCGATCATATATATTTCCTCTCGTTTAGCCTGTTAAACAAGTTGTCACTTTTATTGACCTTTTCACACATCATTGTGACAGTCGAAATGGTCGTAATGTACGAAATGAAATGGGGTCGATTCTTCTGGTACCATGTTCAGTATGCTAATAAATTTCTAATTGAATAAGCCATAAGCAAATGTGCCGCCATATTGCAAACATATAGACAAAGGGTTACTCCCACTTATGCTTATAACCACACTTCGCTTTTACACCATCTCTCTCAAACACGCACACACACACATACACTCGTTACTTATAATGTCATTCGAATGGCTTAAAAGCGTTATCATTTCTTTATGTTTTTCCTTATTGCTAAGCGGGCAGACAAAATGGCAAACACAGCACGGACAAGAGAAAAGAGCAAAGAGTGGGATAAAATATAAGGAAAAATAGCAAAAAGGACAAAAAACGAGATATATATTGTATGCATAACGCATATGACCAGTAAGGAAAATGGCAGACAGTTGGCAGAGCCCCTCGAGGATATATGATGAGAGGGGAAGAAGGGAAAACGTGAGGGGGTGGAGTCAGTGTCAGAGCATTGCATTTGCATTTTGCAAACAATTGAAAAAGTAGTTAAAGTTTTTCTGCTGGCGCTGCTTTCACTTTATCGCACACAAGCACATACCTAAAAGTATGCTACACGCTTTTTATTTCATCCTTTGCATATGCAATGGCTCAACACGGTCGATGTTGGGGTTTTTCTCTGCTTGTGTTTGGCATATTACAGTCAATGCCAGTTCCTCCCGCCTCAAATTCCCACTCCCTTTGCCACCTGTCAAGTGTTTTCTTTTTTGCCCAGTCGCCGTCAATGTACAAGCGTAGGATGCCAGGATATACACGAACTGTACATCAACGCTTATTTTTTCTCACACTTTTGGCGCTACATTTTGCACACTTTCGCTGTCCAGTTCACTGTTTTTTTTTTAAATTTTTTCTGTAGCTGCTTTTTAGCATTTTTTTTCTACCTTAATGCATGCAGTTCACGTTGTCAGTTTTTGAGTTGACACATTTCTTCTACTGCCATTGGGCTTCTCTAACGGATTTTCTAATGAGATGAAACTACTTTTGATACATGTGTCTGTCCTGTGTATAAAGAAGCATTTGACACAAAAGTAGAAAACTATTTTAATTAATATCTCGTAATCTTTATGTGTGCAAAAGAAGTCTCTTTTCCATAATTAGGTTTTTTTTCATTATGATCAGATTACTTTGACTTTTTGTATGTTTGTATGTCAATACCATTAGCTCTACCTTTATCCACGATCAAACTCTAGAACAGCAGTGAAATTTAATACGCACAAGCAAAGTTACTGAAAAAAGTATACAAAATAGTTAAGCTTAGTTCGCCAGTACTAAAAGTTGAATTAAAAGGCAATAAGTTGATAAAAAAGTACTGCTCGTTTGATTAAATAGTCAATAACTTAGAGGACATTTTATTTCTCCTAAGTAAATATCTGAATCCTTTGTTATAATTGAATCATACTTGGGTATCCAGTCACATTTCTATATTGTACTACATTTGAAACTGACTATAATGTTTAATTCAATTTTTCTAACATTAATTCCTAGTTGAAATAATAGAAACTACATAAGGAACTATTTGAGTTAAAAGATTTTAAAACTATTCATATTACACTTATAAATCGGTTCATAATCTGTTTCTATATAAAAAATATGTAAGATTACTAAGAGTAGGCCGACTATTTGGAAGGAGTGTAACCCATAATAACTTGGCCCATCTATAATTAAGGACCATACTCGTCAATGATGAGCTCTTTCAGTTCGACAGCAAACATCAATCAGCATTGAACTGGCAATTGGTTTTCAAAGCTCAAGTCTACATGCTGACGCTGCCTGGCTCATAGACATATGGATATATATATATATATATATGTATATATATGTATGTACTCGTAACTCATACATACATATATTAGCCAATTGAAGGAGAGTCCAATTATGGCAGCTTTGATCAACGTCGGCGGTAGAGTCAGCCATGGCAAGTAACATCAATCAACAGAGCCAGACGCCGACAAACGATTGACCCCTAGAAAGATGCAGACATATTCACGATTCTGTGGGCTGCCAAACTAATAAACCAAAGGCGCAAGGACTATACTGTCCTGAGCGTGGTAGGAGTATGTCTCTGTGTCTGTGTATGTGTGTGTGTTTGGGTCTGCAAATTTTTGACAGCTGCCAAACAAACGTTGCACATTAACGGCAATTGCTTTTAAATTGATTGATTTGCCTAGGCAAGGCGAAGCGATAAGCTTTGGCGGCTTCTATGTGAGTGCCAAGGCAAACATGGCCAGGACGTGCAGAACGTGCACTGCTACTGACAGAGCCACTTGATTGCATTCCTTCCCCTTTTCTCATTGCATTTCCCTCACAAGTTTCGCCTATTTGGGTAAACAAAATATGATTGCCTGCAATTAGGCGCCACGATTTTGGCAGCCTTCAAAGTTGCCCTCCACCACCCAACCGCCTTGATGTTCCTGCCCACATGGTTAGACCACTTGCAAGCGCATTAAATAAGAAATTTTCAAAAATTGCCTCACAGCACGCCAAAAACTAATTATACACGTGGCTTTTCGGTTGCACTTTCCGTTGCAGTTGCATGCAAATTTTTGAAGGGTGGCACAAAATGTCAAAGTAGTCCAAACAAAAATGTGGCAACTAGCCACCAGGTTAGTCCAAAAACCAAAAACAAAGAGAGGCTGCGAAAAAAAATGAAAGCCACTTCAAACAATATTAAGTTACCTTCATCCACAATGCAATTTTCATATTTTCAACAAAATTTTCAAATATTTTTTCGCTGGTTTGAAGATTTTGCAAATTTTGCATAAAATAAAGTAAAAAAATGTATAAATAAAAAGCAATTTTTTTAATAAATATGTAAATTCAAATACCTTACCATCAGCAGGTATTATTCAGGGTTTGACTCTTTTTGTTTTTTTACTATTTTATTTCCTCTTTTTTAGTGTTATCGATATAGTTTATTAAATAAAGGCATAGTCAAAAACTAGCTTAAGAAATAAATGTATTTTGATTACATTTATACTTTTTCATAAAGTTCTGACTAACGACAGTTCCAAAATTATCCATTTGATAGGCCCATTCCTGAATCTTAAGATTGTTTTTACTTTCACAACTTTCACATCCTAATAGGCTGCGTGGTCTTATGGATAAATAGAAAGCCTTATTTTAAGATTACATGTTAAATTCAATTTAATAAAACACGAGACTTTGTTTTTAATCGTTGTTATGTCAGAAAGTTTTGTTGATGTTTCAGAAAATTACAACTATTTACAGTTAGAAATTGTACCACTTAAAGAAGGTAACTTGCAACTGTTTATCGTAAATGCAATTAAACGAAAAACAAGGCAGCTGCTAAGATTAGATAAACTATACAGAAAGCAGTTGTGGATGGTAAATAATAGGCATTATTTAATGTTAGAGTTATACGTACAAAGTTCTTTAGAAGCGTACAGCGAACTAAGTCACTAAGATGACAGTGTTGAAAAATATGTCCAACAATATCAAGGATGCCACATTGTTACTTTGCTTTGAACTGAATAGAACATTAATTTGAATTAGCAATGACATTTGTTTATTTTAAAGCAATTTTATACTCATTGCATTGTTCTTGGCATTATAAATATTGTTTCGGTTTAAAATGCTTTAATTAATACATATATATAAAAGTTAAAATTAACTTAATTTTCGTTTTGCCTTACAATTTATTTACTTTCCTGTATGTATGCCCATTTTTACTGAAATTCCTATCCAATCTCTTGCTCACGACAATCACCTGTTGAGTTCCATTAAGGTGTTCATCCACACATAAGGCCCTAAATTAACAAATACTTAATTTAACAAGCGGCTTGAATGAATTGTCGTTTGACCGCAATAATGTTAAGATTAGAGGGGGCTTTTCCTGGGGCTAAATAGGCAGGATTCTCATAAAGAAATGAATTTAATTGATTCTCAACAAATTTGGCTTATCGTGCCCAACTTTCAATTATGAGAGAAAAAAAAACCAACCAAAATAAAGATATATTTTAACTGCATATTTTTAATAACTAGAAACTAACTAAATCCTAAATAGAATTTGAGAATTTATCTTTCTTTTCTACCATTTTATTAACTCTATCTATATTATCTATATAAAATCTATAATAATTAAAAATATATATTAACGAACCCAAAGATATAGCCATAATTTAACTTTTTAAACAGCTGAAAAAAATGTACTTATTCTTTTTTATACTTTATTTACATGTTAACTTTCCACTAGATTGCAACTCATCCACTGGAAACTCTTAATGTTTTCGCAATTGCATAATTTCATTTGCAGGTAGACAAAGCATATTTACCAAATAGTTTTCCATAAGTAAATGTTTCCATTTTCATTTGAAATGGTTTTCATCTCTCGTTTATAAAATATTTTAGCAGTCAAAGTTACAGACAAAGTGTAAGGAAAAAAAATATTTCCGCAGTTCAACTTGTTGGCTTTTAAGTTTGAAACGTTTATCGCGGAATTTCCATTAACTTTTGCCTCAACCTTTATCCTTTCGCTTCATATCTGTCTGCATCGCCTTTAACCTGCATTAAAACTTCAGTATTGTGGCACTCTTCATTTTAGTTAAGCGGCTCTTTTAATCAACAAACTGTTGAGGCAGCGTAACCTGAACCACACCAACGCCCTTTTGCCATGCCCACTGTGCCAGTAAATTGGCAATTTTGCCATATCGGCAGTTTTGTGAGCAATCAATTTCGATGCAAATGCACTTGTACTTGACGACTCAATGAATGAGGCGAGACTCTGTGGCCATTGCAACGTGGCGTATGAGTGATGTTGCCTGTGCAACAGCAGCATCATCCAGACAAAGGCACAGACAACACACATCATCATCATTCACAACACCAACAACAGCAACAGGAACACATTTCATTCCGATAGGCCGCCTCTTCAGTTGCGTAAATTTTCAGTTGCAACAACGCCAAGCAGTCAGTTTCCTTAACCAGATCTCCATAATAATCTCAATATAGAACATACAATACAGGCTGAAGCATGTAAAACTATTGGGAGCCCCAAAATATTTTAGGTTTCCAATTTTGCTTTACTTGTTTACTGGTTTAAAATTGGCTCTACTATATTCGGTTGCCATTAGCAGAGAACGTACGTATTTTAATTTCAAAAGTCAATTAGTTGTTAACCTGCTTTAAAATTATTTTAATAGATAAAAGAACGCATTTTCGACCCCATTTATTCTTGATTAGCATCAACAGCCGAGCCAATTGTGATATGTCCATCTGTATAAGCACCTAGATCTCGGAGACTAGGAGCACGGGCAAGCAAATCTGGTGCAAACATTCAAGTTTGCTTCAAATTCTTGCCATGCCCATCTTAACCTCTGCTGTTTAAAAACAAACTTTGTCGCAATCGAACTATAAATATTAGTGATATAAGAATGCAGTCGTTGTAGTTAATTGAAAAGTTCAACTGGCTGAAAAGAGTTTTAAGAGAATTTTACTTTAGCTTCATGTCTAGTTTAACTTAATTAAGTTCCTCTTCTTGATGGTGGGTAAACTCACAGCCGGACGACTTGCTTGCCTTATTTAAAGTGGAGTGATAATTATAACAAATTTTGAAATTCTTAATAACTTGATAGCTATTTTTATCTATCTTTAATCATGCTGTTGATTTCAAGCGAATGTTAATTTAACCGCTTCATGTTCACTTCGAATAATACTGCAACATTTAAGCTGCTGTTAAGTTAACATAACAGTGAAATGTTTATTTAAAATGGTACTGCAAACTGTACTGCACAAAAAATGGAAGTGCAAATCGCTGTTAAGTTAACAAAACAGTGTAGTGTTAATCTAAATTGATTCTAATGACTCATTAATAACAATTATTTTAAACAAATGTAAAGTTAACAAGCTTAAAAATTAGAATTCCCTTGATTTACCATAGATAGACAAATATTTAAAATTCAAGGTTTATTAGTTTGGTTACAATGAAAAACTTTATAATTCAAAACTTTCTTAATCGGTTTAAGTAATCGTCAAATTATAACAATTTGTAACATTTCGATGAGGAGTTCCTCTTCTTGTATGCAATTGATAAAAACAAATGCAATTGCAATTTACAAAGCTTGAAATATATGAGCATCATAGACCATATGCTAGGTCCACTTGACTTTGGCACTCCGGCTTGTTTTATGTGTTTTTCCGCTCGTTATGCATTTTTTATGTATTTGCAGAGCAGCAAAGAAGAGAAAAAAAAACGCAAAAGCAAAGTCAACAAATGAGTTAACCACATACATTCAGCAAATTGATTTTTAACAATTAATTGTCAGTTGTTAATAAACAAAAGCAAAAACATGCAAAAAAAAAAAATAGCCAGTCTCTGGCCTCTGTGTAAAAATTGTAAGCCGTTTTCATTTAATTATTTCATAAGCCTATTATATTTGAAAAGGCAAAACGGGAAACTACAAAAAAGAATTAATTTACCTTTTTAATGCCAATTGTTTATGGCGTTTGTTGCTTTGCCAGCAATTGAATTAAACTTATGGGGCATTTACTCAACTGCCCCTTCATCTCCTTCAATCGTCAACTGTTGGCATTTAAAATGGGCTTTAAGTTAATTTTTATTGTTGCTGTGATTTACCCGCTTCATCATCGATGTGTGAGGGTGTATGTGTGTGTGTGTGTGTGTGTTGTGGGTTGCGTTTTTATTTTAATTAAAAAGTCGACGCAATGCGAACGAATTGAATGTGAAGAATCCATTTCTCTCCACTTCGGTCAAGTGGCCATTGGACGATACCAAATGTATTTATGGCTTCATTTTGTTTGCTTTTGTGTATTTCCATTTTTATTTTCCGCCATCTTCTTTTGATTGGTCACCGCCGCCGCCGACATCAAAAGTTGGCAATGGGTTTGATTGTTGGCCTACGTAGAATTTCAAGTGGCTTTAGTTATATTGCTTTTGATGATTATTGACAGATTACGATTGCTTTCTTGATTATGAATTCAATTATTAATTTAACCAAGCGACACCAAGGAAGTTAAACCTTAGGTCTATTAATCTTGTACCTAATTGTCTGCTGACCCAATTCACTTTTATTTCGAAAAATCGAACCATTTTCAATAAATTCTTGACCTATTACTGGTGAATAGGTTAATTTATTTAATAACCTTATTGAAATGAATTGTTCGTAATATCGAAAAACGACTCAAAGTAAACACTCACAAACATTTCCTAATCTAAGTTAATTATCTCACTCAAATGTTAATTTAAGGACTCTAATTCTCTTAAAGAAAAAAAGTTACTCATATTTCAAATACCTCATTCATTTAAGCACTCTAAATGAAATTCTCTTAAGTCCAGTTAAAACCACTTTTATTTTCACTCACTCAGGAGTCACTCATCAAGTTACTCTTAAACAAACTTACTCCAAAGGCTCTCAAAGAGAAAAATCTACAAAAGGGTCTCTTTAATACACAAACTCAAATAAAAGGATAAAAAAATAACATCACTCTTGTTCTCTTAAATAATAGAATACAAAATAACTCTTTCTCAAACTGAGTCCAAAAATATTACTCTTGAGAAGAGAATGCAAAATAATCACTCACTCAACAATTTAACTTGAAATATAGGTAACTCTTGAGTTAAACCTAAAGCGCTCATTCAAGTCAAAGAGTACTCAAACAGGAAACTCAACTCAATGTTGAACTATCTCAGTTTAATGACTCATATTCAGTTTAACTCAGTCGCAGTTATTTTGCAATAACCAACCAAGGATTGGAAAATTATTGGTCACATTCCTACACACGCACACTAGCATAATTTCACCTGCATGAGAGCCATTTTCTGTGATTTATGATTTTGATAAATTTTCTTTAGGTGACTTTATTATTTTATCTAATAATGATCTATGACAATGCAGGAAAAAATATAAAAAATTTACCATATGTGCGCATATAACTGAATGATATTAAGATTATTTAGATATATATATACTTTATACTATGCAAATATCTGTGTGTATATATATCATGCGAATCTTTTGCTAAACCATGAAAATTCCTAAATCTCCATGTTTTCGTTATAAAATGGTGAGTTACTCTGCACTTAAGATAACTTATTACCACTTAAACATTTAAGTTGTAGTTTTTATTTCAAGATATCTAAAAAATAAGCAAACTAGGACAACTTGATGTATTTGTTAACTGTAATGTTATAAACCTACAAATGTATATGTTTATCAAGTTTTTCATTGATTTTTTGGTTTCAGATGTCCTTCAAATAGTTCAGTCTTTTCCATCTACTAATAAGTTTGATCTGTCGAATTAAGGAATTTTTTGAAATAATATATATTATAATACTGTAATATAATATAATATAATATAATGTAATATACCTATATGAATTATATTTCATATAATAAAAATTTTCCAATATAAAAAAAGCTATAAAAAATAGCTTTAAGGAAGAGAAAAATAATATTAATATTTCAACAATTGTTGATTCGACTATTTGCATTCATTTTTGTATGATGGAACTATAACTAAGAAACAATCGCACTTAAAATATAAAATCATTAAGTAATTATATATGGAAACACTTCTTGCCTGCATGTCGAATGAGTAATATTCTGCATACAGTTACATTTGAAAAACACAGCAATTTCATTGTATTTTTCGATATAACTGTTTTTATTTACAAATATTTGTATGAACACAATACTTTATTGAGGCAAAACAAAACTAAAACTTTTTGGCATGTCAGTTAGAAAATGTTCCAGGCCAAACAAAAACAAAATAAAGCAGGAAAAGGGCTAAAAAAAACACATATCTGGCCAGTAAAGCGCATAAATAATAAAACATTTGAACTACGAATGAAATTTGCCTAGTCAGAGCGACAAATTACGGCGAAAATAACGCAACAACAGCAAAAACAAACAACATGGCTAACAAAAACCGCAGCAAAAACAACAGAAACAACAAAACCTAAACAAAAACCGTCAAACACCAAAAACCAAGAGCAACAAATTTGATAACAAAAGAGTGGGCGATTGTATAGGGGGTTGACAGTGGTGGGGGAAGGGTGTAAAAACTACAGCGGTCAGAAGGGAAACTGAAAGTAAACAAGAGAGAAAGAGAGAGACGGCCAATTTTCTGCACATGAAAAATGATCTGAAATCAAATTCTCGTATTTTAAATCAAATTAACTGCACAACATGAGGGTAAAATGGATTTGCAGCAGCATGAAAACAAGAAAAGTCCTTCCATGGTATAGGTAAGGGAGGGGAAAACGGAATTGAAGATCTAACTATTCCACAAACAATTAAATATTGTTTTCGAAATGTAATACTGAAAACTGGGTATGGAAATTCCAAATGAAATTTACTTTGAAAAGATAAAAAAAAAACTATTAAAAGCGCGCTGCAAGTATTAACCAATTAATGATATTAATTAAAGTTAGTTACATTACCAGTCTTGATGTCTTAACAGTTAAAAGTTATATATAGAAAAAGTAGTAATCACTTTAGTGATTGATCGAATCAAGAAATTATTATAATAAAAAAAAAAAATAATAATTATAGTAAACTAAAAACTTTTTAATTATAATAAATTGAAACTTTTATTTTGTTTTTTTTTACTCCTGTCGTAATTCTAATTTTTAATCGAAATCAATTAAACTAAAAGGAAGCGCTAACTTCGGCCCTGCCGAAGTTTAAATACCTTTGCAAACTTTATAATAAATAATTTTTTTTGGTTCTATTATTCCTATGGGAGCTATAGCATATAGTCAACCGATTCTAGTGAAACTTAACACATTTCTATATATATGAAACTTATACCTACCAAATATCATGAGAGTAGCTCTTAAAATAGCCAAATTGTTTATCTAAAACCATTTTCTTGGTCGAGCGTTACTTCGTCATCCGATCGGGATGATTCCGGACATTTGGATAGATAGACGGATAGACAGACAGGCGGACAAGGCTATATCAACTCAGATCATCTTGTTGATCATGAATATATATATATATATTCTGAGATGCTTATTTCTATGCGCTGCAAACTTCTCACCAAAATTATTATACCCTTTTTGCAAAGATATAGAAATGTTGTGGCTATAAAAGATTATACTAATTATATACCTATTTCACTACTTCACTAATGATTTTAAAAACATATTTAATAAACAATTGCTTTAGGTTTAAAATTAAAAATTAAATTGTTTATTATTGTGAACTAAGGATAAATCAAATAAATATATATATATATATATATATATAATATATGCCATAATTGTTTCACTAAAAGAAAAACTACACTTGCCCATTTCAAAAGTCATCTCAAACTATATTATTAACGAAATATTTCTTACTTTTAATTTTAAAAATATAATTATTAATATTTCAAAAATTATTTATTGAAAATATTTTAGATCAAAGTAAATAAAAAGCCAAAAAAAAATGTTTAATTCTAAGGACCACATCACTTTTCTGATTAAAAGAAAAGAGTAAAAGTAAAATTATCAAAAATTTAATATTCTACAGTAACATATATAAAAGATAAATAAATCTATTAGAAACAAATTAATACAAACTATATAATATTTTATACAACTATATAATACATGTAAAATATATCTTGCTAAATAACCAAAAAGTTGTTTTTTTTTTTTTTTTCAAACAATAGAATAAAAAAGTTTTTATTTGGCATATTTCGACGGAGAAAACAATTTATAGAGGCACATTTCAGATGATCTAACATTACTATTGTATGTTATACCCAAAATATCGTTTAATTTTCTTCAAAAAAAAAAACAAAATCAGTTCAAACAGTTTTTGGAGTTTAAAAGTTTGCCTTTTCTTTGAGCTATTTGTGGAATATTACTTAAACGGAAAATACAGAAAGAGATAAAAAACTGAGAAGCAGAAATAGGACCAAAAAATGCTTTGAATCGAAACTCAGTCAGGGGTATAATTCAAAATTTCACAGAGAGAAAGTTCAAGATTAAATATCCAAAACTTGACCATGGCTTGGTGCCAGGAGAAACAGGACCAGGACCAGTACCAGAAACTTCAATTTGAAGCTCCCAGCTAAACGCTCGGGTACCAAGAACATTTTTGGCTTGTCAACATAATTGCCTCGAATTAACTTTTTGTTTGCCAAATAACTAGAAAAAATAAACTTTTATTTTTTGCCAACAACAAAAATTTTACATGCGCCAAATAATTTGGCTCTGACAAAAGTTTGATCACAATTTTTGTGCTTGTCCAAATTGTTGTTGTTTTAGTTGTTGTTGCTATAGTTGTTCTTGTGCGTTGATTTATGCTGCACAATTAAATGCCATTGCCGGTTGTCGCAGTCACCAATTTAATTAGCGGCTTTATATGTGTGTGTGTGTGTATGTGTGTGGGTGGGTTGCGTGTGGTGTGGTGGGTGGTTAGCTATGTGTTTTGTGTGTGTATCTCACACTCTCTTTTTGGCTTTTACAAATAGTTTGGCATTTTGGTATTTTTGGGACACAAAGACAAAGGCCAACAGACTGCCGCAGGGTCCGCGAATAGTTGGTTAGTTGCTGCCAAAATATTTGTCAAACAAACTGCATATCAATGACATAACTGAAGAAACAAACAATTGCACTCTTTTAAGAAAAATAAATAAAAATTTCAATTGAATTTGAATAAAAATATATAAAGACTAAAGTAAATTAAATATTAAATTTCTTTTACAGCGAAAAAAGAATACTAATAACTTAAAATTAAATTGTAATAATTTAAGTTAATAATTTAAGCTCAAATTGGTTTACAAAATCATCTTAAAATAGGTTTCATGATAAGCAATTTTCCAAGTAAACTTATCTAAGTAATCTTCTTCTCCTTTGAGGAAAAATAAATTAGAAAATGAAAGGAAATTCAATAAAATGAGCTGTTGTATAACTTAAAAAAATATATATTATCCATTTATATTTCACAAAATTTAAAAGTGGAATTTTCTTAGTAATATATAAAATATAAGTAGCTTATGTTTAATTTGTTAAAAATATATTATATTATTTGTATAAATTAGGGTTTTTAGGAAACCTATAAGTATTTCTTTTTTACAAGTATCAAATTACAAAATTTCTGATTAATTTAAGATATTATTGATCAAAAATAATGATTATATATAAGAATGAGAGTCGGCTCGAAGATGTAAATTTTTAAAATTAAAAAGGGCTTGAAAATTAGAAGAATTTAAACTGAGTTTATTGTCAATAGTAAATGGTTTAAGCGGGTTGGAATATAATCATAAGACAAAACCGATATTGAAATAAGAATAAACAACAAATACAGACAATTTAAGTAACGTAAAATTTGTACTTTGTATATATTGCTAACTAGCCGACCCAGCAACTAAGCGTTTAATGACCAACTCAGGCTCTGCTAAAAATTAAACTAACCTGAAGTCTTCGGTTTAATAGGACTAATGCACCCACCACAAAATATGTGAATCCATAGACTCTAACACCTAATTTATACAAATATTTTTTTAATAAAATACATTTTTATTTTGAGCACAACCAATAAAGATAAGGTTATAAATTATAGGATTTTCCCCTATTTCTAGATAAAGCCATTAAAATGGAAAACATCTTGCCATATAAGGCAAGACACAAACAAAAAGTACAATAAATTGGTAACTTTTAGTTCTTTATCTAGTTTAATTGAAAAGATGATGACAAGAAATTTTGTGGAACTTAAGAAAATGTTTAGGTAGAATGTGCACTAGGTACTAAGACGATTTAGTCTTTTTAACTTGCCTTTAAAAATAAAAAAAAATTTATTAAATGAATCAGAATTATTAAAATTATTATTAAACATCATATCACATATTCCAATGAAGAAAAACAAAAATAAAAACGAGTAAAAAACAATGCAAAATTCTTTAATTTTAAGAATTTTAAATCTTTTAATTTTGCGTCTGTTATAAACATTTTATATAAGAAATATATTCAATTATTATTTGATATGAGAATTTCAGTTCCTACTCTTAATCAGATTATGCTTAAGTCTCTTTTATTTGTTGGAATATTGAAATATCGACATTACTGATTCCGGTTGTAAAAATACATTACTCAAACTACAATGTAAGTCTTATATATTATTATAGATTCGTGTTTCCTTTTTTTTACTTATATTCACATAAATGAAGATTTATATATATGTATATATCTATAGTTTATACATATTTCTGTATGTAACTTTCAATTTTATGAGCCATAATGAACGAATATCAGACACAAAGAAATTCATTTATTGGACATTTTTAATAAAGTTTCATTTGTATGCAATGCGTTTGTTTACGTCAAACACACACACACATACACACACACGAAGAGAGGAATACCCTTTACATTTGTATTCAAAAATCCATATACATATAAGGGTTAATATATATATATGGTTACATATGAGTATAAAAAGTCCTGTCACAGGACCAACGCATGCAACTGACTTGAATTCAAGTAAAATGCTGGCAGCGTCTCAGCTGCCTCTGGACTCATAGGCTGATTAAAACTGATTTATTACTTTAAATGGAATTTACTTTTAATTAAGGAAAAACGCAAAGACATTTTAGGAACAACTGAACATAAAGAATGAATTATATAAAAAAATACCGATTCTTTATATACATTTGCATCCAAAGATATTGAAAATATCCCTTCTATAAACTTATCTTAAATTTCTATAATTTCTCTTTAATTATCTCAAATTTTCTTTTTTTTTTGCTTCCTTTCAAAAGAGAATAATAAAAATGGTGCAAAGCTTGTAACACAGAGAAGAAAGTACTTTTGATCGATATGTCAGCGTCAATTGAATAGTTTATCTATTCATTCGTAAGCGTATTTTAGTTATCAGTCCTTGAGCTATGGGTATAAGACTAGGTGTATAAGTTTTTTATGTATGTGGGTAGAATATATTCTTAGATTGGCCGGATCAAACAAATATTTTATCTAAAAATAAAGTGTTCTTTCCTAAACTTTGTTGCTTTGTAAGTTATCCCCAACAAGTAAATATCCGTTTAATTTTATGGCGATTTTCCCTTAGATCGCACAGCTATGTCTTATATTATATAGGCGAAACAGATGAAATTCCTTTTGCATGCTTTGGTCTAAGCCTTTGTAATGTAAGACCAAACATGCTTTACTAAGCTTAAGCATAATTAGGTAAAATGGGTCATCTAGTAGTCATCAATCTAAAGAAACAGTATTTGCAATTTGACGTTACCTAAGGCACTTTATATCAATTGACTTGTATTTATGCATATAATTAATGTACACAAATATACATCACTTTACCAAGGTTTGTTTTATTAATTAAATACATTACTTAATTTTTCTTATTTGTACATTAAATTAACAAGGGAGCATAAAGTTGTTGCCAAAAATGCAGGTGACATCCAAAGGTTTTACGGTTGGCCGCATATGTGGGCCAACTTAGTAGCAATAAGTTAAATTAGCATAAACTTAATTAGCATAAAAGTGTTGGCTAAGATACGCTATATGTTTCTCTTTCTCTCTCTCTCTCTCTATCTCTTTTGTCCTCCAACACACTCACTCCATATTTCATAGAGAAAAATCCGCAGCGCATTAAAAGAAAATACGTGGCATAAAAAAGTAAAGCAAAACAATGAAACCAACAACCAGCAGGAACAGCCACGAGTACTTCAGAGTCGAGGGATTGAGTCAATGAAGTAACGACCGCACAGTTGGATTGCTAAGAGAAGAGGAGAGGGAAAGGCTAAGTGACTGCTGATGGGATTGCCTGGCGATATACAGATACAGGGTTATATTCGTGTTAGAAACTGGCATTTTCATATGAACAAATGTACACGAGTTGCTCTTTCTTACCTGTTCACTTGATCCCCCAGAGTAAATGCCAAAGCGGGAACAAAAACTGCTGTAGTACCTGGACCAACTGTAGGGGACAGCAACTGAGGCAGCAGCAGCAGCAGCGCGACAAGATAAAAGCTGCCATACTAAATCTGCCGTGTATGTGCGCCAAGGGGCAGCCAGCCAACCATTCTGGCAATGCATTTCCCTCTCTTCTTTTCCCTTCTATTCCACACACTTTTGTTGTCTCTATCCCTGTCTTACCTGCTTCTGGATTTGGCACCGGTCTTCTGTCTCTTACAAATGCAAAATATTCGTACAAATTTTTCCACTCGCTGAATTCACTTAGACAAAATAAAAATACATAGGCCAGGGCTAATATTTCCAATGACAAAGTCTTGATACACTATAAGTAAAGAGTTAAATAGGAATATATTAATAAAATATGCCAATTTCTATTTGCGGGATTGTATTTTAGAAAATAAAGAACCACCTACTTGAATATTATATGTTAAATGTATGGATAAATCTTTTTATATATAATCATGATATATAAACAGTTTATGGGCTACGCTTAAACATAAGAAACAATGTTGATCCTTACAGAATTTATTGATTTTAAATTTTTTTTGTGATGGATATATTTAGATATATATTTGGGATATATTATATAAATATAGTCTTAGTATATAGCCGTTGATAAAAATTAAACTAAAGTATTGAAACGTTTTCTTATGTTAATCAAGAATATAAGGACTAAACATTGTCCTACCACTAAACATATTTGATATACCCTTTTTCTGAGCTTAAGCAAAGGAAAGTCTTTCTCTTACAGTATGTAAAAATGTGCAATCTAATGCGAAAATCAACACACGCATTTTTATGCATTGTTTGCAATCTTTTTTCCTTTTGTTGTTGGCTTTTTAAAACAAAAATTTATGTTTTTCCAAATGTATATGACTGAAAATAATTTATATAAGTACGATATATACATTTATATAAAAATATATGTATAAAATAATAATAAATTATTTTAAAAGTACCCTATATCAATGAAGCAACCAATTCGTCCCTGCCAAATTTGAGTATTCTCTGTACCAATTAAGAAAACTTTATAAGATCAAACTTTTTTGTTCTTTATCATCAGTTCAAATTCCAACTCTCCATACAAGCTGCAGCAGCGAACACATTCTGTCTCTCTTACTCTTACTATGCATATCGCACTTGGCATTACAGTACAAATTGTATATAGGGATATCTTCGATTTCTTCAAAATTTGGTCAGCAGACACCTTTTGGCTATATTATTGGGTCTGCCATATAAGAATACAACTCTACTCTGCCTTTAATACAACTCTACTTATTAGTTTTTCCTTCACTGCAGGGACGGATTTGGGCGTGGCAAATTTAAAACGAACCATACGAAAGCTGAGACCAAATTTGGTTGCTCTAGCTCTTATAGTCTCTGAGATCTACATGTTCCTACGGACAGACAAACATATCACTATCTACTCGGCTGTTGATCCTGATCATAAATATATGTACTTCATGGGCTCGAAGATGCTTCCTTCTGCCTGTTACATACATTTTAGCGACTTTAATATACCTTTTTACTCTATGGGTACAGAGCATAAAAATATATTGCAAGAATTGTAGACTGTAATTTGAAATATAATTCGTTAGTTCCAATATTTAAGTAGCATGTTCTTAGTATTTTGTGGCGTATACTAAAAATTGGATATGTTATTTTTGGCATCTTTTAGAATTTTTAGAATAATTTGTATTTTTGCTCAACTTTTCATTTTAAGTCACTAAAAAATATGTTTATCATTATTTAGATATTTTTAAAGCAAATTAAAGTATTCCAAAACCAACAGAACAAGAATCTTTTTAAATGCTTTATTTTCGATATAACCATCCATAACTATTTATAAGGTTGACTTTTAAAAATCTTTAATAAAAAGATTTTTAAACAAAATAATGAACAATATGTGTTTATATAGTTTTACAGATGACTAAAAATATATTTAAAATATCAACACAAATTGATTAAATTTAATATGAATGCAAAGAATTTAAATTTCATTATATTATAATTAAATTTATTATATATTAAAACAAAATTTAAAGATTTTGTTGGCAAATGCATTGATTTGGCATAATTATCATGATGCGGGTTTGACATATAGACACACAAGCACGCACACACGCACATACACACACACATATTAACTAAAATAAAGGTTAAACTTTGCTTTAATTTGAATTTTATACAAAGAAATATATGTTTGTCTGCTTGTGTGGCCTTTTGCAGAAACAAAAGGACGAGTAGACCGTCAACATCATGTTTTGCCTTCACGATTTTACCCTTTGTGCTGAACTTTACGCACAGGTTAGTGTACATATATATTTAGTTAGAAGGTGGTTGGGGGGAGAGGTATAATAATTGTCTTGTGTCAGGCTTTTATTATGACTTTAATTGCCGGTTGACAAACGTCAACAGCGTAGAAGAATGAGAGATAGAGACAGGTACAGAGGCAATGCGTGGCAAGATGATGTGAAGTAAGGTAAGGTGAGGTGAGATGAGGTTAGTCAAGGTAAGTTGGAGAGAGGCCTTGAGCGACATACAGTATAAACATTTTATTAGTCTGCTGTTAGTTTTGTTTAATTATGCTGTCATTAACTTAGACTCACACACACGCATACGAATACTTGCACAACTATGGAGAGAACATACATAACACATTGTATATGAGGACTAAAAGGAGACAGCGATGTGTATTATAAAGAAAGAGACAGATATAGAGCTGTGTAAAACAAAAGCTTACATGTCTAAACGCAATTATTGCTGCTCCTGCTGTCACAGCTAACCGCATGGCACCCGTCCCCACCCTGTAAATGGTGCATAGGTTGAGTCCAAAGGAGACAATAAGTTGACTGCGACCAGATTGGCTGCCCGCTAACATCAAACTTTCTACCTCCTCCCCCCTCACCGGACTCTTCTTTGCCATGTCTGGGCCAGACATTTAATTTGCATTTTCCACTAATTGGCTTGCATACTTTGCCACATTCTCGCTTCGCTTAATTAATTTAATTAGAAATATGTTTATTTCACTAACAGAAAAGAAAACTTGAAACCTCAAAATCCTATTCAATGTGTTAGGCATTAGCCAAGTGCATAGCTACTGCTAATAATTGTTACCAAAGAGCATATGCAATAAGACTTTTGTCCCATTCAGTGGCTCATCATTAAGCCAATTCAAAAAGCAATTTCATAATATACTCTCACTTCTAAGAAGTCTAACGAGAAGAGTGTAAGAGGAAGAGTGTAACTGAAAGAGTGTGAAAAGTTCCTAAAAGTATGCTAAGATCAAGAAACTGCGGAAGTAGGTAATGCGTGGTTTAATCCTTTAATTCAATTAATAGTTAGTTTTTAATTTTAATTTTATTACAAAAACAAAACAAATTAAACTTTTAAAAACTGGAACTAGTTCTTTAAACTATTAAAGAAAATTTGGTTTCAATATTTTGTTGTTGTTTTTGGATATATAATTTAAAAATATATATAATAATATATTTCATTACGGAATTGGAAATAAATTTCAACCATCTTTAACATTAAAGTAAAACCATCTGAATATAGAAAACAAGGGTATAACTAGGAACTAGTTCCTTAATATATTAAAAATTGTTTTTTTTTTTCTTAACTGGCATTTTATTTTCTAATATAAAGTAGACAAAAATAAACTTTATATTTTACATTTAATCAAACTTTTTCATTATATCAGGAATACCCAACATTAATTCATTGATAACCTTTCTTTTATAATTTCCCATTTTCTTCTTATTTATTTATATTGTATTTTTTTTTTTTTTTCATACTTTTGCTGACCTCAGCTCAGAGTAGAGTGCAATGAATGGCTGGCAGGACCCAGCCATGGCATGGCAATCGCGACCATTAAGTCATTTTGTTTCCTGTAACATTTCCGGGTATCTTTTTAGCTACGTTACCGATGTAAAGGGACGATGGGTGGGACATAACCAACAACATTGGTGGACAGGCAGACAAGCCGTAGCAAAAAATGCTTTTAAAGGACCTACAGACTACATATATAGTAGATGATGGTGGGCGTGGTGGTCCTGCTGCTCTTCTGGTCAATTTATTGCTTACCAAATGTTGTGCCAGGCAACTTCCAACACGTAAAGAGTGCTATGAAATTAACTTTGGCTACACAAAAAGAAAATATTAAAAAAAAAAAATCATGTACATAAACCTCTCATTAGAGGTTTTATTTTTTATAATAAGAACTATTAAATAAATAACAGATTGCCACCATTAACGATAAGAAAATATAAATCTGAGTTGTGGCAGATATAGAATTGTAATATTGGAATAGTATTGGCATAGACCAATCTGATGTTGGTATACATAACTGAGAATTATTATTGATATATTTTAATATATTTTTAAAATAGTGTGACTTGTTTAATTGTTAAAATTTAAACATTCTTAAATTAAACATTTTATTGTAACATTTAAGACCTTAAATATCAATTTTCATAAATTTTACTACTATGAATAGTCTCACCATATGTTATACATAGGAACACTCCTTTAAAAATTTAGTTTTTTTTCATGAAGTTTTTCAAAAAGAGTTTCAATGAGAGTTTCAATATGAGTTTCGTTTTCAATCTTCATTTCAATCTTTTGTTGTTAAATTTATTAAAAAATTCTTGGTTTGTTGTCGTATCCTAGTCCTTGTTATCAGATTTTATAATTTAGAACTGGAACTAATTTAGAACTGGAACTAAAAATTATAACAAAATTTTTAATTATATTTTTCTTTACATGCTTAAAATTTAACTACTTAGATATTTCTGGTATAGTGCATTTACATTATTGAATTCTTCAATTTTTTTTATTATATATTATATATTACAGCATATACTTGGCAACAGTCGAAGAAAACTTCATTTGATTTTGAGGCACGTTTAATAATTTAACCAGCTCCTCCATTTAAGTGTGATAAACTTTTAAATATTTCTCCCAAAATTCATCCAAATCTTACCATACTTCTTAGTCGAAAAGTCTTAAAGAGATTTAGTTCTTAACAAAATAGATTACTTATAGACAAATCGATATCAAAAAGAGTTAGTTTTTTGGGAAACTTCTTTGCTAGAGGTTTAATAAGTCTAAAACTCGTTTTCCGGGTCTGAAAGCATTTTCGATCCTTTAAATTAGTAACAGCCAAGTTAATTAAGACTTGTCCTTATGTGTGTCCGTTTGTATGAATAACTAGATCTCAGGCACTAGAAAAGCTAAGGTAATCAAGTTTGGTGTGTGCATCCGTCTAGTATCTATTAAAACCTATCAGCTGACCAACTGGAATCGGACAGTATATATCAGAGGTATACGCACTCTTTGTAATAGACGGCCAAGTGAAACGTTGGATGATAAGAGTGAGCGAGTTTTTTGAGAACTTTACTTTGAATTGACGGAGTTCCTCAACTTGGTACCGAATATAATCAAAGTCGGCCTCAATCATGTCTGATATAATTTTAAGATTTGTAAGAATTTTATTAATGCAAAATGGAATCTATATTTTAAATGGAAATCCAATGATTATTTTGCCATATTTGACTTTTAGTCACGATATTCTTTAAAAAACCCCTTAATATGTATTTGTTCTGCCTTAAAGAATAATTAGATTACTTTCGACGATTAAAAACAAATTCAATGGACTAAATTCATATCTTTAGACCAAAATCTAGTCACTCAATCATTGAATAGACTATAATATATATCATTTCAATGGTACATAACTGGCATTAATCCCTCTCATGGAATGTCATAGTCATGCATAGACAAATACGTGTAATATTTGCTCCCTTAGTTCATTTCAGGTAACTATTTAATTAGCCACTTAATACAGTCAATAATTATGCACCCGCATATGAAAAATATAATAGCGTAAAGCTGTTGTCCACCAGCTGTTTAAATAAGTTTCATGTTTAACAAATGAAAATTATGCCAATATTTAAATGTACAACAATTTAAAATTAAATATTTGTTTTTTTACCACTTTACCACCGGACAACGAAAAGAGTATAAAAGTCCGGACTTAGCCGGATAGTGACGGAGACTTCAAAACATTTTCTCAAAATGCAAAAGTCAACTTTTCTATTGCTTGCCCTTAGTATCAGCGTCAGTTATGTGCTGACCGAACCCCAACTTGGTTTATTTGCTGATGTCGGGCTAGGATTAGGCGGTGCTGCCCAAGCCCTTGTCGAAGGTGTTGTGAGTGTAGGTGCGGCTGGACTGGAAGGTGCTGCAAGTTTGCTTGGCGCTGTCCAAAATGTATCAAGTGAAGTCGGAAAACTGGCACAACAATTGGCTGTACAGCTGTCCGTGGCACTGCATGAAGCTGTGGAAAAACTTGTCACAGAGTTGCTAGCAAATCTCGAAAACCTAATTGAGAAACTTCAATTGGGCATCCAAAGCAACCCATCCGCTGAAAAGCAAAGTGTTTTGACCCCAGCACTAGAAGTAAGTAAAACGATCTTTAGTAATTTACTCCTGAAAATATTTCAAAATTCTAAAACGATTTTTTTCTTTCCATTCAATGTACTTCAAAGACATTGAAAGTTATTAAAACCGCCGTTTCAGATTTGCAAGCTCATTTGATCGGATCTTTCACACAATTGGAAAACGAAAAGAACAAATTACTTTTGGAAATCAATGATAAAATTCGCGGTTGGGCCCAAGGCCAGTTGGCTCTAGTGAATAAATCCACCAATGGCAGGGGTGATCATGAAGCCAATGGAATTATCAATGCTTTATTGAGCCGCTATGAAAATCTCATTCACGATAACATCGAAGAGTTTGTTGTGCGTAATGGGCAGTTTGAAAAAGCGGTTCAAAATGCTCTCTTAGCCATAAACGATGCAACTATCGCTTTGCTACAAGAGGTAGAGACTTGTTTGCTTAGCAAAACGACCGCCAAACAGTGCAGTGCATCTTTATCCGCAGCTTTGCAGAAACTTCAGAACGCACAAGCAAATTTGCTAGCCCTAAAGAGAGAAGGTATTGAAATTTTGGCTCTTGGCCTAAGAGCCGGCTACAGTGTGTCTGCAACTATAACTGCTTTTGAGTCAGAGAAAGGATCAATCCTTATACAGTTGAGTTACATCATTTCAAAATATAGATGAGGAATTTAAAAAACGCAAATGGCAATAAAACGCTAACCAATACCGTCTTTGGCACAAACATTTATTATATATTCATTCCTTAAGGTATAGGGTAATATACAGCAAATCCAAAAAATCATTTTTTTTTTTTTTTTTTGAAAAATTTTTAATAAACGTATCCACACACTTACAAATAATTGTTTTACATTTAAAGTTTAATTTTTAAGGGTTTAAGTTGTTATGAATCCTGTAAATCTTCCTTATTCCAAAACTACTGCAAATCAGCTATTATGTATCTATTGTATTGAGTTTCAAAAACTTTATTCCTTAGCTTTCACATGATTGAAATTGGAAAGAAACTTTTGGAAGTCAATGATAAAATACGCGGTTGGGACCAAGCCTTTATCCTTTATTCCTTTAAAAAGCTTATAGTTCAGGATTATACCCCTTCATTTTTTAAATTTATGTTTAACACCGACCTTATTCACCTGGAATGCGATTAACTTGATTAAGGCAATGGCACAATTATTTGTGGTCTCGCTCACACACACTGTGTCTCTCTCTTTCTTGGTCTCTCTCTCTCTCTCTGTACATATGGCTTGCATACATTTTTATTGCAATTATGATGACCATTTTGGCCTTCATTGCAATTTTCGCACAATTTTTACATTGACCCAACGTCCAACGTGCCACGCCTATTTAAGTACATTTCAGTTGATGGTCACCTAGAGGAGGACATGGTCAATCGTAGCCATTAAGTCATTTTGTTTCCTATAAAATTTCCGGGCATCTTTTTAGCATCGTCGTCGTTGACTGTTTGGTTGAATGTCTTTTGGTCTGCTGTATTAATTTATTGCCCCACAAATGGATTCCATGTGTAAGAAAAATCCATTTACTGCAATTGAATGCAAAATGAAAATGTTAATTAAACAAAGAATCTAAAAGCAAAAAGAAAAATGTTAATATTTCTTTAAATTAAAGATTTGAATAAAATGTTTTTTGTCCATATTATCATTTGCAGTGCTTTTGTATAGTTTATTTATTTATCAGTTTATATTTAATCCAAAGTATATTTACAAAAAAAAGTATAATAATTACAATATAAGTAAAAGAAAAACAATTGTTATAATTAAACAATTGTTATGTTAAAAATCTAGCACATGTTTAACAATTTAATATATGAAATTTCTCTCACTGTAAAAACAAATTTAAAACAGAATTTAAAAGAATGTCAATAAATTTAAAATATAAGTAAATGATAAGTAAATAAATTATATTTTTTTAAGACCTTGCAACGTCCTACGGATAGTACATATGGGAACTATATAATACAGTTATTCAATTGGAATTATTGGGAGAAGTAACATTTAACTTAGTTGCTCTAAGTGCCTCGAAGTAGATTGGGTTGATTCAGGCAGACAATCATGGCTATATTGGAAGAAAAAACTATCAATAACATATACGTATATATATTTTATATAGTTGGAGATGATTTCTTGTAAGTATTGTAAACATTTAACAAATATTAGTATACTTCTTTTAAAAGGGTATAAAAACCGGGCCTTATATTGATTGATGTTTAATTAGCATAAGCATATGGACTCCATGATTCAGCCTTAAAGAGCTTTTGCCTTAAACTTAGCATAGATTTTAAGTAATAAAAAATCTGAAGATACTAAAAACTATTTCATGGTATGTAATTCATTATTTATTCTTGACAAATTTTTGTTTCAAATGTATTTTCAAAAGGGGGAAAAAAAAGAGTTTTCATCATTTGTCACTCGTTGCTAATAGTTCTTCTTATTCAGGTATTACTCGTGCTGTAATCCAGCTGTTCAATCTTATTTGATATTTGCATATATATATTTTCTTTGTAAATACTTGCGTAAAAAATGCAATTGATTAAACATTTACTCATTTGAATAACAGTAAATATATGCAATGACTAAACGAGTATTTTAATGAAATCTTGAGGGAAATATAAAAAATATTGGGAAAGTCGACATTCAATGTATTGAGGGAAATATAAAAAATATTGGGAAAGTCGATATTCAATGTATAGAGGGGAAATATAAAAAATATTGGGAATTTTTGTCAAAACATCGGTCTTTTTAATACGACAAAAAACGACAAAAAACGAAACAAAAATAACTTCGTTTGATCCGCCAAAACATTCGTCTTTTTAATACGACAAAAAACGACAAAAAACGACAAAAAATTTGAAATTTAGCTATAAATCATTTCTCCTATTATGGTGTTTCAGAATAAATAAATTTCCAGAAGATTTTTTTTTGTTTTACAATTACTATAAAAAGTAAAATCTTAGCTTAGACAACTGTGTCTGTCAATTTCCATTCAAACTATAACAGTTTCAACTGTTATACAGACTGAACTGTATAAAAAATGTTAGCTTTTATTAGCCGTACTACGACATTCAACTATTATAATATTATATATTGTATAACAAATAGCATTAAATTATAACAGTTTCTACATGCGCAAGCAAGGAGTGTAGAACAGCACTGTTCAAATTGGAAATTGAGCCCAAAATCTATGAAAAAAGCATTTTTAAATAAACTGTAAGGATGTTTTTAATTCAATGAACGAAAATGCTAAATAAGAAAAATATTTTAAAATTTAATAAATGTTTTACGTTGAATAGATATTTGCCATTATTTTGTATTACATATATAACAGTTATTATTAAAACAGTATTGCGCAGTATTTTTTCTCCGTTCAACTTCCTATTGGTCACAAGAAATGTATGTATATACCATTAAGCAAAAGCTTTGACAAAGTTTTCTTTTGTTCTACAACTGTTATAAAACATAAGCTTTTATTTTGGCTAATGTAACTAAACGGACTCGGTATTTTTTATAGCAGTCTCCAAAACAAAGGGGCAAACAGCAAAATCATATAAAAGGACTTTACTCCTTGGTTCGTATCCATAAAGTATGTTTCCCCTACAAGAAAAGATTCATTTTTTCGTCTCATATTGCTCTTTGGCATATTTATTCAATTTGTGAATTTTGTATGTTAACATATATGTATATATGTATATCTGTATAGATCGCTTACATATCTACTGACATTCTAGTGGATACATTTTTGTATCTATTTGTTTATCAAATATCTTAAGCCAAATCAAAAGTAATTGAAAAAGTCTTACAAACTTTTTTTAAGCATTTGGGAAAATTCGTTCTCAGTTTTGTCATTTCGTTAGCAAATCTAGTCTAAAGGACTAACTAAGTTTTTGGCCTATTATTTATTCAAAGACTCAGAGTCGGTGTTAGTGTTTTATGTAGGAGCGGGAGGTGCTTAGCTATGCAAATAAAAAGGCTTATTAAGTATAACTAACAGTACTTGGAATAACTATATTTTTAAATGCTTAATTACTATGACTAAGCTTAAGCTTAGGATTTATGTTATATATTTGTATATACTTTCTTAGATTTTAGGAATTTTCAGAATTTTGTTTTTAGGAATTAATTTTGTTCGTTTTAGGATTACCAAAAATGATTGGCCAAAGAGTAAATTTATATTATTTATTGTGCCCAGAAAAATGATGTGGAACGAAATGATGCAAAACTATAGCCTATCTTTAGGCAGTAGTAAGTTAATTATATGTATAATTGTGAGCAAATTATAAATTATATGTGCATATATCAAATTGATATGATACATTGAGCATATGTTATTAATTTACTTTAATTATATAAATACAATAAATTTAAACAACCGGTCCGAAGCACAACCGAAAATATAATCAATTATTTAATCAATCAATTAAATATCGCCAATTAAGTCCCTTACTCATTGATATTCCACACGAGCCACAGGATTACCAAAATCATTCAATTCGAATACAATCATTTTACGTTTCTTTCTTACATTTGCTGGCGGAGGTGGTGGGGTTTTCTTTGACGGATTTTGTTGATTAGTTGTGGCTGTTTTTGTCATAGTGGTGACTGTGGTGGTGCTAGTAGTGGTGCTGGTTGTGCTAGCATCAGTTTTATCCAATGTACGTTTCGTTGTTGTCTTTGTCATTATCGTTGTGTCCATTTTCTTTGTATCCTTTTTATTCAATTCACGCATTTTCTGTAGTAACTTTGGTTTTTCGTTGTTTTGTCTATCGGTTTGAGCTTGGGAAAGTTTCGGTTTTGGCAATGCCGGTAAAGCCGGAAGATCACAGCGTTGTCGAAGATGCCGATAAACTGCATCTACGCGCTGAACCAATCGATTCACATATCTAATACTATTACGATCCACTACGGATGGAGCCTTAATGCAATCGTTTCCACCAAATTCGCATACCTAAAATGAAATAGTTTAGCAAGCTTAATTATTTAACATTTTAATACTTAGTAGTAAATGATTAAAAACTAATTTATTTTATGGACAATATCAAAATATGTAAAATGTGTTTCACGCGTGGACAACTATTGTTATACCTATATTATAATTGTAATTTCACATAATTTTATGTAATTTCTTTTTATTTACTTACCCTGTAATGCTGCAATATGGCTTCCGTTGGTGGCACATTCAAGGATCCCTTGCCGGGTGCAAATTCCCATACAAAATGATTGCCTGCCTCAACTACAGCCTCTGGTTTGCAAATGTATTTGGAACGCTGTTTTTGTGGATGTAATTTGTAACGCCTTTTGGAAATTAAAAAAAAAATAAACTCAAAAAAGTTAATATATTTGAAATTGTTATAAACAAAGCGAGGACAATTAAATCTTTTAATCTTTTTGATTTAAGCGCAGTAACGCATAAACTATACAAATAGCATTAGATTGGCTGCTAAATTAACATTCGTCTGACGCTAAAAATGAAACGAAAAGAAGCAGTGCATCAGAGTAATGAAATGAAGCAGTGCAATAAGAAAGTGCAAAAAAGCAGTTTCATACACCCTGATTCAAGTAATTGTTTATCAAACATTTGTAGGCATGACATATTTGGCATGACATTATTTTATTAAAAGATATAATTGAAAAAGTAAAAACACAATATTTTTGCAAATGCATTTTTCCCAAATATCGGAAAAAGGGTTAATAATTGTGGATAAAAGAAAATTAAAAAGCTACTAACGTGATACTAAATAAAATTATCAACAACTTGGGAAGATCATTTTAGTTGTCACATATTTCTGAAATTTATTTAAATATATATAACTTTATTTCACCTTCGTGTTTTGCGTTGTGTCACTAAGGAAGCCCTCACACTGTTTAATTGATCATTGCCTCCAGTTATTCCAGAACTAGCCAAGGCATCATCTGCAAACTGAAGGTAATAAAATGCATTTTGGAACGAATAAGCTCCAATATTGCGATTTCGGAAACGTTGATTCAAAGAACTACCGGAAAAAGACAAAGTAGATTTTGTAAATTTTAAAAGTTTTAGATAATTACGAGTAAGATATATTGATCTTACCCAATTAGCTCATTGAGCGTATCTGTGTAACGTGGTACAATAAACTCATCTAGATCAACTAGAGCCAAATACTTATACCGATACATAGTCCGATATAGGCAATCATTTAGTGCCGCAAATAGTCCTTCCGTACGTATTTCTTTTTGACTTCGCATCCTTAGATTCCATGGCAAAATACTAACTGTGGGCAACTGGTAGTGCTCGGACTTGACTGCCCGTGGTGTTGCATTTTTACTTATTTCCGATGGTAATTGTGCTGCAAAGTCGTAAGCCGTCAAATTACTGGGCACCAAACCTTGTTGGTAACTCTGGAGTACACACGAAGCATGCGGTCCCAGTGTATGATTGTAAAAGGTAAAATGTGATACACCCAACAGGGCATAAAATTCCAGATACTCCATAAGATATAATGCCTGGTCGTAATTGAAATGAAAGGGTTTTACACAGACGGCTATTCGATCGGGAATATTTTCCTCTTTGGGTGGCGGTTGAGGTTTTCGCTTACGAGCACGGCCACTGTTATTGCTAGGTACCGGTACAGCAAAGTCCACATCCAGATCGGTATTACGTAGCGTTAACAAATTGCCAGGTGGGGCTCTGAGTCGAGAGACAACGCTTATGTATTGTGGAGAAGGTGCGGGTGCCCGTACAGGGCATAAAATGAAACAGGCGCTATATTTGAGATTCCAATTCTCGCGTATGATCTAAAAGTATGAGAAACCAATGAAGGGAAATTTTGAATTTGTATAAATGCAATTGGAAATTTTCCAAATTGAGTCTTAATATCTGTCAGTTATTTATTTAACTTAACTATAAGTGCTCAGTTTTCTTACCTTTACTCTAGCCATAACCGTAGCTGAAGTGTATTTGCCTCTTGTTGTTCCTGGATCACTGTTATTGCCAGAGTTGGGTGCATACCAAAATCTACACCAGACACGCTCTGGTCCACGTGTTTTGGTGGCACCAACGACTCGCACAAGCCTTGCACCATCACGCCGATCAAAATAGGCGGAATAGACAAAGAATTTAAACCGAGTGCCATTGACAACCTGCCAGGCGCCATCGCTGGGCGCTGTGCCAAATGGAAAATGCGGCAATGTCTCCTCAACCTTATCAGGCAGCATCTGGCCCCAAGGTATCAATGGGACATTCACACCAAATGCACCAGCACCACCACCACCGCCACCACCTCCATTGAGCAGCATGCCGGACAAACGTTGTCCATCAGCGCCTGTGGCTTCTGTGGAAATTGCGCAAAAATTGCAAAGGTATCATCATCATAAACTTGTTCATCTTCTTTCATCATTCCGTTTGTTGCTTAACTGAATGATTTCTCTTGTGCCATTGTTCAGCTCTAAGCGTTTGCTACTTACCTTGAATTTTGATTTTATTGTCATGAAACTGTATAAAACCTAATTTACTATCACTCAAAATACTGTCATCTAATAGATCGTAATCGTCCTGAAATCAATAAATAAAATACTTGTAAATAAATGGCGAAAGCTGGTAACAAAGTTTTAAAGTAACAAATCACAACAACGAATTCTCTTTTTTCTATAATGGTTGAATATTGTTTTTTATTCAGTAATGATAAAACGGTACTAGCACTACTCTTTGGAGTTGCCCTTCCTTCAGTTAAATTTTTTCTTGAATCCATTCAGGTATAGCAACATTTTTTGAATGCTTTTTGAAATGCTTAACCTACTAAAAAAAATTCACCGCAATGTGGCATATTTAAAACAATAAAATATATCCTTTTTCAAGTCTTTTAAAAATCAAGCACTATAGCAATACTAAAAAAGTATGAATACAATGCCAAAGTGCATTTAATCCAAGGCGAAAGTTTTCCCTTTGCTCTGATCCTTCTCATAATATATTTTATACTATAAGAATTGTGGCACAACAATATCCAACTTGCTTATATATATATATATATATATAGATACAGATGCATATGTACATATGTATGTATTGTGCATAAATAAATCTGCTTTTTGAAAAGGAATACGCTAGAATGTGTATGGTTTATTAAATATGCAAATCCTTGATACCTGTAGAAGCCAAAAAGTATGCAACGAAATATTGCCAAAGCTTTAGCATCTTTTGTTTTCCCACGGCCGCATCGCAAAAGGGTTCCTCTTGCTAGTTAAGCTCTGCCACACCGCCACACACACCCATACCCGACTATGAAGGCGTGCCCCCGCCCCTCTTTAACCACCCAAAAAAAAAATAACAATTTCTGACCATTTTCGCGTCGATTTGCATAACAAAACTTACCTTAACATTATCATAATCCGGCATCGAGTCACCCAGTCGTCCGCCCAGACTAGCTCCACCTCCGCCACCCGCTCTCATGGCCAGCATACCGCCATGTGTACGCTCGTCGATCATGAAAACCTGCGGGAGAGAATGAGATGAAGTAAGTTAAGGAATGAAACATAAATTGAAATAAGAGAGGTAAAAAGTGGATAATGCTAACTAGGAACAGAGTGATGTAAAATGGCAAAGCATCTCTTCATTTGAAATGATAATTTTTAACGCTTTCAAAGAAAAGACGCCACAGCATAATTAATTGCATGCTGAATTTTTAATTTGCAAGAAAATTTTATATCAAGATGAAAACTTCAAAACAATTATTAAGCTTTACTGCATGGCACAACAATTATAGCATAAATGTCTATATTTTTATAACTTTAAACATCTGTAGAATGCTATGTATAAGATAATAAGCTGAACAAATGTATGTACCTGACAAACAGCAGTTAAAATTCTTTGGTTTCATTTCAAAGTTAATCAAACTAATTATCTGTCTCAATGTCTTTCAAAAATACCATTACCTTCTCAATGGGAACAGGAATCTATAGTTAATACGTTTGATTATTTTATATAAGATAAAGCACTCTTAAAAGTCTACATCGAGATAAAAGAGGTCATAGACCAAAGAAAGATTCTTTTCACTTTATGTAAAGTATTAACTAGGAAAAATTTACAAACTTTAGCAGCAAATATTTATAAAGAATAAAATTTTATCTGCTAAGTAAAATCAAAAAATTAGGATGTGAAAAACAAAGCCCTACTTCGCAGTCTTTAAGGATTATTATGCATTGTAGTAGTAGTAGAATTCCCTTTCCATATTCAACGTTTATATATTGCTGTATCTTGGACCACTTTAAGATCCACTTATTTCAAGTGTTGCGTGGGTGCCAAATTTATTATTCTAGGCACAATTATGATAAAAATAATTAAACTGCAAACTAATAAATATTGAAATAAAAAACATTTTCCAAAAGTCTATAAAGAACAATTCCAATTCTAATTATATGAAAACAGGCAAAAGAAAGCAATTTCAACACTTTTCAGTCAAAAAGTTTATTATAAAATATTGATATTAATTGGGATATTTTTTTAGTTATCATTAAAACAAAACTTAAACCTTTAAATTTTTATCTTATTGTTCAATTGGAGTGCCAATATAAAACTAACATATACCAAATTTTGTGATAATCGCTTTTAAAATAACCAAGTTATTGCTCGAAATTCATATTTATATATTTCTTTTGGTATAGTCAACCGATTTTGATAAAACTTGATGGATATGTTAAGTTCTACTTGTGATGTTCGATTGGAAAACAACAAAGTTATTGAGGTTAAAGATTATTTACGACCGATCGTTTATATGGGAGATATATGATCCTCATATCATGCGATCGGGATGATTCCGAGATATAAAATTCCTGCAGCAAAAAGAAACCCAGGTGCAAAATTTCAAAATTTCTCGGAAAAGATTGCTTTAATCCTGACAGACGGACGGATGGACAGACGGAGAGGCCGAATTGAACTCAGCTCATCGTGCTTCTCAAGTATATATATATTCTATATAGTCAGAGAAGCTGCCTTCTATGCGTTGCAAACTTCTAACCAAAATTAATATACCTTTTTTGCAAAGGTATAAAAATTAAAAGTTTCAAAACTAAAACCGATGTACAATCCATGACATTCAAATATCTTTTTGATTCTGTTTACTTTTAAAACATGTATGCATATGTGTGTCGATATATATCAATATTCTAAAGCTAGTATATATATTATATAACATAAACACTTACCTCTGTTAATATAATCAATCCAAAGACAGCAAAAAATGCAATAACTATTAGAAAACTCATGCCAGATCTCTCCCTAGTGCCCCAATGTTTCTTATTCCGCTTCATTGTGGGGGTTAGAGAGGTGCGACTGCTATGATGTGACGAATGTTGTTGTTGCTGCTGCTGCTGCTGTTGATGATGATAACAGGCGTGGGAATGACCTTGACCTTGATGCCCGTATGCTGATTGATAATGACTCAACAATAGGGGGGATGAGGAGCTGCTGCTGTTGTTGCTGTTGCAATTGGCATTGACCGAGCTAGCGGAGCCCCCCGTAGCTAGTTTCTTATATTGTGGGGGGCTCCGACTATTTAGCATGTCGCGGTGTAGGGAAGTTGGGTTGGATGTAGATTAATATGGCACACTTTTGGATTGGTTAGTCGACTTGTATAGATCGAATAGGTTGATGAAACGTATTTAATAAACGATTTTCTAGTACATTTTAAGCATTTTATTTTTACAATTTAAGCCGATTTGTTTGTTTATGAATAGAGATAGCAAAACAAAAATAGCAAAAGCAAGCCGACACTGAGAGAGTAAGGAATAACGCGACTGCGCTTGCTCTTTTCCTCTCTCTCCCACTTCCTGTTAGAGGTTTTTCTTGTTGGCCAATTGTTAAGGAAAAATCAATAGAATCCTTGCCAAAGCTTTTCTTATAAATTGAAATTATTACTGCATTTTATATAAATTTTTAGCGGTGTGCTTGATATTTTACATAATTTGATTATTACAATTGATTTATATATATATTGGTACAATTATATACATATGCATACAAATTTTTGATTTGATTTTCACTCTTTGATTTGATTCACTCAAATTTATCTTCACCTTTCTATGCAATATTATCACTCACAATAATTAATTAAATTAATTAAATATTCACTTTTATCTCTTTGTTTAGTTATAAAATTTTACTAATAATTTGCAATGATTTGTTTTTACTTTGAAAACTTTTAGCTATGTGAGATGAAAATATTTGTAACTCAGCCACAACAACAGACAAAACAAATGCGGCACAGCTGACTCCCCGATAGAAAGGACATGCGCAGGACACTGTCAAATGCAATCAGCTGTCATGTTTAGGATTGCCAATAAAACGGAAGCAAAAAATAAAACAAAGTAGAAGAAAAAGTGGAGATAATATCAGCTGCTCCAAGATCATCTTGTTGATCCAAGCTGTAACTATTCAAAATCCCACACATTTATTCTCAGTTTAATAATAAAAATTATTATATAAAATAAAACACAATAAATAATGCATTTACATAAATATCTCTCTGACAAATTCAGCCATTTTTTTTATTATAATTTTATCATTTCAAGTTTGGCAGCTTCAAAATGATCTGATGATCTCTCATTAATAATACTTTTACTTAACAGAATTAAAAGAAACCTTATCTTATATATTAAGCCATCAAATATTTGGTCTTACTCCAGGGCAAGATAGTTCTTAAAATTTCTTAAGCTTATTTGTTAGAGTGTCATTCCAAAGGAGGTTCCCCAATAAATTTTATTTTATTTTGCTCAAAATTTATTTAAAGGAAATTTAAAATCAAGAAACCAATCACCGATTTGCAACTAAATTATTTTAATGAAAAAAGCTAAAAATTTTTGCAAATTTTATGATAGGTATATGATTTTTTTATTCGATTGCTAAAAGTCTTTATTATTTCAGTTGTTATTATTAAAATTTGTTTTATTTTCTGGAACTTTATTTTGAGTAAGTTTTAAACTGGTTCTGCAAATGAATGAATGTTTTTTTTTTTTTTAAATTTCCTGTAGTCTTTGGTCCAAATTTTGAATGTCCTTTTTCTCGAGTGGCGGTACAAAATTAATAACCCTGTGACATTTGCTCCGAATCTAAACTAAATGACTGAAGGAATAAGTTAGATGAGGAATCTCTTAACTAGTAAACTTATTATAGATCCATACTTTCTTCGACGAAATGTTTTAAAAAAAAAACATTCAAAAACTTTTAATTGCATAATAATACTGATAAATTATACTGTTAAGTCAAAGATACAGAGAGAAAAGAAATTAATACTTTTATCTTTTTTAAGTAAATTCATTATTTTCAGCCTAAGTCTGAAGTATTTAAAAAACTATTTAACAATAAAGCTAATGCAACCTACTATTATATGAAGTAAGACAAATGTATATGTTTTATAATTTTCAATAACAATTGACATAAGTAGTGAAGTGCTTAGAAAACCACATCCTCTCGATACAGTCTTTTATATTATGCATTCATACTGAAAAAAAAGCTTCAATTCAAGAAGTTTCATATCCGGCCAAAGTTTTTCACATACTTACAGCCAAATCCCTTACCAAGGACATGAAATCCTTGTTTGTTTTTACTATATCCTTTCCACATTTATATTTGTGTGCATGTCGAGAATTGGACTGGACAAAAGAATTAGCGGAAACAATAAAGTTTTTGGACAAAGTTTTATCCTTTTTTGTCTGTGTGAAAACCAATAAATTCAAAGTGTTTGGAAATCAATTGGAAACAAATTGCAAACAACAAAAACGAAGAAAATATTTACTTGACTCCTACTCCTTACCAATTCCTTTTGCCAAGCAATTGAAAAGTTTGCCAAACAAATATGCAAAGGAAAAGGTGCTCGAAGGGCATTGGGAATAACAGTATTGTTTGTACAAAAAGTTTTGTCATTGCATACTTTGTCAACAATGGCAAGCACTAAAGTATAATGCCAAAAGATCCCAGAAACAAACCACAAGTAATAGCAACATTTTTTACATTATCCAATTTGCTATCAATTAAATGATTCCAAAATACAATAGTTATAAATTAAGAAATATTTTTAAAAAGTATCTTTTTTGCAACACTGAAAAACTTTCAAGAACCGGCATATTTCACATAACAGGGTCACACCTTTTTCAAAAATTGGCCTGCTACATACTTTGTTTAGAATACAAGAAATTGTGGAAGAAAATATAACGGTTCTTCTAAAGAGCTTTTTTCTTTTGTTGAGAAATCAGAAAAAATATTGCAAGAACGAAAATTAGTGTAATGGGAAAATAGAAGTTGGACAAAACATATGAGGAAAGGGAGATGGCTAGCCTGATGACGTGCAAAAATATTGACTGTTTACAATCTCAACAAGATAAAATATAAAAGAATGAAAACTCATGGATTAAGTAATTATTTCAATTAAATCGAAAGTATGGATATTAAAGTTGAATTAGTTTTCAACTTTCGATTTTTTTAATAATTGTAGTACAAAAGTAGAAAAAAAATAAACACAACAATATTTTCAAGAAATATTATGTAATTTTAAAAAATTTATACCGAGTTTATAATATTATTGAGTATTTACAGCACGTCTTATATTATAGAAATCTTATTATAATCATTAAATAAAATATTGATCTCAATTTAGACTAACAATCTTAATGAATAATAGTTGAAACATTTTTGTAAGTTTTAACCAGACATAGGCAATTCCAATTGTATTTTCCAGCACTTAACAGTACATGGAACATCTTGTTCCAAAATTTAATTTACTTTTATCTATCGAAGTATATATAGTTCACAAGCGATTTTAACTTAGTCTTGGACCAAAAAGCAGCTATTTGAATATTACTATAGTTCAAACCTTTAACTTTGTCCAAAACTTGAACTTAACTTAAGTCAAATATTAAAATAGAAAAGTGGAGGACCACATATATATATTCTAAACTTACAACAGACTTTTGTTAATGAATAATAAATAATATAAATGCAAATAAAAAAAGTAATTGAATAATTTTTTAATTTAGAAACATTCCAAAAATTCGGATTGTTTATTAAAAACTATTGAGTGATAGAAAATACTTTCATTTAAAGAATATACAGTAAAAGAAAGAAGTCTACATGAATACACATTAAATTAACTGATTTCTAAGCTACTCGTTAGTATTCAAATAAATGTTGTATATATTCACATGAGATATATATTTAGAATACATTTATGCAGACTTCTCGTTTATTTATTTATAAATAAAAAGAAAATTTTTTTATATCAAATAATTCAAAGTGCAGATCTGACACTGTTAAAATGTTGACAAAGTAACATAGTGGATTTCCCTTCACTTAGTATATCCTTTTATTTCAATCTACATAATTTGTATTCGATATGCATATAGATATTAAATTTAACTACATTAAATTGAAAGTGTAGAAAAAATAAACAGTAAAGTAGAAATTCAAATTGAAATACAAGCAAACACTCAAAATCCTTCGTCAAGTCAAACAACTTGAATTCTTTGAATTCGTTTTGGTTGCACCTCAAGTGAGATTAAATAAAACTGCAGGAAAATTGAAATGAAAATTCGGTAAGGCAAACAAAAATTCAAGACAAGTGCATCTATGAAATACATTCTCTTACCTTAGCAGACTCCTTTTTACCACCTGTTTCTCACCTACCTACCTTCGACTGCCGAAAATATTTTAGCCCAGCCCAAGTTTTACATTGAGCGCGTGGGTAACTTAACTTTGATGAGTTTGCAAAGTAACATTTTACATTTAGCCGTAAAGGGAAAGAAGGGATACAACTGGCTATGGACTTACCCATACAGAATTTATTCCACTTACCTTAAAAGGCAGACTCGTTTAGTCAAGTGCAGTCAAGTGTGTTTGAAATTATGATTAAAACAACGAAAATGATGAAACTTGAAACTGAAAGATAAACTTGAACAAATAGTTAATGTAATGCGGTTTATATTTTCCATGTTTTTTTTTCATACTAAACCAAATAAATACTCTTGAATTATTCATAATGATACTTAATTGAATTGTCGTAACCAAAGAACGATATCGACATGTACTAAACTGTAACAGGATGACTATTAATGAACAACTTTTAGTCATAGGTTGGTTTGTAAAATGAAATTTAATTAGTTTCATTAAAACTCAATTTCATTTAAATTTAAATAAAACGAATAAAAATTCAAAAATTTCCCGTCTAATACGTTGATTTAAAAAAAAAAGTATAAAAAATGTAAATAATCGATATTAATGAAAAGGTTTCTTAAGAATAGCTCTCAATCTAAATATTTAAATTTATTTATTTTCAATTATAAGTAGTCAAAAAAGAGTTTCCAAAAATTATCCTCAATTCTTAACATTTTTATTTAAATATTATAAATATTTTATTTTAAGTTATTTCTATAAGTAATTCAATGAACCAAATACTTATCTTAAGGCACAGTAGTAAATAATAATATTTTTTGTAAATTATAATAGTTTTAACCCACATTTTTTTACACATATTTTACATATATATAATGAAATGCAAATTAAATTAAATTTTAATTCAGTTAAATTGTTCAAGAATTTATTGTAAGGTGTGAAAATACAAATAAATTATTGATATTAGAAAAACGAATGTGAATCAATTTTCTAAACAATTAAAATAATACAAAACTCTGTTTCTACTTAATATTTTATTGTTTATCAACAACTACAAAAAGAGTAAAATTACATAAGATTAAAAAAAAAATTGTAAAAAAATATACTTATTTATTTCACAAATTTTATTAAACCTGAACTCACGTCTCAAATATATTTATTTAGAATCAAAGTCAAAAAGATTTAAATAAATCAGTAGGTAAATAAAAAACTATTTCAACTAAGTAATTTATTGATAAATAATTTAATAAATTTATTTATATTTCTAAATGATTAAATTTTTACCAAGAGAGTAACAAGGATGTCGAAAAATTGAATTGGAATAAGTAAGAGTATTTGAGAACACTTTCTACTAATAATTTAATTTGTTATTCGATTCACTTGCTTTGTTCTATATCAACTCAAATCGCCGCCTCTGCCAGCTCTAATACTTAGATTAAATGAATAAATTATAAACAACAATATAAAAGACCAAATTGTTGAACTTGCCCCGCTTTTGACGGTCTTTCTATACCCTAACCAATAATATTTTTTATTCGATATTATAGAAATTAAATGAAATTTAAAATAAAGATTTAGACTAATTTGTTGACCAATTTTCTTTTTGCACATTTAAATGTCCCATATTTTTTACTTATTTAGACTTAAAGTTAATATACCTTTTCAAGAGGGCATAATAAAAGAAATGACGCCCAGTTAAACTTGCAGCTTTCAAATGTAGCTTGATGACTATAAATATAAGATAATTCTAGTATGAATCAGTGCATTTATTCAGTTGGAACGACGCAGATTGCTGGAAAAAGATGTTGCCTCTACTAGCCAAAGGCATTTTAGTGGGTTTGATGATCTACTTGGCGGACTATTACTACAATGAGAAGCAAACAGTTAACCATGAACTAAAGGAAATTGAAATGACTGCTATAAATGTCACGACAACAACAACTTCACCACCAAAAGGACGAAAACTATGGCAATCTAGTTACCAGTCCTGTGGCTCTAATATGGTATGTGTTCCATATCAACGTTGTCCAACTCGTCGATGGATCAGTGAACTAATCGATTATAATGATACAGACAAGCTATGTAATTATATGGAAATTTGCTGTCCGAGAAATTTGGTTTTATCACGGAATAAGGACTTACAAAATCCGCCACTAGTCTACGATCCGAAAAACTGCAATTTCTCCTGGCCACAGAATTTAGAAAGAACAAAGGACATAGAGTATGTCCAACAGTTATCGCTACCCTGGACCGTGTCTTTGCTTGAGGATGACTTTGGTAATCGGAAATATATATGCTCTGGAGCATTGATCACTGATCGATTCGTGCTTACCGATAGTAATTGCTTTGCCCTTATAATTTTTGCTTCTATTAAAATTTATGTTATTGCCGGTGAATTTGGTTCAAATCTTCTGCATCCGCAGGCCCAAGAACGTCGTGTCTCACAAAGGATCAATAGTTTGGGTGAGGAATATCGATTACCTTTTCTAAACATTGATGTAACATTGGTCTTAGTCGATCGACCGTTTAATTTGAACGCCGACATTCAACCTATATGCTTGCCACTGCCAAAAAAGGGAAACCAGCAAAGGTTTTCCTATAGAAATTGCCTAAGCACATCCTTTCCAGCTACCAAGAATGCTCAATTCATGATGATGACTATGAATGAGCGTAAATATGAACTTCAGCATCGTCGTCGCTTTTATGTGGAACCATTGAATGAAACCCACTGTAGTGCCGTGTTCATTGCTATATTTTCTCATGATAAAAATAATAAATTGTTACCCGGCCTTCAATGTATGGGACGAGAAGCAGGAAGAGATCGTAATGTGTGCTTTTCCGAAATGGGAGCACCTATTGTCTGTGAGGTAGTCGGTGAGGAGGATAATGTGAATAGTTTAACATATCGCCTGGTAGGCTTAGGACGTCATAGCTTACCATGCAAAGGAATGGGCTTACCAAATATTGTTACCGATGTGGAGCATTTTCGAAATTGGATTATTAAAAAACTAAATGAAAACCGTACTGTAGATAGATATTTATAGGTCTTTTGACTTGTATACATTGCTGATGCAAATTGTAAATGGTTGTATATAAATTTTTGGAAAACCTACTCGTCTATTTCATCCTACTCCAAACCGGAATCGAACTTAAAATGGTTAATTAATAAAAAATAATGTTAGATATTGTTTGGTATTTGTTATTAGTTTTTGAAACAAAATTTTTATTCAATAAAAATATGTAATTAAAAATTAAACGTTTAACTAAAATCCATACAATCTCATGTATGCAAGTATTAGACTAGAACGAAACAGAAATTCTACAAGTTGTCTTCTATAAGTAAGTTTAGAAGATACAAATCCTAATAAACAAAAAAATATATATATATATATTTATAGTTTTCCTAATCTCATACTGGTAGATCTCACACAACTTCTAAATGATCCAATGATAAGAACATTAGTATCTGGACGTTTTTAGGATTGAATGATTTGAAGGAGTAAGCACCATTTTATTAGAATAATGTTTATTTTCTTAAAATTTAGATGCGTTTTTAATTTACTTTTGGTAAGACCATCTTAATTATAATATACATGAATACATTTTTTTAAACATGGTCTTAAAAAGAAAAAGTATTTCTACAAAAATCGTATTATAACAATTCTGGAACTAAAAGTTTACTTTGGAAAATTATTTTTACCTTTGTATTTTATACTTTCAAATATTTTATTGTAAACACTTTTAATCAAAAACTCTAGATTTAGCTTGTATTAACTTGCGGCAATTCTTTCCAGATTTGATATACGAAAAATTCTATGACTTACTGTGTCTAAGAAAAGGAAAGTGGTACTAGAAGATAAAAACATGTTTGTAATAATTGGCTTATATTACGGTCGATTGAATTTATTTTCCCTATTTCTAATTAAATCACTTATACAAAAATTCAATGCATTAATATTAAGTGGAAGAAAAACTTTTAAGTAAAAAGTCATTTATAATTCGCGAAATGCAAATAATTACAGAAACTTAAGATTTTTTGTACAGTTGTTCAGACACTTGATAGAAATTTGCTCTAGAAATAAAGTAGAATCAACCTGATGGCAACTAAATCGATATTTCTACACTCTACTCAACTGTAAGGCTATTTTGGTCATATAAAATAGCACATTTATATTTGTTAATATTAAAGAATTGGGTTAAATATAAATATTTATTCAAACAAGGTGTTAAAAGGTAAAAGTTTAGGAATATTGTGTAATATTTTGTTTCAAAAACAAATTAATAGATTCCTTTAACAGCAGCTTGACATAAGCGGCTCAACCACAAATATTTTGTAATGAATATTAGAACATTTTACTAGATCAGAAAAAAACCAATTTAATGCTATTGTTTTACATGTTTTTCTCTGTAAGACCTGTGGAATTTAAAAAAATAAATACTTCAAAAGTTAAGAAAAATACTTTAAGCTAAAGAAGAGAATCTCGACAATGTTACCTGGTCAATTATTTCTAAAAAGAGTATACAAAATACCATATAGAATTCGAATGATATTTAATACTGAGATATATATATATATTTATTGATATATAAGGGCTAAAGTCAGTTAATAGGCTCCTCAGTTGCCAACAAAATGCGTCAATTGTGTTGCTTGATTAATTTATTGAGCTTTATCCTTTTCGTTCAGGGACAGTTCTTCATATGGGGTGAGCCGTACCAGGATGATTTTGTTGATGTGGAGGGATGTGCCCACTGTGAAGTCAACTATCGTAACTTTGTCTTTGTATTGGAGCATAACGAAATGCCAGATGAATTAGCTGCCACAAATTATTCATATATTGCCTTTTTCATGTGGCTTTGTTTGGCCGGTTTGATTATAATTCAACGCTGGCGGCAATTGAAATATAAACTATGAATCTAAAAAAAAACTATAAACTAAACTTTAAACTATTTGAGATATTTAAAAGAAACATTTTTTAAATAAATATATATATATAGCATCGAGCAAGTCCTATATTTATTGTCTCATGGATGTAATTTGGAGTGATGGCAATCAGGAGTGAGACCGTAACTGTTAGACCTTGTACATTAAAGTCAAATAAAGAGTTTTTAAACTTAAATATATTGCAAAATCTTTAAGAGTCCAAATATAAGTGATGCCACACGACAAACTTAGATCCTTTATATAATTCATTGGAGAATATTAGGCGGACTACTATGTAAAATGTCTGATCACAATTCAGACTGCTTCCAATGGACTCAATGGAAAATAAAATTAAAAACCGTTTTTTTTTTAATTCTTAACAACTCAACAATTAAAAACAAAATAGAATATACTGCCCAAGATTTACAAAAAAAAAACATTATCCTTAAAATATGGCCAGAGATTAAAATATAACTGCATTGTCCATATTTATCAATCGTCTATTGGCCCGACTGGTCTTTGCCAAAACTTTTGGTATTCGGCATCCTTAATTTGAACCTTACAAAAGTGTCCTGATGCTACAGATTTTCCCCAACTTTTACGAAAAAACTAAACTGAATTTAATGGAAAACTAATATTTTACAATCTTACAAAACTTTTTAGAATTCTAGATAATATTTAAATACCATTAATCAAATATTAAAATCTTTTCCTATAAATCTCTTTCTGAAACTCTTAAAAATGTTAAATTTTATCCATATCCTGTTTATCAATAACTTTTCTGTTTACTAGTTTACCCTTTAAACTCTTTTGTTGTTCTTATTTTTGTTTGTTTATGTTTTTTTTTTTTTCCAACTTCTGTCTATTTGCTTGCCACACATTTGTCTCTTGATCCGAATATCTGGCTATGCCACTTCCGTTTGAATTATGGGGACGAACTGTGACTGTTGGTGCTTTGCATGTCTTTGTGTCAACTGGCCGCTAGCCTAAATTGAAAATTGAAAAATTGCTTATTGCAAAATTTGTATCCACAATCGCTTGACCATGCACTACTACCATTGCCACCAGTGTCATTCCTGCCACCCGCCAGATGAAGAAGAAACGAAAGAATTGCTTTACATGCTCTTTGCTCTTTTATACGATTTTGATTCTTTCTTTTTTGTTGAACTTCCGTTTGCCATTTTGGTGTGGATGCACGTGCCGTACGGCAAATGTCCTGTCCAGGTCCTGGACCCTAGCCTAGCCTCTGTCCCTGTTCGTGCTTCTGGCCGTTGTCCACCCACCGTCTGCTGTTGCCGCTGCTGCTATTTCCTGTGCGAGAATTTAGCAATATATTTTTCTTATTTCGTTTGACGTCCTTGCTCTTGTATCTATGTGGGCAAGTCCTGCAACAGCAACAGCAGTAGCAGCAGCAGAAGCCACAGTCGGAAAAGTAAAAGAAAATAGTAAAACTTTTGCATATTTTGTACTTTATGCTTGAAATATTTATGATCTCATGCAATTTGTGGCTTACTTCTTTGGGTCTTGGCCGCATCCATTTGGTTTGAGTCCTTTCTTTTTCTTTTTCGTTTTCTTTTTATTTTACCTCTTCTTCAACTGGTACCGGTTCCCGATAGGATTGGGTCTTGCGAGACTGTGAGGCTGTAAGCTTGTGGGATTGGCCACAGGGACGTGTCTGGCAATCTGTGAAATATGCTGCTAATGCACTTATTGGCCTGGCTATTGAATTTATGTCGAAAACGTCTCCAACCAGTGCAGTTTTGTTGCCTCTGCATTTGATAGCCAAGTTTTGGTGGTCCTCCTAATTTAAACACAAGTTTTGTATTTTTTTACGGCACTTATTCTAATTGTGTTTGGAATCGATAGATATATTAGCATATAAAATTTTCACACTTAATTTTAAAAAACTTTGAATAAAGTACATCAGATAAAATGAGCACCAAAAATAAAACATTATTTATATACATATGAGTAATGAAAAATTTTGGCCCTGGGTCACTTTTAACATTAAAGCTAAACCATTTAATGGAATTAAAAAAACATTTCTAATCTTTTATTATATTTTGATTCGATTTTAATGAGCTTTTTTATGGAGCTGCTGTTCCTATAATACCATTTTTTTAAAAATGTTAATTTTTTCAATCTCTTACCAATTATAATTTATTAGTTAATGTCTCAGTGATTACTACAATTATAAAATAAATTGTTATATTGAGTTAGAGGTAAAACAATATAACCTTGATTTACCATAAAATTATTATTTGTAGTATTCATTTAAATATTTTAGGATACTCTTGATAACTTTTACTACTAATAGAACGCCAAAGAGGCTGACAGACATAGACAGATTGACCCGTAAAATGTTTTTTTTTAAATTTTCACTGGTGACCGAATCCAGTTGAGTAATTTTTTATACAATATTTGCTAATACGAACTTAATAATTTTTGAAGGTTTTTATCAGACTTGATCAAAATCCAACAGAACTTAAAAATAAACGCTTTGAAAAATTATCATAATTTAAAATAAATAGAAATATATAATAATTATATAATAACACTTAATTTCTTAAATTCTTTCTTTCTCAAAACTGTTTACATAGAAACCATAATCATTTCACTCTAAATATATTGTCAAAGTTTATTTAAATTTTAAAATTTATAAAGAACATTTTTTTTTAATTATAATTTTGAGTACTTAGCAACAGCAATAAAGTAAAATAGAATAAAAATAATAAAACTTAATTTAGAATAGAGTCAAGTTAAAAAGTAAAAAAAAAAAAAAACGACGCCTTCCAAAAAAAACATAATTTAAATTAAAAAATAAAGGCTTCTAATGAAATAAATATCAATATTGGTCCATTATTTTACTATTCTCAACTGAACCGTAATTAGTTTTTCGTTTTGAAACGAGAGATATATTAACTAAAAACCAAAGAAGTAGATAGTTGTTGTAAATCGAATTTTAATCCTTGAGGCACACGTTTTTACTCCTTGACTTTGTATCTTTAAATAGGAATACCATTGGCCAATGTTACTGAGACATGTGGAGATTAATTGCCATAGTTTGGGTTAGACACATTTTTTTTCTTCTGGCTCGGAGTATCTGGGTTTGGTGGCTGAAACACAGTAACTGTCGGCGACAGAACAAGAAGAAAAAAAACCTTTACTTTGTCTAATTTATTACCCACTAAATGAAACTACGAAAAGAAAAAAATTATAAACTGGCCCCCAAAGTGCATTTTAAGTTCATTGGATATTTGCAGTCCAGGAAGCATCCGGGCGAGGCGTTGGCACAGACCATCGAATGATTCGAATTGTAAAGGGATTTACTGGCTAGTTGTGCTCGATGTTTCTTTTCGATCCTTCCGATTTGTTTCACATTTTCTTAGCAGACATTTCGATTCAATTGCAAAAGATTGTGCTTTAAATTTCATACAAATGGCCAACCAAGTCTAAGTCATTCTGACTGTCAGGTCTCTCGGTTCTGCTCCTGGTTGTGGTTGCTGCTACTGCTGCTGCTCCTACTCCTGCATGCACTTCCGTTAAGGAAATTACCAAACAACGCACGCATCCGGCTGATATGCAGTGAGCGGCGCCTGCGGAGCTGCAAACCATTTCCCCCAGACATCATGCTCGTCCTTATCCTTTGCAGAAAAATGTAAGAAAAACATAAAGAAATGAAATTAATGAAATGCCTAGAAGCATGCTATGCCACTTCTTAACTAGTCTGGCCATGTTTAAATAAATTAGGTCTACCTTTAATTAATATCGATAGCGGGTAGATGTTATAATGGGAAGAAAAAATAAAATAATTAAATAAAACAAGTTACAATGGATGGGAGCAATGAGAAAATATATTATAACAATGATTAAATAACAATAGACAGGTAGCTGAACAAAAAAAAAAAATATTTAAACGTTGACAACTAATTTTTGAAAAATTTTTAATGTTTATTTTATACCGATTATTCTGCTAGTACGAAGATCTTTTAGGATTGCAATCCGAACAATTCTACAAAGTATTATACACATTGCTTTAAAATTAATATCTAAAATCTGCAAAGAAATAGACAGCCAAACCGAAGAGACTTGGTTGAAAAACAGAATACCCTATAATCATTTAATAGTTACTATTTTTACAGTCACATCGGTTTCCTTAAAATTGTAAATAATTAAAAAATAATTAATAAAAAAGAGAAACCTCTCATTAGCTACTACACCATAAAACCAATTCGTCGCGGGTCCACTTATATATAGCCATCAATCGCCCTTATATTATAAAGTCAATTTACCATATCTTATAGTTGTCCGATCCGAATTATTTTCATACTTTACCTGCCTGATGAATTAAAAAGCTTATCTACCAAGTTTAAACCATATAGCTTAAGATTTAAGGTCTATTACTTGCGATGAAACATTCAGACAGACTGACGGACATGGCTATATTGACAAGGCCATTGATGCTGATCAAGAATATATACATACACTTTATGAAGTCGGTAACATATATTTCTATGCGTTATATAGAATAAATTTTAAACTACCTTCTGCTAGGGTATAAATTTACACAGAACAACGAGTATCCTTTTAAATTTTATGTTGCCAAACTTCTTTTTAATAAAAAACTAATTTATTCCTTTAATTCTTCTTATTAATAATATGTTACACCATGTACTGTCTTATATCATAGTCTCTTTCTCTTAACTTCTGATCAATCCATTGCCTATAGAATTTGACATTTGTATAAACGCCAAGAAGTTGTGGTCCATCACAACGTCCAGCTCTGGCTAGTACACCGGCCAGAACAAAACAATCTGTGCAATTAGGCAAGGGACACATTAAGGGAACACCACTCATTCCCGCATCATTTCCACATACAAAGTCACCCTTGTCGCCACCAGCACAAATCAATGAATCATTATTGAGAGCATAACGTCGACCCAAAATAGCCAAACGTAATTTGGCCCTACACTGATCCCTGGGTAAGGCATAAAGTGTTGCACGTTTGGGTAAGATCTCTGAACTACCAAAATCCTTGCGTTGCCAACCAGCAACATAACATTGGCTAAAGTTGTAGATCATTTGCGGAGGTGGCAAGCAAATCAATTGTATATGAGGAGCCAATTCAAAAGGATTTATCTTATCCACCAGAAGCACAGCCAAATTATTGGCTGTTGGCGTTTGAGTATAATTTGGATGTATCAATAGCTCAGAAATTAAACGAGTTTGATGCTGCAAAGGTTCTAGTTCCACTGCGGCATCCCATTCACCAGCAACTAGACGCAAATTCTCCACAGTCTTGTTCTGTACACAATGGGCAGATGTTAGCACTGCTAATGGCGAGATTAAGGCTCCACTACAAAAATATCCTTCAGTACCATAGATTGCCACCAGCCATGGAAATTCTGCAAATTTAATCTCATGCTGCTTGTAACCCATTGGACGTAAATGGTACCAAAGATCGAAGCGTCTACCGCATTGGACCGAATCAAAAGATGTATTACTTAACCCTGGTGTTGATATGGGTTCAGTAAGCTATGATAGAAATCAGAGAAATGGATGGATGAATATTTCATATTAAATTTCTACTTCACCGTCTCATTGGCATTGCAGCACTTTTCCATATAATGACAATTCTGCTCATCCTGGAGGGTACGACTACGATCGGGATAGAAATGTCCATCTACCATTATGCCCTCGTGGCATAATTCATAGGTCACACATACCTTATCCTGTCCGCAGGACTTGCCCGGTAACGTCGCTGACACAATAAATTTAAAACAAGTCGCCTGCACCACTGTCACGGCAATGAAAGTCAACCACATGCTATCGTCTTGTCCCTGCACTTGAACTTGTTTGTTGTACGTTCATTGGCTTTTATATAGGTCAAGCCGCAAAGGCCGTTTGTTGATTGTGTTAAATATAGCTTTAAGTGGAAGCTAAAAATAGATGCCATCAAAAACAACAAAATATGGATAGAGTAAAACTAAAGTCCCATGCCATGAAATACCCAAGCTAAGCCTTCATCTAGTTACATTCGCATGCAAATCAGACTTGATTTTTCTCGAACTATATAAGCAATTCTTAATTTATGAATAAAAATAATATTATATTTTTGTAAGATAAAGATAAAACTTAAAGATTTTTAACATTAATCACTATCATTCAATTATAATTTATTTAATTCATCATCAAATTAACAAAATCTTAATATGATACCTTTTATATGGCACTATAAAAGGCAAAAAGTTGGATTGAAAATCTTTTAATATGTCGTACAAGATTTTGGTGATAATGTTGTACATATATTAATATATATATATATATTAATATTGTTATAAAAAGCTAATAATTTTTAATGAGTTTGAGTTTTGTTTAATAAGAAAATAAAAAAAGGTCCAGTACACTCCTTAAGTAAAATTACCAAAAGAACTTTCCAAAAAATGGTTTGAGGATTTGTCATTTTTCAAGGCATTGCAATTGAATTTCATGATTCAATTCCCGATGATAAAGAATTGGATGAGCTTTAGAAATAATATAATATAAGGTATAAGAAACAAACATTTAATAATTAAGTAGTTTTATTATAAATAATTCCGATGGTTTGTGTGCTTTTAGTGCTTTGATAACCCAATTTGATTAAAGTATATCAGACCATTTTAAAAAAGGATAGGGTATGTCTATTATCTTATATTTTTAAATAAGAAAAACTGAAAAAAGTTTTGTTCTTGCCAGCCGATTTAGACATATAACAAACACAAAACACATTCTATATTTACATACACATACAAGTATATCTGGATAGATAGTTTTGTATCTATTACGAAGCGTTAGAACGGAATGAAAGAAGAGGGGGCATTTATTATAGTTTGAATGGGGATTGACTTGGGATTGGGGGTTTCAGGTCGGGGAGACGATTGGTTAGGATTGAATCAGCTGCAAGTCGTGTTCAACTTTTGCGTCATATCTTAATGTACAATCGTCGCTTAAGTGCACGTAAATTGAATAAAATTTCGACAAGTTTTAATACACAAGACATGCAAACGACAAGAAATGTGAAAGGATGGTAAGAAGAGAGGGCGGAATATGAGAATGGGATGGCTTTGCAAGCAGTTCGACACACACACACACACTCACACACAAACAAGGAAAGTTGAAGTGGTTTTGTTGCACGAGAGACTTGTTTGGCGCGCAGATTTACGCAACTCAAAACAGATTGCCAACAGGAATTCTGTGAGTAGAAGGAAAGTTGTCCCATGTTTCGTTCCAATGGTTACCCAAAAGGAAATGAAACTAAATATATTGATATACATCGATTTCAATTTCCAATTAATATGAGAAAAATGTATAATGGTCAAGGTTTAAAACGGAAATTAATTTAATAAAATTTATATACATAAATTGCACCATGGGTTAAATATGTTCTTAAGCTGTTGATGAAAAACAAAAAGTTAATGAGAACTCTAAAATCTACCAACTCACAAAAAAAATATCAAAAACCACGCCCTAATAAATTCGTAAAAAAGAGTCCCCATATTTTGTATTAATTTGTATTAAAAATTAACTTTAAAAATATATCTAAAATTTTATCCTTTTCGTTTGTAAAGATCCAACGTTTATAAGCTGTTAAAAATTTGTGAGATATATCATAACATAAAAGTCACAGATTTTTAAATTTTATTACTATAAAATAACCCAAATTGTTTTTTTATTTTATTTTTAAAATTAATTTAACGAGTTACAAATAGGCAATCTACAGATCATGAATAACTGGAAAAAATTAAAAGTGCTAGACTTAAACAGAAATAATGTATACATCCTAAGATCGTTTCTAAGCAAAAAAGCTTTTTTATTAAAAATTTTTTTTTTTTACAATTCTATATAAAAGCTAGAAAATCTTATATTTTACCCATAGTCCATTAAGGTTTAAATGACCAATCGAATGACCTATAGCTAAAAAAACAATTCTGAAAAAATGGATTATAAAAACACATCTTGTGATAAAATTCAAAATATGCAAAGTTCCCGATTCAAACGAATAAAAAAACCTTTAAAAAGCAATTTATGCAAATTGAAATTGTTTGCTGATGTGTGAAAATTGCATACGTCTAAGTGGTTTTTTTTTGGTAACATTAAAATAGATCATGGAATAGCCATCAGTTTATTGAAATGTCATATAGAAATGGTAGTTTGAACATTTTTAAATAAATTCTTCAGCAAATGATTTATTCATATGTAAATATATTTATTAATTGTCAAAATTGAAATTCACTAATCATATTTAAGCATTAAAAGTCCTTAATATTTGCTATGTATGCTGTCGAAATGTAAATCATTTGGTTATAAATTGTAAATGTAAATTATTTGGTTTTAAATTGTACATGACCCATTAAATTTTGTGTCCTGGAAACTAGGCCAAATAATTGGGTCTAAATACTATAGGACGTCTAAAGTTTTTACCTGTTCAAGACCGCAAAAAAGGGATAGATTTTAGTTTTGACATTGACATTCCAGCTACTATATTATATAATTGTTTTTAATCGTAGAAAAAAACGAAAAAAATTCAAGACAATGTCCGTAAGATAATTTCTTTTAAACTTCTATGAAAACTTGATCTGTTTTCCACCGTAAAAGTGAAAGGAATTCAGGAAAAATATCGCTAAAATTATTGATTTATAGTACGAAAGTACATTTTTTCTTGCAAAAAATATATATTTAGTCATATTCATCTGTCTGGATAAATACAATCTTCTCCTAGGTTATAAACCTGTCATAGATTTAGATTTTAAAAAGAAACAAACCTATGTTTTCTTTAATACGATATATATATAATCAAATTTAGTTCTAAGTATATAAAACTAATATATTATTCAACTGATTTTACTTAAACGGAACAGAACTAAACGTTCCACTCGTTATGAGAAGGTCTACATTGAAATGACCAATTTCTTTTTGATATTACATTATTATTTCTCTTATGTTCAAGCATCTTTTAGCTATGCACTTTCAAAGGACTTTTTTAACGAATAATGTCTGCATTATGAATTATATAGAAACTTTAGTCGGACGCCAATCGCTACACTAAAATTGAGTGGAAAACCTTCATTCTAAGCCGATGCACAGAGTTCATCTTAAATGTAACTATTTTTGCAGAAGGATTTTATCTCAAGAGTCTATTTAAATCCAATGAGTTGAGTTTTCCATTGAGATTTTTAGCCAAGTTACAAGAAATGTTACTCTTAAGTGCATGAGCGCATCCAATCTCTTAAATGCAAATGCTTTTCGTTTTTTGACTCAACTCAGTTGGGAGTGGAGTGCAAAGAACTATTTTTTGAGTGCATTTCCCCATCACAGCTGAGTCCGAGTGCTCGTTGCATTTGAGTGTCTTTCCCCTCATTTTTCATATATACATATGTACATATGCTTCCCTTTAACATTGACTCAAGCAATAGAGCTGATTCATTCTGTATAGCAAGTAACATAATAGAAGTTTATTTCAAAGTATTCGAACTAGCAAAACTATTCGCATCAACAGAAAATTTTACAAAAGCAAAAAAAATGGTTATCTATAGGTATGTATATAGAAGGTATGTATTTAAAATTATGAATATGTGAAACATAATATGCAACTACTAAATTATTAAGAATTATACAAGTTAAGCAGTGCTATAAAGGTCTTATAAACAGGTCATGTAGTACGTAATGAAAATAATTCTTTTAAATCCAAATAATATATGTATGTATATAAAAAATTTGCGCTCATATTCCACAACTTCTTAAAGCATTGAAAATCTAAACCTAAAAAAAAATAATTGATTTAGGAATAAAGAAATTATTTATCTATGAACCTCAAAGCAATATTTTTTTTCTATTTACGACTTTTCTCTTAGATTAACAGTATTTCAGAACTTAACACATATTTAGTTTTCAATATCATCTGTTAATTGAATTAATGCTATAAGAAAAATGCATAATTAAATATTTTTGTGTTAATAAGACCTTTACTTTTGACTCATAACTTTTCTAAAATATGCTTAAGCTTTATTCTAATTTCAGAAGTTTTGAAAGTTATCCATTACCAGTCCTCCACGTCAACATGCCTTCCAACTAAACCCATCCAGCGGACACAACGTCACAGGGTGTCATTAAAAAGTCGTTTGGCACCTTTGTAATTGGGATGTATTGGCCCAGGTAAAACATGGGGTTTTAGTGCACTTTTGCCGGGCACACGATCCGCGTCATAGGGCAATTGTGGTGATAATTTCAATTGGCGGTAATAATCGCTTTTCGGATATGCGCTATTACATTTGGTCATGATGCGGACACGCTTCTTGGAGGACGAACCAGAGACCGAAGGAGGTTGGGGCGTGGCAAATTGCAGAATGCTTTTCTTAGGCTTGGGTGTGGAAATCTGAAGTTTGGTATTGGCTTCTTTCGTTTGCTCTTTGCGTGAGGGAACAAACCATTCCTTTTCGCCAGGTTGAAGAGGAGCATCCCAACCATTCGACTTTGCCGACTCTTCTTTTTGCTCCAGTTGTGCTGGCTTAGCCTTTTTCGCCTTCTTTTTGGGAGGTGGAAAGTCCTCCTGATCCTGCTTTTGAACTTGCTGGTTCTGCTGATCCTCTTTTACTTCTTCTACCAGCCATGCCTTTTGCATACTCTCCCTTACTTTTGCATTACGTTTGACTTTCTTTTTCAGTTGCGGTGGCAGTGCCTGATTAATAATTTCGTCATAGTTATCCTCATTAACCTCATCAAAATTAATTGATTGCAGCAAACGCTTACGCTTGGCTTTATTTAACTTTTTTAAGTTTCTACCAGTGCCAAAGATTTCTTCTTCTGCATTATCAGCATCTTGAATCTTTTGCTCTATTAATTCACTTAAAGTCTGACCCTCTGGCTTAGGCATTTGCCGTACACCCAAGGGGAATTCGCCGGACTTGTATGTTTCAAAAATTTGTATTATCTTACGCAAGCCTTTGCGTCGTTTCGCATTATAATCTTGGGAACGCAATAGATTTTGAAGTTCTTCCAAGACTGCATCGGCATTCAGAGGCAGCTCTGGCATCTGTACATCTACATTGCCCGCGCGAGGATCCAGTTGAGACGACTTCTCTTCCTCTTCTTCTTCATCATCAACTTCTTCATCAAAGCCCGAATCCAGTTTCTCCACATCGTCTATCGAGGCAGTGGGAAAGCCCATTTCTTTCCAAGCTGAATACTTTTCACTATATTCGCGTCCCAATTCACTTTGATAGAGCAAATGATAAAGCACTCTAGTCCGGCACTGAGATACAAGCTTAGGATCCCTCTGTGTGCCCATATAGGTGACAAAAGGTCGAAGAAATAGGTTGACCTGGTTACTGGTTATGTCGCCGTTGGCAGCTTTCGCCAGCTCCTCAAAAAATATATCCAAATAGTGCAAAGTCATACCACGACTTTTCGGCTGGTCGGCAAGAACGGATAGCTGCATTTGCTTGTTGAATAGGTCGATCAAATCCTTGGACCATTTGTTTTGTTTCAGCAATTTTAGGCAATATCGCAACATGCGTCGCACCAACATTAAAAATTTATCCATTCGCCATTGATCAATGCCGAACCATTCTTGGCACATTACACGCATGAAAGCACTAAAATAGGCTAAACTACACGTTGTGTTTCCATCGAAGCTATCTACCATTTGAGCCAGTTGTTCGGCCAGGTCTTCTTGGACCAGCGGCTTGTCAGACATCCACATGTTGTAGTACAAACCCTTCCAGATACGCAAAAAATCGTCTTCGGTAAATGAGAATGAAGAGTTAGCTCTTAGTTTAAACCATTTGCGTAGCTTGCGAATTTGACGGTTCCTTTTGTTCACATCATTGCACGCCAAGGCGCGTACAATTTTTACCTCCTGTGCTATGACCAGCAACTCTTTCGGAACGTCTTTTGACGACTCTGCCACATCCTCTTTTGACGGCATTGTAGGGGCAGCTCGTCGTTTAATTGGTTTTTTCCGTGTCACCATTGTAAAATTTTAATTGAAGAAACTAATAAATTCGCAACAATTCTGTTATCTTCTCTCCTTTGAAACACGTGCAAAGCAAAAGCCGAAATGTGTTAAGAGCCAGCCACTAAACAAATCGATTATTTTTTACGATTTACAACACTTAAGACTGTTGAATAATTATTGCACTCGAATTTCTCTGCTATATACATATGTACATATATGTATGTATATAAAACCAGATAAAATGGAAAATTTATATAACTTAAGTATTATCTTCGTTGTATATTTCAAACTAATATTTCTTCTTCACAACAATTATGGGGATTTCTCAACACTAGTGCCGGTCAGCAAAAAATTCTAGTTTATCCCTTGTGAAAGAAACCTAACAAAAGTATTTTTTATATTTTAAAAAAAGTGCTTAATCTTAGATTAGAATGTTAAAAATATCAAATTTAAAAAAGATATAAAGTTTTAATTATTTGTTAACTACTAAAGAAGTTTGAAATCAAATCAAACAAAAATGCAATTATTTAAACCCAGAGATTTCAAATGGGTTAAATATGTATCAATCGTTTTAATGTTATAATCGTTTACCAACACTCTTCTCAGCTGATAGTCTCAAACAGCAAAGCCACAATTGACAAAAACTTTTTAAATTATCCAATTTAAATAAAATAAACTCCCATAAAGATGCCTGTGCTAATTGTGACAAGTGCCGAAGAATATGAAAAATTCATAAATTCGGAAAAAACAACCGTGGTTCTCTTTGCCGCCGACTGGGCCGAACAGTGTGCTCAGGTTAAAGATGTGTTAGAAGAGCTAGCCAAAATATTGGGTGATAAATTACAATTTATTAGCCTTAATGCTGAACAATATCCCGAGATTTCCATAAAACACCAGGTAAATTAAACTTAAACTTGCAGCTTTACATTTGAATACACATTTGTTCAATTTTATTATAAATACATTTATAGATTGATGCCGTTCCCACAGTAATTTTCTTTGCTAAGGGTTCGGCTGTAGATCGAGTAGATGGCGTAGACGTAGCGGCTATTAGCAGCAAATCCAAAAAATTGGCCGAGAGTGCCAGTAGTGCGGCAGCCACTGGACAAACGCTAGATGAGCGACTGAAGGCTCTGATCAACAAGGCTCCCCTTATGATATTTATGAAGGGTGATCGCCAGGCTCCCCGCTGTGGCTTCTCTAAACAACTTATAGCTATTGTTAACGATGTAAAGTACGTAAAATAATGAGTATTTGTACCTATATCTATAATGTTTTATTTTATATGTATGATATTCTTTTTAATCTGTTTCTTACAGTTTACCGTACGAAACTTTTGATATACTGGGTGATGAAGAAGTGCGCCAAGGCCTGAAAACCTACTCGGATTGGCCGACATATCCGCAAGTCTATGTAAAAGGTGAATTAATTGGTGGTTTGGATATTATCAAAGAACTTTTGGCCAACAATGAACTAGAAAGCACACTTAAGGGCTGAGTCTTGGACTGCATAACAAAATCCTCCTCTGAAAACGTAGAACAAAGAAACATAAAACATGTCCAATAACTTTTATATACAAAATTTAATAAAAGCAGTTGTACATAAAAAATTTTGAATTCTGTGTGCCAGTGTTGATAATTTAGCCGATTCCCGAATTCGTTTAGAAAAAATAGCATTACTTGCAGGATTTTAATGCCACCACTGACTGCATATTAAACGTTACTCAACACTAATATGCATCATTGCTGGGCAATTTGCAAATTATTTCGCCAATTTACAAAATAAATATAAATTACTTGAAGACTAACTCATGGCTGAGGCATCTAATACGAACGCATCGAATAGTGGCGAAGATAAAAAACTATCAGATATATTTTTAACTGGTTGGAATTTGTACGATGAGCTGGAAATCACTGACCTGCCTTTCAACGGTAGCGAATTTCAGGTAAGGTCTGACTAAACACAATTATAATCGGTAAATAACAAAATTTACTTTCAGAACAAAGTCAAAACCGCCATGAAACAGTTTGAGGCGGCCACTGTGATTGTAAATCAAGTTAGCATGTTCAGTGCCAATGAATTAATTGATGAAGTATCCACAGATTCGTTGCCATTTATGCTGTTGCCATATTTTTTAGGCAAATTGACCACGAAAATTAATAATCCGAATAGTACGGAAGTATTAGAGTTGGGCGAAATCTATTTTAAAGATCATTTACAACGTTGCCAAGAGTACAGTCTATGTGATGGACCAAAAATAATGCCTGTACAGGATGAGAACAAACAGGCGAAAAGCGAACAACGTGAACTCATTGAGGCAGCCTACAATCGCAATGATAAAATTGTACAATATCGCAAAATGAAGGAAATCAATGAGTATATGAAGACTGTGCAGGCTGCTGTTAAAAACAAAACCGCCGATGATGAAGTTAAAAGAGAATTCTTTTTAAAGTATTTAGATAAAAGCATTATTGATGCTAAACAAGAGTTGGAAAGTTTGCGTATGATGAAAGAGTTGGCTAAAATGCGTTTGGCTCGCCTAGCAGGCGGAGAAAACATTCAAGCGGAGAGTCCTATAGGTTCAGGCGGTCCATCTACATCCCATAGCCAGGGCCACAGTCATCACCACCATCACCACGGAAAACAGAATATTAAACAAAATCCATTGCAGCCTTTTATTATTACCCGCAATGCTCAGCAGAAAGCTGTCTTTGGGTTAGGCTATCCCAGTTTACCCATAATGACAGTGGATGAATTCTATCAGCAACGCGTGGATGACGGCATCTTCCCCGATGAGGAGAAAGTAGCCAAAATGAATCAAGCTCAGGCTATCGCTGCAGCTCGTGATCCTAACGAACAGGAAGATCAAGAAAAAGCCGCCGAGGAACAACAGGTGGAAGAAGATAATCCCGAACATTTGGCCCGCATGCGACGCATGGATGAATACAAAGACGTAGTACGTCGCGGCGATGGCAATCGTCATAATCGTAGTTAATATATAAAATTTACTCAGCATTATGGTATTTATTTGTACTCGCTCAAAATTAAAATAGTTTGCAAGCAGCATAAAACTGAAGGAAAATCTTTTTTTCAGCCATTTGAAATAAAATTGATAAACAGAATTTAATTCAAATTATTTTGAAATTCACTCTATTTATTGATACTTACCAAACTTGCATGGTTTTGAGAATCTTGCACTTTCGAAATTGTGGGAACTATATAAAGTATAATTATACTTTGGTAAATTAAAATTAGCGATAAATTCAAAAATTTAGAGCTCTTTTCCTTAAAAAAATTGGTGCGGAAATTTTACATGTTTATGTAGATAAATTTGTATTGTTTGGTTGCATAAATTACAATTCATTCATTTGGAATCGTGTCACATTGGCGTAATTATGTGCCATTCGATTATTGTTAAATTTATCGATACTTTTGAGTCGGTGACGTTACCATTCCGCTGCGGCTGCGGTATCGGCAAATTTTCAACAAATTTAGGCTTGTTTTGTTTTTTGCTGTATAAATAATGAGATTGCAATAATTACAATAGGTGTAACAAGTACAAATCTAGTTAGTTAAATTCCATTATTTAAGTGTAAAGTTATATGAAAATAAACGCAGATGCATATCTCAATGCAAAGTCAGTTTGTGTGCCTCCTTCTTTCGCTTCTTTGTACACTGTCGTCACTTGTTGCGGCAAAGACGAAATCATCGTTTATACATGATGACATAGTCGAGTATAAGGACTTTAAAAAGCTTTTGCGAACAAAAAACAACATTCTAGCTCTTTATATCTCTAATTCGAAAGCGGCGGCAGCGGAATTGAAAATTTTCCGCGAGGCTGGGGATGCAATTCGAGGAACTGGTACAATGCTGCTAGTGGATTGTGGTCAGGATCAGGAACACAAGAAGCTATGTAAAAAACTTAAAATAACACCCGAACCCTATTTACTGAAGCACTACAAGGATGGTGATTATCACAAGGACTATGATCGTCAAATGAGTGTTGCCTCAATGGTAACATTTATGCGTGATCCCAGTGGAGATTTACCGTGGGAAGAGGATCCTGCTGGCAAGGATGTTGTACACTTCAATGATGCTGCGACCTTTACGAAGCACTTACGGAAGGATATACGACCCATGCTAGTGATGTTTCACGTGCCGTGGTGTGGTTTCTGCAAGAAAATGAAACCTGACTATGGAATGGCAGCCACAGAGCTAAAATCCAAGGGCGGTTATGTAGTGGCGGCTATGAATGTGGAGCGTCAGGAAAACGCACCCATAAGAAAGCTTTTCAATATAACAGGTTTACAACTTTATAATCTATATAATTAGAGGGAAATTATAAAAATAATCTTTATCTTTTTTAGGATTTCCCACTTTGATATATTTTGAAAATGGCAAACTTCGGTTAACCTATGAAGGCGAGAACTCCAAAGATGCTTTGGTCGATTTCATGTTAAATCCGAATACCAAACCCACACCAAAACCCAAAGAACCTGAATGGTCGGCGGATACAAACTCGGAAATTGTACATCTTACCACTCAAGGATTTGAGGCTGCTTTAAAGGATGAAAATTCGGTATTGGTAATGTTTTACGCTCCCTGGTGTGGTCATTGTAAGAGAATGAAGCCGGAATATGAAAAAGCCGCTGTGCAAATGAAACAACAAAACATTCCTGGAATTTTGGCTGCTTTAGATGCCACTAAAGAACAGGCCATCGGTGAAAAATACAAAGTCAAAAGTTATCCCACAGTAAAATACTTTTCGCATGGTGTCCACAAATTTGATTTAAATGTCCGTGAAGCTTCTAAAATTGTGGAATTTATGAAGGAGCCCAAAGAACCGCCACCACCACCGCCGCCAGAAAAAAGCTGGGAAGAAGAGGACATCGCCCAGGAGGTGATACATTTCCTTAATGATGACACATTCGCTTCTACTCTAAAACGAAAAAAGCATGCCCTGGTTATGTTCTATGCCCCGTGTAAGAAAATTTCTATCTATAAAATTAGTAAACAAATGGTTTAATGTTTATAAATCTTTTCCAGGGTGTGGACACTGTAAGCACACAAAGCCAGAATTTACCGCCGCTGCCACAGCACTACAAGACGATCCACGTGTAGCACTTGCTGCCGTTGACTGCACAAAACATTCCACACTCTGTGCCAAGTACAACGTACGAGGCTATCCCACCATATTGTATTTCTCCTACCTCAAAACAAAACTAGAATATAACGGCGGAAGGACTAGCAAAGATTTTATATCCTATGTAAACAATCCGCCTAACTCAAAAGATCACAGTGAATTGTGATCACAACTGAACTGAACTTATCTCTGTCTCTCTTCCTTTCTTTGTAATCTCAATATTTATGTATTTATTTAAGTCTTAATTACAAAAACAAACTATCTAATAATTGTAAACATCTCAAAAATGTTAAACTTTGTTAAATTTCCTAACAAGTGCAGTAAGTATTCACCCGCTAACGCATTGTACTTTTGCATAAACTATATACATAAATGTCTCCTCCATGTCTTGTCAAGTTTATTTATTTCTGAAAAATGTTGTAAATTGCATAATCCCTGGTATTTATCATTATACATACTTTTATGTAATAGAGATATATATATAACTCTTATATTTATTGATCGCTTTAAACGAATCTTTGTTTGAGAAAGCTTAAACAAAGTTTAAGAAAAAGAAAATCGTTTGAAAAAGTTTCAATTTCTAATTTTTTTCATGGTAAACAAAATGCTGCCAATCAGAATAAGACTCAGTTTGTAAACATACATTTTTTTTTTTAATTGTATAATTTTGAATTTATTTTCCTACAGGTTTAATTTCAATAATTTCTATTTGCTTTTAAAAAGACAATATCTAAATTTAATGGGGGTTTTATATATTTTGATCTATATATATATATAATCGAAGTTCTTTTTGGATTAATGTGGCACAAAATTTTGGATAGGGACAAAATATCAACAAAATATTGCACGTTGCAAAAAATCGTAGAATTTTTTTCAATTGAATTGAGTCTGCTTTGAGCCAAAATGTAAAAGAATCTGTATAAAAGATGTGACCAGTGTTGTATGTGTTATATGTGTGTGTGTGTGTGGATTTAATGGAGGTATATATGTAAAATATGGGTGACTGGGCTTCAACGTTCCGTCTCATTCTCGGTGCGGCTAGTGGTGTGTTTTCCTCGTCTATGTCGACTAAAACTACCTAGCCAACTGCCACGCTGATCGTTGGCCGTGTACTCATCATTGATTAACGTAAAACTATTAAACATGTCCTTCATTTTGATGGCACGCGAGCAGGCGTAGTTTTTGGTGGCAACATACATTTTGGTTAGGAACTCGGGCATTTGTTTTTGGGTGACCCAGGACTTAATGTTTTGTGGTATGGGCACACCCGGATCATCGTAGTAGGTCAGAATAAAATGTAACCCTGGTTCATGAAATCCCCTAAACGGTTTAATCACCATTAAACTCCAATAGTCCGTGACACGCACCTTCCCTGATAAGGCGGGATATGTGGTATGCTTGGCACCACGATTGCAAATAAGTATGACCTTTTTGGTTTCATCCTTGATGTAACGCCGGCAATATACATAATCACGATTTGCAAATAATCGCGGCCACTGCATTTCCCAATAAATCAAATGGGAATTGCTACCGGGCACAGGATCCTCACTGATAAGTTCCAATCTTAAAGCCGTATCATCCCATTGACGGCGATAGTCCAAATCAGTCTGCACATGAAGAAAATCATCGGCAGTAATATCATCAAATCGAGCATATACCTAAATTAGAGAAGAATTTGAAAATTTTACTAATTGAACAAATTTATGTATTTTTTGATTCCTCAAAATTTATAACAGTCTAAAGTTCAACTTAAATTTATATTGTTTAATTAAATTGTTTTTATATATATAATTATATATTTCCTATCTTGTCAATTAATTTCTATAAATATGGATATATGTATAAATTCTATTCTAAAGATTTTTCAATTCTATTAGAAACCCAAATGCACTACGTAATCACTGTATATAGTCAATCGATTTTACATATTTGTCTATGTATGGCTAATATTTTTTAACCCATTTTTTAAAAAATTATCGATTGAATAAAGTTCGGATTGCATATAAAATTTTTTTTTACCTTATAAGAGTACATAGAGGTTCGTTCTTCTCTTCGCCAAATGCTGAACTCGTTTTTACTGAAGTATGGCTCCCATTTCTTTTCATCTTGGGCCTGAATACGTACTGTACCTGGCGGAGCACCGCGAGCATCTAAATCTAGAGTAACATGACAATTTCGTATACTGGCGTCCCTATCATTGGTTCCGTTCATGTTCTGTTTAACTTTTCCATTACTGCTACTATTGGAATCCACTGAGGAATTGGAGGATGATGATGGAGTTGAGGGAACTGGCATGCCGTTTTTACGGCACCGCTGATTGCCCAGTAGACAATAGCAATATTTCATTTTTTTGGCCTGGCAGCGTTCGCATAATTGATTCTTAGCCAAGGTATTGATAAACTCAATATCACGGTAGCATGCATCAAAATTGGCCAGCGCCAGGCGTTCTTTGTTCCAATCGAAGCCATCACTGCCCAGCCGCTTGATGTTTAATCCCACTATGCCAACGGCACTTAGCATGAACCCCCGCAGCGGCTGCTGCAATTCCCGACGGTAATAGGCCCTCCATAGCTGCTTAAGTCCTTGAGTACCATAGACTGATTGATAGAAGCTCAACAGTTGCTGAATGCGGCGGGATCGTTGGGCAATTATCGATTCGCATTGATAGCTCCAGGCCCTCAGGGTCTCCCTGGACTGGTTCTTGACGGCTAAAACAAATCGATTGAACAGCATGCCGGCTAATTCAATTGTTTCTCTGCTGCTGCTGTTGCTGCTGCTGATACTTGCATAACAGCCGCGCCGGTTGAGTACAATTGCGGGTGGTAGGTCCGGGGAATGGGGGCAGTGGCAGTCAATGGCTGATTATTTGTTATTCGTTTTTATTTAATACCAACACACACACTCACACACAATGTCACATTTATTGGTGTAAATTATTTAACTTTTACTCGGTATAATTTTGATTTATATTTCAGTAACTTTTCGGATTATATTTCTTGGGTGTCCTAGGGTTATAATACGGCTCGGCTGGCTGTGGTTATGTTATATTTTCACCCGCTGCCTTACTTATCATTTTTCAAAGAAAAACGTGCAACTGCAGTTGTTGTTGTTCTGATGTTGTTACTGTGTGTGTCGTTACAAGATAACAGTGTTGTAAAATCAATGAACGCCTGCTGGGTTTTGGGTGGTACAGTGGTGCGAAGTAACAGATGTTTACAGCAAATTGGTTAAGCTCTGATTTAACTCTACAAATGTTCAAGTCCTTAAAAATGTTTTTCTTTATTTATCCAATACTATGCATTTGTATTTATATTTAACGTAAACAAATGTTACATGGTATGTTTGTCAATTTTCAAACAATTCAAAACTGTTTTATTATTTTAAAAAAACAGCTGGAACTGATAAAATTTCTATTATTTATACACTTTGAAACTTGTGTAGTGTGTATGTTTGATATTTCATTGTTTGCCAACACTTATGCAAAGGCAAACTCGTGGTTCGAGGAATGTTGTATTCAGTTAATTTATTCATTTTGATGTGTGAAACTTGAATTTAATCCTTTAGAAACATAAAAAATCATATTAAAGATGTCTATGCGACGGCAGCGCATAAAAGCCACGGCAAATCTGTCAAACATAAAGCGCAAGCCTCGCAAAGACGACGCACCCGTTCAAAAGGATGCACCGGTGGTATTATCGGAAGCGAAGACGACTTGCGAGCCAATTCCAGAACCAGAAGTAGAAACAGTAGTGACGGAAACTCCGCTAAGTGCTCCTTCCACTGAACTAGAACCAGAACTAGATAATGGAGATGCAAGTGCATTCAAAATGCCAGCCAGCTCCACTGGTCAACTGGATGATATTTTTCACTCGGATATTGAAGATAATGTAATACAAATGGATTTGCAGAAAACCTCCGCAGGTTTTCCCATGTCACCGAGCAAGGCTCAGGCTCGTCAGCGTGTGCGTCCGACTCCAGTTTTTGGTCAGCGTCGCAACAGCTTTGTGGGGTCACCTATGGCTAGCGATTATGAAAGTGATTATCAATCACCAGCGACACCCACGAGACGCGAACGGTATTTAAGTGGTTCTTCATCAATGGGTCAAACTCCAACTGCTGTTGGTGCTGGATCATCACCTATGCCACAATCACCATACAAATACTTTCCACCAGTGATGAGTCCTGGCATGGGCCGCATACGCACAGAGTCTACGTGCTCTGCATATTCCGAGGGCGGTAGCAAACAGCGGAAAACCGGTTTTGATGATAAATGCCAGCCAGGACAACGTGTAAATGCTCGGCGGGATTTTGAGACGCGGTTTAACAAGGGTATTCCAGACAAATCTACTTTTAAAATGTTTGATATGATCTTCTATAATCCTGAAAATAATCCCATGGAACAAAAGCCTTTGGTAACTACTATTAAGGCTGAATCAAATGGAAGTGATGGTAGTGAGGCAGGTGAAGCAAAGCCAAATGCAGATCAACTTTTAGACACCAAGCAAGAAGTACCCTCAGCCATGCCAGTGCCACAATTGAAACTTGATGCCAATGGCGAAATGATTATTGATGAAAAGACATTAGAGATTGAGACCACTGCTGAGGTAGAAGCACGCAAAGTCTTGGCCAATTCATCGCTTATATTAATGGATGAGACCACTGGTTAGTAATTTTAAGTTATTTTTGTATACCTAATTTTTTTAGTTTATGTCGGCTTGTCAAAGATTCATTATTTACGTTTAATTTTCTACAGGTGACAATGGATTCTATAAGCGTCACAAGCGCACCTCCTACTGGACCCCTGACGAAACTGTGCGTTTTTATCGCAGTCTTCAAATCATTGGTACCGATTTCTCATTAATGTGCCAAATGTTTCCACAACGCACTCGTCGTGATCTCAAGTTAAAGTACAAAAAGGAAGAGCGCATTAATGCCCAATTAATCAATAAGGCATTACTATATCCCAAAGCCTTTAATATACAAGAGCTGAAAGATCAACTTGAGCAGGAGGATCGTGACCGAAAAGAAAAAGATCGCCAGTGGCAGGAAATTATGGCCACACAAGCAGAAAATACCAAAAAGGTATCAACACTCAATCAGAATATTATAAATTTATTGATGTTTTAATAAAATTTTTTTACTATTTTAGCGGTTTAAGTCGCAACAGAGCAAGGCATCCCGAACTTTAAGCGACGGCGATGTGATCTATGAAAATGAGCACGTGACTAAAAAGAAATTGGGCAAGCATGCCTGGGCTAAACGTTGTAAAGTTCTTGAAACGAGTGGGAATAAAAAGGAAGAAGATAACGTCAACACAACGCGAAAGCGTCGACGACAGCAACCAGACCTGGTAGGCGAACCCGTTATAGAGAAGGAACTGCATACGTTGCCCTCGTTTGAAACCATTAAACAAGAGGCCATTATTAAAACTGAACAATCATTAGCAATGTCAAAAGGTCAAATCCAACAGGAGTTAAACGAACTACTCTCTGAGGATCAGGATACGGAGCATTTAGATAATAATGAGCGTGAAAGTGTGGTTACACAATCACCTTCTGATAAAACTTTAATGAATATGGATGACGGCAGCTTCAACTATGTCAGCGATATAGAGAGCCGGAACGAAAGGTTAGAGACGCCTGAGCAGTTGTCATTTAACATTAACGAACCGCTTGAAGCACCAGAAACTTCTGTAAGCGAAGACGATATCGAACAAATTCTTACCCATCTAGCAGAGGGATCATTGGTCTTGGTCTCGTCGGTAGATGCCGAGAGAGATAATCGGGTGATCAACGAGATTTACATGTATGACAAGAGGACTGGCGAAATGTGTGAAGAACCATTGAAAATTCCTGAGCAAATTGTCCAGTGTATAGTAAACGTAATGAGTTGAAAATTACATTTTCTTTTTTAAAGTATTTCGATTAAATGACTGATTTGTTGATTTTTCAAATACACCAATGGTTTTTTTTTTTTTTTTGTTGAAATTTAAATTCTATTTGGCGCTGCCAACCTTAAAGAAATACTAATAAAACATATGGCAGCACTAATTTAGTATATGTAAATCGAAAAAAAAAAATAATTTGATGTGGCATCTCTATATATGCATTGTTGTTATTGCTTTCAGCTGAGTTAACGAAATTTAGCAATTTTTCGCTCGACATAAACATGGCCCAAGTTCCCTTGGCTATTGTCTCGCACAAGCGCCAGGTGTGCAGCCTATACAAGCGCGCCCTGCGCAATCTGGAAGCTTGGTACGATCGGCGGTGAGTGAAAGGCAGTCGAGTTCCTATATTTCCATGGTTATATAATGATGAAGTGCATCTAACAATTTATCCACTATGCAGCAATGTGTATCGCTATCGCGCTGTTCAGCTGCGCGCTCGTTTTGATGAAAATAAGAACAAGGACTTAGGCGAGGGTCTACGCCTCTTAGCTTGTGGTCAAAAGGAACTTTTCGAGACAAAGCATTTTCAGCCTAAAAACTGTATGTTATTTCCACTTAAAAAGTCACTTAGCGAATTTATAAGCGTTTTTTGTGATTAATTTCAGTTGCCAACAGCGCTGGCGGCTGTGCTTTTGAGCGTGAAGTTATCCCTCCCGACTGGCTATTAGATTACTGGCATCCGTTGGAGAAGGCACAGTATCCCGAATATTTTGCCAAACGTGAACAACGTAAAAAGGAATTTGTCGTCTGGTGGGAGAAGCAATATGGAAAACCAGATCCCAAGGATTTGGGACACCATTAATTTAGTAAATTAAATTAAAATCCAAATACAAAAATGTTGCCTCAAAAGTGAAAACCAAAAATATGGAAAAAACTTAATTAAGTGGGTAACAAAACCAGCTACAATATTCTTTCTGAATGTTTGTCGTTATTCAAAACATTTCAGCGAATCTACTGTTATTAAAATTGGTATTTAAAAGTAATTTATTAGGTTTTTAAACTGAATCAAGTAATTTGCAAAATATGACAAACAAAAATCCAAATTTTATTTTGTTGGAGCTGTGCAAATTGTGTAGAAGAATTAGAAAATGGAAATCTGCTTTCCTTTAGCTCTTTTTTTTCTAGAACAGTATATTTAAACCATAAAATCTAAAAAAATAGAGAATCATGGCAGAGAACCCTTCTTGCTAAATAAAAAAATCTGAATTAAAATCGTGGTGACCATCATGCTTAAATTTTTTCCATTTCACTTATAGAAGTTTCTTGGTTTATTAGATTTCAAGACTTTTTAGTCAAATTTTCCTCGTTTAATGCTGCAATTAAAATAAACTTACTGTTTTGTACTTTCTAAGGATTATTTTTATTTAAACATAAAAGCTGTAAGAATTTATTTTATGATGGGTGCTAGCACACCCATGTCTCCTATTCATGCCAATTTATTCAGTTTAACTCATTGGGATCCAAACGGGGCCGCTTTTTGCTGCTACCGCCGCCATTGGGCGTCGAACTGCTGCCATTGTTACCATCAGTATTAGTACCATGATCGCGCTTACGCTGGAGTGTTTTTTTGTCCCACTGTTGAGTGAGATAGCGGAGCAGCACACATCGCTTGTCCATAACAATTAACTGCTCCGAGGCCACATCTTCAGTGGGTAAGTAAACGGATGCTCGTTTTTGCGACGTGCGTATTCCGTGCTCACTAAGTAGTGATGTAAAGTTATTGGAGTCGTGGACTGGGAGACCCTTGATAAAATCGCTAACAGACATGCTGCGACTTTTTGTTGATGCTATTGATGGATTTGTTTGACGGAAATTAATTAATGTAGTCAATGAAACGAATTTTACAAATTAGGTTTTGTATCTCTAAAAATCTTGTCGCTGTTGTTTTGACAGGGTTACCATTACAATTCACTTTTAACCAGTGTTGACTGAATCGCTTTAATATAAGCATTTAGATTTTCGGAACAAAAAATCATAATTAATAAGTTTTAAAGTAATCTATTGGTGGAAGCTAAAAATTCAAATATCATTTTTAAATTACTCCTAATTTTTTTTCTTTTTTTCATTCAGTTTAGCTCTTTAAAACTCTTTCTACGTAGCACACAAAAATCCGCTAAAATAATTAACATCACTGGCTCAAAAAACCAACATGCTCTGTACGTGGCAGCTGCTTGCAACACTAAAGCAGCGTAAAAGCTCATTAGGCAACACTTGCACAAGAATAAATTTTCTGATTAGTCCTACTCTGACCTGAAGAATTTGAGTTAATCATTGGATTTATAGTTTGTGGTTACACACACCAACGCCTTAAAGATGCCTTTAAAATTGGACATCAAGCGTAGACTCACATCGCGGTCGGATCGCGTTAAATGTGTTGATCTGCACCCGGCGGAGCCGTGGATGTTGTGTGCCCTGTACAATGGCCACGTACACATCATGAACTATGAGAACCAACAAATGGTAAAAGATTTCGAGGTGTGCGATGTACCAGTTCGCTCGGCCCGATTTGTCGCACGTAAGAATTGGATAATAACCGGCTCGGATGATATGCAAATCCGGATCTTCAACTACAACACATTGGAAAAGGTCCATTCGTATGAGGCGCACTCGGACTATCTTCGTTGCATTGCCGTACATCCTACTCAGCCACTAGTGCTGACCAGTAGTGGTAAGAAATTTAATTGGAAACAATGAGCTTGAAAATATTCAGACATATTTTTAATACAGACGATATGCTTATCAAACTCTGGAACTGGGAGAAGATGTGGGCTTGCCAACGTGTATTCGAGGGGCACTCCCACTATGTTATGCAGATTGTGTTTAATCCTAAGGATAATAACACTTTTGCATCCGCCTCCCTAGATCGCACTGTTAAAGTGTGGCAATTGGGCTCAAATTTCGCCAATTTTACTCTCGAAGGGCATGAAAAGGGTGTAAATTGTGTGGACTACTATCATGGTGGGGATAAGCCGTATTTGATTTCTGGGGCCGATGATCGCCTTGTTAAGATCTGGGACTATCAGAACAAGACTTGTGTACAAACTCTGGAAGGCCATGCCCAGAATATATCCGCCGTTTGCTTCCATCCAGAATTACCGATTGTATTAACAGGGTCTGAAGACGGCACTGTCAGGATTTGGCATTCGGGCACTTACCGTCTGGAGACCTGCTTGAATTATGGCTTCGAACGCGTTTGGACCATTTCCAGCATGCGAGGCACTAACAATGTTGCCCTTGGTTATGATGAGGGCTCGATCATAATAAAAGTCGGCCGTGAGGAGCCAGCCATGTCTATGGATGTGGTGGGTGGTAAAATTATTTGGGCCAAACACTCGGAAATGCAGCAGGTGAGCAACTGTTTATATATTAAAGTCCCTAAACTACAATTTTTTCTGAAAATATAGACTAACATAAACAACTCACGATTCGTGTTTATAAAATTTTTCTACCTTAGGTCAACCTAAAGACCATTGCAGACGGAACTGAGATTAAGGATGGGGAACGTTTGCCTGTTGCTGTCAAGGACATGGGCGCCTGTGAGATATATCCTCAAACAATTGCCCATAATCCCAATGGACGTTTCGTGGTGGTCTGTGGTGATGGTGAATATATAATCTACACATCGATGGCTTTGCGCAACAAGGCCTTTGGTTCAGCCCAGGAATTCGTATGGGCTTTAGAGAGCAATGAGTATGCCATACGTGAGAATAATGGGACAGTGCGCGTTTTCCGCAATTTTAAGGAGCGCAAGAGTTTTACTCCCGAGTATGGAGCCGAGAATATATATGGTGGTTACTATTTTGGTGCAAAAACCTCATCGGGATTGGCTTTTTACGATTGGGAAACATTGCAGCTGGTGCGTCGCATTGAAGTTCAACCCAGAAATGTCTTTTGGAATGAGAGCGGCAGTTTAGTATGCCTGGCAACAGATGATTCATACTTTATTTTGGGCGTGGACACAAATCTAGTAGCGAACGCAGTGGAGACCAAGGAAGGTCTAGAGGATGATGGTGTAGAAAGTGCCTTTAATGTCCTGGGTAAGCCTTTGTAAATGCAATAGCTTTTTTAATCGAAAAATGTGTTAAACGTGGATCAACAATGCTCAACCTCGTCAATTTCCATTTTTTTACAGGGGAGGTTTCCGAATCGGTGAAGACGGGCCTGTGGGTTGGAGATTGCTTCATCTATACAAATTCGGTTAATCGCATTAATTACTATGTAGGCGGTGAGATTGTAACCGTTTCGCATTTGGATCGAACCATGTACTTGTTGGGCTATGTGCCTAAGGACAATCGTTTGTATCTTGGTGACAAGGAGCTAAATGTTATAAGCTTCTGTTTGCAGCTGTCTGTGTTGGAATATCAGACAGCCGTGATGCGACGTGATTTCGAGCGAGCCGATGTAGTTTTGCCCACCATACCCAAAGAATACCGTACTCGGGTGGCACATTTTCTAGAGAAACAAGGTTTTAAAACGCAAGCGTTACAAGTTTCTACAGACGCAGATCACAAATTCGATTTGGCATTGCAAATAGGAGAGCTGGATATTGCCTTAAAGTTGGCTCGCGAGGCAGAGAACTCACAAAAGTGGTCGCAGTTGGCTGATGTTGCGGCTCGCAAAAATAATATGAACTTGGTCAAGGAGTGTATGCAAAAGGCCAATGATTTTAGTGGCCTGCTGTTGCTATCAACTGCCTCGGGGGATGCCCAAATGCTGGATGAAGTGGGCTCAGCGGGTTCAGCCCAAGGTCGTCACAATATAGCTTTTTTGGCCTCTTTCCTACGCTCCGATGTGCAACGTTGCCTGGAGATTCTCATCGAGACTAACCGTTTGCCCGAAGCAGCCTTTTTTGCTCGCACCTACCTGCCTAGCCAGATGTCACGGGTTGTAGAGCTGTGGCGCGAAGAGCTAAGCAAGGTTAACGAAAAAGCCGGCCAGTCGTTGGCTGATCCAGCTCAGTATACAAATCTCTTTCCCGGCTTGGGTGATGCGTTGCGCGTGGAGCAGCATCTACAGGAGGAACGTTCACGTAAAGCTCCGGCGCGTTTAGCTGGCCGATTGCCTTTAAATAGTGAGCGAAATCCTCTGCAGGAACTAAATGCAGCAGAGCAACAGAGTGGAGTTGGACAATCTGAAGATAAAGAAAAGCCAAAGTTTGTCGGAGTTCCTGTTGCTGCCACCGCAGTTCAGTCAACTGCGACCGACATCGTGGATGTGGATGAGGATGATGATGATTTGGACCTGGAGATTGATGGAATTACGCTGGATGACAATATCGATACAGGAGATGTCAATTTAGATGAAGATTTTCTTAGCGATGATTAGACCCACTTTGTAATTTATACAATGTTTTTTGCAAAAGAAAAAAAAATGAAAAGATGGGAAATGTTAACGACCTCCCCCGACATAAGCATAAAGCATTTCAAGCCACACAATTCCATGCATACATTCACAATTTGATTTGAATGGGTGTTGTTGTTTCCCGTGCATTATCTATATACAAATTTACAATTATATATATATCGTATTGTATAAATAATATGTGTACTACCATTATCAAGCAGCAGAAATGTAATAAATATTTTAAAATTAAATATTTTCCAAGTATAGAATGACCGTTACACGTAGCAGTGACGTATGTCAAAAAATTTTTTTCTTTTGTGCCATGTTAGTTACAAACTAACTTGACTAACTACTTGAATCATCGACCCAATATTTAATTTTTATGAGGTATTAAAGTCTCCAACATAATCTTAAATAAGTAAGAAATTTGCTGTACATGTTAAAGCAAGGTAGTATTCAAAGGTAATTAAATTTAACATAATTCTAAAACTACACAAAAAAAAGAAGAGTTCATAATTTATTTTAGTGTTGAAAAAATAACGTAACGTTCTGAATTTTTTTAGATCTACTCAGTTAGCGTTGCCACACTGTCAACGAGTACATTTCATCTGGTTTCGGTAAACTATTTCATTCTTGACAGCTGATGCCTGGTGTATAAATAAGGAGAACTTAAAAAATTCGTGTGTGCGTCTGGATTTTGCTGTATTTTTTATTTAAGAATGAATTATTAACTAACCATTAATAAATTATTATTAAATAAAAAACAGTTCAAAAACCGCCAATCAAGCGTAAGTAATAAGGAGACCACAACGTTCACTATTTGTTAATACAGCAAATAAAATTTATTGATTTTTTCCTATTTACACACAGATACATACCACAATCTACACAAATACGAGGCAAGAACAACTGACACGTAGTTAATATGGAGCAGGAATACTACCATAGTCATAATCTACAGCAGCAGCAGCATCAACTACAGCAGCTGCAGCATCAACAGCAGCAGCAACAGCATCTGCAACAGCAGCCAATTCAGACCGGATTTGCGCCTCGTCGTCAATATGATAATGCGGTCATATCGGCCGCATGTTTGCCCAATGGTTCTGGTGGTGGTAACATGTTAAATCCACAAAAGACTTCGTCTGCCAACATGTTGTCACAGCGAACTGGAAAGAGCAGAAAGGAGAAATCCTCTGGGGGACAACAACAACAACAGCACCAGCAGCAACTGCAGCAACAGCTAAGCGAGTCCTCTAACAGTATGCCCACAGATGAAGCTTTAAGATTTGTAAACGAGACCGACGCCAATGGACTGGCAATGAAAACACCAGTCAGTATTCTTCAGGAACTGTTAAGTCGTCGCGGCATTACACCCGGCTACGAACTGGTGCAAATCGAAGGGGCAATCCATGAGCCGACATTTCGCTTTCGTGTATCGTTTAAGGACAAGGATACGCCCTTCACAGCAATGGGGGCGGGACGCTCGAAAAAAGAAGCAAAACACGCGGCAGCCAGAGCACTGATTGATAAGCTAATTGTTGTCCAGTTGCCAGAGACAATTCACACTGCTGGCGTTGGTCCTGGTGGATGTGTTGGTAGCGGGTCTGTCGCAGTGGGATCATCAGCTACCGGCTGTGGTGGGGATGGTAATTCAAATGTGACTCAAGGCAATGCCAGCGAGTAAGTAAACACGATCGATTAAGATGTTAAACTGCAGCCTTCTTAATTTTGTCAAAAGATGGCTAATAATTGTAATATAAACAAATATAAAACGAGATGTATTTCCAGTTCTGGTGATAAAATTGTTGGCAACCCCATTGGATGGCTTCAGGAAATGTGTATGCAACGCCGTTGGCCTCCGCCATCATATGAAACTGAAACTGAGTTGGGACTGCCACATGAACGACTATTTACCATCGCGTGCACCATATTGAATTATCGGGAAGTTGGCAAGGGGAAGAGTAAGAAAATCGCTAAACGTTTAGCCGCTCACAAAATGTGGACACGTTTGCAGGACGCACCGATTGATGCAGCCAAGATTAACGACAGCATTTGCAGTGAAATGGAAATTGATGTGAGTACACCAATGGTAAATGCGAGTTACACACAGATTTCATCAGAAATAATATTGTTGCCTATTTAAGAAAAATATCGAGTGACTTTTCCTTTCGTGCTATCTTGGTCAAACTGTTCGTCCATATAGGACATTGATTCCATTGGGAACGGCTTTATAACCTATACGTTTTCATGCCAAAAACCAAAAGAAATAACCGTTTACTGATTCGTTTTCAAACAAGTTCCGAAATATTGTGAATTCTTTCATTAAAATGTTCGTTAGGTTATCAAGATTTGTGTTAACGGGTTCAAAATATATTAATTAGTAATATGGGAAAAGAAAAGTACCTCGTTTTGGATCACTCGTTAATTGCTATTTGGGATGTAATGGAATTGTTTTCATCAAATATAAGTTGCATTTTGGAGTTTCAAATTAAATCCAAATAGCATTTATTTTGTTAATAGGATTTTTTTCTTTTTATTCTTGTTTCCAATATTATTAATAGACCGTGTGAGTTAATTTAAATTCAAATTTTTAATGTACAGGGTACCTAGAAGTTGGCGAGTTCAAGTCTTTTTTGGTTTAATCATCATTTTGGAATATGTCATTGAGACTTCCCCAATGGAATGGAATTGTTTCCCCAAACAATTCCATTATGTTGAGCCGCCCAACCATCTGGATAGTATTCACCATTTAAGCAACTGAAAACAATTTTAAAGCCAATAAATTTAAAGATTAAAGGTCCGCATACTTACCTGTGTCCACAGTTATTAAACCACCCTGCAGCACCATGCAATTTGGCACAGTCGCCGCCATGCCAGTAAGAGTTGTCCCGATCAAATGTGGAAAACGGCATATTTACGTTGTTCGATAGAAAATTTCCAGCGGTTCCTCTATAGTTTCCGATCGATTTCAACTTATAATCTTCCCATTTGCTGTCTACAATAAAGTTATCATAATGAACATATTTTTTCCCACCTTTACGGTCTTATAGATATATACATATATACCTCGAAGGTTTGCTTTTTGGTCAATGCATCTAACTTGTCTAGTCCAATAAAATTGTTCGTGTCTACATAGCCGAATCCATTTTGATATTCGGTCCAAGTTCTGTTAAAGTTCACTTTGTCGTTGACACGGCCCTGGATGACAATTCCAGAGCTGCTTAATTTATAATGTTGGTTCGCTCTCATGTTAGTCTTTTTTCCCTCAACATCTTCAGTTACCTTGCTTTGAATGGCAATGTCATCTTTTTTTTATTCTCTTTTGCATTGATCTTCTAGTTCTTGGAATCTCCTTGCTAGTTCAATGATTTTGGATTGCTTTCTTATGGCAATTACTGGCATACTTAAGTAAAGGTTTCATAGCAAAGTAACAATTTTTACTGCCGGGGCATGGTTTCTCCATCGCTTTACCAATTAGCATCGATTCCTTTAAAATAATTATGTGAAATATTAAAAAAAAACTATTTTTAATTAATCGTTTTGAGTAAACTATAGCATTTTATTCCAAGCATCAGGAAATGAGACGACAAATGAAAAAAGGATACGCATATTAAAAACAGGCTTAAATAATTCCCCATTTTGCAACTCCAGCTTTTGAAATACTTTATGAAACTGAAATCAATTTATTTTTTATAAGAATTCGAAAATGCTTTTGATTCGGTTATAATTCTCGGAATATTTTGTTTATGATAAGTTTTATATTTTTTTTATTTTGAAGCCGAAATTGCTATGTACTCATAAATCGGATAAGGGATTAGTTTTTATTCATAATTTTTTTAAGCGTTTATAACGTATGAAAATTTCCATTTTCTAAATTGTGTGTCAATAAATATTATTTTTTTCTCTAGTTCTTTTGTAGATGGTATAATATAATAGGTCAATTGTTTGTTGTGTATATAGTTTAGATCAACTTTAATAGTGCAGTAGTGGTTTAATCACCTTTACGCTCCTAGTTTTTGCTATATGTTGATAAACCTCGATCATCTTTATAATATTTCATTTAGATTAAAATTGTATTTTAAGTCCCTTGGCTGTCCCTACTAAATATCACGGTAACCAAACAGTCAAGAACTCCCGACGAAGAATTTATTTTAATAATCTATCACAAATACATCATTTATTTAGTCATTGTGTTGCATTCCTTTGACCCGAAACAACAAAAGAGTTAATTCTGATTCTCTCACTAACATCTAAGAGCCTTTAAATACTTTGTAAAGAGAAAAGAGATTTGTCCGCTTATGATGGTAAAGGTTTAAATAAGCATATAATTTGTTTATTCACTCTTTACGTCATGTGAAATTTATGCAACTGATGTAAAAATAGAGTATATAAGGTTTAGTAGGAAATGACTGCGATTAAATAAAGTATGACTAATACGAGAGTTCCTAAATTTCAAAAAATATATTTACGTACCACAGATTAGTCATATCCGAACCGCATATTGTACAGCATCTATAGAAACAATAGTTAAATGGTTAAATGACTATTTGGTTCTTTAGACTGGCATGTTCAAATATTTCCTATTGATTTTCCTGAAATGTGGTATAAGTTTTAATACAATTTTTCTTTTGATATCCTTGAAAACATCTGCTCTCAATTATAACTGGGAATTATATTGGCGCTTCCTTTCTTTACTTAAAATGTATTTGTATATTGTTTGCTGGACTATTAACTTAGTAAATTGTCTTCTAATATTGATCAGGAATATACAAATATATACACATTTCGAGGTTATAAAATACCGTAATTTTACTACAGTTGGTATTTGCCATACTATCTTAGGCAAATTACATTTTTTATATAGTAAATAGAGATATCAAGATTTGTTTGGCAAATTATAAAAACAATAAACTTATGTTTCGTTTTTGTCTTCGATTTTATATGTACCATTAGATATAGTTTTGTGTTTATATACACATATCAACATTTGATCTTTCTCTGTCTTACAAACATCTGTGCCATTTATTATTATCCACTGGGTATAAAATCAACTTCAAGTTGATGGTTATTAGATATATTTCAACTCACCATTTATGTAGGCAGAAATTTTTAAAATAAATTTTTAGATTTAATGAAATTATAAATAGAAAAATTACGAAAATGTTGCGCTCTTATTTCCAGCCCCGCAATAACGATAGTTATTATGGTGATTTGAAAGATATCTCTGTGCCAACTCTGACAACGCAGCATAGTAACAAAGTTTCACAATTCCATAAGACCCTGAAAAATGCGACCGGTAAAAAACTGCTTAAATTACAGGTAAATGGGCTAGAGGCACACATACACTTAAAGAAAAACACACACACACTTACAATTTGGTTAAATATATGAAGCATAAAATAATTTTTTGTTTTTACCTTGGATTGCTAATTTATGTTTCTTCTTTCAGAAGACTTGCCTAAAGAGCTCAAAAATTGATTATATCAAGCTACTGGGCGAGATAGCTGTTGAAAATCAGTTCGAGGTCACCTACGTGGACATTGAGGAAAAGACGTACACTGGCCAATTTCAATGCCTGGTGCAACTTTCCACATTGCCAGTAGGCGTTTGTCATGGCACTGGTTCAACAGGCGGTGAGGCCCGCCGTCATGCCGCCCAAAACGCGCTCGAGTATTTGAAGATTATGACTAAAAAATAAACATCACATTCATTAGAGGAAAAGGATTATGGGGCCGAAAAACTGTATAGCAAAATCTGAACGCACACCACGAGATGAAACTAAAAGGAAACGAAGCAACTGAACTTTAAGGAAACCAAAACCCAGTTACAACAAGAGGATTGAAGGATACAGCCAAGGACTGATAAAGACGGAAGCGAATTCGCTTGATTCCAAGTCAAAAGCAAATACAGTCATTGTGATATTTTCCCTTTTTAATTCTTATGTTTTCGTATTTTCACATTAACTAATCAATGACAGTTCAGATTTTGACAACGTAAATTTGCTTCCAAATTGTAAAAAATTGTCATTACCTAGGCTATCCAATCCTCAAAGTGTATTACAGCGATTAAAGAAAGCTAGACTAATTTAATTACTTTTTCTGGAATCATTTAAAAACATTTAATTGAATTTTTAATAATTGTCAAATTTATATATTTTCATAAAGTTTTTCTGAATTTTGTTTTTTGTTATACAATTTATTTCTTAACCATACGAACGAACTGTACCTAGTTAATAACAAACTATACATCAAAATCTATATATATGTATATATATATATAGATGTACATATACATACCTATGTATGCTTTCGTAAATATACATTTATATATATATATACATGTATATATGAAATCCTGAATTGAAAAAAAAAAATAATATAAATAAAATTTGTAAAAAATTTAAATATTTTTGGAAATTAATGAGATGAGATATTCATTTTGCACAAAGCAGTGCCAGGGAGTTAGTCAAATGGTTGATCAAAATATGAAACTGCCGACATCTATACCTTGTTAAAGGATAGCTTATCCTGTCCGCTTATCTTTTTAATTTTTTTTTATTACAGAAAGAAATTATATTAATAGTGGGAGTCAGTTAACTACACTTGCTCTTATCATAATTTTGCTATATGTTATTGAGACTGACGGATTTCCCCAAACAATTCCATTATGTTGAGCCGCCCAACCATCTGAATAGTATTTACCATTTAAGCAACTGAAAACAATTTAAAAGTCAGTAAATTTAAAGATTGAAGGTTCGCATATTTACCTGTGTCCACAGTTATTAAACCACCATCCAGCACCATACAATTTGGCACAGTTGCCGCCATGCCAGTTCGAGTTGTCCCGATCAAATGTGGAAAACGGCATATTTACGTTATTCGATAGAAAATTTCCAGCGGTTCCTCTATAGTTTCCGATCGATTTCAACATATACTCTTCCCATTTGCTGCCTACAATAAAGTTATCATAATGAGCATATTTTTTCCCACCATTACGGTCTTGTAGATATATATATAGCTCAAAGGTTTGCTTTTTGGTCAATGTATGTAACTTGTCCAGTCCAATAAAATAGTTTGTTTCTACATTGCCGAATCCTTTTTGATACTCCAGCCAAGTTCTGTTAAAGTTCACTCTGTCGTTGACATGGGTCTGGATGGCAATCCACCGAGAGCCGCACAGCCAGCTAAATTCTTGGTCAAACATTTGTATATTATAATGTTGGTTCACTCTCATGTTAGTAATTTTTCCCTCGACATCTTCCTCCTTTACCTTGTTTTGACTTTCTAATTTTAACTCTTTTATCACAGTTTCCTTCCTTTGGATGGCATTTTCCAATTTTTTTATGTTAGATTTATATTCATTCTCCTTCTGATTAATTTTCGATTCAATTTCAGAAATTTGCTTTGTCTTCCGTTGAATAATATTATCAGCTTCTTTTATTAAAGCATCCTTTGATTGTATTTTTCTGTCCTTTTCGTTGCATATCTTTTGCATTTTTTTAACTTCATCCTCCAAATAACTTATGTTAGATTTACATTGATTTAATTGACGCTCTTTTTCCAGTTTCAACACGTTTATTTCAGCTACCTTCCTTTGAATGGTAATGCCATTTTCTTTTATAAAGGAATTTAATTGAAGCATTTTGGCATCGGTCTCCTTTCGACACGTTGCTAATTCATTATCTTTATTCTTAATTAACATTTCCCTTTCCCCTAATTGATTTTCCAAATTGTTTATGTTGGAGCTATATTCATTCTCCTTCTGATTAATTTTCGATTCAGTTTCAGAAATTTGCTTTGTCTTCCGTTGACCAATATTTTCAATTTCTTTTATTAAAGTATCTTTTGATTGGATTACTCTATCCTTTTGTTTTACCTGTTCCTCCAAGTTACTTATGTTAGTTTTACATTGATTCAATTGACGTTCTTTTTCCAGTTTTAACACGTTTATTTCAGTTAACTTGCTTTGAATGGCAATGTCATCTTCTTTTATTCTCTTTTCCTTGCATTGATCTTCCAGTTCCTGGAATCTCCTTGCTAGTTCAACGATTTTGGATTGCTTTTCCTGAATAGCATTGGTTAGTTTGTTTTCACTGACCTTTAGTTGTTGCTCACAGCTCTTAGAATCACTATCAGACTTATTTTTTAGTACTTCGTTCTCTCTGTTTAAGTTTTTGATAGTTTTTTTGTTTTCCACGAGTTGTGTTTGAGCATTATCCAAATTGTCCTCACTCTTCTTTAATTGCTGCTCCAACTTAGCTAAAGCACTATTAAATTCAGTTTTTTGGGTTTCGTTGATCTTGTTAAAATTTTCAATGGTTTGAAAATAGTTTTCCAATTGAATTTTGGTATTTTTTAATTCGTTTTCTATGATTGTAATTTTCGAATCACGTTCACGTATTTCTGCAGTTTTTTCTTCAATTGTTTTAATAAGGTACTTTTCCTTTTCGTTTTGTTTATTTAGCTTTTCATTTTGTTCACGAATTGTAAGATTCAAATTACAGATTTCTATATCTTTCTTATGGCAATTACTGGCATACTTAAGTAAAGGTTTCATAGCAAAGTAACAATTTTTACTACAGGGGCATGGTTCCTCCATCGCTTTACCAATAAGCATCGATTCCTTTAAAATAATTATGTGAAATATTAAAAAAAAACTTTATTTTTAATTAATTGATTCATCGCTTTGAGTAAACTATACCGTTTCATTCCAAGCATCAGGAAAGGAGACGACAAATGAAAAAAAGGATACGCATATTAAAAACAGGCTTAAATAATTCCGCATTTTGCAACCACAGCTTATGAAATACTTTATGAAACTGATTTTAATTCACTTTTGATTAAAAACTAAAACCAAAAATAGCTGGGTTTTAGTCATAATTTTGCGAATTTTATGTTCGATAAGGTCTCCGGTTAGTAAAACATTAAATTATAGTAAAGTCGAAAATTGTATACTCTTCTTGTACCAATAAGCCGTATCAGTTAAAGGTTTTTAATTAGTTTTTAAATCAATTTTGATGACAAATTCAAAACTCAGGATTAATGTAACTTCTTTTTTTTTTTTGGAATTACTTCGTTGCCCAATATTCTCTGCCTAGTTACGAGATCGAGCCACCCAGACCCGCAAAAATTCATACCTAGACTTCTTTTTGCTGCAGCCATTGTATATCTCGGAATCATCCCGATAGCTATATCATATAGCTCCCATAGGAACAAACGGTGAAAAATATGGTTTAATCTTAATAACTTTGATGAAATAGAATTTTTTGTGATATCCTGAGTTTGAAGAAAAATCACCTGAAGGGCAATCACTCGGCTGGCTAAAAAAAACATAAATACATCACGTGATATTGAACATCACAATATATTATTTTTTATATATGTTAAGTTCATTTTAATTTTATATTAATCTTAAATTCTAAATATTCTATATTCTTATATAAAACTTATATATGTACCTCAAGCCAGAGCACCGGCTTTTACATACCCTGTACCATATAAAGTAAAATTCATAAGATTCAACTCGATGAAATTGGCCATTAAATATTTAAGTCTAAGTATTTTCTATCAAAATATAAACACACAGAAGATGCTTAGCTTTTGTTAACAAAAGACGTTTTGCATATACACTTACAAACAACTTATCTCTTATTCTCAGAACTGATATTTTACGGAGAAGACAGATATTAGAAATATTTGCTTACATACTAAAGTAATATGTATAACAGATTCCAAGGCTCTAGACAGAGTTACATTGAATCTTCTCTTGATTAGGATCGCAAGAGGTCAGAATCGAAATTTTCTGCTTGCTAGACTCTCCTTTTGGTGACTTCGATACGACATCCTTTTACCTTACGAGTACAGAGCATGCTTTTACTTCTTTTTCCGATCCTGTGTGCACTTGGGACAAAACCATTTGCCTTTGGGCTTCGTCGTAAGTCCAACGCAGGCAAAATGAAACCATTCAATAGGACACTGTCGAAAAAGTAATGACAATATTAAACTTAATCAAAGACTGTTGGAATTAAACATGTGGATTCTTACATCGGGATTATCGCAACCAATCATCTCGCCATATGATACCTGATGACATAGGCAATATGTGGGCTCATTGGGATCCACTGGCATATCCATAACGTCGCTTGGGTGTGTCGCAGTTGTATGACTTGAATCCTTTTCAGATTCATCCACTTCGACGGCTTTCTACATATACCATCAAATATACAATTAAAGTATAAGTAATTGTATGTAATGTTATTGTTATTGATATCATGCAAGTTAAAAGTGAAATGAAAATGAATGCAGCAAATTATAGATGTAAGCGGTAGATGTAAAAGTTTACTCATGTTTTAATTTTGATTTCAGGAATTCATAAATTCATCTATAAATTAATTAATGATTTAATTAAAATTTTTTCGTTTGGGAATTGTTATGTAGTCTCAGATTGGGCCATCTAGACTGGAGTAATTAGATAATTTGGTACATAATACAGGGGTGACGAAGGCACGACTTGATAAGCTTACAACCGTGTCAACTATGACACTTAAATTTTAATTGTTTTGTTAGTCTACAGAGGAATTATATGTCCTAAAAAACTGCAAACAACGGCATACTAACTAAAACTAATTAAATTTAAATTTATGAGCAATAAAAATCAACCAACAAAAAGTTTTGTAAAAAGTGACAAAATGCAGTTGATGATGAAAATGACGATGATTTACCTTTTGAGCGCCCCCCTTGCGTGTTTCTTTTTCTTGATTTACCTTGGACTTTTTCTTTTTGCTACCTTGACCACCACTACCGCCGCTAGCATTGCTGCTAACATTGAGGTTTGTATTCGATGTGTTCTGATTACCAGTACTTCGACCTACGGTTTCCTCCTCGGAGGAAGCGGCTGACTTTTTCTTTTTCCCAGTGGTCTTGCTTTCCTTGGTTTTTTTTCGACCCTCTGAAAATGTAAATTCAAAATTGTAAATTACATTGAAAAGATCTAGTATTTACGTTTTTTTTTTTTTCCAAAAATACAATATATTATGATATTATAATAATATTAAAATAAAATAGTGTTTGGCTCTTACTTTTGGCTACTGCTTCCTCTGATTTGGCTCTTGTCGAGGAAGCCTTTTCTTGAATTTCTCCCTCGAATCGCGCCAAATCATTATCCAGTCGCCGGATTTGCTTGTCCACCAGCTCGTACGTTTGTATGGCAAGCTGCACTTTGTCATCACTGTACTCCTTGGCCTTGCCAAAAAGCGCTTTAATATCCTCCAAACGCTCTTTGCGCTCTTCCTCGCTCATAACACCACTCTCAGCCAGTTTGCGCATAAAATCCTTAGCATGGCTATCAATTGATTTCATTGCTGTCTGGGCGCGATCGTCCAATTTACGCATTAGCTTAAAATTTCGCTCGAGCTCAGTAGGCAGAGATTCCAAGCCTGATTCCGAAATGAAACATTGGAGTAAGTATATCGACGGAGCTAAAAACTTACCATCTAAATAATTTTCCAAATATATAGCTGATGACATTTTAAATATACTTAAATTTTTTCGCCTTTTTTGTTTATGGTTTAGCTAGACGCCACATTTACTACATATGTATATATCAACAGCTGATTTGTGCGTGTGCCGAATAGAGATGCCGTTTGGCGGAAAGACAGCTAGCAACTTTTAATTTTACGTTATAACACTCTTGGTTACTTTTTTAGTTCATTATTCGCTTGAAAAATATATTCGTGATTTGTCTTTTAATAGTGTATACTTAAGTTTTTTTGCAAGCTGTTTGTTTCTTTATAAAACATAAAATGTTTAAAATTAGTGAAACATTAACTTTCGGCTTGAATAAAATAACGGCTAAATTATCCATTCCATTGATAAATCGATACTATCGATATAAAATTGTAGTCGAAATATGTCAGTAATTGTTGTTATTTAAAATATTGTTAAGAAACTAGTAATATGTACGCTTCCTCGGGAGGATCCTGGATTGAGGCGATCTTTGATGAAATTGCTTTGGAAGGCCTAGAAGGCGTGACATTGCCCTGTAAGTGTGGAGAAATGTTAACATTTTGTTATTGCTACTTATATCAATTGTTTATAGCTCTATGGGTCTTGCTAGCCACACGCCTGCTGTCAAGCCCTGATCCATTGCCTCCTAGATTGCAGGATCAAATATGGAGCTTATTGTTAAGATTTTCTCCGGAAAAATTGGAATTCTTTGAGCTGCCTAAGCCGCGTACTTACATGCCGCTATATGATCGTCAAAATGAATTGAATGCGGAAGACGGTGTGCCTGTCGTGCCAGAGGAATGTCCGTTTATGCTCTACCCGGAAGCTTTTGTAGAAGATGGCGAAATAAAAGGCAATTGTGTAGATTTTAAAACACGCAATCTTATTAATGTAAATACGTTGAGCTCGCTAACGGCTATTGAGGCAACCGAGAAGTGGGGTCAAAGCCTTGTACTTGTAGCCAGTCAAGAGTTACGTCTAATCGCTCTCACACCAACAAACCTGTTGCATCCCGATGAGTTATCCCTGCAACAATATGTATTTCTGGAAACTATAGGACGCTCGCGCTACAATGGCATGACCACAGTGGGACCCTGGTCATTGGGTGTCTACTGCAAAGATGCGAGCTTTGTGTTTTACATAAAGAATAAGCTATTGGACCTCCAGGTTTCTGTTAAAAATAGAGTTTTGTATTTATAACTCAATATTTGATAAATTTGTATAATTATATTTCCTAATTCCAGATGATCAGCGCCCAGACTTATAATGAGCGCCACAATGGCCGTTTTCTAAGCTCAAATTTATTACATTTGCCTAGATTCTTTCGCAAGTACAAGAATCGAATTCAGGAATCGATGGAAGTGCTTTATATGGCCATCAAGCAAAATCCAGCTCAGCATTTACCCATTAGCAATATTCCCGATCACCTGCAACATTTGAATAGTATTCAAGTAAAAAAACTACTGGTTACTCACCATTTTCGCACATATTTTGAGACTGTTCACGTTTTTTTGTCCACTAAAAAGCCCAGTAAAGTCTCCCAAAGAAAAGTGGCTGTTCTGCAGCTACGTAATCCCAATTTAAAAGTTGAGGATCTTTACCGGGATATTCAGGGTACTGAGTCGAATGAAGGGACAGATCCCAATGAAACAAATGAGGTAACTCTGGCGAGTGAGAAGGACGAGTCAATGATGCTCAATTCGCTGATTGAGTCAAGCGATACACACGAGTCTTTTGAAGAGAAAGTAACAATCTTAGAGAATGAGTCAAACGATGAAAGCGATTTCGAAGAAAACGAAGATAATTCTATGCCTAAATTTTTGGATTTTAAGCATAGTTATATTGACATGCCATCGGAACAGGAATGTTATGAAGCTATTATGCGCTTTGGAAAACGTGGCATTAGTGCAACTGAACTGGCTCAATATGCAAGCATTAGTCTCCAGACGGTGCGCGGCTTTATCAAGCATTTTCGAAAGGAGGGTCAAATCAAGGACTATACCGAGCAGGTAGGTAAGCAACGTTCTATACGTTATGTGGCTAGTGTCCAAGGCGCTCACGTTGATATAAAGAAAAACGAATTGGAAAAGACAATACAGGAATTACAATGCAATGACGAATTGGTAAGTAATTAATCCTTGTTATTATAATTTATATTAGCTTAACACGAATTCCAAGTTTGGGGTTACCAATTTTTTAATTGGATTTTGGGTCGCAAAAAGAAATAAACTGGAAGTTTATCTCTTTACCCTTTTACCCTTTTGCTGCTTAAAACACAATTTTTGGTTTTAGTATTCGCAAAAGAGTTCTCTTTTAAACGAATATTTATCCATTCTAGAATACACCTCGAAATTCCGATATTGTGCTCAAGGATCACCCGGAAATCACATCGATTGTGCGACCCATACCCATTGATAAGAATCGAAAACAAAAAGTTGAAAAGCAGAGGGAACGTCAAGTGCAGCGCAAGACAATTATTGTAAGATTGCTCAATGAGAACTGCATATTGCAGTTGTATTGCGTAATGCGAAGCATACAAAAGGAAGAGTTAAATTCTGGTTATTCTGATTCAATATGTCGTCGGTCAGTTATGCGTCTGGTGCAGCCGATGTGCGAGGCAAATGTTGTAAATGCCTACACGGTAACCCTACAATATGGCCAAAATGTTCGTATTTTTCGCATGATTACACATCCAAAGATAACGGCCGATCATGAACTAATGCATCGGGAGATATTACGACTTAAAAATAATTTTCATTTAATGTTTGAAGAACGCCAGAACCGCGGTTCGAATCCAAATCCCAAGGATAAGGCCGATGCGGCTAAAAAGAAGGTTAAAAGCAGACCTCTTAATGATAACAGTAAGGTTGCAGCACCAAAGCTTTTGCTGGCCAAGGGATTACATGAGTTTCTTTACTATTTGCTTTTCGAACTGGATAGAGAGCAAAAACCTTTAGAAATGTCCATGGAATTGGTTCAGCAATGGCAAAAGACTGAGCCAGCATTGCAGCCCCGTCAATTCCTTGAAGAATGGGAAACCAAAGAGAATTATGCATTGCCCTATAGTGAAGAGATTAGCTGGCGAACTTTTATACCTCCGTTACCACGCTATGATGAAAAGCCTCAGGGTTGGCTATACTTTATGGATGCCTTAGAACGCATGCCACTGTCCTTGTTCCTTAGAATCTGTCGCATTGAACGCGAAGCGATGGATAAATTGCGCATTCAACTAAAGCATCCAGTGCGTCAGCATTATTTGCTTTCTCAACTGGACTTAACTCATCTAGTGCCCCGTTTACGCATCCAGCAGCTTTATTTGACCACTCTTCGCCTCCTGAATAATATGGGTTTAGTCCAGATTAGTGAACGGCAACTGGGCTGCGATTTGTTGCAGCGTTGGGTCTATTTTAATCGGCGATCCCGTCTTTTGGACACCACCACAAGCAAAGAGCACAACTACAAGAGAGTTAATGCAGATCACTCGTACAAGGAGGTCAAGCTTGAATTTAATAATCGGGATGAAGTAGTCAAGTATTGGGCTAAGCTACAGCATATATGTGTTTATACAAAATTAGGTTTCCGCAAGCATATGAACCGAAGTAAACTGCAAAAATTGCCAAGAAACAAAACATTGAGTTTTCTCGATCCAGTGGATTTTGAAGAAGCTTTACAACTAGACACTGGCTCAGTACCTGGCGATCAGTTGGGTGCAGCTGGTTTAGATTCCAGTCTCTATGCCCATCAATTTCGTCATTGGTCTTGGGTGCAGTCTAAAAGCTTTAAGTCGGAAAGCACGGTAAACACTCCGAATACCAGCAGTACATCAAAGGCATCCAATCCAGGTAGAAAACGTATGCCAACTATAGCCCGATTGAAACCAACTCATAAATTGCAAATTCGTAAGAGTCGACCTTCGCAGGCTGGAGCACAAGCATCTAACTACACGAAACGTAAGAGTGGTCCGCGCGATGATATCGATCGCGATGCCTTAAGAAATATGCGTACTTTGCGTGTTGCATGGTCCCCTCAAGAAGATCGCCTAATAAAAATGGGCCGGGCTGTCTATTTGTTCATCGATGCCCCCCCGACTGCCCTGGCTCTCTGCAATGTGGGAATCGTGTGTCGCGACATTATACGAAGACATTTGGGAATCTGCAACAAAACTACCCAAGCCTGTGTTCGACGACTTCAGTTTCTAATGAGGATGAAACGCGATATACCTGAAGTGCCCAATTGGATTTATAGCATGCAAACAAATTCACAATTCAATGCCATTTACAATGAGCGATTTATAAGTAATCTAAAGAGGGATTATTCGTCAAAGACAGAACGCAATGAAGCTTTAGTAATCCATTTTGTGCTTGTACTAACTAAACTTCATGGAATGATTACCAATGCGGTAAGTACAATTTCAACTTTCCTTGTGGAAAGTGTTGTATGTGTGCATTTGTTTGCAGTTTTTTGATGTTTAGGTATGAAGTATATAAAAAAAACTTGTTAGATTAGGTTTCTAAAAGATCATATTTAAGCAAGTTTAAGTCGGATTAGATAGTTAAAAGAGGGAGATGATCTGTATTGTTATATATGCATAGCAACTGCCTTTCATCACTTTGGTTTGGTAGTTTAATAAGTAAAGCTGATTCTCAAGAAGTACAAGACTATTTAAACTTGGCCAACAAAATAACAACCATAAATTTTAACGTTCTTTTTTAGATATATTTAGATATATAGATACCGAAATGGTTCTTATATAAAATATACCTTACTTAGTTTCACATTTTTAACCTAATCATCATTTGGGCAAACGAGATCTTTTGATTATCCCATATCATGCGATGCTCCTCATGCTCTTCATGATAATAGTGATACCCAAAGTGATTATGTCCATTCTGTTGATATCCCAAGTGATCATGTCCATTCTGTTGATATCCCAAGTGATCATGTCCATTCTGATGATATCCTAAGTGATCATGTCCGTTCTGATGATATCCCAAGTGAACATGTCCATTCTGATAATATTCAGCGTGAATATGACTGAAGTGTTCATGTCCCGGGTGATGAAGCTCAAAATGATGTCCAGTGTGATGATAGCCATTGAAATTATGTATGGAGAATTTTTGTTGTTCATTATAATGAAGATTTCCAAATGGACAAGATTGCCGAAACTGTTCCGGATCTGTGTTGTAGTGGCCATTTAAGCAACTGAATATGAAATAATAATAATATTAACAATTTTAAATTTAAATATTTAATAAATATTGATTCACCTGTTGGCACAATTTTGAAACCACCAACCACCGTTGAAGGCTTTAGCACAATTGCCATTATTCCAAAGATCATTATCACGATCCATTGTCGTAAATCTCATATTTGCAAGGTGTGATAGTGAATCCACAGCTGTTCCTGAATGTTGGCCAATTAATTTTAGTTGATAACCTTCGGTCTCGCTGCCCACAATAAAATTGTCATACTTGGCATATTTCGTTTCATTACTTTCATCGATTAGTTCAATATAAAGCTCGTAAGTTTGCGTTTGAGTCATTAAATGCAGCTTCTCCAAACCAATGAAGAAGCTGCTATTAAGATCCCCAAATCCAGATTTGTACTCCCCCCAATTTCTGTTAAAATCCACATTACCATTAACGCGGCGCTGTATAATAATCCAACTGTATCCAGACACATCCAATTTACAAACACCTTTGAAAGAATATCGAACAGGCACACTAATATCATAAATTTGATTTGGGCTGTCGAATTGCTGACAACTAACACCTTTAGTCAAACCATTCTGTTCTGCAGACTTCAGTTGCTCCTTTTGCATTTCATACATTCTCGTTAGATTTTCAATGGTTTTTGAGTTCGCGTCTATTTGCGTCTGAGCAATCTTCACTTCTTCTTTACTAATCTTTAATTCTTGCTTCATGTCATTGAAAATGTAGTCAGATGCATTTTTTCTTATTTCATTCATTTTCCGCATATTTTCGATTGTTTTTAAATTATTTTCAAGTTGTGTTTGAGCATTAGCCAAGTCTTCTTTACTCTGTTTTAATTGTTGCGTTAACTTCGCTAAAGCGCTATCACTTTCGTTTTTTTGGATTTCGTTTATTCTATATAAATTTTCAATGGTTTTTAAGTTGTCAAGTTCACTTTGCAATTCGTTTTTTAAGTTTGTTATTTTTAAATCACATTCTCCTATTTCTACGATTTTCTCCTGAATCGTTATGTTTAGGTGTTTTTCCTTTTCGTTTTGTTCGTCAATTCTAAGATTCAAATTACAGATTTCAATATCTTTCTTATGACACTCACTAGCATACTCAAGTAGAGGTTTCATAGCAAAGTAACATTTTTTACTACAGGAACATGGCTCATCCAAAGCTTTACCGATTAGCAGCGATTCCTACAATTTGAATATTACATAAAATTTATTTTTAATTAACTCAATTATTAATTAAAGAACATTTTACCGTTTCATTCCAAGCATCCGGAAAAGAAACAACATATGAACAGAAGTAAACAAAAATTAAAGTCAGATTTAAATAAATACGCATTTTGCAATTGCACAGCTTAGGAAACAATAAATGGAACTGATTTCAATTTATTTTGAAATGACTCTTGTGCCTGAAAATGAGTAATCTCTTTCTTATCATGCTCTGAAAGATGGGTTTTTCAGTGGGGTCGTCAGTGCTTTTGGTTTTGTATTTCTATACACTTTAATTTATTATTTTGAAATTATGAATATTTAATTTAAAGAAAGTATTTGGTTCTCTTAATATTAATATTTAAAAAATATATATTAAATATATATATACATATATTAAAGACGCCTAATCCGGTAGGTTCTAAAATTTTCTAATGACATTCTTTAGTCTACACAGAAGGACTTATATTGATATTTACATTCAGCTCGTAGTATAATTAAAAAAAATTGTATATATAAATTTATTAATATTAAATTTAGCATACTCTCTTTGCAAATGATTATTAAATATTCTGTTGCCTCGTTTGAATAAAAAATATGCGAAAGTGATCTTTAGTGACCCAATGATGGCGTTTTTGTTTGATTTCGAAGCACTGCATCAGTCTTATCATTCTTCGTAAACCAATCCTGAAAATCTATAATGTAGGAATTTCGATAAAAAGAGTAACTAGAGCTACATATAAAGATAACCTTAATTAAACATGCTGATGCTGATTCTTATCCAATGTTGTTATTCCTGTATACCACTTTGAATTGATTTTTATTAGAATTTTTAACATACTTTCGTTCCTTTTTACAGCATGGAATGATGTCTCGTCAATTCTTGTTGCCGGATGATCTCAACGACTATAAGTTGCACTTCAGGGAATGTACGCCACTTAATGCCGATCAACAGTTGCTATATCGCAATCCCAGTACCGAGTCCGATTTACAGGTTTTCATTGCTTTGCAAGTGTTGCATAGTACCCTCTGTAGTGCCAAAGACAAGACCTTGTTTAATTTACAAACATTTGAAATCTATAAACATTTCTCCGAGGACGTATTAAACGCGGCTTTCAATAAAGCGAGAGCCGATTCTTTACTGGTGGCTGTCAAACGTCGAAATATTCAGACAGTGAATCGTTCGCTTTCCGGTCCAGCGCATCTGCTCAGCTCCAAATACAAATACCGTTTGATCTACTTGAAATTAGGCTATGCCGTCTACGATACTTATTACAATTTTGGTCAGAAAATGCAGGAGGAGAAAGAGGTACAATTGCCGTCACCGAATTTTGGCCAGTTACTGTTAATGGGAGAATGGTTGGCATTGGGTTCATTAAGAATTAGTGCACAATTGCCGGCAAATATTTTGACGGTGGATACGACAAGCATGTCTAGGAATACTGGTTCCTCGACCGATCGTATTTTGGATCATTATAGTTGCATTTTTGACAATGCCCCACAGACGGAGTACTCAAAGCGTCTCGAAAGTGAATGCAGTGGACGACAGGCATCGCGGGTTCGTTTTCATCCCGCGAATCTCAGCTATCGCCTGCCTTACTGTCCTTATAACCATCTTTCCAAGCTCCCGTTAAGGGCCATGCATTTCTTTTGCGCTCTCGATGCTTTGGGTGAGTCCATTACCATCAATAATTCACGACTGGAGCAAACAGATGCCTGCCCCTTTGCCCATTGTATTATGCGAAGTGGAAATTATCTCAATGCTGTAGAACGAATTGTCCATGAGCGACGTCCTTTGATCAGGGAATTGGTGAATCATACCTTATCATTGTCAGAGCTCAGTTCGGAAAGCTACACTTCAGCCCTTACAGTCGGTCAATCGAATTTATATGGTATAGTAATGCATTTGGAGTCATTTTGGCGCCAGCATCAACAGTTGTTGGAGTGCAAGGATCTGGGTAAAGTATTGGCCGGAAAAACTTTGCATCAGTTAACAGATTGGCGGACCATTTGCTCTGCACTTCTCGAATATGAACCTTCGACTTGGGAAACTGAACGAAGTCAAGAGTATGAACCGGCATTAAACAAGGAAGAACGAGCCAGGGCCCAAGATGTTTTTGTCGTACATTTACCTATGATACGTATGGAAGGCATGGATCCCAAGCACCAGAATGAAGAGGCCAAAGAAACATTAAACAAAATGCGTAAAGCTATAATTGATAAGGTTACAAGGTAAGTTAAATGCCGGTTACAACGAACTAGTTGGGAATTACAACGAAGTTAAATGAAAAAAATAACAAAGGTTTTAACATACCATATATTGGATAGGCCGAGTATTTACTTTTTGATGTTTAAAATTTTTGTAATTTCATTGATAAGAATCCTTTATCTATAGGTATACTTAACCGATTTTATAATAGCTAGTGTTTAGTGAAAATAATTTGTTTAATTTTTACAGAGAGTAAATAAGTTTGTAATAACAGCATTAAGATTTGTTAAATTCTTCTTTTTAAAAGTTCTTTTATGCATTTTTTTTTTTTACTTAGAGCCACCTACTGGACTTATACAGAGAATTCCTTCGAGACCCTGCGACCGATTCTTTTGGATAAAAACTATGATGCAACGTCTGTTCAGTATATGAAAGATATACTGGATTACATTCAAAAACAACCGCTAGGCGTATTGTGTACCGAGCTGCGTGTTCGTTTTCCTTTGGGCGATTCATTAATTCAACTTTTGAGCGAACTAATCGACCATCAGCTGATCAAACGTGTGGGTATTGATAATCATATGTATGTGCATAAGGAACACATACGCAATTGGGTGGTGCATACGTTCCACATAAAACGATTGGAACGGGAGAAAGTACAAAACGAAGTGGCTGCTGCACCGGCCTCTCCTCAAGCCGTTGTTGGACAAAAACGAAAAATGGAGGCGGAGGAGAAGAAGAAGGAGGAAGAAAATTTCGGTCATGTCAAAAAGCTTAAACTACTGGAGGAGAATAGCACAGGTTCCGATAGTGGCGATACGGACGATGAAAACATCCCTTCTGGGTCTATAAGGCGTTCACGACGTACCAAACTTCCTGAAGCTTCTCATTCACCATCGGAAGTTTCCCGTGATGTGATTGTCATGAGGCCGCAACCCTGGATACGAGTGAACGCCTCACTTAATCGTCGTGTACTGGATCGCTGGCTAGGCGCTGTACTCAGTGAGTGTATTGCCCGTTTTGGATGCACAGTACATAGTTTGTTCCTGCGTTTTCCTCACTTGGTGCCCGTCGATATAATGTTATTACTTGAATTACTTTCCGATATGGGAAGCATTGATTTATTTGAGTTCATTCGACCCAATGTTGTCCATGTAGAGACACAAGAGACAGGATGGGAAAATGAAGATTGCAGTGAGCAGCGCGTTACAGATATATATGATCCGAATGATACATATGTAAGAGTTCATGCTGATGCCATCCGTCGACTGACCAACTTTATCGGCCAGAAAAAATATAACGCCGAGTTTATTTAAAACTATTTTAATTTTATTATTGGAGGTCTGAAGAAATATTTTTAAAGTTATTTTTATAAAAACCATATAAAATATTTAATAAAAATATCTAAACGATAGTTTGCAGGGGTTCTAGTTTTTCTAGTTTTCCTGTTTGTATATTTGAATCTGTTTGTGTTTTTTAAATTAATCTTAAATTTTTTAAAGTCTGTTCTACACAGCACACTTTTTCTTTATATGGAAAACAAAATGGACTGAAAAACTACTGTAAAAGTTTTGGAGTAAATCTTAAATTAGGCTGAACCTGTACTCATAGTTTATCATAAAAGAAATATAATTTGCAAACAAGTTTACTTGGGATGTATTGTACCAATCAAAAAAATAACTTTCGTAGAAAATCACTTGGTAATTCTTTTGTTTTAAAATACATAGCAATAAGTTATACATAAATATCAAATTTAAATCCTGCAAGTTCAATTGTGTTCTACATATGCACTAAAGATATAATAATTTAGGTAAAACCTATTCCCAAGAGCGAAAATAAGTATAAAATATTTTCGCAATTCATCTGTCCGGTGATATCACTTCAGCAAAACAAACGCAGTTCAAATTATGTTTTTGTATTTAATTTAAAACCGAACTTTTGTTCGTTTTATCTATTTGGCGAACTGTACTTGTTAATTATAATAAGCGCAGACTGTTTAATTTAATATGTTTTGCTTTCCAATATACAAATCTTGCATTCAAATTCCTTTTGAAGAATATGATGAGTGCAGCTTGCGAGGTGCGCGATGTTGCCCTTTATGCATTAAAAATAGACCAGTTATCCCGTCAATTGAACAAAAACAAAAAACACATAACAATTTTTTTTTTGACACCACGAATTTGCATTCGTAGCTTTTATTTTTAATGTTTTTCTTTCACTTTGTTTTCACCACATACATATGCACTTCACTATTAATTCCGCTGGTCTGAAGATGGGGTTTTATTGTTTACCGCTTGCCTCCGACACGGGGAGCAGATTTCTGCGTAACCTTAGCGGCCTTCTGCTTGGGTGCTGACTTCTTGGCGGGGGCTGGGGCGGCTGCCTTTTTGGCGGCCTTGGTGGCACGCTTCTGTTCCTTGGCCACTTTGATGGCCTGGTCGCGCAGAGCCTTGCGTACCTCAGGTTTCATGTTACGCTTAGCCATAATCTCGGCCAGCGAGGCACCAACAATAGCGCGCTGGAATTTTTGTGTACGGCGAGTACGCTTCTTGGAGGCCTCCTCCTCAATACCCTTGCGATGTTTGCGACGGTACAGCACAGTCCAGGTAACCTTGCGGGGATTACGCTTCATCAGGTAAGAGCGCTCGCACTTCTTGTCCAGGAAGGTGAAGGTCTAAAGAATGCCAAAACGCAGTTTTAATTTCAAATCAATTATGTTTGACCATTTACACTTACCTTGCCATCAACCTTAACCATGGTTTTGCCATGGCCGGGGTAGATTTTGTACCCGCTGAATGAACACAAACCGATTCTGCAAAAACACAAAAAATCAACATTATTTTAATATTTCTCATTAAATTTTATAACCAAACATCCAGCGGCATTATTTTTTTGTTTCCGACACATCATTTCATAATATAGGCATTCGGATGTTAATAATTTTTGTAAATTAGTTTTGCTTTAATTTCTACGTACTTCATCTTGCTGGTGTAGAAACGAAAAGAAAAGAAAACGGAAGTAGACAACAAGCACTGTCACTGTCAAACACAGCTGATTTTGACACATGAAGTGTTCACAGTGTTGAAAAGCAAATTAAATGTGGTGGCCGGTTTCTAAGTTAGGAAAATACCAAACGTTAAATTTATATGTTTGGTTTTAAATTTTAATTAATTTTACAACTTCTGTATTTAATGACTAGATATGCTTTAAACAAATTTTTCCTGTTATTTTAGCTGGTAAGTGTACGCGGAGTATTTTCTGATAATCTTAATATGAACTAAGAGTTTGGAACAATTTTGCTTGTCTTAATAATATACATAAAATAATTTTTATTCTTTAAATCGAATTTAAAGTATTTTCAATGTCTTCAGTTTTCTCTTGATCTGATTCGTCATCCTCCTCATCGGTATAGTTTGTATGAAATTCGCCATTCCGTAACAATCGTCCTACGTAGGGGTATTTTTCTTTATATTGTAGATCCCATTCACGCAAGGTATTCATTTGACCAATAGAAAGATCAATTAAATCATCAAAGTCCTCCTGTTCATTGGTTTCGACTGAGAAATTAATCAAGTTTCGTGAAACATCCCGGCCAGCATAGTTCGGATATATTCCGTTTTTGCCATAGTAATTTTTGGCTCCAGTTACGTCATAAACTTTAAAATTAACTGCTAGCAAAATACGACCATCCTTCCCAGATCCATCGTATTTACGTAGTTCGCTAACGGTAAAATCTCTACGCAAGGGCGGCAACACCAATTCCTTAGAAGCGCCGATCTGGGTGATAGTGGAAATTGGTCTGCGTTGTCGTACCTGCTGTTCCCTATTCTGACGATTACGAGTCATACGTACGACTTTGTAAAACACGAAAGCCGACACCACCAATAGCGACAAATTAATGGGCGCTTGTTTAAATGCATTATACAAACTATTGTACCAAGTAGAATTTGAATCAATCTGATTAACTTTTTCGGGCATTGTGCAGCTGCAAATTTATGATAATATAATAATTGATTGTGAACGTAAAAATATCAGTTAAAGGATTGATTTTACCTGAATGTGTCTTTACATGTACGTATAACTGGAGAGATATATGAAAAGTATTTTCTTAGCCTACTTGTCTTTCACAAACTCTTAACTTAAATCAATTTGCTCAACTTTTCTAAAATATTTTTCTTTCAACGTTTTACTATTTTTATAAATAACTATAGAAAATATATAGCAAACGACGATGTTGAATTAAATGTACATAAAATTAGTTTCGCTGAAGTCCATCCTAATAATTAGCATTGCGTCCGCTAGTAACACATAAGTGTGTTATCAAACCGTATGATTTTCTTGTTTCTCACAAGTGGTCACACTATTTTAAAAACGCCGCCGCGCAGTACATTCAACTCAAGTAAATACAAAATTTTAAAGTCACAAAATTCAAATAAAAGTAATGAGACCTATACCATGTAATGCTTTTATTATTGTTTTTAAGAATATCTAATGCATGAAAAACTGGTAACTTTGAAATGGCCTAAGTGCTTATAAACTGTTGATATCAAATTCCAAGCTGCTGTCAGTGATGACTGTCCTGGCTACCAACATCTTTAAAGTAGCTGGAAAAAATAAAAAAGTGCATTGATATCATTTTATTAGATTTGAACAATATGACAAATAACATACCGCAGAGTGTAAATAGATAACTGCTGTAAGGATTTGAATATTTGGTTTGAGTTGTATTTTTAAATTTCATATTTAAAAGAAATCATTTTTTGTTTTTAGTTCAATTTTATACCATGGACTTGCAAGAATTTCTTTTCCTGGAGCGGCAACAACTTAAGAAAGACCGGGAACGCTTGTATCCCTCGCAGTCGCGACAATGCCCAGCTGCAGTATTATTGCAAACTGAGGACTACAAGCCGGTGCAATGTCATCGTCGCAATCATCACAATAGTAAGGACAGGGACAAGCAGTCCAATGAACTTACAATGGAGTCGCCGCTGTCTTCCTTAGCAACCGATAACCAAAACTTTAACGAAGAACTTCATTTGGATTTAAGCCAATTACAAGACCCGGACCCGACAGGGGGTTTTGTAAAAGAGGTGGAGGTGGAGAAGACGACGCCGGTTCTACCCAAATCTGCCAAAGAATTTGTAAATCAACGTGAACTGCTTATTGGCAGCGCTCGACCGTACAAATCTCCAAATGCGTCGCTGGAGCAACGCAATTTGGAAAGCGGGCGACCGCTAAGCGAGAATCGTTTGCCAATTAGACGACGAACAACGGTAAGTAAGCCAGTTGATGACTACACCAAAAAGAAAAAACAAAAAACAAAGTTTACTATTTGTTGCGCTTCAATTGGCACAGTGCCAATTCTGGGTTCCCAACACAATTGCCATAAATGTGGGAAATTCATTTCTCTACGCCTCGTTGAGTTGGCGACAGTTTCTTTCCAAACAAAATCTCAAAAAATATTTGCGAACATTTTCGATTCAGTTTCTTCTAGAGTTTCATAGTTAACTTGTGTGCGTTCGGTGAGTTTTTGCAAAAGTTTTTTAATCGATGAAAATATTAAAAGATGTATCAAAAATAAAGTTAATCCCAAAATGGCTTACAAATCAGTTCAGGTAACATCATTATGTTAGGACGATCAAGTTTAAAGATCTTAACAAACGCTTTTGTTCGAAACTACAAATATAGAAAACTTAAAATAGTTTACATATTCAGAAATATATTAAACTTAACTTCATCTAAACTAAAGCATGGAAAATATTATAGTTCCCTATTGATAAAAAATAAACATAGAAAATTTCAACTTATTAAAAATGCAGAATGTAAAATTCGACAGTAAGATTAATAAATTTAAATTAAGTTTCAAATGAGCATTGCATAGGAAAACTTTTAACTAATTATTTAAACTATAAACACAAAAACAGAATAATACCATCGACATCATTATCATAGTGTGGATTTCTGTAAAAAAAGGTCTTAAATTTTTCAAGATTTTAAACTTTACAATCATATATGGTGGAATAACATTCAGCAAACTATAATACTATCGATATTTGGCGTAGGGTATATTATTTTCGGTGCTTCAATAAACTAACTTTACATTAAAAATTTTCATTTTTAATGTTTGCGTTTTTGGCTGGACTTGTAAATACGTAAATGCTTGTGTGGGTGTTGCACTCTACTTGGTATAGTGTGGGGCATATGCGTTGACGTTTCCTCACACACTGAAGGCGAACTGTCATCAGCCATTCATTTTAATTATTAAATATTTAGTGGCATTACATTTCTATGTCCATTGTTTTTGTTGCTCTTTCTGTTGGCCTCGTTCCTCTGTTTCCACTATCAATGTTGCATGGGCATTTTGTTGGTGTTACTAGTGTGTTTGTTATTGTTGCTGCTAGTGTAAGCCCATTCCGTGCTCTAGTTCCTCCTGTTTCTTTCATTTAATGAATTTGCTGGCACCAACCAACCAAAAACTAGCTCGCTCAGTTGTAATTTGAAGCTCGTTTGTTGCGTTTGCATTGTTCCTTTTTTTGTTTGTATTTGAACTTGAAATTATTTTGTTACTTTTGTTTTTTTTTGCAAAGGTTGCATAGGTGAGAGAGCTAGGTGAACAGTGAACGGATGTTGCTGTACGGTTCCAGATGGGTTGGGGGTCATTTGACCCTGATAGCCGGCTAATTAATACCCATGTACGGAAGCAACATGAATAAAAGAACAAAACAAAAAATTGTAACCCAATCTAATTGTCCATTAGAACTATAGTAAACCGTAGAAACGTACCTTCTTTAAATTACCATGACGCAAGCTCAATATGGAAATGGAAAATTGAAAGTGTTTGAAAAGAAAACATTTACCTTGTGCTATTACATACATACATATATATATGTGTAAAATACCGGCTAATGAAAATTACCAGCTAAAAAGCATACAAATTATTTCAATCGGTTCACACGGCATATGAACTTTATTTCTTTATTGTTGTTATACTCCTTCAATAGTAGATATATTTATTGTTTCAATGTTTCTAGTATACATCGTGTGTATAAGCAAATTTGGGTCATTTGAAAAGTAAAAATATTCTAATTGAAATCTATTCAGTATAATTTTAAATATACAAATCAATTGGGTTCAAATTAGACCGAAACTAGTTCTTGAATCCGGATAACTGGAATTCTACTATACTCACAGTATGCGTCCACCTTTCGATTTCGATAAAAGATGACTTTTGTAAGCGAGAGTTTTAAAGTTCTTTCGCCAAATTTGCCTGGCTGAAGTATAATTTAATGTGTCAAGTAAACAAGTCTTACTTTGGAAAAGTATTTACAGAAGTTTCAGTACAAACAATACAATTCGAGGAAATTTTCAAGTTACTTTCCTCATGAACACATGTTGCTTCTAAATCTCCTAAAAAAACTGTATTTGTTATTATAAATATAACAAAAGTATGTATATAACTTGTCTGTCTGTCCATATGTCTAAATTAAATAAACCTAGTCACTCAGCTTAAAATCTATTGTGTTGAAATCTAGTACACACAGGCTTGTTGCACGCTATTTAAATGGCGAAAGTAAGTTTCTTTGTGCAAAAATAACTATGTATAACTATATCTATATAGTTAGTATGCAAAAGTATTGCACCAAACACTTGGTTATAAGGTGCTGAGCATGAGTAAACTAATCTGTCTCTTAAAAGTTTGCATTTGAACATATAAGGATATAAAAATATAAAAGTGCTTTAATGTTTTCGGTACCAGCAGTTACTGAAGTCTTGCAATGTAAATATTTTTTGTTTACTCCCACAATCGATTCAATCGATCAATACCTTCAAGGTTGGCATGGTGTTAATCTACATTAAATAAGTAGCTCCAAATGACATTATCTGATAATCGGATTTCCTTGTTGACTGTCTAAACTATGTAAATAAACTTTTTCAAGATTAAAGCAATAGTAATTTCACAATTTATTGTTATATAGTTTACTATATATTTATCTGATTTTGTATGTAAAATGTATATCAAACGGTAGTTATTTATTTAATAGTTGGTAGATAAATAACTTTATGTTTCCAAAAAAAGGAAATCTAAAAATAAAAATTAAGTTCCTTAAAAGAAAATTTTGATTTTCATAATATTTTGGATACGGAAAGGCAAGAAATTAAATCAAATTTCTATAATAACTGAATTGTATCCAGTCTTTCAGGACTGTTAAAGCTGAAATTTTGCACAGAAGCTTCTTTTTTGCAGTAGCCATTATAGGGCTTGGAGTCATCCTGATTTTATGACTCTACCTTATAGTTCCCTTAGAAACGGTCGGTTAGGAGTACGGTTTAACATTAAGGCATTTGGCAATGGTATTCGAATTTCGGCACAGTCGAAGTTAGCCGGGTCCTACTTATACCTAAACCTTGTTATCTTCAGTCCATGTCTGCATTTTTTACTCCTTTGTCGTTCAACAGAAAGAAAATTTTAGAAAATTATAATTTAATGCTAATTTTTTTGTGGTTTTATCATCAAAAATTTACAATATTTGTATTCGATATTAGGAGGATCTATTTAAAAATACCAAATTGTAGCGAAAAATACCAAATAAAGTTCCCCAATCTTCTTGTTTACGCAAAAAGAGTGTTTGATTTTGAATACTTTTTGAGTTCTCTTAACTAAATACCTTTTAAGTTGGCAAAGATTTATGAAGATCAAATATTTATTTCATTTATTTTGTAAAGGTATATAAAATTCGGCCATTGAATGTTATTATCATATGACATCTCTGCTATCCGCACGTGTTCTATTAGTATCTTTTGCTTAAATCGCTGATAGTTGGAGTCATGCAATCTCATACCGTTACGGTTGTTGTATAACTTTTTTTTTAGCCTGTGCCACGCCCCCCAATTGACAACAACGCCTGGCATAGTTGAGCGTTTTGTTTTGTTAATTGCCTATGATAGTTATTTGTTTCCTATGTAATAGACAAGCTTAGCTGAAGGTTACGACCTCCCAAAAGGAACAAGGTTATGTATTCACAGGGAAGTTTCCAAGTTAATTGTCCTGCAGGGGTGGGCTGGCTGATCATGGATAGTTCGTTAGTTAGTTAGACAATGTCAGGTATTATCCTTTTGCATTTGATTTATGTTGATTTTGGGGTGGCGTAGAAAATAATTTGAAAAGCGTGACAGTAAAGGTATTTGAACACTTTGAAATTCCGTTGACTGCCCTTGAACTTAGTTAATTGTGGCGTGTGTGTAAATAGTTCAACAGATGCGAAGCCAACAGGATGCGTCCCGTCATGGCCTGGTTAAGCATTTATACGCATATTCGCAACCCCAAATAGTTCGGGAACGAAGAAGGCAGGGTAAGAGAGAAGCAAGTTACCACTTCGTTAACCTAATTTGAATGCGGCACGCAAAAGCCGGAGAAGCTGCCAATCCCATTGAATGGGCAATAGAAGGAAAGGTATTTTTGCTAGGTTTAGGCTCCCAGACATGTCACCTGCTTTGCCTGCCATTCACCTGCCTTCGGTTCTGCCTCTTTCCACGTATAGTTTTGAAGTTTTCTTCTACTTTTCCCATCAACATTTGAGCTTATTTACCTTGATAATTTCCTTGACCCGAATTTTATTCTACTATATGCAAATTATTGTGTTATAGTATATTTTGTTATTTGTGTATTCTTTAAGAAATTGCCTTTAATTATGCTATAAGTATGATGAAAATGTTAAAATGAACTTTAATTAATACTGAGCTAGGCCAACCTATAACCAGAAGTTGCTTGAGACAAGAGTGAGAAATGCATGAAGCTAATTTAATTGAAGTGTCCAACAAAAAACACCTAGACACAGACAAGGAAGTGGCTAAAATCCAGAGACAGTCTCACATAATTACACTTAAGGGATTCATCGATCATCATTTGAATTGTGTCTTTTGATTGACTGATTTGACCTTTGATTCCTTTGAGGAGTTCGTTTTGAATACTTAAGAAATGAATAGAATAGAAATTATGGGAGTCATTTGGACCCCTATGTTTTCCTGGGCCATGTCTCTGAAGGCAAAATGAAACAGCTGGATTTTGTTGATAAACTGGCAACAACAACTACATCAACACTAAAGGAAAACCTCTCAACCGAGTGTTTCTGCTCACTGGATGATGACGCAGTCGTCCAACGAAACAACATTGAACATCGTCTCGTGCTTTTCTTTGTTATTTTAACTGGGTAGACAGAGGTATATGAGGCACTTCTTTAGATATTCAGTTTATACCTCTTTGATTTCATTTGACTTGTCCTTATCTTAGGGAACATAGAATAGAAAACGATCCTACAGATATTTTTTTTTAAAAAGCAAGCGTATGTAAAAATAATTTTCAACAAAAATCCTTTTATTTTTCTTCTAGTTAGTTTAAAAAATTTAATGTATGAGAAAAAAATTCTGTAAAAAACTGATGGGAAGACTTAAACTTAACTGTTTTTTAATTTAAAGACTGTATTCGGCTATATACATAGATAGAATTAATGAATTTTGAAGCCTTCCTTTGATTAATGTTTGGGTTATGATTGGTTCAGTTTCTTTATTCGGCTATATTATCAGTTATTTATTTCCCATTATTTTGTAAAGAGTTTAGTAAGTTGAGTAAATCAATTCTTTAGTGTTATCTAAACCAAAATTAAGTTGCACTTAAATTATTTAAAAAATGTTCCGAACCTCCTTAATCATAACTTTAAGATATCGTATTTGTGTTTTACCAGTTTCACATTTATAGTTTTTTTTTTTAAATTATAAGTATCGTTAGTATGATAAATAAATTAAATTCGTTCAGTAAAGTAACTAACTAAATATTTTTAATAGCCCGCCTAAGTAAATTTGCACTTTTGGGGAAGTCAACAATACCAAATCGTATAAAGCCAACCGATTAATAATTAATAACAAATAAAATAAAGTTTTGATCTATAAATTTTTTATCTTGGGTATTTTTCTGGTCGAATTCAATTTCAAATATTTTCCATTTCTTTATATATATGTATGTATGTAGTTATATATAGGTATATATAATTTTTGTATGCCATCGTTGCACGCGATTTGCGACGTCGACGGCATAAAAATTATGTGCAGAAATGGCAGCAGCAGTAGGCATTTTGGAGCCTTAGCTCCAGGTTTGCTACTGCCTTCTCCTTAGAGCTCGCTGACCCCAAAAACAGAAACGCGAACGAAACGCGGCGTTCGAGTAATTTGCTGCCTTCCGTTTTGCCTTCCACTAACCAACATGTATACGAGCTTCTTGCTGGTGGTTAGTGTCGCCAAGTAGTAATGGGGCAAAAAGAACTTAAAAAGGATACGTCGGGAATAAAACAAAAGCGCGACAAAAAGCTATATAATGAATATACATATATAACGTCACACGCCCACATTTACTCATTCTTTCTATTTCTATTATTGTTTCTATTTCTCTGGCTATTCCTCTTTCGCGTGCAGGATGATATGGAGCAATGGGTTACGGACACATTCTACTCGTATTTTCCCGGCTTTAACAATGAAAATCAGAAAAGGCAAAATTATTTGCGTGAGCGACAGCGCGAGAACCAGCAGAACTTTCTTAAGCACCAGGTGAGATTATGATGTGTGAACTCTTGTTATGGTAATAAGGTGGCAAATTTATGTTTTATTAAATTATTAATAAATATATTCGTCTAGATGCTCCATCCACCGGCCACAAAGCATCGACATCAACAACAACGTTTAGGACAAGCCAAGCAGCAGCCATTGCAGCAAGCTCCACCAGCTGTTGTTGCTGCTGCTGCTGCAGATGCTGCCACTCAGCCACGTTCCGGCCAATCCACCACTACAAGCACTTCAAATCATAGCACAACGGATAAGACTGATCTAGAGTTAATTGTAAATAGTAATCCAAATTATGTGCCGCCTAAAAACATACGGCCAGGCACCACACGTCACAAACTGCTTCAGGATCTGGGGCATGTAGAGTTATCGAATATAGTAACTGGCAATGGCATTATGGAACGTAATATGCGTAGTGCTGAGCTGGAAACGGCACGTAAAAAGGATTATCAACGAGATCTAATGCAACAGATTGAGGAAAAGCGTCGTTCTATTGAAATGCTCAGAGAGAAGGAGCGTCGCCAGGAGGAGGCCCTTACCAGGTATGAAATATTGTCATTTGGTCTTTAATATTATTATTATGTTTAAAAAAATTTACTTTTTCAGACGTCTCGAGGCTCAACTAAAAACCATGCAACTTGAAGAGCAATTGGAAAAAGAACGTGCACGTATCGAAAAGGTGAATAAAGGGAATGTCCCTGCTTATATTTGCTTTCTCTTTTGTCTTTGATTAGGAAGAGTAATATTTTCTATATTCTATCTATAGAGATTAGATTGTTTAACAGATGATTGATAGATCAAGAAGTAAATAGTACAAATTATTTAAAAATTTGTGGTAATTGTAGTTGCTATTATAGTAGTCAAAATACTTTCTTTCTTTAATTTATTAATTCTTTATACTCAGGTAAGAGATAATTTGTAAAAGGTATTATTACAAGTCGATAATTGTTAGATTTAGAGCATTCACAAGAAAAAGGCAACTGTTGTACTACAGTCAAACTTAATATTTTTCTGTACAGCAAAGCAGTTTTTATATTCACAATTTATAACAGCTAATAGGTAAGAGTCGTATATACTTAAATAGACATTTGTTAAACTCTAATAGTCATAATAGTGTTTTCTCTGTGAAATTTTAGTCTATAATTTATTAACCTTAATATGAAAGCACACAGAAAAACTTTTGAAAAGTGTTTTGAAAACAAAAATTGTAACTAGTTAACATCTTTTAAAATTAACGGTGAAGTCTTCCCTCGTAAAGTAGTAAAACCACCTTTGAATATCCTACATTTTTAATGAAAGCAAATATTAAAGATACAAAATTATAAGTTAAAGGCAAAAATAAGTGAAGTCTTATGTTCTCTCTATCGGCTTGTATTGTGAATCGGGTTAATTCTGTTTAGTTTTCTGACTCGGCAGATTTTATCGAAGTTTAAAGTTGAAACCTTTTTAAGTTTTGGTTGAGACTCGGTTAGAGATGATTGATTATTCCAAATATAGTAATGCTTATAGAGAAAGATGAATCCACTTACAATTAAGTCTTAGCTTTATCCTTTCACACATTCTTTATAAAATGCTTAATATAATGCTTATCATTATTAATTTACTGAAAAATTAAGATTTTTTTTTTTTTTGTATTAACTGGAATTTTTCGACACTTATATTTAAAGTATATTTATTATATTTTTAATGGATAATAATCGTTTTGAACTGATTTGGTCTTTTAATAATTAGTGGCTTAACTCCATTTTTTCCAAAACAGAAATATCGTTTATGTCCTTCAAATCTATAATAGTGTTTTTTACTCTACAAATAGTAATTAATTTTGTACTTTGGTAATTCCTTTAATTATGTTTTGTTGTACAATTATATTGTGGGACATATATAGCCTTATTTGAATTGTATATTTTTACTTATATATAATATCCTTTAATTGATTAGACCATTAGAGTTATTCTCATTTCAAGTGTGATTAAATGAAACGAAAGTAATTTGTGAATTGCAATCTGATTCTTTGCAAGTGATTCTAATAATAGTTATGTATACACAAATTAATTTCATTGGCCTAATTGATTTCTGTTCTTATTTCTGTTTTCAACACTCATAATGACCAGGCTCGCATCGAATCCGAACGCAATCGTTTATTGCGTGAACAACTGCTGGCCAAGCTGGAACAGGATGCTCAACAACTAAATGCAAATAGCACCAGAAGCAAGCAGGAGGTTAACAATAATCTGGGCGACACTTCTTCTAGAAGTAAGGACGAATCCAATACCAATAAGGTGTATAAATACTTTAGTAATTCAGCCCATCACGAATATCGACGTGGTCAACCATTGCCACTGGCTGTGGAATTGGATTTTGAACTGCCACCGCAAATGTCAAAAGTAGAACGCGAGTGCTTCCATTTGTGTGACAAAATTTGTCCACTGTGCGATGAACCGTTGAAGAGCTATGAGAGCTGTTGCCTGAGATGCCAACGTAAGTTGGCCTTGAAAATGAAGCAAAAGCAAGACAATCACGCTGACGATGATACTGCAAATTCCAAGGAGAGAAAAACGGCAGGGGAAAATGACGATGACGACGACGAGAATGATTATGGGGACAACAACGAGGACGATCCCAATCACAATTGTCGTAGCAGCAGTTACGCATTGGTTTGTGTGAAATGTGAGAGATTGTATGCCATGTGCAGTCAATGTCTGGCAAAAAGTGATGTGTGTCGAGCCTGTCAGCGAGAGAGGAATGTCTGTATGAATTGCCGTCGCAATTTGTGCTCGTTTTGCCTTGAAGAAATTGCCTGTGGCCGTGATACAGAGCATTCGCATATCAATGAGAAGGACGCAGACGTAGCACCACGCGGCGAAGACAATGCTTTTCGAGTTTTGGAACTTAATTATGCAGTACCTGCTGCTGAGGAAATCACAGCCTCAAATCTTCCAGATCAAACGACTACAAAATCACCTCCTTATTCGATTAATATAGCTCGGAATTCTGTGTTTCATGCAGATTATAAGCCAACTCCTGTGAAACCCTCATTCATTGAGCACCAGCAGCAGCAACAGCAACTTTCTTCAGTTTCAGTCAGTGCAAATACAAGCCTAGAGGTGGACAGCGCCGATGAACAGGCCATGGAACGTATTCGCCGGCAGACGGATCAGCGTTTATCTCGTTACTTAAAGAACTATGGTGATTTGGCCAACCAACGAAGTAAAAGTGAATCACGTCATCGTGGTACACAAACAACTCCACAGACAATTGGCAGACGAGATGTCGTTCTCAGGGAGGCTGTTGCCCCACATAATCTATCTATGCCGTTATTGCGGGAAATGCCGAAAATGACGCGCAAGGAAACGGGGATGACATTGACGAGCGATAATCGAAAAATCGATCATCTGAAAAAACGATGGGAGGTAGGCAAACTCATGCTATATACAAATATTTAATAAATTAAACGAGGTATTGCAGTCCAATCAGTAGTTTAACTTAAAATTTATAGTATAGATACGGGTGACATATCACCATAAAGCCACTAATCTTGGATACAGCGAAATAAGTTTTCCTGGTGGCTAGCTATATAATACGAGGAATAGGAATTTTATTATTAATATTATTATTAAACAGTCTTATTGTTTATTTAGATTAACATTTTACTAATTTCCACTCAATTCATTTGGCAGGTTCCTGCCGTCCAAAAGTTCACAGTTTCCTCGTCATCACCGAAGATTTTAACTCAAGTGGGCGCCATACGTAAACAGCTGCAGGCAGCTCGATTTTATGACGAAGCCGAACCTGAGGACGATGACTATTAACAAGGCCATTTAACTAATAGCCATTTTTCTAACGTTTTTAAGAAAAAAGGTTTTGATTTAGTTTTTATTTTTAAATTTTTGGTTTCTGATCACTTAGTTATAAAATCTCCCACTTTAGATAACATAATTCCAAGTGCTTCGGCTGCTTAAATACAGCAAATGAAATACATTTTAAGCCATAAAGTTTGTTAATGTTTGTTTTTACAAACAAATAAATATTAACTTTATTATTATTGAATTGTGTTAAAGTAAATTAAACTGTTAATATATAAAGTTGTAAATTGAAATAAACGAACAACTAGAATCAAGGGTTTCTAATCGCCTTTATGTTAAGAATAAGGCAAAATCGATTCAAAATGTTCAAACTACTTTTGTTTATATACTGGATTTGTCGAAAATATTTGTAAATAGAATCAGAAATAGCCTTGTATAGCGTCTTTATACGCATGGCAAACTTTTTTAAAATTTTTAAACTTTGCTTTAACAGTTTATTAAACTTAAGAACCGAAAGTCCATGGACGAGAATTGGTAACTACACTATGACACTCTATTGGGAATCGGAACTTACCACATATAGGATTTACCTGGCCTGCATTCTTAGCTGCCTTGAAAGTAACCGATATTTCTTTGCATGCAATCTTGCCATTGAATTTGGAATTACCTTTCAGAGGAAAACCAGATTAAAGCCAAATCGGTAAACTTAGCCACTTATCTCTTATTATATCAATATGTCTTTTTTATCCCCTTGATTCTATATAAAATTCAGAAAACTGTTTGTTTTTATGTTGTCACATAATTTATTGATTTCTTTTATTTCGCTTTATCCATATTCATGTTGGTCATTTCGAATTGATACTCAACTATTTACCAACGAAGTGGCTGCTGAGCATAGACGGGAGCGTACTGAGAGTAGGCACCAGCGGATCCATAGCTGGGAGCTGGAGCGCTGCAGGGAACTGGAGCCAAGTTGGGCTGGCAGCTGAACAAATAGTTCTTAGGGCATGGTGGAGCTGGAATCGAGACTGGAGCGGGAGCAGAGTAGCTTGGAGCAGCTGGGGCAGCACCGTAAGATGGAGCAGCTGGGGCAGCACCATAAGATGGAGCAGCAGGAGCACCATAAGATGGAGCAGCAGGTGCACCATAAGCCGATCCCACCATCTTATCCTTCTCGTCAGCAGCAACAGATGTGGCCAACAGGCAAACGGTAGCAATGATAGCGATGAATTTCATGTTGATTGTTGGGTGGTTGCTTTGTTTGCTGCTGTCTTGAAACTTGGAAGCGAACTGATGTGTCAATTGGCTCTCTTTACGGCCTTTATATAGCGGCTGGAAAAACGCCATGCCAAGCACTGCCCAATTTTGTAGCTACCTCCAGTCAGCAATTTTTTTTCTTGGTCAAAAAGCAACGAGTACAAATATTTCCGTTGCATTTTTTGTGGGCCACTGAACTTGTCGACTTAACAAATTATTACTATTAAAATAAAATAATAAAAAAAAAATTAAATGTAATTGTTGGAACTTAAATTTGCCAATAAGTTCCAAAGAATATTATGAAATTTTTATTAAAATATTAATACGTTGAGTTTTTATGGTCATATAGAAAAAACTTTTATTTTTAACGATCGTTTTGACATAAAGTATTCAAGTATGCGAGTACTATTTAAAAGATAATATTTTGATTAGATTTTTAAAATAAGAACGTCACATCGATTAGCCAATGATATGGTCTATATTGCTAGTAAATTTGTGATATTTATGCATATTTTGTGACTTTTTTAAAATATACCGATAATTTAACGGGTCACGAGACTTACAAAAATGGAAAAATTGGTTTTTGGTTTATTTGACATTAATTTTAAATATGGTATAATTCACCTAGCAACAATGAAGCATAACTACCGTTACTTTTTTGTTTATGTAGCTGAAATTTTATTTTAGACATGCAAAAAGATCTTAATTTACTTTTTCACAATAAATATTCACTATTTTTTGCATGTATCAGAAATTTTGCTGGTAAGTTTTTAAGCAAAGTGAATTTGCTTCAGATTTAAAAATAGGTTAAAAAATAAACCTGTGGGAACACAATGATGTGGGAGATGGTTTTTTTTTGCTGTATTAACAAGACTTATAAGTAGATTTTCTATCTAAAGAAAAGCAGAAATAATTCAGATAAAAAAGAACTGATTTAAGAATAGTTCATTGATTAAAAACTTAAAAAATTTATTATATAAAATAAAATAAAAAAATGTTCTTAAACAACGTGATCAAAAGGACTTAAAGCAAGTCTAATTACGTTATTAAAGTATATTTTTGTAACGTATAAAATTTGCTCTTATATTACTGTTTATTTAATGCCAAGTATAACAGTTTAATAAAAGCTTTTTACGCTGTCCTGAGCTTTAGAAGTAAAAGTATGAAAGCTTTACTTAGATATCTATAAAACAAATGCACCTAATTTTGAATTTGGTTTTTGTAAACGTTAAAAAACATGAAATCTTAAGTAACAAATTCAAGATAAAACAATTATTCACTTTTTAACATTCTAATTTCTTTCATTCAAGACCCTTGATAAAATAGACAAAGTTATTAACCATTTTAGTATCAGTTTCAGTGGAATTCATATTTTTTGGAGTTGTTCTTTCTACCTGCTCCTCTTGCTGCTTTCCCTCACTGTCACCCATTAATAACAATGGGTAATTGTTCTCTTTGCCCTGTTTTGGTCGTTCATCAGTTCCAATTTCATTTGTCTTGGCATAATCTTGTTCATTTGCTTCATCGACTAATAGATCGCGATAGACCTTTAGGAGATTACGTTCTTCAGATTGCTCCAACCACTTGAGTAATTCAGTTATTGTCTTGTCATGCTTATGAGCCAATTGCTCATTGTAGGGAGGTGATTTTCGGGTAGCAAATTCGGCACGATATCCGCCTCCACCCGGTTTGTTAGCACTGCCCTTTGGTGTCAGACTAACCCTAAACCAATGCTGATCCTTGGGATCCTGACCCAACAAAGCGTATTCAAAGTTAGCTGGTTCTGGCTGTGGCGAAACTGTAGGAGTTGCAGTTGTGGTAAAAGGCATCACTTCAGTGGTTGAACTATAACTGGCATTTGGTCTGTGACTGCAAGACAAAATAATTAAGCTCAAGATTATAATTAAAAGTTGCGTGACACTCACCCCAAGTGATTAAAACGTGGAGGCGTTTCTACTGGCACAGCATCACTGCTATTTGTTAAGTAATAGAGGAAAATCCATAGAAAATGCAACTTGCTCCACATTTTCATTGTGTTTTGCTGACTGAAGCAAAATTTTCAACTTCACCTGGTTTTATGCACTTTTTCTGTTCATTTATTTTGGTTTCATATTCACTGTGCAAATTGTCATGTAAATAAAGCTAAAGCCAGACAACTGGTCTACAATGATTTCGATTCGACCAACGGAACTTCTCAGATAACAAATACAATCGGTTAAAGGGTCACGTTTGCTCGATTTGGGGCTTAGTTTGTAATTTGAATTCGATGTTTATGTTGCGCTTAGCGATATCGGGTACAGATTTAAGTTATTTGATCTAATGTGATCTGAATAAGTCTGTTTGGTTGACGGTTTTTAGTTTACTTAGCCATCTAGTAATATCATTAAACATGCGGCAAATGAATTTATACCCTGTTCCTTTACAGTGAAAGGGTATTTGATATTCCCTAAAGGTAAGTAACTTATGTTACCTATTTAAAGTTTTTGTATTTGCTTTTCATTAGTTTTAAGACAATTGAGCAACCTTTGTTGATTATTTAAATTAAGTTGAATTGGTATAGAGTGAGCCTTATACACTAACTGAATAGTTGTTCTTGATGGATTTGCTCAAGGAAATGCCACTTACCAAAGTCACTTCCGGTCAATCTTCTTCTCTCATTCTCTCTATTTTTAATTTCCTCCTCTCTTACGGCTCTCACTCTCTTTGTATTCTCTCTGTCTGTGGGCATTTGTGTTTGTGACAGCGTTGCCAACAAGAAGTTGGCTATTATCAGTGAAATTGGCGACCTTTCTTTTGTGGGTGGATTTTGGGTGAAGGTGGTTTATAAACAAAACTACTTTCACTTTAACAGTGGCTCTCTGCTACTCTTTCCTTCTTACTCGTGTGGAGTATGCGCCCTCTCTCTTTCTCTAATGGTAATGCTCTCTCGCTCGCTCTATCTTGCTCTATCTCTCTCTTTGGTAGCTCAGCTGTTGTCTTGTCAAAGACATTTTGCGCGCGCATTTCCAAAAACAACATAAAAGAATTGAAATGAAAAGGAACAAACGCATATTACACATACGCACTGTGGCCTCTCTGGCTCATAAAGGGACTCGGACAAAGTTTTGCAAATTCAGTAGACAATCTTTTTTCATTTCGTTAACACGCATCGAGCACAAATCCCCCCTCAAAAAAATAAAATAATAATCATAATAATCGAGTAACAAACAGCAAAAAAAAAAAATATTAGAGATATATAGAAATATAAACATTTAATAAAAAAAATAATAACAAATTGATTTCCAGTGCAAAAGTGTTTAATTAAATTATATTCAATTTATATTAATCAAAAGTTATTACTGTGCGTGTCAAGTGCAAATCCTTGTGCTTGTTGTTCTTGTCGTTAATATTGTTCATTCTTCTGCTCGCCGCACTCGAAAGTATGTACCAAAAGAAGGAGAAGGAAAGAAAAATGTATCTCTTATCAGGTCTATGTGTAGCCTTTAAATGGCAAGAGAAGGACAGGCAATGCTTAAGCTGATAAAGTGAACCCTGTCCCATAACTTGACGCTGACTTTAAGCAAGCTTCTAGCTTTCTAGGTTCTATCCGTTACGTTTTTCTTTATTTGACTGTTATCCTAGTTTTGCTACATATTTCTTTGTTTTGTGTGTATGTGTGTGTGTGTGTGTGTATGCTGAGTAATTGTAGTGTTTGTGTTTGTCCTTTGATAACAATCATTTTGCCTCGTATTGCAATGTAATTGCGATATTGTAATTGATGTGCTCCTGCCGTGTGCCACATTGTATCATAGACCGTTAGTAAACTAGTTAAAGAAAACACAGTATTGAGTGAGAACTTAAACAAACTAATCACATTGAAGGCAACTTAAAGTAAATTGTACTTATTTGTTGTCTGACCTTAAACACATTTATGATATTATGTTCAAGATATTAACAATATTAAATATTTGCCCTAAATTTGGTTAATGCCACAATACATAAATTTTCTGTTTTTTTATAAACTTTTGTTGATACTAAAAAAAAAAAAGACATTTAGTTTAATTTTTCTTAATTGAATCAACAAATTGTTAGAATTGAACATTTATAGACCTTAAGCAAATGTTAATAAAGTTATTAAATATATAAATTTAATTTATGCTACCACCAAAGGGGCAACATTTTACTTTAGTTTAGTTGATTAACAATATATAAAAACATAGTAAACATTTTACTTGAGTTTAATTGAATAAGAATCCCTTTTAACCAAATGAAGCTGCTCTGTATTCTAGTTTAGTAAAGATTTGTTTCCAAGAAACATTTTGAAAAAGAATTTTTCCGACTTTTATTTTGTAATGTTTTATCATAATTGAAAAACTTTAAAGTATACAGTGAAAGATTTGGTATTGAGTGCTGAAATTTTGTTTTATGACTGCGTCTTTATACTCCAATTCTAGTATATATTATATTACGAAATATATACCATTAAGAATTCCAGCATTATAAAACATTCCATTGATTCATGTCACACTAAGTAAATTTAAAAATTTCGACAGTATTTTCCTCTAAAAATTGATTTGAGATTAATAGGTAGATAAACTGATATTTCGAAATCCATAATTTACTTAAAAAAACTTTCGATATGCACAAAAATCAGTTGATAGATCCAATGGCAGAAACTAATATAGTGAAGGTAAATCAATAATTAAATTTTTTTTTTTAAATTTTACTTGTTACATGTTACTTTGTCTTAATTTACAGTTGTTTCTTTTAGTTTGGCATTTGCGAGCTTTAAGATTTTTGTTCTGTTTTTAATTTAATTAAAATATGTTCAGCTCATGTCGGTTCGTTCATTTCGTCTGCGTGTTCAAGTGGCGTGTAAAGTAATTTACCAACCCTACAAAAGTTTTGGTGCCGTTTAATTTTCAGCGCAAAATAAGTAAATAAACAATAGTGAAAGGAAAACTCAAGGCCTAGAAAGTCCTTCAAAATGAGCTAAGCTGAGTTAAGTTTCAGTTGAGTTAGTAAAGCTAAAAAAAAAAGTTTCGTCTTTTATTTTCTTTTTTATGTATGTTTTTGTTTTCCTTCTTTTTGGGCTGGAATTACTTTTACTTTTTGCTCACTGCAGTCAAGTAAAAGTCAAGTTGGGCTTCAACACACACACACATACACAGGTATTTACATATACATACAAATATATGTATATATACTGTGCATGATGGTTATGTATGCAACTCAGGTGTGTCTACTCGTCCTTCAATTGGTTTCCCTTTAAGGTTTTCATTTTAACATTGTGCTCTTTTTGCTTAATTATACGGACTTTCGTACTAGATATACTTTGAGTTAATAAAACTAGAAAATAAAGTTTCTTTTTTATGTATTTTCAAGGATATAGAATTTTGATATACTTACTTTGTAATACATTGAAGTAAATTATTTTACATTAGAAGGTTATTTATCTGATAATATTTAGAAATCTGCATTTTGCTTTAATCAAACAATTTAATGAATAATACATATTAAATTTTATTTGGTTTAATTGTATTATAAATTTAAATTAAGCAAGCAAGTAGTGTACCAAGTAAAGGAACTTTATAAAATTAAACTCCTTCAAAATTTGCATTAAGCCAATAAAGCCGAATCAGCTAACACATGCTGTTTCGCTCGTACTTGTCATTTCAGTTTAAATTTTACATAGATACCGATTTTTTCAAATTTCATCATCTTATACCTTTTGGCCATACTATTGGGTGTGACAAATAATAATCTGAATACAACTCTTCCTATTTGTCCTACATGTTACAAACATTTTAGCGACTTTATTAAACTGTTCTATCCTATTAGTACAGGGTATTAATACACAAAGTAAACAAAGTTTAAAAACTGAACAGATTATCTTATGGCTTAAATTAGTTTGCACGATCTTAGCAAACATAATAATAATTATAGTTTACATGTTTTATTTCACAACAGTTGATTAATTTTATTATATAGCCTCAAAATATGTTATTCAACAAGAAGTCCCTAAATAAATGTGCAATGTCTGAATTTGAATAAAACAAAAACTGCAAATTTGCAAAATTAACGACTATTTTACTGCATTCCCAAAAAGTAAGCTAGTTCAATATGAAATTAGTTAGCTGTATAGTAGAAAAGGTATTAGCATACTTTTAGGAGCTATGAAATCTGACTAACCTTGAAATGAATTAAAGTGATATTTACATTTAAACAAGGAATAATAAGAATTGATATACGATTTACCTAAATTCCTGTCAAATATAGTTATAGTTGTATATAGACAATTTAATATCACAAAACTTAAGCAAAAGTCAATACTTTATTTTAATTATTTGGGAAATTTTTTCTTTGTGTGCGTAAGAAAAAAGAATTTGAGATAGGGTAAGGGACAAGCAAAGAAGATTGAAGAGAGAAAGAGAGTGTCAAAGCAAGAGTGAGATAGAAAGTGAGAGTTAAGGTGAGTTAAGGTGAAACAGCCGGAATACCATAAAAAAAAAAAAAACTGGACCAGTTCGGTCTGGCATCATCGTAAATTGTTGATGTTGCTTTTGACTCTTTTTGTACGTTTTCCTAAATTGTTTTACGATCTAAAGGCGGGTGCCTCAAAGACTTTAATATACAGAAAGAAAGTAAAAATAGTTTTTCATGCCAATACAAAAAAAAGAAAATAAGTAGGAAACTTGTTGAAGCATTGGCAAACGAAAAGAATTCTTTAACTTTTTGGCACGCCATAAACTTGTATATAATTTTGAAGCCTGATTCTTTTGACAATAAAAAAAAATGGTTTTCAGCATTTCGTTATTTTTTTTTTCCTCCTTCTTTTTACGTTTTTGCTCCAATTCTTGTTTGGCAAAAGTTTTTATACATTTTGCTCTCCTCTCGCCAAAAGCAACCAGTGTTTTGTATGAGATAAGCAGCTTCAGTCAAATGGGTGGACGATGGGAGGCAGATAGATACATATATATATGTATATTTCAATAGATGTGTGAGGTATCTGTGATGGCAAGTCTGTCCTTCTCGTTCTTGTTCTCTATCAAGGCCCAGGCACACAGCAACAGCACCAGTAGTAGGAGCCAATAGTATTAAAAACAGAAGCAAAAGTAGGAGCCTCACGTACGAAGGCAGCGAGATGATAATTTTGTTGAATACACAAGGCAACAGCTCGAATATATATACATATAAATGCATTCAGTCAGAGTTGTGATGGTGAGAGAGGGGTAACTGATATATAGGATGGGGGTGTTGCTAGGTGTTGAGCTGCAAGTATGCAAAATAGATTATAGTTTCGCTTTTCAAAGGCCAACAAATGGAAAAAAAGACACGAACAATGGATTTTCCTTGTAGTCAGTATTTGCATTGCTTATTAAATTTAAAAAAAAAAAGAAATTTTAAAAGGCAAAAGTAACTCAAATAATCATATATATTGTATTGTATAATATTTCATTTCTATTTATAATTATATAGATTTGGTAACTAAGTTTTCGTTTTTCGAAAAGAAATACAAGTTTATATGTAAGAATAATATTTTCCGATAAAATTTCAGTGCAGGTCCGATATAAAATTTTCATTCGAAAGCATTTCAAAATAGTTTATAATAAAACATTTAAATTTCTTAATGTTACTATACTAAGATTAGTATTTTGAAAAACATTCAAATATAAGTCAGATGACAGCAAACTTAATTTAAGTTATGAATTATTTTCCTGTTTCCTCTCTTTTTTTATTTCCGTTTCAATAATCGGAATATGCACACCTTTGGAAAGGTCTTTTATATTGAAATGTACAATAAATAATTTAGTACCAGCTCACTTAATACTTATTCATATTGCTTAGGTAAGAACCATCAAATTGATTGACAGACACTAAGACTAAACCCTAAGAATAAAATTAGCCCAGTAACAAGAAAATACAATATAAAATAACCCAGAACGAAGAAACAAAGAAAAGGAAAACAAAGCTATAACTTTTGGCTTTAATATGGAGATGGCGACCATCAATGCCAGAGCCAAAGGCCAACATGAATTGCTTTCAAAGTCGCTTAGTGGGCGTGGTGTGTGTGTGTGTGTGTGCGAGTGTGTTGGTGTGTGCGTGTTATAGCCTAGCCAACGCCTGAATGTCTCAGCATTAAGTAAAATCTTTTAAAATTCCTTGAAATTCCAGTTAAATATGGGACCTTGCCAAGTTTTTTTTATTTTTTTTGTCTTTAAAAGAACCGCAAAATAAAAAAAAAAAAAAAAAAAAAGGAGGCACTCACTGTGAAAAGTTCAAGTAAAGTGCAGTAAGACAACTTCAATTGTTGTTATAAACAAGCCAGGAATTGGCCACATTGCCAACTCTCACAATGCTTCTGCGCGCGCACACTTGGAGCCAGAGATTGAGAGAGCGGAACAGAGAGCGCCCAAAAGAGTGTTGACTTGGTCCCACAGGAGCTTCTGCTTCAACATCATCATCGTATCCATCCTTTGGTATCCTTTAGTATACAAAACGCCAGCGAGCCAAACGCATTGCAAGCGGATAAAAAAAAAGGAAAAACCATTTTCATTTCAACAAGAGCAAAACCAAAGCAAAACTGAATAACCAACCTCAACAAGAGAAGCGCCAAACAATTTGTGCGTGAAATGAAGTGAAAAAGTGAAAGTTGAAACTTGCCCATGCGGCGTATGTGTAATATTTCACATAACAATTTCAATTTAAAGTTACTTGTCCCATGAGCATCTTCAAGTTTTTAATGCTTTTCAATAAAGCCATCAAGAGATCAAGAGCAACAACAATGACAGCATTTTATGTGGCATTAAAAAGGACGTGTACACGAGTTTTCATATAGAGAGCAAAAGCAACAAAAATCGGATTTCTTTTATGAGTTTCCACTAAAATTTTTAAAGATCTTTTGAATTTAAGTAGCAATTTGGGAATAATCTAAAAATAATGGAATGCCTTTTATTCTCTTCATAGCTTTGTCTGGTACTAAATATGGCCACAAGTTAGTTGACAACGCATTCAACGCAAATTTATATCTAGTTACTCTGATTACAGTAGAAAAGCTACAGGTTGTGCTTTACTTAAAAAATACCTTCGGTTTTACAAGTAGTAATTACAGTTATACTACTACAAGTTAAGAATTCTTTTTTGATTGATAAAGATGGCAGTTCCTTCAGTTTATCAAAATAGTTTTAAAGATCCTTTATTATGTTGATCAGTTTAAAACATTTATCTTGTGACCTTGATGATTTCATATCTCTTTGGGAAAAGTTTTTATTTTAATTTTAAAGAAAACCAAATAAAAGTCTTTGTTCGCGCTCTTATCTCTTAGAGAAACTTTTGATTTTTTGTTGGAATGACCTTCAGATTCAAATGCTTAAATTTAGGATTGAGTCTACATACTGTGGGTTGCTTTTTCTTCTAATCCTTGACCACTGCTATTCAATCGTCAATGAGTTTTTCTAGATTATTATATTTGTCAGTATTCTTTGCTTCTATCTTTGAGTTTGAATTGGTACTTTAGTTTTATGTTTATGGTATGGTTTTTCGTCTTGGATTCTATTATCCTTGTGCTGGGAAAGTAAATAATTTTCACATGCACGTTTCTTTTGTGCCTTATGGTAATGTTAAGTAAAAAACTTTTTCCAGCCATGAAAACTGATGACGCCGATGACTTTGATAACAAACTATAATACTGCATTAAAAAAGGCAAAAGGATACCAACAAATGAAATAACTTAGATGGTGTGTGTGTGTATGTGTCTACGAGTGCGGAAAGTGTAATCAAATAAACTTTTGTAGAGCACACATAAAAGGTTAAGCAAAATGTGCATAAAAAACTGTAATAACATTAAATTTGGCGACACGGAGGACGACGAGGATAACAAAGGTATTAAGTCAAAGGCGGAAGAGTTATTAGAATATCAACTGCAGTTGCATTACGAGTTGCACAAGCAGCATCATCATCAGCACCAAAAGCACCCAAAGAAGCTATCCAATTTTAAGATTTTCATGTGCTGCTGCTATTTCATAATCATTTTACTAATGATATAAAAAACCAACATAAACATAAACAAAGAAATTCAAATAAATTAAGCAACAAACATCTCCAAAAAGGTAAATACTGAAAAGTGTTTTGCATGTTTGATGTGATAAGACTAAATGAAAGCATCTTAAAATTGTGGCTAGAAGACATTCATATTTCTCTACATTCTGTTGCATGTTTATTCCCTTCAAATTTGCAAGAAAATCTTTATTGTCTGTCATATTTCTATTTAATTAAAATATATAAATAAGTCGGCCTAACAAAATTAAAATAAAGATTTAAATTCAACAAAAATTTATGTAATAGCCGGAATACAATTTGTTGTTTCAAATTAGTTTATTTTTTGTATTTAGCTTTAAACTATTCATTGAGAATAAATTGAAATATTAAAAAAGTACCGATTAAGTTTAGACTGAGTTATTTTAAATTGATTGTAAACTAAGAAACCAATTTAATTCTCAGCTATTTTCAGTTTTTCTATTTGTACAATTTCACTTAAATTGATTTAATTTACTCAAAGTTTAAATGTAATTTAGTGTTGGTAAACGTTTGTTATGAATCCAAATACAATTTATGATATTAGAAACTAAACGAATTCCCCTTTAAACCCTCTGCTGGTTAATCCATTGTATATTTCGAGATCTAATGAATTGTAGTTCAGTGTTTATTGATTCTAGCACTTTGTTTTATTTATGAAATTAGCATTAAATTGATTTATGGCATAATATGTTAAAGCCGTTGGTTAAAATGTATATAAACAAATTACTTATATACGGGTTTTCTTTTAGCTGTTTGTTTTGGACTTGGTTGCTGATTACTCATACGACGTGTGGCACATTTAATGAAAATTGATTTTACAGTGCGACAAAAGCACCATATACAAACAAATACATATGCTTGTACGTATGTATGTATGTATTATATGTAAAAATATGTGTGTAAGCAGATGTGTGTTCATATACATATATGTTTTTATTGTGCTTTTCAATTCACATTGCTGACCTAAATTTTTCTTTCTTTTTTTTCTACTTGTTGTTGTTGTTGGTTTTGTATATGGGAATGTGTGTGTGTGGGTGATGGGTATATGTTTTTATTTTCTTTGTTTTTTTTTTTTTTTATTTTGTCCACCGTTTTATAAAAATTATGGCCGCAAGGCTATAAATTATTTGGCATGCAAATTCGTTTACTGGCAAGAAATTAATTAATCCAAAGAGCCGCAAATTTTTAAATATTTCTTATGAATATTTTAATGTTGATTGTTGAGTGTTTGAAACTTTTGTTTGTTTTTCCATACTGAAAAGTTTCCCTTCGCTGCAAAGTTAATTTAGGCAAAGAAATTCCATTCATAAGTAATTTGACATAAATTAATACTAAATAGAATCTACCAGTTGAAATTTCTGCAAAGAATTGACTTACTAACTTCATTATCAATAGGAATTGAAAATTCTGGCATTAATTAAATATACAAATTTCATCTAAAAAGGAATTAAATACCTAACTTTAATATATACATAAGTTTAGCCTATCAAATCTACAGAATTATCATTTGTTTTGCTCAATTAGCTGCACTTTTGTACCCAATTTTTTGATTAGTTTAAGAATCACTATATTATCATTTAAAGAGATATTTTTTTTAACAAGTTTGTTCAGCAGTGATAGCTATATATTTTAAATTTTAATAAGTATTCGCAAATTGAGTTAGTAAATAATAGTTTGTTATTTATTAAAACAGTAAATGAGAAGAGTTGATTTTTTTAACTTTAGAGTAGTCGAACCTAGTTGAAGCTAGATTAACTAGAAAGATAATGGACAAAAACAGTTAGATTTATGTTTTTTTGTTTTAAATTTCATTAAGTCATAGCACTTTTCATATTTTATGCTTTATACACAAAGCAAATTAATTGATAAATCTTTTAAACAAATTAGAAACTCTAATAAGTTGTGTCTTGGAGATTTTTGCTAGAGTTTTCATATAAAGAAACAATTATTCTTTGTCAAAGTGTATAAAGTTCGGAGAGCGTTTCATTTCACATTTGATAGGTTTTATTAAAAAAAAATTTTTTTTTTTGTTCTCATAAAGTCTGGAAGCCATTGTTTTCAGTCGTAATGCTTTAATAACATTCTGGGGTGGATCATAAATGAACGGAAGATATTCTCTTGCATTAAATTTATATTTATATTATCGAACTTTATGACTGGTTGTAAAATAAGCATTTCCCCATTGGTTGGCATAAAGTTTATGTTTTTTGCGTTTTAAAATCCCTTTTTCTCTGCTCTTTATATTTGTGCGACATGTCTAATCTACATTTATGCACCTTCTTATATAAGCCCAACCCTTCGTTCATCTCCTATTTACGTGCATATGTTATAAATCCAACAAAAGGAGAACCAAATTCACAATAAATTCATTGAATATGTGAAAAACGTGCATTAAATACCCACCCACGTATATATATATATATATATATACGTATATATATGTTTTTACACACACTTTTATACCCGTATATATATACATACATATATAACCACAAGGCCCAGTCATTGGCCGTTGGCCGACATCTGGTCCCAAAAAAAGGTTAAAATTGCCCACCCGAATGTGCCTTGGCACTGTGTCGGGAAGTCGTTTTTCTGTCCTTCTTTTTTTTTTTTTGGGTAGGAGGCTTAAAACAACTTTATAACTTTAAGCTTGAATATTTGCCATATATAAATGTTAGTTTAATAAATTCAGTTTTTTATATTGCTAGCTCTTGAATCAATAATCAGGAAGGATAAACAACGATAAAATAAATTTTCCACAAATTTTGTTGAGAACAAAGAAATAATTCTATACTGAACTAAAAAAATAAAAGTTGAAAAAACAATGAATATTTAATTTTGCAAAAATATATATATTTTTAAAGAAACTGGCATTGGAACAAATATATATATAACCAAATAAAATCATTTAGGAAATAGACAGACGAAACCAAAATTTTTAAATACAATTCAAGTTTTTTATATTAAAAGAATGTTACTTCTATGTTAAGTTATAGCTTGAAATTAGCATTAAGGTTAACATATGTTATAATGCAGCTGTATGGTTGGTTTAAATAGTAACGATCATTAGTGGGATACCTATGTACTCGTTGACTAACACTAGCATTTACATATTTACATTTGCTATTAACAGAACCTTCAAATTTAACATAACATTAATAAAACCCGAAAACGCAAAGAAAAATCATAAAGGGAGGACAATTAAAAACAGAAAAACTCATTAAAACATAATTAATAAAAATTTACTTAAATTATTGAAAGATGATTCAAAAAATTTTACAAAATCCATAATATATGTTTAGGAAAATTAACTTTAAAGAACATGTTCTTTTCTTTTTTCACACTTGATTTATTTGTTTTTTTAACATTTGATTTTATTCTAATAACCTACGCTATGTTACACTTAAAATACTTTATAACATTGAAAAATTATTAAGAATATATTAAACATTATTTTTATAATGGGTATGATAAATAATATTAATAGTAAAGATTAAGGACAAATTTCTGTACTTTTTTTTTTTTGTTTCGCAATTATTTTACCAATTTAACTTACATTTTTAAGAACTTTGTGTCACTGTGCATTGCTGTCTATAGATATGAAATCGCCTTTCTATGTATAGCTTAACCCTTTATTACCTTTTCGTGGGTCTTACAAACTGTATAATCCTGTCAATTTGTTCTTCTTTATTGTTGTAATTGTTGTTGTTGTCAATGTTGTTATTGTTGTTGTTGGCATTGTCTAGCCATTGTGCAATCAAATTGTTTAGTGGGCGTTACTGTGTTCTCCCCTTTTGGGAGTTAGCAACGCTTACGCATGCATTTACAACAAATTACATTTATTGAGGGGAATGAGTAACGGGTTTTCACGTAATTTTCCCTTTTATATTAGTTTTGGCAAGGTCACGAATTGACTGCCGTTAAAGGTATAATTAGATTGAAAAGGATTGAACTGACATTAGATTGATTCAAACTAATTTTTCTTTAATTTCTTTTCGTTGCAGGTGCCAGCTTAGTGTCCATCAATATGATCAAATAAATGTTGTGCATATTCTTAGTGCGTGTATCTGTGTACCGAATACAAATTTAATCAAAGAAAAAGTTATTTAAATCTACTACAATAAATAAATAATTGAAAAGAAAAACGCCATCGATGTGTGGTGTGTGTGCAAAGTGAAGTTTTTTTTCGTTTTGAGAATTATTTTCAATTTGCGTGTATATGACAGGCCCCAACAGCCGCAAGTGAAAAGCTTTCAACAATGATAATTACATACACAGATATTTAAGTGAAAATGGAAAATTGAAAATTGAGGAAAATGGCCTCCGTGTTTATGGTCGAACGGAAACACTCACATAGCAAATGGCGCAATTTATGAAACTAATGCGGACTTAATGTGAGTAATACAATAACAAATACAATATCTAGACTAGAATATTAGAAACGATTATATATCGATTTTCAGTTAAAGTTAGTTAAGGTTTTCCCTCCATAGCCATATAATTTTCTAAGACCTATAATCATATTAACCATCGATTTGGTTAATGTTCAACAGAAGACAGGCAACAGCAAATGTATCTAAAATGGGTGTTCCAATTTCAAATGAAAACGAAGCAAAATTATTAGAAATTAGTTAAATATGTTTAGTCAGTTAGTTGTGTTTAACTATCATTCGATTATTATCCTTTAATTATTATCAGCTTTTATACAAATGTTTATTTAAAATGTGATTAGAAGTCATTTTAATTATTCAATTCACATTTTACAAAAAAAAATATATATATATAAATATTTAAAATAGAAGAATCAAAATGGTATTAATAATTTTTAATAAGAGTTAGTTTTCATTAGTTTAATTTATATATTTTAGTAATTTTCTTTATAGTTTTTTAAATCATTTTTTTTAAGTATTTCAAAAAAATAGATAAATGCCTTATTATTATTCATAATTCTATTTAAAAGTTTATTTCAATTAAAAGAGAAATATTTGGCAGTTGATTATTTTTATTTGTAGTAAACTTTGATTTCTTAATTGGAATATCCATTTTAAGATACGCTGATATGCATTGTCCACAATGTAGCAATTGTTTATATATATATCTAAAATAGTATAAATTAGATTGTAAATGAGAATATATTTTATATTTTAGTTTATCACACGTATGCTCCATTGTATAAATCAAAACAAAACAAAAAAGTTATTCGAATTCAATATTTTTGTTGCCCTACAACATATTTTCAATAATAAATGTTCTATATACAGCATGTCCCACATGGCGTATGCGTATTATGCATCATACGCACTGTGTTGGGATATACACATACATATATAGATACCTACATATATAGTATATCTGGCATATTTAACAAGTATCAATATTTAATGCTAAAAAGCAAAATTTTCACAACATGTTGACAGACAGGGACGATGAGGACAACAAACAAGTCACTTTGTCAATAAAGCAGATGGAACATTTCTTTCTGGCAATGTGTTGGGTAATTGTTTTATTGCACTCCAAGGAGTCACAACCAAAAAACGAAACAAAAATAAAGCAAAAAGAGAATAATAACTCGAACTTATACTTTTTTGTTGTCACCGTTTTGCTGTCATTATAAAGTCGTAAAGAAGGAAAGCGATAAAAGGTGGGGGCAAGAATGCTGTTTGGCAATTTGGCTTATCTAAAAACCAATAAATAATAAGCCAAAGAGCTCAGCTCAGACTCCTGTTGACTTGCCTTTTGGGTACATGAAAAATAGATCAAGATTATGGCTAAAAAAGAGACAACAACAATAACAACTTTTGTTTTTTACTTGTCAGAAAATTGTGGCACACACATGTAAGAGACATGTTGACAGTTTTTTTTTTTTGTTTTTGTATATGTATTTTGGGGTACATAAAAAATCCATCTAATTGGCAATGTCTGCATATTTGATGATGCTAATGGGAAAGCCTGTCGATTTGTCTGTCAACTCAAGTGTCCTCCAAGAAATGAGGGAGTGTAGTCCTTCTGTTGCTAACAGTTCCCTGATTAAAATAGTAACCTCAACTCTATTGATATAAGTCTCATTTTATGCTTCTTCTTTCTTTCTTTCGCTGTCTGTCAGGTCAAGAGGTCAACAAGGTCGAGGTCTTTAATGGTGTTTTATTTTTTTTTTTTTGCAGTTGAAAAGAAAAAGACGTGTCAGTCAGTCTCCTACTCAGTCAGTCAGTCAGTGGGTCTAAATGGCAGTGCGTTAATTAAGTAATTTGCTTGGTCACGCTCACCTTCTTTTAGCTGTTTCTTTCCTTCTTTTTTGTTTTTGGTTTTTTGACGCCAACACACCCACGAAAAAAAAAATCGATTTACGGTAAACGTATTAAAAAACAAAAAAAAAAACACATTCTTGAAAAGGGGTTTCAACTCAAAATCGATGGCAGCATAGTCATTTCTACAATTGTGGAAAAACAAAACGGCTTTAAGTCACGTAACTGAATATTCATTTTTGATATCATTATAAATTATCATATATAGGTACATATGTGGAAATGTTTGTGTCTGATGAAACTTTGTTTTATATAAAATGAAATATTCATATTTTAACAAAGTTTTCGGAACTTGTTTAAACCAACCAATTGTCATTTAATATTCCTTTTTTTAAGAAAAATCGATTTGTCTTAGGCAATGTGTAGACAATATTAAATACATCAATCGATTTATGTATAAAGCAGATTTTGACAAGGCCTGTGCAATGTATCACCAATTATTGGTATTAAGACTCATAATATAAGCACCTAAGATGCCATCTATTGGCCTTTTTTTAATTAGACAAATAATATGACTTATGGATCTTCTATTTTTCATTAATTTAAGTGACACAAGAAACAAAATGTAATGAAGAAATTTCTAAACATTTTTTTGTTATTTTGATTCCGAAAGGCAAAATTTTGCTGTTTGTTTAAAGCTTAGAATTGAATTTAGTTGAATTAATAGAAATTTATTAAATTAATTTAGAAATTAAATCGGCTTTTGGAATATGAATTTTTATATAAAATACAGGAGCATTCATTTTCATATTTTCAGTTACATTTAAAATGAATTTTAATATAAGATACTGCAGCCTATTTTCTCATTTTTTTGTAGAAAATCTGCTTAATATAAACACGTCAGTTGATGATCTTAGATAACTTTCTTTCCGGCTTGGTTAAATCCTCATCATTGGCAAATGAGATGTTGTTTCCGTTTCCTTTTCATCTTTATTCTAGGTATGCTTAGGGGACTCTGATGTTGGAGTTGCCTTTGTCCTAATCGACTTGCCTGTCCTGCAGTTAGCAAATGACCAACAGCAATGAAGTGCACTGAATGGGAATTGTTTCTGAATTGAGGGCCAACGATGCTTTGCTAGTTCCTCTGACCGTTATAAGGTTATTTGATTTCCCAGTGGCAAAAAGAGGATGATAATTTGGAGTTAGAGTATGTGTAACCAAACGCTTTCAAGGCAATGAGAAAATTAGTAATGGGTTTCTTTCTACCTCTTTATCTTGTGGCATTTTAGTTGCAAACTTTAGAACTTCATATAAAGCCAAATCATTAGCCTGATTGATACCTTTCGAATGTCATACAATTTTACAGTTGCTTCATCTCTTTAATAGATAAAGGACACGGTACAGGTTACAGAATATTTACTTCAATGTTAGCAAATTTAAGAAATGAATTTCAATAAAGTTGAAAATTTAAACAAAACTATGCTAAGGCCATATAAAAAATTTACTGACAAAAAAATACAGATATCAGTAAGTCATGTCTCCCACGCCTTGGCAATTGGAACACTTAAAAGTTAAGTTAAATGTCATTTGTTAGGTCTTCTCCTCTTTCAATTCTGGCCCAGTGATATACATGAACAAATCACAGCCAAATTCAAGTTAAGGACTTTGTTAGTAGGCGGTTGGAACATGGCCTAATGCTAGACATGCTTAATGGACAGTTAAAGAAGAAAGAAAAAAAAAAGGAATAAATCACGAAAAAAAGCAAATGAAATAGAGAAGAATAACATTAGAGAAGAATGAAGCAAAAAGATATCCTTAGGTAACATTTTAGTTGGTTCATTTAAAAGGAATCATTACTTAGTTTGATATTTTGAAGAGAAAATTTAACATTTCAAACGTCCTTACGTTAGATAGTTACATAGATTAGATTAGCTCATTTGTTAGATAAATATTTCAAAATACCAGGGGGTAATATTATTTTTGCAAGTTAAAGTCCAAAATATAAAAAGATAAAAACTATAAATGAAGTCCTGAAACTGATTGGTAAAACTGTGTCACGGCTTCTGTTCCTGTCTCTCCAATTTTAGGCAAATGGAGAAATATAATCTTTATTAATCTATAATCCTTGTATTGTACAATATCTTGACTCCTCAAAAAGTCTTTTAGGAATTCCATAAGGACACCGACTGACTTTCAATTATTCATAGATGTCAATCTTTAGATACATTTGCCTGTACGATGAACTCTAATCATATTCACAAATTAGTACATGACAATTAGTGATAACTTATTTTAATTTAAATACAATTATTGAAATTTCCATTATGATTAAAAAAAGTCTTCAAAAAAGCCTTTTTAGTTATTCGATTTGAGATCAACCAAACATAGTTCCATAAAAAAAGTATCGCGGTAGCAAAGTCTGTTAAACCCAAACTGCACCAAAAAAAAAGAAATTTTGTTATAGTATTTAAGTTTTTTCGTTTTTTTTCGCCTCTTCCTTGTACAAGGGGTCATAGGATTGCATTTCACCAGTACCAAAACAACAAAAAATTAATGCAGAGACAACCAATACGACGAAGCCAAGAATGAATACGATACGCCATTCGATTAGATTTGCCTTAAAAAATAGAATACAAATAATTAAATACATTTAAAAAAGTATTAACAAAATATAAATCTACGTACATGAGGCGTTAGGGCCCCAACAATGGGTGATGCAAGTAGACCGGCTACAGCACCTCCACCATTCATAATGGCCATAATGGTACCGGCATAACTGGGACTCATGTCCATAGCAGATAATTTTTGTCCTGCATAATAAGGACCCATTAAAAACATGGATATAGTGAATAGTATGACCACAGCCGTTTTGTTGCAACCGGCAAAGGAGGCGATAACCATAAATAGTCCAGGTCCAAATGCGGCTAAATGCAGAAAGTGAATTAAAGATCCAACAAAGTGGTTATAAAGTACTTACAAACAAAGGTAAATAACTTCCGTTCAAAGCCTACGGACATTTTATCCGTTCGAATTAGCCAATCAGCTAGAAAGCCGCTTCCAAAACTAGCCAGCCACATTGCAATATATGGCGTAGAGGTATACAAGCCATTCGATCTGACTGAGAATTGCAAAACATCCGCCATATACTTTGGTAAGAATGTAATCATAACATAGTAACCCCAATCATGACCAAGCTGACTGACTAACACGGCGAATAGAGGCATGCTCAGCAGTAGAGGTTTCCACGGAATCGGAGGTTTATCTTCAGTTCTTTGTGTCATCGAGGCTAACAAATAATCCCTTTCCTTATCTTTGATGCACGGATGCGTCAATGGCGAATTGGTGCACATAAAGGCCTTTGTGGAAATAGAATTACCAAGAATAAGTATTAAAATTTGTTCAAATAATGAATAAAAACATACGAAAACAATAAACCAAATCACTGATGCACCACCGAAAACATAAAAGGTCACTGGCCACGGAAGTTTGGAGAGTAGAAATCCAGAGCATGAATTGCACACTATGATGCCCATTGTGCTGCCACTATAGCAAAAGGTACCCAATGTTCCGCGCTCTTTCTTCGGTACCCATGCGGACATAAGAACACTGAGTGCTGGAAATATGGGACCTTGTGCCAAGCCCATTAGAATACGCATCAACATGAGCAACCACCAGCCACCCACCACAATGGCAAAATGCGACAAGATTGTGAAAATTCCAGAGAATAATGTGCATAACCCAAGTACCCATTTAGCGCCATATTTATCTGCAAGAATACCGCCAGGTAAATGAGATATAATATACCCACCATAAAAGATTCCCAAAATATTTGATTGCATCTGTTCCGACCAATTATATATTCCTTGTGACTGTAAAACGAAAAAGAGATTTAAAAACATATGAGATAAATCTAGCAAGTCCTTTCACCTTCTTCTCACCTTTGGAGCTTCATCGACTTTTGCATCTTCTGGTGGGCATACATACTCGTGTGTTACATTAGCTGTTGTTCGATTTAGTGGAACTGTAATGACAGTTATTACCATTGATAATGATACCCGATGAGTAAAAACGCAGATTAAAGAAAGAAATCCCATCAAAGTGCACAGAATTCTCTGCGGTAATAGGCAAACTATATGAAAAACATATTTAAAATTCATTTTAATCAATGGATCAATAATAAATTTCCAACTTACATGGAGCACAGCCTCGACCCCATTCAGGTCTCTTATCTTCAACCGCTACATCCATATAATAGTCGGTTTATTAAACAATTGTAGTGTGTATCCAGTTTGTATATTGAAAATTTGTTTCTTTTGGTAACTGTATTTGGATTAAAACAAAAATTTTGAAATACAATGACAACTGCTACGTTCGAATGTCTACAAACAATGAATACATTTGCTATTATTAATACGATATCAATGAAATTTTGATATTTAGGGCAATCTTTTTTGTTTTTAAAAACTTTTATGAAAATTAAATTTGAAGGTAAGTTAAGATCCTTTATCTAAGTTTTTGTTAATGTTTAAGTAATATAGATAATAGTTTAAACAGTTTAAGAAGAGAGCGGAGCAGTAGTTTTTAATTAAATTAAGAAAAAAATTGGAGTTAAATTAATTAAAAAACTTCTATTTAATCTTGACATAAACTCTAAGAAGTTATATACATTTTAAAAGGATACGGAACGTCTCTTATTAATTAACATAATATTGTTTTTTTTTATTTATTTTTTTTTTTTTTTTCTTACTTATCAAGGATATATATTAATCCAGATATTTTAAAAAAATGTCAGAAAAATTTTGTTTGGCTTTATTCATTCATAAGAAGACAAAATAATAGTCACAAAATTTTGGTTTAAAAAACTAGTTTAATTTTCTTCCCTACCCGTTTTTTTTTTGTTGAACTTTCAAATGGATTTAGTTTTTCTAGATTATTGATAAAACGTTATGCAAAATTAAATCTTAAATTCCTCAACCATTGTTGAAATTTAAATATTTTCATGGAGTACAATCATCGTCACTAAAATAGGACAGCCATCTCTTTTAACTCTACTATTTTAGTAACAAATCGGAATTAAGCATAGCTTTAAGTAGTATATAACAATAATACACATTGCTTTGACTAAACAAAATTTATATAAAGAGAATAAAAAGATTCATTCTTGGTGTGATTCCAAAAAAATTTTAACATTTATTTATATAACAAATAAACTACCGCGACCCTGCTACACTAATTATATCAAATATATGTATAATAAGTAGCAGTGTATATGTATATGTATTAGTGTAGTTTTATTCATTTTTAGTTATTTTAATTCCTGAACTTATATGTAAAAAAGATAGACAACACTTGCAAAAATTAAACAATTAATAATCTTAGATTATATATATATTAATTCATTTTTAATACACTTACATTTATGTTACCCCATCTAAATAAGTTAACTTGAGCTTCTTTAACTTATTTCATATTCATTCTTTATTTATTCTAATTATTTTTCACTTCGGAAAAAGAAATATTAGTGGTTATCCTGTTGACATGACGCGGAGTGTAGGTGTAGGTGCACATGCTCCAAAAGTGATTTGCATATGTCTCTCCACCTGTCATGGCAGACCTTTGGGGCTTGATATACGATTTCGTATTTACTTTAACAGCAAATTGCTTTTAGTGGCTGCGACTAAGTCGCGCCTAACAAATTATGTAAACGTTTTTGGTTCTTTTGGACGAAGTTTTGGTCTTTCTTTTGTCTTATGGAGTTGATTTATGAACGACAACATGGCCGACAGTTTAGGCAGAAAAAACAAAAATAAAGAAAATTGGCAAAAAAAAGGCCCTCAAGTCAAGATCCAAGCCATAAGCCAATTTTAATTAAAGGAAAACATTTTAGGTGAAAAGGAAGTAAAAAATTTCAAAGCAAACATTGGCAAATATGTGTCAGGAAAAATGCAGAAAATGCCATCAAAATGTATGTGAAAACGTGAAAGTAAAATGAAAGTTCAAAACGCATTGGCATTTAGTCGCATTCAGAGGTCATGACAGGGTGTGGTGTGTTCTACATATGCTGAAAGCATGGAATGAAGGACACTTGACTTTTCAATGAGATGGCTTCAACTTTTTTCACTTAAAATTCAAATTCGCTTAAATGAATTTGTCATGCAAATTGTTTCTTTTCTGTTACTTTTAGGTTAAACGAAATGGCCAAAGAAATTTTCTGCGTTTTGCATAAACAATCTAATAAGAACATAAAATGATAAATGAAAAAGTTTAAAAAAGTTTTATTTTTGAAAATCTTTCAAAAATGGAATTAGCTTCATTTATGTAAAGTCTATATGATCTAGTTTTGTGTCCTTGTATATCAGTTAGAAGCATTTTGGAATGCAATAGCAGCTCAACTTGCCATTTTGGGCGGATGTGAAACTAGCATTTAGAACCAGAAGTATTAAATATTCACTCTGAAAGTATATATTCATATCAATATAAAAAAGTGACTACGTTACTTTGGGAACAAAGTGGAAATTACTTACTAATAATTATGTTTAAATTCGCTTTCGTTCTCTTTAGCGTATTAGTTGTGAATGCCTTAACATAACATAAGTTTGACAGAATGTTATGTATTACTTAACATAATCTGTTACTCTAACTAACTTATTCCAATGTTATGCTAATAAGTCAATTGTGCGTTCTGCCAATTTCTTTTATTTTTTACCCTTTTAAAATCGGGGCCAAATTTTTAAGAATTTTATATGGCATCTGATATATGATCTAGTTTTGTGTCCTTGTATATCAGTTAGAAGCATTTTGGAATGCAATAGCAGCTCAACTTGCCATTTTGGGCGGAGGTGAAACTAGCATTTAGAACCAGAAGTATTAAATATTCACTCTGAAAGTATATATTCATATCAATATAAAAAAGTGACTACGTTACTTTGGGAACAAAGTGGAAATTACTTACTAATAATTATGTTTAAATTCGCTTTCGTTCTCTTTAGCGTATTAGTTGTGAATGCCTTAACATAACATAAGTTTGACAGAATGTTATGTATTACTTAACATAATCTGTTACTCTAACTAACTTATTCCAATGTTATGCTAATAAGTCAATTGTGCGTTCTGCCAATTTCTTTTATTATTTACCCTTTTAAAATCGGGGCCAAATTTTTAAGAATTTTATATGGCATCTGTATTTGATTCTAGGATAAAAGGCAGAGAGTTGTATTCTTGTTTTTTGTATATAATTTTGGATGTTTTCCAGTCAAGTTTTTTTTTGTAAGCCTTACGGAAACGGATGTGGTGTGTCTTGTGCATATTGAAGAATGGCGAAACAAGTCAAAGTAGTCAAGTGCTGGAAGAGAAAGTAGTAAGTTAGCAGGCAAAATAACTGCAAAAGAAAGTAAAAGGAGAAGGGCCACTTAAATACCTAGAAAAAAGTTTTTCGCGCTTCCTGCGGAAATTGCTGTACATAGTTGTATATATACATACATATATATAGAAGGGAAAATGTAGGAAAACGAAGGAAGACAAACCAAATGAGAATCTGCTTCTTTTTCTATTCGATATTTTACTTGCTTTTCTTTTAGAAATAAACAGCAAGACAAGGAAATGCCAAAGGAAATTCATTTTCTTTTTGAGAGACACGCCAAGCAGTGTTGAAAGGGAAAATGGCTGACTGGAAAGTCTTTTGAGCAATGTGCAGCAAATATTGTACAAGTGCCTCGACACTCGTCAAGTTGCACAAACAGTAAGCAAAACAGCAAAGGCAACAAAAGTAAAGGCAAAGCTCGTTAAAATTTACAAATAGAAGGCAAGTGGCAGAAAAGTGCGCTCAAGGACGCGTTGGCGTCTTACAGCATAGCACAGTCATGCAGCCACCCCTTAATCCCAATCCCAATGTGTACACGAGTGTGTGTGTGTGTGTCTGTGGCATTGTGTATGCCAGTTGCATGCAATGTGAAGGCGAGGCTGCATTTGAACTTATCACGGCATCAAAATGCAAAAACAAAGCCAAAAACCAAAAAATTTGTGTACTGCAATTACAAAAATGTTATGCCACTCAGCCCCTCTTGGCCACTGTGGTGGCTGCATAAGGAGGCGTGGCAGCTTGTGTGTGCGTGTTGACTTTTACATTAGCTAAGAGAAGAAAAAAAAAACATTTGAACTGTTGCATACGAGATAAAGTTTTGCGTTTTGCTGGCACTTGAAGGTCAAAACTAGAGCTGACATTGATGGGGCATTTCCAAGTATATCCTTGGCTAACTTAAAATGCCACGAAGGCAACAACTTGGAAGCAAATAAGTCAATGAAAAGTCGAATACCTACAGAGTTGTTTTTGTAGGCTGACATATGAGGAATTGACATTATTATTTGTTCGTTATTTGCATTAGACAGGTTTGTCAAGAATGTTTAAGAATGGATAATAGATGTTGATTTCGGTGATTAGTAGAAACCAATTGCATTTTAATCCTTTCTTAATTCTTTAAGTTTAAAAATAGACAATTTCCTTGACAAGTAAATGTAGTATTTAGTTTTACATTTTAAAGAAAAACTCTCTTCTTAACAGTTAAAGGAAAGAGAATTTGTGTTCAGTCTAGTACTGAACAAAATTCCAAATTTTATGAAATTCGTTAGGGACTACCACAAATATTAAAAAAAAAAACATCTTACCAGTTTGAATTACCCCTCTGTAAGGCTATAATAAGAAGGACTTTGTATATCCTTGTGATTTGTCCTGTTCACTACTATACATTAGGAGGTATGTATATATGATATATCAATTCAAAATTTTTGTTCTTAATTAGGGAAAGATACTCGTGTTAGGAATTTTTACGATCCTTTTGTTAGAAGGATAGGTATATTATATAGTCAACCGATTCTGTAAAAACTCAATATTTTATACATACTAAACTTACAAATATCAAATTTTGTGATAGTCGCTTTTGACATATTTAAGTGATTGATCAAAAACTAAGTTCCTGTCAGGTTATATAAGTAGAAGATTAATGACAAAGTTATTATTTCTAAAAACCTTAACAGAATTAAAAGGAAGCATAAAAAGGCAATTTTAGTGTCATTAGCTTGGAAAACTAACAATTTTTAGAACTAGAAGATTAAAGTTATCGTTATGAGTTTTGGAATCAAACACTTTTTAGTTCTTAAATTGTAATTTCGACCCACAATTCCAATAAAAGTCAACTAATTTTGTAAAATCTTGCCGAAGTAGATAAATTCCAAACCCAAAATTTTATCACAAACTATAATCCTCTTGCAAGGGCACAAATATAACAATTAAAATAAACTGCTTATTATTTGATTCTTAATTAAATAACTATTTAATATTATTCTGCTTTTTTTGTAAGTATGCTCCAGATACGCAATCTAAGTATACCATCCACTTAAATGCATTCACGCCTGCAATTCGCTCAATTAGGTAACAAATTACCATTAACAAATACCCTTGAACCCCCCAACCTGTAAGACCGACCCCAATGATTTTCGGTGGCCAACAGTTGCAGTCACTGCCAGTTGACAAATTATGCACATTTATATTGAACATAAAAACGAAAAGTCGAAGCCGGAATCGAGGCGAGAGCAAGTGCATCGAGGCCAAAGAGGACATAATAAACTCATAATGCGTGACAGGATATGTGCCAGAGAGCCAGTGACTGTGAATGAAGTGGCGTAAAGTCGGGCCAGCAGTTTCAGTCATAAGTGGTTGCGCCTCATTTGCCACTTCATGCATCTTCATTTCCGAACACCAAATGCCTCATTCACGCACACACACACACGCATATATACTTATAGAGGCAATGTAAATTTATGAGTATGGCATTTTTATTTAAATTTAATTGATAATTGTTTAAAGTGAAAATAATGATGTCAACTTGGTTTCGATTTTAATAATATGGCCTATAACAACAACAACAACTATATGTGTTTTGACTTTATTTATGGCCTGAAAATACTGCCAGCCAAAATATACGAAATAAAAACATATATTGGCCTTCAATGTGATTCAGTTATGGCGTCAACAATTCTAGGCTTTTTGAATTGGAATTGGCGGCCATAAATTCTTATTAATTTCAATTGTGTCTGTGTGCTGCACTTTAAAGGAAGTTTTATTTTAACTTCAGCAAAGTTTTTATATTCAAAATCAAACGCGTAAATAACTAATTTTATCCTTTGATGACTCAAAATCAAACGCATAAATAACTAATTTTATCCTTTGATGACTTGATTACAGTAGGCAGCAAGTATAGCCTACTTTTAGGGTCATTGGGAAAAATTTTAAATTAAGAAATAGAGAACAAAAAGGTCTGAATATAAAACGAAACCTTTTTCGAAACTTTTCAATTTAATTCCCATTTTTACTTTAGTTATTTATTAATTTTTGCTTTACCCATAAACTTAGCATATCATCAAGATAATGTTAACACTTAATGAAGTTATAAAATTTAATTATGTTTATACAGTCCTTAAAAAGAGACCACTCTCTACTCCTCTTCCTAATCTAGCAATCTTCAACTAAGGATTCGGAAAATATTGTAGCATGCCTCATAAGCAAACAAGCCGTTAACAAAAACGCACGTGCCAATAGCTGCTGTTGCATGTTGATGTAAATGTTGTTACTGTTGCTAATGTCGGTTGCCACCGATACGACAGATAAGACATGCATTATGGCGATATAACAAATATGCTAAGGGTTTGCGGTTAAAGCGGTTATGGGACGCCACTCGAATGACATAATCGACTCTGCAGTTTCCGCCCTAACTCTACAAAGCGGGCTGTTGCTGTTGCTGCTGCCGTTGGTTTTGCTGTTGCTGGTGATGCTGTCAGTTTTGCTTCCTGTTCTGATGACATGACATACAAGTCACACTCTGCTGGCTGTTGAAAACATTTATGCTGTTGGCAGTACAAAATTTTATTTTTATTTTTTTTTTAAATTATATAAGCATGCCATATTTTTACCACATTTGCTTTTTCCTTCCTTCCCTTTCCACCCATTTGACTCTCACTCTCTCTCTCTCTCTCTTGTCGCCCCAGAAAATGTTCGTAATTAGGCAGTCGAGTGTGTGAGGGAGGCGGGTGCAGAAAATTAAAGCTACTAAACTTTTCGTTGTCACAGCTAATTGCATTTGAAGTTGCTGTTGCCGATGCCTCTGATGTTGCTGGTGTCTGTCGCCCAATGATAATGAGAAATAATGTGATCTAACTGACGTTGATTAGCTTTTAGTTGCTATCTTGGTTTTTGAAATGTATGCAAAAGTTATCCCTTGATTTATTATTATCATTAAGTTTTCTGTTTCTGTTATTTCATTTGAAGGTATTTAAGCAATATTTATAACATAATATTGTTATTATGAATACTAATGCTATTTTACCATTAAACACAAATGAATGATTATGTGTTCTATATATGAGCGAGTTTTACTGATAAGGCCATTCACTGGAAAAATCCCTCAGTGGATATTGAATTGAACACAATTTGGGTATAAATTTATCGTAGTTTATTTCAAAAGTGCATTAGTTTAACAAAATGCTTCAATATTCATCGGCTGAAATTATAGCATATATTCTTTTTAATTTGATACACCATAGAATATCTCATATATAGAATATCTCGCTCTAAAATTTCTAGCTAAACGGCTAGACTTTTAATTGACAGAACTGTTATCTATTGTTCTGTTGCTCATTTCGAGATTCTGTTAACTCGCTTGTCTGATGGATGATACTACTGCCTTCGACATTATTACGTTGCCAAATATTCTTTTAATAACTAATTTTTTAGTTAGTTTCTTAATTAGTTGTTATTATTTCTCATATGGCAAATTTCAATTTTCTTCATTTAAAATTTTTGTATCTTAATTGCTGTGGCCAGATTTATCCATGTCGTTTAAGTGCTGTATAGTTATGTAAATAGTTACTTCTAATTAGTCAACACCACACAAACTTTTATGCCAAGGATCCCTTAAATTGGGGTTTCGGCTTCCCAAGAGCAAATAAATGTTAAATTGCTGGTTATGCGCTTTTGCAAGTTACGTTTTGTTTTTCTTTCATTTTGGTGAATTCCCAGAACTTATTACTTGCTGCAACTGAAACTTCTACTGACATAGGCAATTTTGTACCATTTCTCATGTGGAATTTATCGCGATGAACATTTTTCAGTTCGCTGAATCGAATGATGGTGGAGCGGGCCGCATAATATTGACGCTAAACTAGCTGCGTATCTTGAGGAAACCTTTTTTCCGAGCACCTTTTTCACGTCTCATTAATTTCCACTAGCATCAAATTGCAACAGTAATGACAAGAACAAGAACAACAATATAAACCCCAAGTGTGGGCGTGACCGTGTGTGGGCGTTTATAATTTATTGTATGTTTGTTTTACACTCGAGCGCATGCGAAATGCAGCAAATGGGCTAACCAAGGATGCTGGATGCGAATTGCTGACTGTTTTCCTTTAATTTTTTGTTTCATTTATGGCGCTTTAGTTGCACTCACATAAGGGCTCCTACGATACGTGGCAAATTTGTATATAGTATACAAGAAAAGGAAATTTGAAATGTTGGCCAGGTGGCATGCAACAATTTTTCGAGTAACTTTCGTTTTCTCTTTTGATTGCTTATGCAAATAATATTCTGGGACGGAGTTGCATATGATGGACAGCAGAGGTGTGGTGTACGGGATTGACCTTATCTACGTAAGTGTATTTGGAAGAAGGCATGGTTTCGCCTATGTGTGTGTTTTGGTCTTCGCCATACTTGCATAATTTATACGCTGCAGTAGTTTTGGCCAACAGGTCACAAAATTGTTGAAGCAAAAGGAAAGAAACGCCAACACGCACTATGGAAGAAATAAGGCAAAATAAAAAATAAACATTGAAGGCCAACATAGAATCAATATGAGCCAAAACGATGCTACTAAATTAAGTTAAATTATAATAAAACTCTTAGGCTAAACTTCAAATAAAATAAATCGGATTTCTATATTTTGTATCAATTTGAATTTTGTTTCTACTTTGGGTTAAGCATCGAATGCTTCGGGCAATAAAATACATTCACCTTGTTTTTCTTGTAAAACCATGACTTGCATTTTTAAGTACAATACCCAAAAAACTGTGCTATCAAATTCTATGCTATCTTTAAAGAGAACCAACCAACATCTGTTAAGTAACATGTATGTTACTTAAACATTATCATGGTCTGTAAAACTTATATCAAGCATAGACCTTAACATTTTAATTTTAAATTCGACCGTTAACCTGGTTTTTGTTCCGTACACGCTTTTTAGATTTAATATTGTATATTAAATCTGAATTTGTAAAATTAATAACTAGTTTTATATATTTTTTACGTTGTATATCTTTCCCATTGGTGGCATCTGTTTTAAATTATTCTTTATCCTCTTTTGAACTTAATGCACTTCTAGTAGATGGAGATGAGGTACAAAGCTTAAGCACTACATTATTATTATTATTTTCTGCATGTCGAATTTTAAGTAAAAAGTTTCTACTTCTTGCAGTTGTTTAAACTTGGCCTCAAAAAAAAAGCCAAAAGAGAGGAAAAAAAACAAAATAAAACTAAAACTCAACAGCAGGGCACTTGAAAAAGTTACACTCCCCGTCGAAACTGTTTCCTTGTCAGTCTCTACCTGCAAGAGCGGGCTCACATATACATGCACATAAAGCAAGATATACATATATACCAAATACATATATGCATCGTATATAGTATATGTATATATACATATATATATAGAGATACATGCTGAGCAGTAGTTGCAACTTTGTTGCCCTAGGATTTCGTATTTCGTTTTTTTTTTCTATCCTTCTTTCTCCTGCCAGTTAGATTTTTTCGCGCTGTTTGCTGTCGAATTTGTTGCTGCTGGCTTTTCTCTATATTTTGTTGTCGTAGTTGCTTCATGGGCCGTTGCATTTGAACACTTGCAGTGTCGCCCGCATCTGCATCCAAAAAGTTTTGAAAGGGTGGTGGATAGCCAAAGGAGGGTTGGGGTCTTGAAAAAGAAATGTGGGTATGGGAGGCAGCTGTTTAGTTTCTGCAGGCAGTTGTAAAATGCGCCAATACTTTTTTCCTGACTGAATCTTTTTACATGTACTTCTTGGTTTGTGACCTCGTCACCCACCCCTTTCCCTAACTAACTATCGGTACGTTAACAAAGCCAACCTAGCAAAAGCTTTGAATTATATTTATACATTACATTTTGCATGCATTTGTGTTGGTAGGATTAAAAAACTTATTAATAGCCCAAAGACAGATTCGAAAAGCTTGTTACTTTGGAACTAAAATTTAAAATAAAATTAAAAATGTTGGAATACTACCTGTAACAACTTAAAAAACAAAAACTTTCAATCGTCAAGTCTAATATTTATATATAGTGAAAATATTATAAATATCTGCGAAGAAGTTTAAGCGCATCAAAACACTGAAACAAGTAAAACGCACAATATTTTATTAGCGGAATCATTTTTAGAAAAAAGGTTTACTTAAAAAAAAGATTTAGGAGTTCTTTAACATGGATTATAAAGTTTGATAATAAGTTTGAAGGGAAAGAACTTAAGAAAAAACTAAATTTCCACACTAAATACTTCTGTACATATAAATGTAAGTTTTAAACCTGATATAAGTTTAAAAATATGTTTTTGTCCTTTATTACCCCGACTGTAATTTATGTTATATCAGTTTTATTTTAGTTTTGTTAAATTTCAAATAACATTAAACTAGTTTACGACACACAGAAACATTTCTTGCTGTAGGGTCCAACAGATAACTTGATTGCCTCCGGGCGAAAGGAAGTAAAGTTTAAGCAAACCTTGTGACACAGGGTAATTTCAAGCTGGAATTACTTTTTAATTATCACTATTAAATTTTTAAATTTCCTGCACATTAAAATGAGATTTTGGTATGGAATTTGCATTCTGTTTAACATTGGCCTAATTTAATGGTATCATAAGCCAGGTTGAATTCCGTATGGGGTCTGAATTGATTTTTAATGAGAAGTTTTGGTAGTTATATTTCGTAAATGAATTTTGTATAACTTGAAGTGGTTTCTAATGTGCTTTTCCTTAGCCACAATGTTGCAGTCGCACTCAGAGTCAGGTCAAAGTCGGGTTTAATGTAGCGAACAAATTGCAAAATGTAATTTTTCTTAGTGCTGAGAGAAGAAACACATGTTGTGGGGAAGAAGAGAGGGAGAGGTGAAACACACACATGTGGCTAGCCCCAAGAAATTCTGACAATAATGTTGACGACATTTTCTGCTGTTGCACACACAGAACAATAGAATCTGGAACGACAATGGATGCAGCAACGCCTCTGTCGCGTTCCCTCTATCTATCTTGCCTTCACGCGTTCACCCACAACAAAGTTTGCCTTCAAGACAAACGTTGAAGGAAAAATGTTAGTGAAAAGAAAACAAAAAAAAAAAAAATGAACGGATAAAAACACCGAAAAAAACACACACAAAAACCGGACGTGCCACGGTCGCCATTTGTTGCGGCATTTTGACAATTTTGCTATTTAATGTGGCGCAAAGGATGCTGGTTAGAGAGGTGAAGATGGTGTGGGTGGCGGATGAGTTCGGTTTGATGATGGCATCTTGCATCATGTGGTGCACTAGCTGTCTGGTCTCTCTGTGTGTGTGTGTGTGTGTGTGTCAATGGCAGCGTGCTTAATAATTTTCTATCAAGAGAACAAATTGCTATTGCTGCAACTGCCGCCAACTGAGGTACAAATGAAAAATGGGATTCCCAAAGAAGATAAGATGAAAATGCTGATGCCCCCAAAATATACATATATATATTAAAAGAGCGCACTTAGTATGGAACAAACACAATTCATTAAGATATATTGATGTCCTGCAATGTCTCTAAATATGAGATGGAATACCAAGACGCTATTAACTCTAATTACTTACTAACTATTTATTTAGAAAAACTGTCTCTTTTAATATTATTGATATCAATATTTCTGAGTTCCCAAAATGTAAGTCCTTTTTAAAACTTTCATTCTCATTAGTAAATATTGTATGTATGATGTGAGTCTAAGAATATATACCGGCGTTATGAGAATGATTATAATGCTTTGATAAAAATCTTATAAAATTGGTCATATCCGTCTGTCTGTTTCTCCGCAAAAAATAGAACTTGAATTTTAAGCTATATGGTTGCAACTAGGTAGATAAGCTTTTTAATTCATCAGCTATATAAAGTATGAAAATCAGTCGGATCGGACACCTATAAAATATAGTAAATTGACTTTTACCGCAACAACCACGAAAAAAGCAGGGTAAAAACCAAACCTAATCGGTATATTACTTATTTTATTTTTATTTAAGTTGTAAAATGGAAAAAAACTAATTCATATTTTTTAAGTAAAATTATAAAACTCATTGATTTCAAAATCATCACGCAAAAAGGAAAATACAAAACTATTTATCGATTACTTAAAGTGAAAGTTGTTTTAATAAAAAAAAAATTAGCATTATTTGCAGTCACTGATTTTAAGATGTAATATTATAACAATAATATATTTGTATATGTATGTACATACACTCCATACTTATATATATTTTATCCTCTGTCTACTAACAAAAGAGCTTTCAGAATTTTCTTTACTCAACCATAGAAATTTGTATTTTTCTTTTCGTATTCGTTAGTAAAAGTTGAGCTACATTTGTTATACCCTGCCAAAGGGCGAACGCATTGAAAAAGTCGGTGAAATTTATGTACAACTTATACAAGAATAGATATTTGATCAAAATTAATATATATGCGCTTTTTTTAACCTAATTATTCATCAATTTTATTTAAAAATGTTAACAATTAAATAAAGGTATTTTAACAGGGATAAACATACACGTTAACAATATTTTGGCTAGGTCTACTGTAGATTAGCTATAGTGCGTTCCAAGGATGGTAGTTGTGTATTGTTTAGCTGCTGCTTGGCTTGTTCTAACAATGGATTATTATGGGCGATCGTCAGATGAATTGCATCTAACTGTTTCTCAGCCAAGTCTAATTTCTCCTCATATGCATCACAGAACTCCTGACGAGCCTTAATATTGCCTGCCTGATAAGATTCCGCTGCATCCAGATATTCACAATTCAATTTAATCTTTGACTCTAGTAGATGAACAGCCTTCTTTTGAGCGATCCTTAGCTCTTCTATACGGGCAGCCAGCTCATATTTCTGCTCAAAAAGCACCTGTTTATACTGATCCGCTCTTAGGCTCTTATAACGATAAATTGACTTTAGTTTGACGAATTGTTGTTCCTGAGCCTTTAATCGGGACATCATTTCGGACAAATCAGTCTTCAATTTTATATTCCCTAAGGAGTAATCATGTTTTCGTTGTTCCAGCTTTTGGATTTGCTGGTGATCATCAGGTATCAGTTTGCGTAGATGTTCTGCCAATTGGAGGAGACGAGAACGTCGATCCAACAATTCGGTACTTTGCTGTTTTAGCGACAACGAAAGCTCAAGTTGTTGTTGCTGTGGCAGCTGCAGTTCTTGAACTATCTTCTGCGCATGGGAGTTGTACAATTCCACCTTATCCAGTAGCTTCTTTTTGGAACGTGATAGCATTACCTGCTGTTTGAGGGCGCGTTCGTTTTCATCATTGATGTTGCGCTTATAAATCTCGTTCACATGCTGTCGGTCCGTGTACTGAACCTGAAGTCCACTCAATTGCCGTGTTGTAAATCTCTGGTGGTCAACTAACTTCTGGAGGCTCTCCAGGTTTTCAGAGAGCATTAGGATATTCTGGTCACACTGTTCTGATGAAACGAGCATCTTTTCAATTGCCTCCTCAAAATCCTTGGCAATAATCCGAGTGGACTTTATATCATTTTCGAGATGCTGTCGTTCTTGCTGCAGTTGATCCAATTCTTGTAGTTTCTTAAAGTCTAAAATCCTCTCCGTCTCTTGTTCGAGCTCCCGCAGGTTACCGACTAGGCTTTGAACTTCTTTCTTAAGAGCTTCACTGTTGGTTATTTGCTCCCCACACATTTTTTCAACTACAATATCGCTAATTTTACTCTTCAGCTGATTTTCCTTTTCCTGGGATCGTTGATCCCACAAATGAAAACATTCGGGTGCATTGCTAAACAGTATTCGATTCAGTTCTTCATCCATAAGAAGAGCACCACGTATCTGATGCGAGTTATGAATGGTTGACGTGGACGAATCGATGGCCATGCTTAATTGTTCGGTTGTCTCCATAAAGAGAAACTCATTTTCGCCCGTCTGATCCGAGGGTGGATCCGGAGCGAGATCTCTGAGAAAACTTAACATCACAATAATGTGGCCAAAGGAATGCTGCGTGGATGGCGTCATCAGGCTGGACTTGTTTATTTGGTACGGATATTTGAGCTTCGTCAGGGCACCCATTATATCCTCTGCTGCCACATTACTGGCGGAGGTGACAGTAACACGATGACGCCATATTTGAATAAAAAAGAAATTGACAATTCCCACAAATTGTTTCATGGTCATCTGACGCAGGCAACCGCTGCGCTGGAAGAAGTCATTACTAACACCTTCAATGGCGTATACAGAGTGCATAGCGTGAAGATACTCAACTAGTTCCTGCAATTTCTCTGCCACCCATTTCTTGTCTGTATGAAGCGGCAAGGATCGGTCCACAGAGAAAGCAAGCCGACGATTAGGCGTGCTGCCTCGCATTTGGCTTGCTCGATCCCGTTCTAGGGATAGAGTTTGGGCAATGCGGGATGCCGATGGTTTTTTATTTGAGAGCGGCATCGCTTTTCCAGATATAGGAGTGGCAGTGGAGAAGCTGCGAATATGTGATCGAGTTGGTCGCTTGTTACAGCTGCCGCTGACATCGTTACGGGCTTCCCCCCGAAATTCTGTGGTTCGCCTTGGCATATGCATGGCTAATTGGTTAATTCTCTTAATTCTTTTATAGATAACAAGATTTTTTAAAAAAATATTTAAGTTGAGATACATTGAACACAGAATTGGAATATTAATTTAATTTCTATAAGAGAAAGCTTGTAAACGTCATAATATAAAAAGGAAACCTGATTTAAATTTCGGAGAGAAATTGAAAAATATTTGTTTTATTCAGAGTATTTTAAAGTCGGCCCAGATTTGCTTCCTTTTACATTCCTTTTTATTGCTGTAAAAGATTTGATTTGCTTTTCCAGAGTAAACGACACACACATACACTGTCACAAATCCTTTCTACAGAAAATGTACAATAGAACTTAAATGTAAGAGGACGAGAGTATTTGCGGTTAGAGACCTTTCAGTCGTTGTTGATTTGTTGTTACTTATTTATCAAGTATTCTTAGATATCTCTTGTCATTGCATTGTGTATATTTTGATTTAATTTGGTGTAGTTGCTACTCGAAATGCATTTCAATCCTCTGTGGTTTCAAATGCAGTTTAACAAAATGTCAATGGGAATGCATGACCTGACAGTTGGCATCTTGTTTTAGAGAAGCATAAATTACATGGACAACTGAATGAACTGCAAGTTCTGTTTGCTGCCTCTTCCTCTCTTGCTCTCTGTCTCTTGGTTAATGTTTCCTTCTCTCCATCTCCCTTACACTCTGTTAATTTAGTGTTGACATTTATGTGAAATGGCCTTTAAAGTGCTCGCAGGTCTTTCGACTGATTGATGTCACCAGTGGTGGCTGCCTTCAGTCCATTCCATTTGCATAAAGAGTTTTTGGGTTGGTCATAAAGTCGAGAGCCCTTTTGTGTTTTTTCCCAAAATCGCATTTAGTGGCAAATGTGAAGGATGGTGGTTGGCATGGCAGTCATTTGACCAGATTTACTCACTTTGCATATGCATTGATAAACCACATTGATGGCAAAATGGTAAGCCTAAAATCCGCTAAAAAAATATCTGCTAGCGTTGAGATAAAAAGCTTTAAGTGTCACCACATTACACTGAAAAATTAAATCAAACTATGAACTAGTTCCAAAAGCAATTGAATAGTAATTAACCGAATCAAGAAAAAAGAATCAAATTTGTATTATTTTAAAGAACAGACCCAAACTAGAAAATAAATTACTTCTAAGACTGTAACACTGAATCTGAATATTCAATTGATTAGATAGGTGTTTAGACATATAACCAATTTACTTATAGTGTTAAATCTATATAAGTTTTTTAATATCTAAAATTTTTACTTAAAAGTTTTAAACACGATGTATTGAAATTAGTCTTTACCATGTTCAAAAAATAAATATCTTTTGGATAATTAGTTAGCAGTTTTAGCAGATTTTAATATTTGGCTTTGTGTTGAGAGCACTAGGTCTAGTATCTAGCTTAATCAAATAGTTACCTCTGAGTTTTAACCTTTAAATAAGAAATAGAACTTTCTTAATAATTGAATTCTCCAAATGTATCTCACCTTCAATTTAAGTATCAGTAAAACGCATGGACCCTCGGATACAAGAAAAACGATGCAACACATTGCGTATGCGTACTGTGCCTAGAAATCAGACCTTGGACATTTGCTTATGGCAGCGGTGTAATTGGACGTGTAATTTTGTTTGCCTTTTCACATTTAGCCAGGCCGAAAAGGTCATTTTAGATATGTGTGAGTGAGTGTGTGCGTGTTCGTGTGTGAAGCGATGCTGTGTTACAAAAGTTGGAAGCTGTCGTGGCAGGGAGTCGACATAATACCAATTAAAATGTCGTTCAAAACTTCGTTCAGTGGCGAATAGCAACGAAAATGCCGTTAATTGACTTGATGCTGCCAACACGAGGTGAATTATTATTATAGAAAGTTTTCTCGTAATAGGGCAAGTTTTTGAACAAAATGACAAACAAGGTCCCACAATATTTAAGTGACCTTGATAAGTTCAGGGCCATTGTCTGAAAGGTAGACGCAGGCTATTTATATGATATGATTGACAAAGCTTCATGTCCATTTTGTGTCAAAATTCGAATTAGATTGCGGAGGAGAAAGTCACATGAAGCTTATACTGGCACGTGGTCATCATATTCACAACTATAAAAAGAGATTTATGATTATTCATTTATTATTTCGATTTAATATAAATGATACGTTTGTTATCATTTGATTTAAATAAAAATCTTCTTGACAATTTCATTTACCATTAGAACAGTTAAAATATTTTTCTCATTTTAATAAATTTTGTATATTTTGAATTTTACAAAGTTGAATTTATAAGTCGTCAACTAAACAATTAAGATGTAGCTTACGGTATCGCTACAGATTGTTTGTAACTTTAACAACTCTCAATGATTGAGGTCCTTTTGGAATTGTCTAGTAACATAAAGCTTTGACTAATCACAAGTTAAAGCTGCCCTAAAAGTAATCCTAAAGATTTGCTCTGAAATCTTGCCATTTATTACGCTCCGAAAGGGGATTGACGGATATGTAGCTTATCTAATAGTTTCATAAAAATAAAATTTGAATAAACAGTTTGTTGCTTTTAGTTAATTCCAAATTAGCCATCAAATCACTAGCATTGTCTTTTAACTGATTCATATTAAGACCAATATTTGTGCAAAACATAACCTGAAAGACAAAAAAGGATGAATAAATTAGTTTTTATTAGCATTTTAAAATTTCTCTATGTATCTTATAATGAGGAACACGATTGGGTATAAAAACGGCCCATCATTTTTGTTTTTTTTTTGACTTAATGACAACTAAAAAAGTTTTGTTTGGTGACTTAATTTAAAGTTCGTTCCAATTGTGCGATAATTTAAAATGTTTGTTCAATTTAAATCATAATCGAACAAAAATTCGCATATATTAAACCCACAGAACCGAACAATTTTACTTCTTTTCGTTAGTCACAAAAACTCTTATCTCTAATAAGCCGAAAGACTCTCTCAATGATTATGAAATTGTAAATTATTATTAGTTTCTTGACTTTATTCGGTGATCTCCCGTATCATTTGTCGATGTACGTATTCTGTCCTTATCAATTTTTATAGAATGCTTCAAAATAGGCAACAGTTAACAATATGTTTACGCTTGCTTTTTTAGCCATTGACTCATGACAAGGTATTTACAGGCCCCCTTTCCTCGTGTGCCAAACCACTTTAAAAGCCAATGCCGCTTTCCATTGATAAAACAAACAGAAATTGGTACAAAAATAGATAATGATAAAAATGTAAACAATTTTTAATAGAGTCGTGTGATGAAAAGAGCGCTGTGAGTGTTTGCCGATTAGTTGGCTCAATTTCAAATTTATGATATTTCGGCTTAAATAAATTTGAAAAAAAGTAGATAGTTAAAAAAGAAACAAATGTTTGCAATTTATAAGTAAAAGAAATTCGTATGTATTATACGTAATTGATTAAAGGTTGAAATTATTTAGATTTATAGAGCACTTGAGATGTCTACAAGATTTCAAATAAAAAGCTAATGCAAAAAAGTGCAAGAATTATTATAAATTCTTCAACTATGTATAGTACATAACTATAAGTTTGATTTAGTGATGGTAACGTGACACGAGGAACGGTGTAGGTAGCTAAAAAGCTTTACGATATATGTTTTCCTCACACTAAAAATAAATATTATAATTTAATATATGTACTTACATTTGAAAAGAAATCATGCAATTTATAACAATAGTTTTTCATTAAGATTAAAGATGTCCAATTCCAATACACACATTTATATTTCGTTAAATTATAAATTCATTCTATTTTTTAAGTTGATGTCAAATCTCGCATAATTGTCACACCAGCGAATACAGCTCAAGCAGTTCCGTAACATAGCGCCAGGTGGTACGCACTTTCTGTATTTCTAGGGACTCTGGCAACGGATTAAACTGCGTATCATTTTGTCGCAAGTGGGTTCCCAAGCGACGATACTCCGCCTGCACACTGATTTTAGCTGCTTTCATTTGAACGGCATTGTTATCAATAACTTTCAGTTGATTTATCATTTTGCTTGAGTGCAGTGGAGGTTGCACCAAACACATGGTGCGCAATTTCTGGTATTCATAAAGAAAAGTCTTGTGAATGTCTGTGAGAGTTTGTGTCAGGACTTGCAAAACACTAGCACTAAAGATTAACTCATCGCACAGACTGCGCTTTACCACAGATGGACGAATTTGGCACTGACGCTGCGTATTGCGCAATAGATCTACAGAAGATGCCAGTGAATTCCTACTGATCAATCTTTCCAAATAAAGAGAGTACATTTCTTCGATGCGTTGTTGGATTAGTGTTTCTTCCGATTCGCTAAAGATTTGTAGGAGCGGCACTGTTAGCGAAATTATATTTGGCCGATTATACATTCCAGGCGGCATAAGTTCATCGAGGGCCATCTCCCATCCAAAAATTTCCACCAACGAATATTGCGGCAGTCTGGCCATTCGTGAAGCAAAAGCACTCATTCTTCTAAAACTGCGCCACAGCGAATGGTATCAAAATAAGAACAAAATAGGAAAACAAATTAGTTTTTCGTTAATTTGCATTATACTATTATCTTTGCTTGACTTACTTAGGTTCATTACACAGTGGAGGCATTCTGGTTCAAGTAATCTCGTCTTGGTTCAAGCAAGTTAGGTCTTCACGCCACGAAATCTAAAGCGAAAAGAAAGATTTATCTAATAAAATAAGTTTAAGTCAGTGTTGATAAATTCGAGGGAATGGTCTAGAAGCGGAAATGGTTGTCTTGTTAATCAACTTTGGCGGAAGCAGCTGATCTACAAACGGAGTTGCCACAATCCTCTCAAACCTTCAACTGTCTGGTCATCCCATTATCCGGTTTTATTTAATTCAATTGTTGATTTTATTATATTTACAATCACTATAGCTTAATGTACCTTAATATACTTGAAAAACTAATGGTATAAGTTACTCTGCATGGCGACTATCGTTGCCGTTTTTAAATCGAATACGTGTGTGCGTATTGGCCTGAAACTCTTTTAAATTCGATTCGCAAATAGAACGAATTCGTATCTCAATCATATGCCTATGTTAAATTAATCCAAAGTAATACTTTCAATAATTGTGGTGATTTTAAACGACTTATACAACTGTCTAGAAACATGTATGTATACATATATATATTTATGTATGTATGTATTTATGTATATTTACGTACACATGTACATATGTACATGTTTTGGTACAAGCAAGTTTTTTTTAAATATCATTTTCGAAATTCTTTTATTATAAAATCTTAAAATTTTGTTCACTTGTCCATCTCTATGTAGAATGTGGTTGGTTGTCTCTATCTAATGTTTAGTGGTTTCCGTCATATCAAACGAAGTTCTCTCGGCGACTGATAGGGCCAGACGATAAGAAAAGCAACAACAGGCCCAAAGTATTACCTATTTGTACTTCTGTGGCACCCAAACAGCTGTGATTTAGTCATAACTGAAACGTCGTCGTGTTCGCCTCACCGTACCTATGACCGTACGCAGGTATTTGGGAATCAACGAAAGTGAACAGAGCAATAAACAAAAAAAACTAACTAACTAGTCGAAAACCATATAAATGCCAAATGTTCGAATATCGTCAGTTTCTGTTGATGTACGCCATTTGGGCTACATTTGTAGTGACGAAAGAAATATTAGTATTCGGTCAAATTATACCACTTGCCACATACTGCCAACAGGTGGAGCCTCCTTGCGATTGTGAATCGGAGGCGAATTTAGTCCGCGTTCATTGTCCAAATGAGTACGCCATGTTGTTAATGATCACCGACACTGGTCCTTCACTTTATGTTAGCTACTATGCGGAATCCGAGTTGGCTTGGCTGCCCCATTTCGAAATAACTGAATTGGCAAAGATCGAATTCGACGCGTACACATTCTGGCCAAGTACATTTTTTAGTGACTTGCTCGAATCGATGGGCATACAAAATGTGAGTGCAATAGAGTTTCGGGATCGTAGATCAGAGACTGTGGTCAACACTAGAAATATATACGACAAACTTGGAAATCCTATGCCTACGGAAACATCAAGTACCACGGATAGTGATGATAATATTAATAACGTTAATTCTACTTGGCAATTCAGTTATGTTCCCGGTTTAACAAGTTTTAAATTTGAAAGTGATATAGAGGAACTGCAAGAGTCCATATTTGCAGCATTTGATACGTTGACAACGTTAAATTTGTGTATAAATGTGGACCATTTACCGGATAAATTACTTTCCTCAGTATCCAGCAGCCTTCAAACATTGACTATACAAAATCCACATATGGTGAAGTTTCAACCGCCGTTATTGAGGGAACTTAAGCGATTGCGTAACCTTACAATCGAATTAACCGACGTTCAGCATGGTCCTGGCAGTCAATTACAGCCGCATTTGTTTAGTTCCATGCGACAGCTCGAGGAAGTGTATTTGTTGCGAGCTACTTCCCATGTGGATAGAAAAATGTTTAGGAATAGCACCGAATTGAAACTAATAAGAATCAAAGGCAACGACAATTTGGATACTCTTCCATCAGAATTATTTAGGGACCAAAGCAATCTAACCGTTTTGGATATATCATGTAATAGCTTGGCCACACTGCGGGATGAAGTCTTCTATGGGCTAAATAATCTGCGAATTCTTGACTTATCCGACAATAGACTGACTGCTATGTCAAGGTGAGACCCAACTTCTTGATATTTGATTAAAAATAAAAGAGCGAAAAACAGTAAACAAAAAAATTATAATGACTCGGCAAGCGATATGAGAAGAGTACATATATGGCGAAAGTTAATTAATCAATTCCTACTAAACAAACCCTCTGCCTACTTATCAGCCCGAGTTTTTTACTTTATCAATAAGTGACACAGGCGGCGCTTCGTAAACTATACGAATATGACAGATAAATGGTCATTATTAAAGATCTAACAACGCAGGTAGTTAGTTGATCTTAAAGATCACTGTTTAGAAATAAATAACCGTTTTTAGTTTTTGTTAAATTCGTTTTGTTTACCCTGTCATTTTCAAAATAGTGTTGAAATACATAGTTCAATATAATTGAAAATTACAATATTTATGTATTTTATGCTTAAAACGTAGATTTAGTAACTTTAGACAGAACAACTTTATAAAATAATGTGGCCAGCTCTATAAAAGTTGCAGTCATTTAGATAAAGCACACACCAAACACGTGTTCCTTCAGTTTCCATTCAATTGTGATTAATTCATGACTCTTTTACTGTCAGCTTTTGGATCCCTATCACAGAATCCAATTCCTTTTTATGTCTGCCCCTGTTTAAAAATAACTTTATCTTCATACAAATACGGAAAAGTTTTTCCTTATCAAGCACCTCCTAAGCAACACCATTTCAAAATGCTGACAAAAAAAGAATTAAACGGTAGTGACGCGGTATTCCACCAAATCACTGTGTTCTCTTTTACGGCAATAATATTAATGTATGTAGATTTGTGAAGTTGTTGAACAATCTAGTTAAAATTCACCCTTTAAGTACGTTTTTACATCATTCATTTATTAGCTTTAAAACAATATAAATAATGGAATTCTATTTCGTTAAAAGAATACCCCTAACAAATTTACTGTAGCTTATAATTTATAGTAAATTTTTAAAACCACTTGAGATAATTACACGATTTTTAATATACTTATTAATCTTATAGCCAATCTAGCTTAGCTGGGACCATAAAAGTTCTTTAATTAATTTCCATTCGTCACATTTACAGTGCCATTTTTGCACCACTTACATCGCTAAATCTTTTGCTGATCAATCGGAACTCGCTCACGGCATTATCACCGACAACTTTCAGTGCGGTACGCAGCCTTAATTTCATTGACATGAGGGGAACCCAATTCTATGGTACCAGATTGTCAATAAACTATGAGGCTCTGATCTGCTTAAATAAGGAGACATGTCAGTATCAGTCAGAGAATTGGACGTGCGATCCAAATTGCATATGCTGGGTGCAGCGAATGACACGTGAATTGATTATAGACTGCAGGGGAAGCAATTTAAGCGAATTGCCCTCTTTGCCCCATACAACTCTGGTCCAAACTGTGCTAAAGGTTACGAATAATAGCCTCAGCCAGCTACCAAATTGGGATGAGGTTGTAGGTTATAGCAATGTGAGTGTCCTGCTTTTGGCCAACAATCAGTTGACCACAGTGGATGCAGCTAATCAGCTACCGAAGAATCTTAGCCATTTGGATGTGCGTAACAATCAGATAACAGTTTTTAATGAGGACTTTATAAGCTTTATGGAAGAAGAAAATAATACCATGACCATGAATTTAGCTGGGAATCCTTTGATTTGTGATTGTGCTGCCCTGCCACTGTTAGCATTCGTTCGTGCCCAGCCGCAGAGAGTGCAGGATATTGGAGAACTTCAGTGCACTCGACAGAATAAATCCTTTCAACAAATGGAGGTCATTGATTTGTGTCCGTCGTATGTTTTACTCATCAGTTGCATTGTGGGAGTACTCATCATTGTGGCCTGCCTGATCAGTGTAGTTTATCTAATGTATCAGAAGGAGCTCAAGATTTGGTTGTACAACAATAATTTGTGTCTCTGGTGGGTGTCAGAAGAGGAGCTAGACAAGGATAAAACCTACGATGCCTTCATTTCATACTCACACAAAGACGAGGAATTGATTGGCAAGCTTTTGCCCAAACTGGAGACAGGACCCCACGGATTTCGTGTCTGCTTACATGGTCGAGATTGGCTTGTCGGTGATTGTATACCTGAACAGATAGTCCGTACTGTGGACGATTCCAAGCGGGTAATTATCATCTTATCTCAGCACTTTATCAACTCTGTTTGGGCTCGTATGGAGTTTCGGATTGCCTATCAAGCCACTTTACAAGATAAGCGAAAGCGCATTATCATCATTCTCTACAAGGAGCTGGAGAATATGGATGACATTGACAATGAACTGAAAGCCTATCTAAAGTTAAACACTTATCTTAAATGGGGAGATCCGTTATTTTGGAGTAAACTCCGTTATGCCATGCCCCACAATCGCCGTATACTGAAAGGGCAGAAAAAACACGCTGGGCCTTTAGTTTAAGATTTAATATTGCTTTAGGGATACTGAAATTAAAAATTAAATTATAATTAGACTAAGTTTATCACTAATTAGTTGTATTCAAATTTCGAAAGTCCCAAAGTTTTCTACGAAAACTATAAAAAAATGTTTTTAATTATTATCAGCAATTAAGCAAGCGTTATATCAAAAATTATTAGATTTTAACTTTTTGAGTATATAAAATAAACTAGTAATAAACTAGGAAAACATTTAATAGATAAATTCATATATTACGATAATATAATAAATATATAATTGATATTTTACATTTTCTATATTGTTCTTTTGAACAAAGTAAAGAGTAAATAAGTTTAAAAACCAGAAGCTATTCTTTTTATTAATTTGTAAGATAACTAAAGTTAATACTTTGTGTCGGTTATATTTGTATTGGCTAATAGATCTATAAATTTATAAATACCAAGGCAAAAACTATTCCAAATTTATATCAATCGCTGCATCAAATTATATAGTAAAAATAACTTCTAATGGAATCAAAAACTAAACAAAGGCTTTTATATATTCCGTTTGTTACTAATGGATCAGTCAAAATTATTAAAACAATATTTAATTAAAGGCTTGCTGTGGTCTATAGTTTGTAAAAAGAATTCAAATAAACAGTTTTCTATACAATTTTCCGCCTCCTTCACTGTCATATCACTTTCTCGGCTTCCTTTTCAACAAGACGGAACTAAAAGAAAATTGCTTTCCGTTCAATAAAGTTACTTAAATATTTATTTAGTCACATCCTTATGTGGCACGGGGAACTGCCTTTTGCCAGACCCAACGTCAAAACTCTAATTATCCACTTCAGTAATTGCATTGGCCCTCATTGTTGAGGCCCAGCCAATTTTTAGCCAACCGAAGAGTGAAAATATATGTAATAAAAATAAAAAAAAAGAACGAAATAGGCGGAAAATAGAAACCATTTGACCAAGTTTTTCCTTTCTTTTGAGACCAGGCTGTCAGCCCTTTTTGGGTGCTCAACTAACTGCTTGGCCTTTGTCTGTTTTGTGGGCTGTGTGGTGAAAAGGGAGGCCGAGTGGGTTTGGTTTTCTGGTTACCATCTTTGAAGATTCATTGCTAGCCCGCTGGCCAACAACGCTTTGTGGGCGGCCTTTAAAAGAATGGAGAGTGTCATAAGGCAAATGGCAGTGAAGTGAAGTGAATTATTTGGTAATTTCGTAAAGGGCCACTTGAATAAAATTAAAAAAACGTTTCAAATATGAATAACAGGCCTAGTTTTAGGCAAGTTTAACTATCGTAGGTTTAAGATTTGCATTATAGTTTTAGTGCTTAAATATATACCAATAAAGTTTTTGTTAATATTCTTTTAATTTCATTTGAAATTTGTTACCAGTCTTAAAATATATATTCAACAACTTAAAGCTAATGGCACTTGATTGCTGATCCAACACTTTGCAGCTGGCCAAATACCATAATCATCTCGACTCATTTTTCACCGACTCATAGACTCAGACTTTGTCTGAGTCTCGTAGTTATCACAAACATCTGTTTGCAACTGCTATCCATTTATCATAACTTTGGGAAAACGAACGAAAAGGAGAAACGAGAAATATAAAAAGGAAACTACTTATAAGAATCCGTTTCTAACTGGTAGAGGATGCTGCCTCGGTGGCTCTTAGTGCATAAGTAGCGAAATGCTACGTGACCTAATACTAAAAAAAGGAAAGTCTCAAACTCTTTCTTTGGGCACAAATACAAATAGTAAAAATCAAACGAACTTTATTTCGATAAACTAGTTGCCATTGCCATCGTCTAAAAATCAAATGTATGACACACAAGGGGTTAAGACCTTCTGTTAGTTGGGTTAGCTAGGAGAAGGCCGGATGGAGGGTGTATGTCATCAATGTTGCTTGGAGCCTGGCGCCACAAGCGAATGCAAAAATTGTTGCTGCTGGCCCCGAATCAGAGATTCAAAGACACAAATCATTACATATAGTATTCATATATGTATATCTGATGATATTTGCTGAGTCTGACTATACCAGCACTATGTATACATATATATAGTATATAGTACATATATATAAATATATATTATATATAGCTGGCAAGAGTATATATGAGCGTGTGGCATTTTATTACATTTGATTTTATTGCATTTTATTTGCCAACTTCTTTCAATTGTGGTCTGTGGCATTGGGCGGACTCGTTTGTGGTTCTGTCAGGCAATTAGTGCAAGTTTCATTGCATACTTTCCGGATATCGAGCTTTATTGCATTGAAAATGTTTCTCATTGCTATAAAATTGCTCTCTATAAAGATGTAGGATTACACTCAACTGAAATATGTTGACTTAAATTCGATTTAAACAAATTATAAAAATGATTAAGAATCAGTACAGATATCTAGAGCAATTGTCTATTAAATTTAATAATAATAATGTTTTTATTACGTTGTCTTTAAATTTTAAGCTGAAGTTTTCATAATATATATATTATGATCTAACATCGGTAAAGTAATATACACATTAAGCCATGGGAGACCTTTCCGATATTTCCAAATTAATAGTAGAGATCTTATGTATGACAGAAAAAATAATAAATATTTACATATTTCCATGCCTATTTTTGAATTAGTAATTCTCAAATTATTTTCGAAATTAACAATTTTCATTTTGATGTTAAGAACAATATTATAACTTCTTTTGTCGCTTTAACGCTATTACATTATATAGTTCAAAGACAATTCATTATTATATGTTTGATATAGATTTTAGGAAATGAAACGAAAATATCATTCGTCAAATGTCATTTGTCCAATCGTCATATTGGTCGATAATCCTTCCACTGACCATCTAGAGGAGTGGAGGCACAGAAGTAGAAGCAGAACGCACTTATCTTTGATTATGTGCAATTCACGCTAGGCCAATTGTCCATATATAAGTATATAAATATATTTTTGGTTACTACTGCCACCCAGTGGCGCCCTGTTGATAAATGACCAACGAAAAGGGGAGAATGTAAAGAGAAAATGGAAAAATTGAAACTGAAAAAAGGAAAACTACAGTAGCAAAGTAAATCAAAATGTGGAGGAAAAACTGATGATTGCTGCAGTTGCTTAACAAGCCTCATTCGTTATCCTTATGCCCCAATCCAGTTCAGTTGTCAGATGGCATAAATCCGTGCATTTGTCTGCCTCCAAATTGAAACTGACCATTCAGCCAAGTCAACCAACCAGCCACTGGACTGAAAATCAATCGTCCAACTCTTACGTCCCGTGTACAACATTAATCAAAAACTCATTTGCCAGCAAGTGGGCAGTCCGCTTTTTCCTTTCTTTTTCGCCGGGTGATTAGTTGTGCGTTAACCCCGGCACAGTACGTTTCGGTTTGGTTTCGATTCCGCATTGGTGAATGAAATGTGCAGCTTGCAAATTGCATTAAATTATTCATTTCATTTGCAAATTCATTTTCCTGCCGCCACGGCCTGTTAAAGATAAATTTTCGTGTCGAGATTTCCGCCTTGGCAATATTCTTGTTGAAGGAACATGTGTAAAATATTTAACATTTCAACCAGGTGACAAGAACAATTAGCTAGTCCATATTTGTTCGAAACCTAATTGATGAACCCTAATTAAAAGGAAGAAACACAATTACAAGTCCAACCACGCAATCCTTTTACCAATTTTCTATAAATAATAGGTGGGCACTGTGTAAGTGAATAAAACCAGAACGAAATTGAAATCAAAGCTAGTTCTTAGTTCACAGTCAAGGGGATCGGTAACAAGTACGAGTCCCAGGAGTTTCACGAGTGCAAATTGGATTAACCATCAAAGTGGATAAAAAGCACAGCTAGAGTTGGAGCTCGCCAATATGTTGACGCTTAATGCACGTAGTCTATTGGTATGTGAAAAAAAAAAACTACTTAAAACATATATTTTTTAATTTTTCTAGCAGATATTTATACCTTTAAATTTGGATAAGGCAGAAGTGCAATCAAAATATTAGGATATTTTATTAGGTTCTGACTTATCCATAATACAAACTTTAAATCCTCTTTTATCCATAATATTCTTACTCCTTAAAAGATTTAAGCTGGTTTAGCACTTCCTGAAACTTGGGAATCAAAACAGTCAATATATTCATTAAAACAAAAAAATTAGTTAAGTATTATTGAAAATATATTCTTTGAAAAAAGGGCCTGCTAACTGTAAGCTTCACAAATTCAATCTGTACTTAAATGATTTTTGGTAAAGGAACTTAGAAAATAGAAGAAACTAAAAAACAAAATTTTATTTTCGAAAGAAAAGGTTACCAGGCTTCCATTATCCCTTTATAGGAAAAGTGCCTCACTACTTATACAAATCAATCAATCAAGGATAATTAATGATTGTCTGATTAAGTCATGTACTTAATATAACAAAACCATAACAACAATCAAGGGACGCATAATACATATTATAAAAACATTTTCTCAGTCCAATTTACAGGGTATCGGGTGTCTGCTTGTGCTTCTGATTTTACACATTCTAACGTTCTGTAATGTTTTAGGATAATTGTGGCAGAGATATTTGTAAATGGTTAAGATGAAATTTAATTTATTCGCATTAAAATTTTGATATCCATTTATAAAATATGAAATTTTACATGTCGATTTTGTTTGTGAATTAAAGTCAGCTAATTAGGAAATTTTTGTGTAATTACAAGTTACTAAACTACTCCACATGCCTGCGCTTAGTACGATTTCGGTTTCGTCCTAGTTTCTTGGCACGCAGCTTGGACATATGTGACATCACTAGATAACTGCCTGGCAATGTCAGGAGAAGCAAATAGACTTTTAAAAACAGAACCATATCGAATGTGATATTCCATTTATTTGGCATTTCAACAGTGAATCGCTTTGTCTCCTCAATGTACGGTATGTTGCGAAGAACAATAATACCTTCGCACACAATGCCCATGGGATACAATGGTATCCAGATGGTGTAACGCAGCCAAGTCAACAGCCCCAGCTCGCGGCCCAATAGCTGACTTAAATAATAGGGATAGCTGGAATATTAAAAAAGATTTTAAAACACGTATATTAATAAATATTACACGTCTTACCGCACTAACTCCACCAACGACCAAATAATAAAGACATAGAACACCACTGGCTTGGTATACATGCGTGTTTCCGCTTCAATCATGAGAAACAGGATAAAATTTCTGCCTGAGACCTGAAAGAAGGGCACCAATGGGCTGCCCTTGGTATAGCCGAAAAGAGGATGCATAACCTCCAAGTATTGCAAAAGTTGAACAAATTTAAACGCATTTCCCACATTGGCATAGGTTTTGCCAATGCTTTCGGGTCCATCGCGATAATAAAGAATGCCCATTACAGATACAATATAGAGATAACCCACAAACATGGCCAGGTTGTAGAAGATCAAGTAAACTTTTTTGGTTTTTTCTGGAAAGGCAGACAAGTTAGCTGATAAGTTCTTACTTGACTTTGAGATTATCCAAATCTTTTTTTTTTTATCTGGGTTGTTAACAGAAATTGGCATAAATATTTCTCTTAACAAATTACCTTTGATATAGCCCAGCTCCTGTTTCTGAAGATGGTTGTACTCCTTTTCGTAGTCTTGTCGTACATCTCGTGGTGCTTCTTCTAATTCAACATCATCTTCAGTTTGCCATCGATCAAAATCGATTTTGAGCCAATGGGGTTTCTGTGGGGTAGCCACCAGACGAGGCCACCAGGCTGGCTCCATTTTGCGTATGTTCAGTTCAATTTTATTATCTGTGACGACAAAACTTGCATCCTCATCATCAATTAGCGCATAAAAGCGTAAATCGAATTTGTAGGCATTGACCCCACGGGCCCCATAGCCACGAGCGCTAAAAGCCAGCGATACCGGTGAGAAGTCCGCAATAGCACCCTAAAAAATGTACGAGACAAAATTATTGATTTTTCAATAACAAAAGGCAGCGGCATACCTTGGCGTCCTTAAGATCCACCTTTAGTTGAATGGTCTGTTTGGTTTGTGACCAGTAAACAAAGGGGCTAAGTTGTGCCGGTTGCTGATTTTGCGATCCCCCTTCATTCTTCACAATACCCACAAATGCACTGGCACTACCCGTCGTTGACTCCCTTGTGTTTGTGGGCGTCATCCTGTGTTGCCGGTAGTTGCTGTTGCTAGATTACGCAACTCCCTAACACTTCACAAATTTTTTGTTAAAACAATTTGATACCAGCCAAATATAACGAATGTTTTAAATATAAAAATGAACCCAAAAGATAGGGCTGCAAAGTAATCAATTGCACTAGCGATAAATCGATTATTTCATTGTCGCTGTTAATTTACATAGCTCACCAGTGAGACTGTTAATTAACAGCACTCGCAAGTGATGCTTTTAAGTAAAAGATGTTTGGTCCCACTTTTTTACAAAAGCTAGCGGGTTTATTTAAACTCTGGTTGTTGCCAAAACATAATTAAATTTTTGGGGGTTGCTAATTTTAATTTTAATGTCATTTGAATCATACATTTACGTCAAATTCATATATTTAAATTTGCATAATTATGTCTAAAGGCGTTTTGTCAAAGTACTAAAAAATTGCTAAATCGGAAATAATGTTTACAATTATCTAAAAATCAATCAAAAATTTACACGTAGCTTTTCTGTGGCCGACATTTCCAATATGTATGCTATACCTATATTAAATGTATTGGAACCGGATAAATATTTAGCAGATATTGAATACATAATATTACTAACGATTTAGAAAAATTTGACACAGTGTAAAAATTTTGTAAAAAAAAAAATATTTTGTTGGTCGCTTCCCATGTTTTTATCTGTTATTGTCTTTAAAGTTTGTTTATTTCTTCGCGTGAACATGGACAACCCCATTGATCTTCCCAACTATAGGTAGTAACATAAGTAAGTAAACTAGCTAACTAACTATATATTCTTATTGAGGTTTCAAGCAGTTCTTTAGGGGTAATAAGCGCTAGAATGAATATAAGTTAAATAAAAAAGGGGGAAAAAATAATACTAATAAAATATAATTTCATATTTTATAATGCTAATAAAAAGCCTATGCTACATATTAGCTGAGAAATATATTTTTCTCCCTGCTTTTACATATATCGAAATTAATTTCGTTGGAAAATTGAAATTCCAAATTTTATAAGAGTTTTATTATGCGAGGTTTAATTATAACCATAAATTTTAAATATCATTTTAAAGCCTTTAAAAATCCTTTAATTAGCAAAAGATATGATTAATGCCCAACATTCTTAATGGCAACAGTTTTTGTGTGTCATCTTTTATTTACGCTGAGTAACATTTTTTGGTCATTTTGATTTATGAGCCGCCACCGCAAAAGTCGGAAGTTGTCGGACACATCGAAAAAAGGAACCACCATCGAGCCGACAAGAACCTTGGATTAGGTCTGATGTGGGTGGCGCTTTCCTTGTTTTACATTCAGATATAGTTGTGTACTATGTTGGGTTATCTTTTATTTACGCTGCTTCCTGCTGTCTTTTCTTGTTTTTTTTTTTTTATTGTTTTTTGGGCGTTGGTAAAACAAAAGGCGACAACTTGTCAGACATGTTTTTCCATTGGATTTTTCTTTCCTAATCGATGGTCCTTTAAACATCTACACCCTTACAATGGAGCATACGTGTTATCAGAATTAAATACTTGTATTTAGTGTTTGTTAATTTATAATCTTGTCTTTTTTACAGCCATCACAAACGCTCAACTATTTCCATATCATTTTGCACACTGACTCTGACTCAGGCGGCAGAAAATGTTGCGCTTTCTCAAGAATCGTTAGACATTGTGTCTGTCCAGGTTTAGTTCTTAAACCGCCCATCTATCTACTTATATATACAAATATATATATACACATATATGTCTACTTAGCTGTTTCTATGTATCAATTGGTGTAAAGGTAAGTCGTAATTCAATTGAATCCCTTTTATGTTACCATATTGAAAATGCAAAGTTCTCACAGCGTAACCCCATAAAAAGTTAAAAATATAAAACTGTCTTGAGTTTTTTGCTTGCATTATTGAAAATGCAATTTCCAAATTGGCCCTAAACATGTCCAACCTGTACTTTCCATGACCCCTATAAACAGATGTTTCGGTTATATTGTTACTCCTTACGTGTCTGGCCTCTCTAATTGTGTCTAATCACCGTTAATGACGTCGCTGTATAAAACATACATAAATACACATGTACACATACCTATAAGGAAAAAAAATGAGTAAAATGTAACTAAATGGTTGCCACTGACGTTTCGTGAACGTGAATTTTTGTACATTTTATTTTGTTATTTTTTTCCATTATTTGTTGTTGTCAGTTGGCATACAAACAAAGCGCGGCAAATGGTTAAGGTCAAGTAGTTGGGCAGAAGTTGAGTGGCGGAAAAAAGAAAATGGTGGGAGATTTTCCTCTCTATTGTCTCTATCTCTGTCATGGAGTGCGTGCGTGTTCATATGCAGAGACCAAATTATGAATTCGACAATGAGTACAGCTGGTAAATAAAAGCCAAAAGAATACACTGCAAAATATTATATGACATATAAAACGAAATACTGGCAGAATATTAAATTGTTCTTTGTGATGAAAAAAATTCTATTGAAAGTGAATTTTATAGTTTACAAAAATTGTTGCATACTTTTGGGCCATCCTTTTTGACGTTTTGAGGTTTCTAAGTTTTATAGGTTTTTAAACCAAATACTAAGAATAAAATTCACCAAATAAATAAAAATTAGTTTAGAGCTTCTTTTGCGTAGATACAATTCATGTTTGATATTCGTATTTCCAATTAATGTAAAGTAACAAACTGGAACGCCTTAGTTGAAGGCCTAAAATTCCAATATTAAACGCAAACTGCTTGTTAAAAAAAATTTTCAATAATATAAATTATATTTTACAGTTTTAATTACTAGAATTATTGTATAATTTAAAATTTTTACATTTGCAAACAATTATCTTTAAATGTCTCTATTTTGAAAAAAACTATAAAATTTTATATATTTACATGCCAATAAGACTAGCCAAATCATTAGTCACTTGATTCTTCGGTATATTAGGTTTCTTTCGCAGTTGTGTGATTAGGACTTCAGTGGTGGTCAGTAGAGAGGCAATGCCAGCTGCATCGCTCATAGCAGAACACAAAACACTGGTGGGATCAACAATACCCCGTTCAAGCAGATCACAATATTCTCCTCTGGCAGCATCGTAGCCAAAATTAATATTATCCTCCTTTAATACCTTTTCGATGACTTCATTGGGATTGGCTCCACAGTTTTGAGCTATGGTGTAGCAGGGCAATCTTAAGGCATTTTTCACAATATTTACCCCCATTTGCTGTGTTGGACCTGTCCCGGGTTGTATATTTTCCAAAGCGCTTATACATCTAAGATAAGCTGTTCCCCCACCAGGGACTATGCCATCACTTATGGCCACTTTCACAGAATGGAGAGCATCGTTAAGGCGATCTTTTTTCTCACTTATTTCCAATTCACTGTTACCGCCAACATGGATGATGGCTACATGACCCAAAAGCCGACTAAGGCGTTCATTAAGTTTGTCCATTTCATCATCAGTACCACCTTCTGCAATTAAGGACTTTATATACTGTATTCTACCATCCACTTGCTCCTCATTGGTACTCCGCGGCTGAAGAAGATGGGTGGCTTTGGAATCTATAATCACTTCTTGAACTATACCTAGATCGTCTGGCTTAATATTACGTAGCCAGGACAGATTCTCGAAAAGATGAGTGCCTGTGGCCAAGGATATATCCTGCATTTGTTCCTTTTGATCTAAACCATAGCTGGGAGCTTTTACTGCACAGACCTGTAGACGGTTCTGGAGATGATTTAAAACCAATGCACTAAGAACTTCATGGGAGAATCCTTTGGCTATCAGAAGAAGTGGCTGGTTTGCATTTCTGGCCAGTTCTAGAGCGGGCACAATGTGCTCTACCTTATCAAGCTCTACCAAAGTTAGTAAAATTAACATATTATTAAATTCCAAACGACCCGTCTCAGATCGTTGGGCAAATAAAGGACTAATGAAACCCTCGGATATGGTTGTACCTTCTCTTATTTCTACTTCATCCTTTGGAAATACAGATTCCTTAATAAGAAAGACGCCACTTTCACCCAATTCCATAATTCCATCTCCAATTAACTGGGCCAGATTCTGATCACTGTGCAACGCGTTTCGGGCTACCGACTCTACTTCCCCAATCTTATCTATATCCGTTGAAATGCGTCGCAGTTCCTTGCAAACTGCATTTGATCCCTGTAGTATTCCCTCTCGCAATTCCTGCACATTTATAGAACTATTTCGGATAAGATTCATACCTTGGTTGGCCATACTTCTGGCCAATATGGTGGCTGTAGTGGTGCCATCACCCACATCATTATTCGTATTATTTGTTACCAGACGTACAAGCTGCGCACCTAAATTTCTTCTGGGATCGGCCAGTTGCACATTATCCGCCACGGTGATGCCATCTTTTGTTATTTTTGGCGATCTCAACAACTGCTCAATCAACACATTTCTGCCCTTTGGGCCCAGCGTTGTGGACACAGCATCGGCCATAACATCAACTCCCTGCATAAGGAGTTCCCTAGCCTCCAAGCCAAAGCGAACATCGTTGGCAAAAGTTCGCAGAAATCCGTATTGTATAAAACGACTCAGCATTGTCAGTTTTAATTTTTAAATTTTTATTTTGTTTTTTTTTTTTTGGGAATTTTGACTTTCTTCCGAAACAACAAATGTAAATAAAACTTAAATTTTATATTGTTCATTTAAATAAACGCATGTTTTGTAGGTAGATAACCAGTACATGTCTTTATACATGGAATATATATGTACATTTATTATATCCTTGCTGTCCTTTCCGTCTGTCTGTTTCTTCGCAAGAAATAGACCTTAAATTTTAAGCTTTATGGTGGAAACTTGCTGAATAAGCTCTTTAATTAATCAGGCAGATGAAGTATGAAAATCAGTCGAATCAGACAACTTTAAGATATAGTAATTTGACCTTAATCGCCAAAAATACAATGTGTGAAAGACGCAAACAACACATAAATTTTGTTAGCTGGAACGACGAAATGATTTAGTGGTATAGTAGATAATCTAATAGGTAAACTATTAATTTCTACTTTAAAGTTTTACATACAAACCAAAAATAAAATAGTTAATCAGTCTAGAACTGCAAGGGTATCCAAACTTCGGCAGGACCGTAGTTTACTTCTTTGATTTTTATATAATTACATCGTTCTCTCTGTTGTTTCCTTGCTTTGAATTTGAACCTGATATGAATCTCAATATATATTACCCTTTGACACAAAATAGTTTATAAAAGATTAAACAGTCACAAGTGTAGGTAAACTTAATGCTTCCTTAAACTTGGATATTGTCCAAGAAATATATCAGCTTAATATAACATCTATAACGGATGTATGAGTCTGTTTCTTGATAACTTTTCTTTGACTTAAAATAGGTATTATTACTACTTTTTAGTAGCTTCTTTAGTTAATTAATACTTTTATTATTTCTGAAAGATTTTACACAAAGTTGTCAATTTGTTTTAATTATCATTTTTGTTTACGGTTAACATTTATTCGTGTTCAACTATAATACATTTATTTATACGGAAAATATTTTATGTAAGGAAAATATCCGAAATAGATTTTGGAAGAAACTGAATAAAAAAGTAGTTGTATTATCGTTAGCAGTTCTATTATAAACTGACTTTGTGTAAATGAGAAGTATTTTAAATTTAAAGGATCTGTAACCTCAATTCTACTTTAATTTTGAAATATGATGTGTGGGAACTCAACTAAGCCCCTTGATATTTCATCTCATCCTTAAATATATTAAAAAGGTTTCGTTTTACAATTATTATTTATAAAATAATTACTAATTCTTAGATCAAAATATATATTCATAACTTATATATTCACTGATTTCAATGACTATGTAAAGTAGATATAAACTTCCATATATGTAAAATATATCTACATATAATGGAATAGTTAGAACCATCATTCCCACAAGCAATCCTACGATTAAGTTCCTTCTTTTGGAATTCTTTGCCAGCTTTTCTTTGTTAAAAATTTACTTGTAATAAGTTTTTGGTTCCAATAAATTGTCTGGTAACCTATCAATAGCGACTTTAAATCAAGTTGGCTATAGTTCCTATAAAGGAGATATAGTATTGTATTGCTTCTATATAAAATATAAAGGATAAGGTCTGCATTTTGCTTAGTGTATTAACTTAGACGGTGTAGTTAAAAATTTGTATTTCCATTTATTATGTTACAACTTGTTTTTCTTTCGTTTCGTCATTTCATTTTAACAACAAATATTACATTTGTGCCATGTTTCCTGCTTGTTTTTCGGCGTTCGCTTATTAAATGTGGCATGCACGTGTTGGTAAACTACACAACAGATACCCGCACACACACACACACACGCAATCACACACACACTTGAATTTATAGACACAGACATTCACAAACACACACACACACACCACACTCACACAGATGTAGACCCAAACGAGAGACATGACTGTCGCCATACTAACACAAAAAGGCAGACAAAGCCAGTTCCAAATCCCCACCACCTCAACCCTGTTCTTCACATTAATATTAACGTTAAAGAAACAACAGCAAAACGCTCATCAAACATGCGGCGTTTAGTGTGTGTCTGTGTGCTTGTGTGTGTGTGTGTGTGAGTGAGTGAGTAAGTAAGAGTAAAAGCGAGAGAGCGCTATAGACACATTCCGTTTTGGCCATTTTCCTGTGCGTTGAAAGTTTCGCTTTTCGCTTTTTCGTTGTCGTTTGCTTTGCTTTGTTTTTTCAGTTGTCGACGAGCATTTCCTTAAGGCTAACGGCATTGGCCCCGACAGCGGTTTTTCTTCATTTTTTCCTGTAAAAATCGAAAGAATTAACAAAATAAAAAAAAAGAAGAAACCTTAAGTAGAGAATTATAAATCAAAGTAGATTTCCTATAGAGTGTGTGTGTGTGTTGTGTGTGTCTGTGTTCATCAATATCATCATGGCTCTTGTGGCCCATCGGATGATGTTGCCAAGTCGGCATCGTCGCACTCATCAGCAGGTGGCAAGAAATAAAGTTGGTGTACTTTTGGTGCCCAGTGTAGCAGATTATTACAATAGTGAGCAGCAATTGCAGCAGGTGCAACCTACTCCGGACACCTCTCAACCGCAACTGGAACAGCAGCAGCAGTCAAACGATGCCAAAGTAAGTGCAACAAGTTTGTGCATCACAATTCCATATGTTTGTCTCTGTGTTTCTTGCATTTTACCAATAGTAGTAAAGGAAAAGCCCATTTTTCCTTTGTTCTTTTTTTAGTTTACTTTACTTACGTTCTGCCGGTCTTGTTATTTGCTTTCCGCCCAATTTTCGTTTATGCCATTTCCCGGTTTTCGCTGGCAGCTGGCGCCAACTTTATGCCCCGCACATTTTCTTTATTTTTTTCTTTTTTTGCCTGGGGATAAAAAAAATGCCTTGTTTGTGTTTGTCTTCTGTCACTTCTTGTTGTTCTTGGTCAGGGTTCTCTGTCTAGCAGTTCTTCTGCACATGTATAGCCAATAACTGTATGCTAGTCTGTACATATAGGTCAGTTTTCATACCATAGGCGGTTAAAGGTATCGAAAGTTTTATCCTTGAAATGTTTGAAACTTGGGTGTCTGAAACGAAACAAGTTGAATATAGTTTAAAATATATGTAGATTATGGTTAAAATTAGCTATATGTATCTTATATACTTCATACCATGAATTATTCGTTATCCTGAATACATTATTCGTTATCCTAAACGTTTATAACAAATATTCATAGTATTCGAGGTTATATTTTTTCATTCTTAGCCTTAAAAAACCTTAGCCTTGAAAACCTTATTAGTTTTGGTAAGAAAGTATTTGATAAAAAATAAGATATAGTTGATATATGATAGTATATATAGATATATATATATTTTTTTAGCATTATTTTGATTACAAATTAAAAATTTTAAAAACTCTCTTCTTTCGTATCGATAGTTGTTTCCAAACGATCTGTACCTAAAACATAGTCAAGTCGTAATACAATCCACTTTTTGCTTTTTTCTCCATAATACTTGTCAAAATACTTAATATTTTGTCTCAAATCTTAACTTTATAGATTTTCTTTTATCAGATCTTATGTAAAGAAGAATGATTTATATATAATCAAAATTTTACTTTTTTTAACTTTGTAGTTTGTAAGGTTTGTGTTACTTGAAATATTCACAACAAGACAATCTTAAATTGCAGTCAATACAAAAGAAATTATCAAAAACATGCAAAGAGTCAAGATAAAATAATTAGGAAATTTCTTTGGAATAATGTAATTTTCAAAAACTGTTGGAAAACTTTGATATTTACAAAAATGCTCAAAGTAAACATTTTCTTTGGGTATTTTCATAAGGAAAAGTTAACGATTAGAAAGAATTGGAAAGGTTTACCTGACAGATTCTGACTGAATTACATAAAATAAAACCATTGGCTCATATGATTATATTATTATTATAATCATTAAGCTAAGTAATTCTTAATTTTAAAAAGTTTTTATCGGTTTAATATATATAAAAGATATCCAATCAAAAAGAACCATGAAAATGCCAAACTAGCAAGGATACAAACACATCGATTATCTAGATTCTAGAATTTCAAATAAATTGAAACACAAAACAAACAATTAGTGAATATACATACTAACGAATGTATTCACATGCTAAAACTAATTAATTAGATGCATAGAATTGCTTTTATTCGTTTCATTCTTTTAATCATTATTATTCATTTTTGTTTATCAATTGATTTTCGATGTTTACGATTTGTTTTCAATTATTTTTGATAGAAGTTGAGGTTTTGCTTTTGACTGAATATCGTGTCACTCGAATAATGATTGTATTTATCACACCTCTGTTATTCACTTTCACTATAAACACCTCCCACACGTAGGTTCCCCCCACTGCTTTAATGTCTCACCCGCACAGCGGAGCAATTCACTCAGTCAGACAAATGGAATTTTTAATACTCGTTCTTTCTGGCTATCACCTAATTGTGTAGGTGGACATTCTACTAGTTATTTTAGCTTATTTTGGTAGTTGGAGTCAGTGGCACCTTTCATTATTTCGATATTACGATGCGTGACAAACTTTTTTTCTTTGCCGGACAACAAGCAGGACGGAACGCCATAATTTATTTAAGGCTAAGGGCGGCACCTGTTTTGCTCTGTGTTCAGACTGACTGACTGACTGACGAACTGACACCGGTTACATTAATCAATAAGACTTAATGCCCAACGACCTTGACATGGTATATTTAGTTATAGGTATATATCTATATATATATTTTTATATATGTAAATAAAGCGCAAAAATACAAATGATATTTCTTTATTTAGCCAAATATTTATCTATCGATGAGTAAATATGCTGATTTTGCTTACCAAAAGGAAGGAGATGACAGGAAACGCAAATTTGTTCATGTTAACAAGGTTCGACAAGTGACAATTAATGGTTTCCGGAAATGACACAAACAGAAAAACTTAAGACTCAGAAAACGGGCCCTATAAACGTTTTTATTAATCAATGTTGACACAATTTAATTTAACTAAATAAATTATCAAAAATATAAACTGCATTATGTTGTCTCTAGAACAATTCCAGCTAAGCGTTTTAGCCAATCTTCATTAAATTTGGATAACTTTTTGTAGGGTCCTTATTTTGGTTATCCTCGTAAGTTTATTTAGTTTGGGCCGTCACTAGGGTATTGGTAACTTTAGTACTTTTTGGTCAAAACTAATGTTTGTATTACAGTGCAAATTAAGCCTTATAAGGCCAAACTATCACAACTGTTATTAATTAAAAAAAAAGTATCAAAAGCCTGCTTAGGTAGAAGGAGAGAAAATTTCTTTTTATTTACTTTGTAGGTTAAATAATACTTTCATATATTTATAGTGTATAAAATTGAGTTAAAAGTTTAAATTTTGTTCCAAACTTTTTAAGAAAACAAAACAAAAATTTTAATGGGAGCTGTTTATTATAGTTTTCGTTATCAAAACGATATATATTATAGTTATCAAAACTAGAGTTTACGGATACACGGATTTGGATGTTTTTATGTATCAACTCAGATTATCATCGTGTTCAAGATCTCTCTCAAATAATAAATCCTCTTTTATTACAAGGGTAAAAAACGACAAATTATTTTCAAGGCTGATAGATATAATTAGACTTTTGATCCTCATGTTTTAAAAAAAAAACTATTTATAAGAAATACCAACGAAAATAATACTAAAACTGGCAAATATGTTTGTATATATAATTTTTGTCCTTAGCATTGCAGATTTTATAACGGTGTAATACACGAATCTCTTTTTCCGACATTATTTTTTTTTATTTGAGACACGCTTTATACACCAAAAACTTGGTATATTTAGTAAAATTTGGAAAGAAGAGTCCAATTTTTGAAATTCTTTGAATTTACTAAAAAAATAGTCCGTTACATTTCTAAAAGACAGTTAAAACTCCTGGATGTAAAATAGGAAACTGTAGAAACAAGTTGTTATCTACATAGGCATTTTGTTAAAGCTTACAACAGAACATCGAAAGCTTTATATAAGCTTTTTCGAACAAAAGTTGAAGAGACACAATAAAAGACAAATGAAACAAAGTTTATTTGCAAATAAAATAAAGTGCCTTTAAATAGAGAATTAAAAATTATTTAAAAGCAGTGTACCGTGTCAAGGAAAACTATGATTATTATTTAATTTTATTTTACTGACAGTTAAATTTCTAACAATCCGTTATTTAGAGCTTTAATTAAATCCTGCGGGAACTTTAAGAAAAATTTACAAAAGCTTTAGAAAGCTCAATTCGTAGTGCAATTAGCAGTCGTTTCATTGCCTTCAAAGACCTCGTTAAGATTTATGCGTTGGCCTTTGACCAAATGAAACCCCAAAGCCTCCTCCTATTTAGTATCTGGTGCAATATTTATTGATAATTGACATCAATTGAAATTAAAAGCCCTAAGAAAGTGTTTATTTTACGTTTCAATGGACTACTTGTTGATGCATCAAAGTGTTTATTACTTTGTTTATTTCACATGAATTTTGATACTATCGGAAAAATGCCAACAAGTGAACAAGAGTAATGGAAAACTAGACTCTAAATGCAAGCCAGTTTAAAGTGAACAGTCAGCGACTGTGGACTAGGTAAAACTGGCAGGCACATGGAAAAATCCAATAGAACCAGCTGCCTATGTGGAGATACATAGTTCACCAATGTCACGGGAACAGAGGCCAAGATCTCCCAATTCTCTGGATGAGATCATTAGACAAGCCGAAAAGGAGCACCAAGTAAAGAAGCGTCAAAATTTTCTCAATTCTGACATATACATGGCACCCAGAGGTTTCTATGATAGAGTCCCTAAAAAACCAAATAACTAAATAGGGAAATGCTTTTAAACATGATTTGTGGTTTCTAACAAACTGATTTAGATATGATAACCAATTTTATCTGAATAATCAGTGTTAATAAAGCTCAGTATAGCAAAATATTCAACTTTATAATTTTGTTCACTTTTTTACAAAGAAAAGGGGATTAAAAACCGCTTCTAACGACGTCCAAGGGACAACCCTTAAGCCGGATTCTATTTTAGTTGGATGTTAGATGTCAGACAATACGAGGATAGATCACTTTAAGCTTAACACATTGAGCAAGTTTTTTTTACTTACCGCAGAAGGAAACTAGATCGTGGAGGAAATTAGTCTTAAACCTTATGCACACCATTGGGCAATTATACTTATAAGAAGTGATGAATGAGTGAAATACGATACACACGGGAAGTAGCTGGAAAGGGATTGGCGTATTAAAGAATAATCCCAGTTTTAAGCATTTGTACAACTACCAGTGTTGGAAATGGTCTTCACCAATTATTGACAGTGTTCAGTAGATCTCGCCTTAACTAACATTACCATATGTTTAAATAATATTAGGCGCATTTTCCTTTCGTTTTTCCAACGATTGTTTTACTTTTGTTTTGCTTTGGTTAAAAATAAAACTATTATTAAATCAGTATTTTTGTACCTTTGTTTTTCATTACTTAAAATTTTTTTTTACAAAAGACAAAATTTAAAAGGAATTGAAAAAATTAGTATGACCAACATAAAGAACATTAAAAATACTAAAAAAAAGAAGAAAAACTTTACCAAAAAACAAAACCGCAAAAACAATAAGCCAAAAAGAAACGTAAAAAATATGAATTGGAATTGTTAAAGACATTAAAGTGGATAAGAGTTCTCAATTGTCGAAATTTGTCATCAACCAGACAGGCAGATGGCGTTGAAACTTCTCCGATAAATTCCCATGCATAATTATTTTAATTGATATTATTGTATTGTAAAATGTAAAACCTTATAATGAACGGAGTAAGCTGTGACAAATGTGCTCCCCTTGGTTACTCCTAACTACTAAACAAATTCATTCATCACCATCATACCTATTGGAAGCGTTGTCTCAAAAGGTCAGCCAAAAACATTTTCAGTGTCCATTATATTCAATTTTTTGTTTCTTCCGAAAATGAGTTTTTATACCACGGACGATGTTGCAGCTTATGAAGAAGTGGGTGACGATCAGGAGAAACCTACAGCATTGCAAATGTCGGTAAAGGTGGATGTGGTGGTGAAGGATGCAGAGGCAAAAGCTCAGATGCCTAATCCGCAAATGGAGGAAATTATTTTGAAGGCTCATGAGGAACACGAGGCTTTAACATACCAAAAAATGATAGCTGGATTAAAAAGGCGTGCTTTGGCGGATTCCTCGAATTCATTAGTTCTTCATCAACCGAAAAAGAATCGCGACCAGGAAGAATGCAAATCGGCTGTGCAAAGTTTGGTAAAACTTGTTCGAAATCATAAACCAAAGAATAAAGATGCGGAGAAAGACAACGACGAGGATAATGATGACGAGGATGATGATGACGATGATGATGTTGGTGATGACAAGGAAAATGATGATGACGAGGACGATGGTGAGAATAATGACGAAGATGGTGATGATGAGGAAGATGATGATGAGGATGAAGATGAAGAAGAGGAGTCTACTTCATCGGACGACTAATATGAACATAAAAATGACAAGATGACTGGGAAGTGTTACAATAAGTACCCAAGGTTACTAATCATGTATCGAGAACGAGTTTCAACAAATTGACAGAACGACAGACACATCAAATCCCTCGAAACATTAAAAACATTTTGTATTGAATACAAATGAAGTTTCAAGTAATTCGAACACGAAGTAAAACTGTGCACCTAAATTGCATGGCAGAAAATTCCAAAAATCAAAAAAAAAAAAAGAACAGACAAAATTATAAATATACATACAAGAACATATTTACACTTTTATATAGTCGAACAGATTTGCCTTGTATACAAATTTTTTGTTAATCTAAGAATAGTTTTTATTCTAATTGAGGGAGAAAAATGTTAATGAACTGAAATCAAAGAAATGAAAATAAGATACTTTAAGGATAATTAGAGTTAAGAACTCATCATAAAGCTTTACGTAGAAGAAGACTGAATGTTATGTTACCAGTTCAGAAGACTGAATGTTAAGTTACTCGTTCAGATCGGCGCTTAACACCTTATATATCCTAAGTATACAGAATTATAAAAGCATAACAAAGTGTCTTTGATAATTTATTTTATGGTTTACTATGAATCATATAAATCCCATGATGCTGATAATGTAAATGGAATAAATAAGTGGCATGTGTAATCGGTATGGACAGTTGTCATTATTTATGCAAGTAAAAAAAAGAAAAGCTAAAGCCAAAGAAACCCTAAGTAGTCAACATTTGTCCCTTTCTAAAACTTTAATTAAGTTGAACTTATCTATGCGTTACACATGAGACCCAAGCTTTTTCCCTTTCCATCGAATATGAATCCTTCAGCCAGCGTCGCGCCTCTTCTGTCTAACACACGCACAAGACCCGAGAATGCTCTCAAATATGCAAATGAATTGCGGCTTTACACCCACCTATATACACTTTTACATATACAAACACACATCCATTCAATACACTCATACACTCGCACACACCTTGGGGAACATGCATTTTGGTCATGTTTACAATGTCAGCTAGGATAACAGGCAGAGCACATGGATTGCAGTTATGTGGCCGAGCAATGTCAGCAGAATTTAGGCCAGCAGAGAAAGACAACTAGCAAAAGCTTCTCCATCAGCTGTTTGCAACGCCCACGCACAGCTGACACTATCTGAACTGGATGTAAGAAAGAGATGAAACGAAAAGAAGAGAGAGCTTTTTTGGGTTACCTGACTCAAGCAACGGTTTTGTTTACATGCTGCTCCTGGTGCAATGCAGGACGAACGACTAACGACAACCTACGACATTGCTTTCAATTTCGTTCAACCTGAAACCGAAACGAAACCGAAACCAAATACGAATTACGATTCTGAATCGGAAAAGTTGGAATTTGCCAACGCTTTCTATTTCGCCTCGTTATTCGTTGCTGGCCGTTGGGCGGCCTCAGTCGTGTTTTTGTTGTAGCAACTCGCGTGTCTCCGTCTCCGTTTTTTCTTTTTTGGTTTTTTGGTGCTGTCGTTGTCGGTCGGCAGCAGGCAGCTGAACCAGCAGCCGCAGCAGAAGGACTAAAACGTTAAGGACTAAGGGAGCTGCAGTTTTGCACGTCGCGACGCCTCGCCCGCGCCTACGTTAGAAAGAAAACACAAAAAAAAAAAAAAAAAAATAAATATTTCTACAATATTTTCTACTTGTATAATTTCCGTTATAAATACAAAAAAAAAAAAGAAAAAACAAAATGCGAAATAAAAAAGAAATGCAAAACAACGCCTTAATAATTCATTCCGAGTCCGATGAGTCCTGTGTATAATAAATAATGCAGAAATTGCTGTGCAAATGTAATATGATATTAAAATTACAAACGTATCAAGGTGACCACCATCGCTACCACCACCAACAACAGAACCACTAGCACCACTAACACAACAATACAATAGCAATTCTCTCGATAATTGTCACTCAGACGTTTGGAGGCCCAGGAAAGGACGATTGCAACGAGGCGACGACTCTATGTATGTCCTGCCAAGTCCTGCCAAACGCATGAGTGACAACTGCATATTTGCAAAACAACAACAAATCAAAACGAATTAAATCAATCTTGGAGTCAATCAATAAAAACGAAATCATCATAAAATTATAATATCATTATAATTTAAATAAATAAATTCTCTAAATGAAAAAAAGCCGAAAAATTGAATATTTTATGAAATTTTAATACAATTATTTCAAATTTTAAGTGCACATTGCTTATTCAAATTCCCCAATTGATTAAAAATAAATAAGTCGATTCATGAATTACGGGTCAACGAGTGTGAAAAAGTCACGGGAATTGAGTTAAATAATAATTTATTATAATTTAATTTAAAAAAAACCAAATTTATTTCGAAAAACAGTGTGAAAAATATGATCCAAATACTAAAATTAAAAAAATTTATATTATAATAATATAATATAAAAGTAATAACTAAAAAGTCTTGAAATAAATTTATCAACTAAATGAAAATATTATTATATATTTTAAAATACAATTATAACTGAATTTTTAAAATTTATAAAGTAAATATTATAAAAGATTTAGAAAGTCTTAAATATAAACTTAATCAAAATAAAATAATTATAAATATACTGATAAATGTTATTATTACTGAATATTCAAAACAAATGAAGTAAATATAATAAAACCAAAACAATTGAAAAGTATAAAATTGAAATAAATATAAATATTAACTTAATAACCATATATAAAAAATATAAATAATATGATAAATCTAAATATTAAAATCTTAAAATAAATAAAGTATTATAAAGAGAGAAAACTAATGAATACAAAATTAAATATAAAAATAATAAGTTAAAAATTTATTATATTAACTTATATAATAATATAAAAAATAATTTAAATATATAAAAATTCCTTTTTCCTTTTAAAATAATTTAATAAAAATATTAAATTAATAATTATTACAATCTTAAATTGTAAAATAAATATTTATTACCACAATTAATTGAATAAATAAATAAAATAAATAATAATAATATTTATTACTACAATTATTTAAATTAAATATATATTACATAAATATAAATATATAATATATATAACAAAGAAATAAAATTAATAAATTGCCATAAAAATAGAGTTCATCGTTCATATCAAATAAAATTTAAACAAAATCAATTAAATAAATTCAAAATTCGATATAAATAAATAAATATAATTAAACAAACAATATAAGTATGAAAACATAAATATATTAAATATATTAAACATGTATAAATAATTTTATATAATTCAAATAATAAAAATAATAGAAATCTTCATACAACAAAAGAAGTTCTGCAAAAGGGTAAAAATTTGATCATATTTCCAAAGTCTTAATTTTTGATTATAAAAGTTAATCTATTTTCTTGAAACTTGATAACTTGAGAGAATTAAAGCCAGTTAAAATTTCAATAGAACTGTTTGTTTAACTACCATTCTAAATTATTTACTTTTAAAATTTACAATAATATCAATGAGCTGGGAATGTAATTTCTATTAAACTTGTGCTAACCACTAAATAGATTCACTAACTACAACTTAACAAATGAATCAGATTCAACTAACGATATCTTAGACGTTTTCGTGTTTAGATAAAAATATTTATTAGTCTACAATTTGCTAGCAACTTAATTTGTATTGTATCCAAAAATATTTATTAACTAATTTTTTTAGTCGTTCAACAATTAAACAATTAATCATCTATTAAGCCGAAATTGCAATATATTAATGGCATATCATTTGATAATATAAACCAAAAACAAAAAAAACTTTAATAAAACAACACAGAAAATGTGGCAACTGACAACAGAAAAACAACAAAACGGAATTCTCAGAGAGAGAAAAACGTGAAAAATGATATTGTGATATGAAATTGGCCGGCTGGCAAATGTGAAAAGTGATTATGTTTGATAAAAGGAGAGAAGTTTGTCAGGGGGGAGTGTGTGAAATTGCCTATGGAAATAATTTAATTAATCACAAAAATACTGATGAGAGAGAAAAAAAATTGTGGTAAAATTGGTTTGTCGTTTCACAAAAAGTGCAAACTGTGGCCATTTTTGTGTCCGCTATTTCTACTTTTCAACATCAGTATACCTGGCGTATGCGTAATGTGCGGCTTATTTTCTCATTAGCAGGCAATTACGCTAACAACACATAACCATTTAATTAGGCCAAGAATATGAATTACATGTTGGCAAAAATGCAAATGAAAACTTTGCTTGAATGGAAGTTTCCTTTTTCCATCTATTTTCTTTCGGTTTTCTTTTTTTTATTTTTTTTTTTTTTTTTTTACATTGGCGCCACATAGTTGAAAGCAGCAGTTTGTTCAGGTGTTCAGGCTCAGACATTCGGCACGTGTTTTTTTTTTTCATTTTGTTATTGCCATCCGCTTTCGAGTGTTGAGTAGTCTGTTTGAGGTCCTTGTAAGGCAATGAATGGTGTGGGCGGGTCACACCCAAGACTTACCTTTGGCCTTTTCGTTATTTGTTTGCTCTTTGAATTGAGTAGCTGGAAATTGTATCATAAATATCACTTGGAACTAAAGCCCCAAAGTTTTTGCCATGTTCAAAAAAAATAAAAAAAAATATTAATAAATTTATAGTGGATTGATGTCAAATGTATATTCATATAATGGTGTTTGTCCAATTATCGTTAAAACAATTAATTAACTTAATTGCTTTAAAATTATATATAATGAAATAATTCAAACTAAATTTCTCAATGCAGATAATAAAATGCAATCAATTATATAATTATATTTATAAAATTTATAGAGTTTAATATATATATATATATATAGGATATTTAAAATTTAGTAGAATTTTATTGTTTCCTTTTATGTAGTCGAACTAAGATTTTTGTTAAACAAAAATTTGTTTCTCTTATATAAAATATAAATTTATAAAAAACCAATCATTCTTTAGAGTTAAAATTTAAAAAAATCTTAAGTGGTGTAAATATATTTAATTAAGTAAACAATTTTTTAAAAAAATACATTATAAATATAGAAAATTAATGATCTAAATTAAACCAAATCACTCAAATCTTTTCTAAAAATGGAAATTGCTTTTTTGTTCACATAAACTGATTCGATTAGGAATTCTATAAATTCTATATCTTATATAGCTACCCGATTTGGTGCAGATTTTTACTCGTTTAAACTGGAATACTAAAGTCCCAAAGGTTCTTAAGTTATCATTTTTATATTTGTATTGGTTAAATATAAAATTAATTGACCATTAATTATTTGCTAAAATAATATTGAAATCATTATTTAACATTTGGTTAATATAAATTTTCTCTTCAAAAATAAATGAAAGTTATTTTTAATGATTTCTAGCTCTCTTGTAAGAGACTTCCAGGTGGTTGATGACCTTTAAGATTCATTTCGTGCCTATTAACAATATTTCAATTTCAAATTCATATAAACGCATAGAAATTAAATTCTTAATAAGAAGATGATGATGAGTCAAGAGCCGTGAAATTGTTGAAAGGGGTTTGGGGGGGGTAGGTCAGGAGGGTGTTGAAGGATAGTAGATCTAGAGGTGTTTACCACTCAAAGCGCCGGCTGTTTGGCAACAACGAGAACGTGGCCATAATTCAAACGAAGCGCAAACTACTTAATGTTATTAGATGTGTCTTCTTGGTCCTCCTGTCACGCCCACACGCACTCCTAGTTGTGTGTGTGTGCGTCTGGGTGTGTATGTCCGTGTGTGTGTGTCGTAGTCGTCGTCTGTCTGTTTCAGTTAAGTTTATGCTGATGTTGTTGATTACAGCTGCTGTGGTCGGCCGACTTTTCCTCTTTTTGCTTTCCAATTTTCTTTTTTTTCTTCTGTGTGCTCAACTTTCCAACGTTGACATTTTGTTTTCAACATTTTCTCTCCCTATATATGTATATATAAATGTGTGTGTGTGTAATTTCCTTTTTTTTATTCTTGGCCTGAGCCTGTCCCAACTGTGTCCTAGCTGCAGGTGCTGCATTTAAAATGAAATATGGCAGACATTTTTGCGGTTGAGATAAATGCGGCGCAGTTTGTTTGCGCTTGCGTTTTCTGCTGGCTAACTTATTAGATTTGCTCTTTTTCTTTCTTCTCTCTATCTCTATTTCCTTCTATCCTGCTATTTCCCATATATATATATATACATATATTTATCTATATATCTGCATCTTTGTCTGGCTTCTGTCTTGACAGCTGAATGCTGTTTTTCTGTGGTGAATGCGGCTGGCTTTAGTATTTATTTATAGTATGTCCTGGCAACTTTATTTTTGATTGTAAGACGACCCAACCGTTTGTTAATCCCAAAACAACCGTTATTTACGCTTTAAAAGAATTAACTCATTGCACAGGAATCGCCTTGAGGATCTCAAGATTATAATGATCAGAAATTTTATATGAACACTAAAAGTAGAATAAAAAAGCTTTGTCTTTGGATTTCCCCTTTAAATTCACTTTATAGTTGTTATATATATATGTATATATATATATATATTTGTAGACAAGTAATTAAAATACCAAAAGATTAACTTGTATTATATTTAGTAGTTTAGATTATATAAAATCAGTAGAAACGTAAGTTTATATAAAAGGTTTTAATTTTAGATTTAATTTTAATTACACATTTAGTTAGGGACTATATCTTCTCTGGCCCGTTTGAACAAAATTTATGAATTTGACTTAACAAAGAAATTTAAAAACTGTGTGTTTGTTTTTTTTTTTGGCGCATTTTCGTGATTTTTATATGGCTATTTATACTTAGTTTCCGTCTAACATAAGCAAACATACAGCCAAGAAATTTGAGAAGTTTTCAAAACTTAATATTTGGCTCTGATAAATTGTACAGAACAAAATAAAAATATAAAATTCATTTTGCAGTTTTTTAGAAGTTTATGCAAAATCTAAAAACTTTTATTCATTGTTCTTTTTTAAATTAAGACTAACAAATTAGTTTCGACTTAACTTTAATAAAATTAGATAATTTCTTTTAATAATAATTGCTTTATATTGGATTAATCTTAAATAAATTTACATATTTTATATAATTGTGTTTGTCCAATTATTGTTAAATCAATTAATTAAGATAATTGTTTTAAAATAAACTTTTGTTTGGTGAAACGAAAAATTTCATTTTTTTTTTAAATTAAACTTTTTGTTCAAATTAAAGTTGAAGAATTTTGTATTCATCTGGTTCTAATAGAAGTTCCTTGCGGTTACCATCAGAAGTTCTTGAAGTTTTAACTAAAATCCATCGTATGAAAAAATTGGTTTTATTTATTGATAAGCTTTTGCAGGATCGCAGCTTTTTTTAAATTTAACCTTATTTTTAATAAGTTTTCCAAAAACTGTTGAAATTTTATTATAACCTACGGATCGGTTTTCGTGTTAATAGCTATTTGAAAAAATATAGTTTTTGTACAAGTAACTGACTTGAAGCCGATGAAAGTATTTATCAAGCTGTCAAATTGTGGGAAATATTTTGAATATATAATAATTTAGCAAAATTAAAAATAAAATGATTTCTTAAAAATTTTAAATGTCCTTTAAATTACCTTTTAGTTACTGTTTATTCGAAAAACATAACGTCTGCAGTATGTTTAACTTATGATACAAATAAATTAATAGTATCAAAAATTCCGAAGACATATTTCCTTTTGGGCCTCCAGCTCCCAAGTGATTTCAAAAGGAAGCTTGAGTTAATATAAATAGAATAATAAAACAGGAAACATAAATTAAGAAAAAAGAATTCAAATGTAGTTGGTTGTCCATTTTAATATCTATTTGAATTGCTCATTTTTCCATGCTTTTCCCTTACTTTAAAATTTTCCTAAAATTCCTTTTTAAGCGGATCAGAACCGCTTGTCTTTATTCGAACATTATCAGAGTTTTTTTTCGTTTACAAGGCAATTTGAAATATCAAGTCGGCTCTTTTTTACATTATTTTACAAATTAATATAAGTTTTCCATTAAAACCACATTATTTTATTAGTATAGGAATAAAAATATATAATTCACTTATTAAAATAATTTTGCTAAGAAAAATTGTTTCCTATCCTTTAGTCTTATATATAGTTTACACATATCACACATTTCTACATACAAAATGTAGAACTAACAAATTTGGCAAACAAACTAAAGAAATTGAAATTATGTTTATTCAATTTGTTTATTTACAAAGTTTTCTTTTAAATTTAATTGCGATTCTAAAAACTTGGCCAACTCGAATTGCATATTTGAAAGAAATTACAAGAAAGATAAACCCATACTTATATAGAATTATTATTCGTTTATTTTTTTTTTTTGAATATTTTAAAATTTGCCTATGATTTGATTTCAATCGACAATGTAAAATTACTTTCTCCTTTACAAATGGACCGCATTTTCCATTTCAATTTGCAATTAGCTTACATCGCAAGAAGCCAATCATTGGGCAATATGAAAAGCACTTCATGGAAAAGTTTTAGCAACTTTTTCTGCTTGCTGTGGCAATAAAAATTCATGCACCAGAACCTAAGCCCAGACAAATTGGCAGCTGAATGCAATTTCCATTCGTGGCTTTTTTTTGCTTCTTATTTTCCCTTTTTACCATATGCCTATGATAAAGTCAATTTATCAGGCTTTCTTCATTTGTTTGTTGAGATTATAAGTCTGGTAGATTAGAGAGGAAAAAATTATTTGTGTTTGGCAAATTTGCGCTTATTGAGGAAGAACATTTTGTTTTACATTTTCTCCATTTTAATGAATTAGCCAGCTTTTCCAGCTGGTCTGGCATGGCCTGGTCTAGTCGGGTTTGGGCTGGGCTGAGCCGGGTTGAGCTGGTTTGAGCGGGTTTGTTTCGGTTTTGTTTATGGCCCTGAGCTTGTGCTGAGATGGAGATAGGCCTGTCATTTATTAAGTTGAATTTGCATGTAAGCTCGGGTAAAAGGGTGACTAGCATGGGAGGAAACAACAAATGGGTATACATAAGACCAGGGACGGATTATGAGGTCAAACAGGAACCATTACAAACAAAAAAAGATGAATAATTATTGATTCTTCTACAGAACAAAAACCAAACAATTGTTGTGCTCAATAATTGGCTTGTGCTCAAGTTAGTCATTTTAATAATCATATTAGATTTAAGTAGTATAACCATTTACTTAATAGACTCTAGAGAGTAACTCCTTATTCCGTTCCTGTTTCATAGGCCTAAGACAACAGTGAATTTAATCAACTTAAAGAGAAGAGATTCTCGTCAAAACAAAATGCCAAAATGAATATCTAATGTTGAAATTTTCCACTAATTTTGACTATAAACTCTCCATGGTCCTTCCGAAATGTTTTGGGGTAAGGCAAACAAATTTACAGTGCCTCTAATTTGCCTATCCTGCGGGGCCCTCAACTTCTTTGCTGGTACTTAACACTTTAGTCCTTAGTTATGTATATGTACACTTGTGTATATACATATGTACGTATGTATGTATGTACATACCTTCTGATACTTGATTTGCTTACTTGCAAACGCTTTGCTTGTACACAGATGCTTTTTTCTACTTTTACGTTTACTTTAACTTTTAAGTGTTGCTTTGTTTTTGCTTGCGCCCTCTCAGCAAATTTTCTAGGCTGTAAACTGTGGCCTAGTTAAAGGGGCAGCAGGATGTAGGCGGAGGTGTAGGCTCTCAGACTCAGTCAAGCTGTTGACATTGTGTATGCGGTTATTGTTGCTGCTGTTTTTGTTTTTGTTGTTGTTGTTGTTGTTGTTGTGCCAGGAAGCAAACACTCAAGTCCTTTTGGAGGCTGCAACGGCTGCTCAAGCCTCCAAGCTCAAGTGTCTGTCCTCGAAACTAAAACAAAAAGAAATTCACTCAGTCAGGGTCAGTTGTTTGTTCATTTGCATTCCCAAGACTTTTGTTCTTTAAATAAAAATTAAAAGAACGGCTGACGTAAATGCAAATAAGTGCAAATGTTACACACATATAAAAAATTACAATTGGCATATGCCATGCGGTGGAGGAGTCTAAACTAATTGGGTTATGTACTCCCCAGATGCTAGTTGTCAGATCGTGCTCGAGCTCGAACTTGTCATGTCTTTGCCATTGACGTTGATGGCACTTAAACTGCACTTCATTTCCACTTCCACACAGAATGGCCAAAACGGAGAGATCAAGGGAAGGAGACTTTGATGATACAGACAATTGGATAGAAATCCAAGCCATAACAGTTTGCATTCAGACTCATCTTACCTGTCTGGCTGACCAGTTGCTTGCATTATTCAATAAGTTCTTAGTGCAAGTTGCCCCAAAACTTGTGTTGCCAATATTGTTTTGTGGTTGTTGCTTGGGGGGTGAATGGGTTCAAATGGGGTGGGTTGGTTTAGTATACCCATTGGGCATTCAATGGACAATGGCTGTAGAGTTTTAGAAGATGATTGTAAATTATTTCTATTTCTATTGTATATGTATTGAACTCTAACCTTTAATGAATTGATATTATCTATGGCAAGCTGGCATAATAAATGTTTACATATAAACTTAGATACATAAAGTAAATCTATGTTGAATCTTTGATATAATCACTTTATTGATTTATTTGAATGCAACTCAACATTGACATTGATAACTAATTGGAAAACTCATTGTTTATACATACATTTTGGTGTCTATTAAATTTAGGTTTATTTAATAATTTCATTCGATGACATTTAGGTTACTCTATTTTTATACCTTTAGTAAAGGGTATACTTAGTTTGTTTCTTAGTTTGCATAAAAGAATGCTAAGAAGAAAAATGAAATTATCTTCCACTAAATAAAGAATATATATTCTAGATAAGGTCAACAAGTTAAGTTTAGAGAGACTCTTCAAGCTACAGAGCTTAAACTTTGCTCAAATTCTTCTTAAAATTATATTCGCTATTTATCTTGGAATCATTCCAATTGGACGACTGCATCATATACATATGTCTACGTCAAAAATGTTTTTGTTTTTAAGACTCTTATTACAAGTTTTGGTACATAAAAATAAATACCTATACCAAATTTCATTGGGGTGAATTGACTATATCGTATAGTTCCAATACAAGGAATTGGAGGTAAAGGCTTTAATGAGTATGCGGGCTGTACTATGTGCTTAGTTTTAAATGCTTGGAGTTTCTATCTTATAGTTAAATATTACTTATTTTATTATAATTAATTATAATTATTAATCAAAAGAAGGACTAGGCCTTCAGTTGATAGCAGTATAATATCACATACACACTTTTATGTCGGTATCTATCGTCTGGGCGACGATGTGGTCTCTTGCGCTCTCTAGAAAAGGACCTTTGCCGTTACGTCGATTACGTCGGCAACAGTCCAACGGTGTAATCCCTCTTCGGCCACATTCTCAACAGAGTAAAATGCGTTCAGTGTTCCTAATCTTGAGCAACGTTAAAGTGCGCAGGGCAACTCCACAATCATCTTTAAGTCGCGACCTGTAACGCGCTTTAAAAAACTTTAATTCTGCATCGCTTAAAGAAACTTATGTGGGTTGATTGAGTTGGTCAGTTCTACGCATAAATATTTGTAATTCTTGCAATATATATATTGATGGCATTCTTATTTACATTCATGAGTTCCTATGACCTATGACCACTTTTACTCAATTATTTTGGTAAAATATCTTAGAACTACAATCGAAACACAAAAACTTTCAGTACTTTTCTATAGGAAATTAAAGTACAACAGTAAATCAATGTCACTTTCAAATCCTTTCTAACTGCTTAGGTACTCAATGGTTTTGACATTTCATTATTGCCATTATAGTTTTCTCTTTCACACTAATTCATATGCCTACTGCATCATTTGATTGTAATTCTACTACATAGTTAAGGGTTGCCAAGTGTACAGGAGACAAAAAAGTTGACATTTTATTAAAAAGAAATAATTATATATATATATTTTTATTTTAAATATTTCCACAAAAATATATAATACTTTCAATACTTTTCAAAAAATTTACTTATAAAGGATTTGCTGTAGGTCCTTAAAGAGAATGGTAAAAAATAAGATTAAAAATAATTTTAGTTGACAAGTTTAGATTTGATTTGAGTTTGATTAAAAATTCTTTTTGAACATTTTGACCTAGTTTATTTCAAAGTTCAAAAATAATTTGAATTAATAATAATCGACTATCGCTTATGTTTAACTTTTTGTTCTTAAATTTTCAGTTGATCCTTTTATAATGGTGGCTAACTTTTTATTTACTTAAATTGTTTGTCCTCGAATGGCTATAAAATATTGTATCACGCCTGGCCTGGTCAGGATCTATAGGAAGGAAGTTTTGCAGGCAAAACTAACTGCCCACTACCGACTACTCCTCCGCTCTCTTAGCTACTTGAAACTTGCACTGCCATTTTTGTATCTCCTTTTTGTACTTCCTTCTCTCTCAATTTCAGTAACTATCTCTCTCTGACCTCTTTTGTGTATATGTGACTGTGTATGGGTTTTAAAAGGGGGGGTGTGAGTGGGTGTCGAAGTCTCAGAATTTATTTTTGCATCTTTTGCAATTTATTGTTTTCTGTGTATTGAGGTCAGTTCGTTAGGTGGAGGCTTTTGTTTTGCTAACATTTTGTTGCCATTTCGCAGTTTGCTTTGTTGACCAATAAAAAAACGAGGTTACTTGTGTTTAGACAACCTGACCCAAAGGCCAAAAATTCCATTTCATGATATTTATAATACATAATAGATAAAGCGTTGCCATTTGACATATTGACATACTTGGGGTCATATGATTGATCGGCTCCCTTTTTCACTCACCACCTACATTCATATATATAAACATTAGTATTATATATAGTATATGTCGATTGGCACAATCAAACCTTGTTGTTGCCTTGTTCTAAGTAATTAATAGCCAACCGTCTGTCATAGCAGCAGGAGCCAGGTCTCAGTCCCAGTTCCAGTTAACTTGTTGATTCACCTCTCAGCTTAGCTAAGCTCAGCAGGAGGTGGCAGCTGGCGTTGGCTTTCCATTGTACAATATTTGCACAAATCACAATACAAAGAGAACAGTAAATTGTGGGGTCTGACCCCCAAGCGGTTGGTCATGATAACACAATGTTGCTGGCAGCAGAAACAACACTGCTCTGATATACAAATAGATTGCTATGTAAATACATCGTGTGACACAACAGCAGCAGCAGCAACAACATAAACAACAACAAAAACATCGACCGTCATTGTCATTGTTATCTAGTCAACTTGTCGCCAGAGTTTCAGACTGACAATGACAGAAAGTCAAATGAAATCAGCCAGGTGAAAATCGGAAAAATCAACGTGTTATGCAAATGTTGCGCACAAAATGGAAAATGTAACATTGTTGACATTGTTCCTGTCACTGTTCCATTGCACTAGAATACATGCGACACGAGAGCAACATGAAAAATTTAAAAAGAATATTTCCATATTTTATATATATGTATGTAACACAAATGGTTGCATCTGAAACTCAGAATAGTGCATATATATATAACTTATATATAGAATATTTTGGATTTCTATGAGTTACATCTTTTATTCCATCTGTGAATTCTTATTAATTTGGGTCACCTCTGAAAATTTGCTAGAATGGAAGCCGAATATGAAAGAATGTGAAAACAGTTTGATAAAAGGATTTAAAAAGGAAAGTGCTTGAAATTTAAACTTATAGAGTCTGTTTTTGGGATGTTTTAATAACATTTTTGTAAGAGATTTCCCTCTCATATAAAAATCACATATAAATTTCCAAAATAAATATAAAAAAGTTAAGATTTCAATGAGAAAAAACTATCATTTTAAAGTTTCAAATATAATTAAATTTCGTTCCTTAATAAGAAAAATTCATTGTAAAATAGAAATAAATTTAAAAGTTTATATCTCCAAAAAATCGACTATTTTAGTTTCCTTTCAGTTTAATTAATTAATTTTTACCCAATTTAACCATTTATTGATCAATAGAAACTGCATTCAAAGTACTAAAACTCTATATGAGCAATCTGTTGAATAGTTTCTTACTTAATGCACTTTTTCCTCATCATTTTGCCCATAAGAATTCTGCAGCCAAATGCAACCATTAAGCAACACCATAAAAAGCAATAAACACTGTCGCTTCACTGTAGTTTATGTCATTTGCAATGGGCTGGCACCATGTGCACTTTAAGCCAGGCAAATGATGGCCATTCCTTTGCCCCCACCCTCGTCTATCCTGCTCCTAACGTAATAGCTGCTCTGGGGGGCAGGGCTACTTCATTGAAGTTTTTGCTACCCATGGAGAACTGTATTGGGTCTTTTTTCCTTTCTGCCATTTCTCTGTTGCTGGACACTCTGGTTTTGTAATTTATTTGGTGGGTTGGGGAGAGATGGGTAGAGGGAAGCAAGGGAGATTTTTCATTGGTTAGTGTTGCTGTTGTTGTCCGGTTGTTGCATCGATTCGCCTGGGTGCTTTGTCTTAATCTGACGCTCGCTCTACGCAACATTGCTCCCGGCATAGCTTTTTACAGCTTCAATTAAGCAGAAATGATGGCAACACGAGCAAAAGAAGAACTAACGTTATTATGTATACGCCTGGTTGAACCTGGGGCAATAAAGAGCTGCTGATGTTGCATGTTAAACAATTTCTGTTTCTTTTTTTTTGTTTTCTAGAATACTTTAATTAAAGCCAAAAAGGTTAAAAGGGATTGAGCATTGATGATTGTCAAAGCTTAGTTTTTGAGACTCGGACAGCTTAAAAGAAATGCATTTAATTTTGTCTTAGTATCATGGAATATACCAACTAAAAGATTTAGTCAGCAATGATATATGAATATTCAATCTCGTCATATCTTTGAAGAAGTTTATATGATCTTTAGCACAAAGTAATCATGCATCGCTTCTTGTGTTAGTTTCCGATAACCGTCTACCTCTGTTATTAGTATTACGTTAAATGGTAAAGTTCTGTTAAAAGCTAGCGTATGTTTAATGTTAGTGTTAGTTAATGAGAACTTGAGTACTGTTAACTGTTAACTAACCATCTTGCCATACTATATACTGACGATCCTTTTGTTCTATTTCTTGTATGTACAATATGATATCATAACTCTTAGAATAGTGAATAAATAATTCATAAAACGTTTGACATAAACTGACAAAGTCAGTGCCATTGTCAGTGTCAGTTGGCGAATTCAACTTACTTCTCTTTGACATACAGTAGAGCTTCAGCACGTCAATGTTAAGGGAACTCGAACAGTTTAATTAAAAATGTTGTATAAAATTTCCTAGGGCATGAGACTCACACTCTTTCTTTTTTCTTGGCTAACAACAACTAGAAACTTATGAATGACGGCGAAATCGTTTTGTTTGCGCCCATGCCAAACTGTCTCCCAAACTAAAGTGTCGAGCAAGTAAAAAAAAAAAAAAGAAAGAGGGGGAAAAAAAACTCAAACGGAAACGGAAGTAGACAGCAGGCAACGGGATAGGAGGCAGCGAGGCAGCTTATTAGGGCAACGAAACACACAAATGCGAATGCGACGACTTGCTCCACTTACATAAGAAATCAAACGGCTGTTTGCCAAAAATACCAAAGCAATGAAAATGTTAGGGAAGGGAATAAGATAGGAGAAAACCGGTGGAGGGGCAAACTATCAAATTGGAATGTGTGTGTTTTTCCTGTTCCCAGCGAAACGAAAATAATATTGAAATGAAACTAAATGTATATTGATATTCGCTTATATTATGATAATCAATAATATTTCCGGTTTTTCTCTGGTTTCTTTTTTTCTCTTGTACTTTTTCGTTCACAAATTGAATTTCATTTTGTATGTGCTTGCACATTTGTTACAAATTATTTTATTGACAGATTTTGCATGCCAATGACGCTGAAATCGTTGATAGTAAATTGTTTTCCATGAATAATCCAATTGCCTAGCAGCAGGCGTCAAAATGTGAGAGATTCAGGCTGTTAATATAACCAACCTGTAGGCATTGTGTTGAGACAGTGTGACCTTATTTTAGTTATGGCTTTTAGTTTAGTCTCCTAAATGCCATCATAAACAACATGCACTTAACAAACGCTTAATTAGCCATAAAATTAGTAATAACATACCATCTCTTACATATAATTCACATGAGTTTTTGCTGCGGCTAAAAGCGGTCATAAAATTGCGAAACAAACAGCAGCAGAAACAACATTACCAACAAAAACCGTGTGGCCAAGCCACAAAAGTCAACTTGAAATAAATTTAAATTTTAATTTCAATCTCAGTCGCTCAACAAACAAAGGCACAAAAGCCAAATGTGGCAGCAGCATTGAAAGCGGTTTGCCTCCCACTCCTGGCTGGGTCTTCTTTGGTTCTGCTGCGTAGGCAACATTCAGCGTCACAGCTGCCATTTTCTGTTTTGTACATGTGTGTGTGTGTGTGCGGTCTGATGGAAGCCATTGGCAGGTCCCAAGCTCAAATCCCCACTTCTCCCTCTCTAAATGTATGCGTGTGTGTGTGTAGTTGTGTGTGCATATTGCACACCAGGGTAAAGTGTAGCATAAATGACTTAATCGCATGAGTTCCACCAAATGAATTCAACCAAATTTCACTGACATTCCACAACCACAGTCATCAGTAATGTAAGTGGCAGACTTATTTTACATAAGTTGAGTGTTGAGTGAGCAACAAACCGAAATTAAATGCAAGATTATTTACAAAAAAAATAACAACTTGTTGTCTGGGTTATATTTTTACATAATTTCTTTTTGTATGTTAACGTTAACATTACTGCTGTTATGCTAAGTTATTCTAGTGCTGTAAAATATTTTAGTTTAAATGATCTAGATCTAGTATTGTGTAACATATGCTAAAATTGCCTTAACAGTGTTTTCTTTGATAAGGCATATAATAGAAACAATTATATATATATATTCATATATTTTTTTCTATATGTATGGATCTGATCAATATTTGAAAAATACTTAAAAAATAATTGAAGGAAAAATACAAAATTTTTAAAGGAACAGAATTCTTTTATATAAAGTAAGCAATATTTATTTTTAAGTTGAAATCGTCAGTACAAGGTATTAATATTTTAATTAATTCAGATATTAATGTAAAAAATCCCTCGGTGACAATTTCAGGAACATCCGGGTATCAACGGAATGTTGTCCTGTGTATTCTTTTGTGAGGCTTTACCTATACATACCTACATGTAATATGCAATGAATGAATAAAGCGACGCGCTTCGCTTTATTTCTATCATTTGCCTGGCTGCTCCTTTGGTACACACATACACGCACACATACAACCATTATAACTTATACGCGGCGTTGTCTGACACTGAATGGTAGACTTTTGATGTAATGTCTCCAGTGGCCAGTCAGGCCGCACGATTTGCGTAACTGAGCACATGTTGAGTCATCCTACATATGTGTGTGTATGTTAACGTGTTTGTTTGTGTGCTTGTTTCTGTGTGTGGTCTGTGTGTGTGTGCGTGGGAGTGTTTGCGGCCTTTTTAACTTTAAGTATAATGGCAACACACACATACTAGTGGCATGGAAATGCCACTGCCACTACCACTAGACTGTAATTATCCAACTTGCATAATTTAGCAACGTGTTTTTGTTGGTTCTTTGGCTTTGCTTGCTTTGTTGGCTTACGGTTTGAGTGTGTGCGTTGCCTCCATTAGAAGCAACAGTAATAATTGTTAGTATTTTTCAATGTTTGATATTGATTTTTGTATTAATTGCTGTCATCTAAATTAAAAGTTTGGAGGCCTCTCAATTTTAATTTGCGGTCAACATGCAAAATGTGTTTAACCAATTGTCAGTTCGTAAAAAACAAACAAAACCAACAAAACCAAGAACAGCAAACAATTTACAAATATAATGTGACAATTACAATGCGGCTAATGAGTTTGGGTTTTTTTTACAAAAACATGTTCAGAAAAATTACAAGTTTGGGAATTTAGTTTCATTTTGCAAAAGGAAATTCTTTTTATTTTCCAGTAAATTGCTGAAAAACTAATTACAAACTTATTTTGCTTAGGTTTCAGTGAATTATTTCTAACAAATATTTTATCTGAAAAAATGCAATCAAGGATATTGTAAATTAGGTCAAGCATATCTTCTTTTATTCAATAAGAATCTAACGATAATTTTTAGAAAATGGTAAAAATTAAACTAGAAATGGATAAAGGAAATAAAATTAGCTTTTGTTGGGTCTCGATTGTATCAATTCTTCTATTTTTTTTTTAGTTGTAAATATTTAAATTCCATATCTTTATATAGGAGCTGACGTCTTTTTTCCTTTTTCCCTCAACATATTGCTTTTTATCTACAATTTATTTATTTTATTATAGTTTATATCCTGTAAAGTTCACATTGATTAGGCATTCTTATTCTATAACACAACAATATTTTTTTATAAATTTTTTAATTAATAATGAAAGAAACTTGATCCTTAAAAAATATTGTATGTATCTTTGGGTACATAAGTTCCAAGTTCACAAAAGTAAAGAAATTTCTATTACAAATAGATAAATTGTATCTTCTACTTATATTTGGTCAATCTTTTTATCGTTTGATTTCTATTCAACATTTGCAGAAATCAATCAAATATACGATTTATTTTAATTTAATTTAAATTTAATCTACTATAAAGTTAAAGTAACATATTGAGAGGTTTGCATATATGGTATATATATAATGTAAAAGGAATTGTTTAACATGTTTGAAAGCATTTCAATATCAAAAATTGGATTTTCTATTTTATTGCGTTACTCAATTTTCTAGCAAAAAAAATCCAAAGCAGTCAGCTAAACAAAAGATATCGGGTCATCCTATTTTGCTCACTCACTCTTTATCTATGTGGCCATTGTTTGCCATTTTTTTTGTGCCAAAAATAATATAAAATAGAGCCAAGCCAAGCAACACGTCAGCGTCAGCACATTTGGGCCAAGTTTCAACTAGAATCGCAAACGGTTGTTCATCGTATAACCTGAATATACCTGGCTAGCTACCATTGTTGGGCTTCCATTTTCCTATATAAATATATATATACTATATAACATTTGACTTTTTTCCTCTCCCCAATTTGGGCGTTGCCGTGGCTGAGTTTTAATTAGCCTTGAGTGCGTGCCGAGCCAAAAAAAAAAAAACCTACAAAATACAAATTGTTATATAAACACACACAAACATACATACATGGCTAACAAAGTGTTTTAAGAGCCCAGAAAACATTGTCGCCACTTAATGTACGAGTAGTTGAGTCCAACATTAAAAACAAAAAAAAGAAACTAATAAAAAAAAAAAAACTTGTCGAAAAAGAAACTTCTCAAGTCCGAAGTCACGAGCAAAATAGTTGCCCAAGGTGCAAGAAAGTGAAAAGCGTTGAAATGGCAGCGGAAATGAAATTAAGGGAAAAAAGTGGGTAGAGTTCAGAGTGACCCTGAATGTTTTTTTTTTTGCCTTTGGCCCTTATGCAGTTCAGTTGGAGTCGCCATGGTAAATGTTAAGGTTAGATCCACAAAATGCGGGCGACGGAGGTTGTTTTTTTTAATTTGCGTGTTTACTACCAAATTGCATGCCAGGATTAAAAACAAACACACTCTCACACATATACACATTGAAAGAAAGGGAATCTTTACGCCAACCCCAACTCTAAAAAGTAAACAAAACATGAAACATGAAACATTTAAAACAACATTCATGGAATGGCAAAAGGAAACGAGTCTTTGGTAATCAGTGCAGGCAGCTGTCCAGCCTTGTCTTAATGGTGCCCCGGTCGTTACACACATACACTCACACGCACACACATACACATGCATATACTTATATATACAAATTCATGCGATATCTTTTTATACATATATAGATATATATTTCATATGCTTCTTTTAGTCACCATTTTTGGCGCATCGTAAAACTGCAAAACTTTTCTTTTGATGGCAAGAAAACTGTTGACTTGCCGGGTTTTGTGGGAGTGGGGGAGTGGAAGGGGGTAAACTTCAATAACATGGCCCAAGACATGAAAGGAAACTACGCGAAATTACAAAAAAGTACAAAAAACGAACAAGTAAACGAAAGAAAAGTGTCAGCATGAAAACTGCTTTTCAGCTGGACTCTGCAGGTCCTTTTTAAACTCAATTTATTATCATCAGTTGTGTTGGATGATTAATGTTGAAAATCAATCATAATGTGACTTGAGCTTTTCATTCATTTAGCTTTAGAGATGTGAAAATATATCGCATTCATTTTATTTTTATTTATTTATTTATATCACGTTTATAAGGTAATTGTCTGCATTTATTTTATAAAAAAATGTTAACGATAACATTTTCATTTTTAAATGCAATCTCTGATAGCAAAAATGATATATGAATATATTAAATATGAACTGAATTGAAATAAAAGCATTTTTAGTTCATCAAACATATCTTGAAACATATTTAATATATTTTGATATCTTTATAAAAACATATTTTGAAATTGACATACACGTTTTGCATCATACTATTTACATAAGTTGGAATTTCATTTATAATCAGTATTAGAATAAATGGTTATTAGAAAGTTAAAGTTTTAATTTAGAAAGTTAAAACTATAACAAAACCCAACAAATATATGACAAGAAGGAGGGCCAACTGAAATAGCTTCATTATGGAATCAGTTAGTTATATCTTGTTACCTTGTAATATAACTATCAATGATTCAACTTTCATTGTTTATTATAATACAAAATTTACGAAAGATTACAATTTTTTTAATAAATTGATGCAATGTTTCATTTTGACAGCGGAAGATTTTAGTATTTTCCTCTTTTGAACAAGTTACAGAGCCCCGAATAAGTTTGTCTCATTCGTTATCGAAATACTGGTAAAAACCCTTCCATTTACGATGATTAATGAAATGATTAATTTAGTCACTTAAAATTTTGTAAGCTTATAAAGAGAAAAGGCCATAGGCACTTAATTTAAATGAAAATGAGGGGATTCATGCACAGTGGTCAGATTATTAATTTTAATAATAAAATAAATAATTTTGTATCATAAAATTGGTCAAATGTTGGTCAGATGTAACGCATTGTATTATGCATCCTTCAGCATCAACGGCCGACACTATATAGCCATGCCAACCAGTGCATCGGCCCACCCATCTGTTTCTTTGCCACTTTTAGATAGTAATTTTTTAGGTAGGCTAATGAAACTTGGTAGATCAGCTTATTAGATGAGAACGCTTACCAAGTTAAGGAATGAGTGGGATCGAAGCATTATAAGGTATAATAACTATGGAAATATTATGTGTAAAATATCAGTTTTTTGGGTTGTAATACTTTTGGTAACTGTACATTATCTACGTATAGTTATTACGATTTTAGTTCAATGAAATTATTTGGTAACGATATAAAAAATTATGCCTTTATTTAATCAAGCCACTTATAAACTTTGATAGCAAATAAAATGAGTTCAATATATCAAAACATATAACTGACACTTTTTGGGGTTTGCCTTTGAGAACTTTGCAATGATTATTAATATTTATTAATCTATGTATTTAACTAATACAAAATATATATATTTATTTCTGTACCTTATATATTTAATTTACAGCGCTGCTTAGTTAATACAATTGTCAACATATTTGTGTCTATAGCTTATATAATACTTAAGTACAGTTATGCATACATATGTATTGTTGTCATTATTCTGGTGTTCCTTGCAGTGAATCCGTCTTTAAAATAGATAATCTAAGATAACAATAATAAAGAAAATGATTATAATCGATTATGGAATAGCATATATAAATGAGAAATCGAAACGTGAAGCTACAATATATAATTGAATGGAAAGAAAATGTAGTCGATTGGAGAAATGAGAAAATGATAACCTGATTTACATAGAGCAGCGAATCGTGCGTAGGTGTCCCTAATATTAGATATGGATGAGTTTTAATATACATATATAACAAAAATTGCATATAATATTATTAATACATATATTAAGCCATTATTACCATGTGCTTCTGTGTTAAGCTAGGGCCGACTTGAAAACCAAATCAAACCAAAGAAAAAGCTAAGCACAAACCAAGAAATCATCAAAATCTATATTATATAGCTTAACTATCAAAAAATTCTATAAATATATATCTAAATTGTGTATATGTATATGTGTATAGAAATAATTGTACGTGTATGTGTCTGTGTATTATATGCTTTAGGTGCTTTTTATACCCTAATGGACATTAGTTAGACAAAAATGGAAAATATGCAAAGAAGAATTTTGTAAAAATCCAAAAAAGGCAGCTTAAACAAAAGTTCAACAATTATATTATATTTATTTTATCATACACAACAAACAACAAAAACGGAAATAAGAGGATATAGAAGAACAAAAAGTACAGCTACACACAGACAATACGCCCAAGAAAAGGATAAAACAGAAATATGTATGCAATTTGATTGTGGATAAGAGCATATTTTTTATTAAATGTTTATAAGCCAAAAGCAGAAAAGAAAAAAACCAAAAATAAAAATATAGAATGAGAGAGTCGAAATATTTATAAAAAAAAAAAATACCTACAAGAACAACAACATATTTTAATAGACATCACATCAGCAACAACAAAAACAACAGTAACAAAAAGAAGAGAAAAAAACAGATTTTTCGAAACATATTTTTTTATATCGAATGACAAAACGAAAAAAAGTGAAAAGACACAGCAGAGTAATTACAAAAACAAACACTGCGAATATGCACAAAATGTATCTTTCGGATATATCCCTAGCCTAAGTTGAATTATAAGCAAATACATTTAGTTGATATTGTTGTATTTGTTGTTATATTCAGTTCGATGGTTTCACAATTGATTTGAGGTCTATATATATGATTCGGTTGAAGCTTCAAGCAAGTAATCCAAAGTACAATCATTTTTGTCAAACAGACACCACACCAAGTTAAGAAAGTGAGAAAGAAAGTAAACAAGTTGCAAGTAAAAGTTTGAGAGGAAAGTGTAGCATATTTACAGGGACAGATAAACAAGGATAACAAACCAAAAAATATAAAAAAAGAGGAGAAACATAAAAAGAAAACTAACAAAAAAACAAAAAGAAACTTTTGCTAAGAATTTTTAAATTCATTTTACACACGCTTTATATGTAGGAGATGTTATAATTGGAAACAGACAAAGAAAATTGTATAAGGTAAGGGAAAACATGCAAACTGTACTTTTTATTGAAAATTAAAGCACAGAAGGAACTGTGTTGCAACGGTTAAATCTTAAACAGTTAAAGAATTTCCAAGAAATTACTTTAGAATGTAAAACAGTATATGCCAAGTGAGGTGAAAGACGAACAGGCCCAGGCAAACAAAAAATAAGATTAAAGACGAACTGCAAATAAAAAGTAAGGTTAAATTGAATGTAGTTGTTGCTAAAAGTGAGCTTAGAAAAGATAGCGCCCAAAATATAAATACTAAAACAAAAACCAAAAATGAAGATCACAGTAAATTTAAATTAAAGCAAGTAAAGGATAACCACAAAAGTTAAATGTACATTCGTGAGATTAAACATAAGAAATCTCAGCATTCAAACGAAACCAAATGTAAACCCATAGTAAACGAGTGTAATCTTAGGGCTCATAAGTTTAGTTTGTAACTAGAGAACCAAAAACAAAAGAAAAAAAAAGGAAACCAGAGAAAACAAAAAATAGTTAATAGAAGCACCGCCACATATAAGGGCAACCACTCTCTTACCCTTCCAAGATGTATGCAGCTGCTGGCGGTGCCTCATTGGCCTCGCGCCAGGCACGACAACGCCAGCGTCAGCAGAAGAAGAACCAACAACTACAAGCGAAACTACATCCACCGAAAGCGGCTGGCGCAGTTGGCAGCGATCATGGCAGTGGGGGAGCCTCAACTCCCACTCGCGGACAATCGCGGCAATTCCACCAGCTGCCAACCAACTATTTAAGGGCTCCACAGGCCCAGGGCCGCAAGCTCAGCGCCACGTATACGACGCAATCGAAGCTCCTACTGCCAATCGATGAGGGCGATACCCAATCGGTGCTGCAGCTGCGCATGCAGACGCCACATAGTCATACTCCCCACACCCCGCACACCCACGGCCACTCGCATTCGCATCATGCGCATGCGCACAGTCACATGCACATGCACGGATTACCATCCCATGGCGGTCCACCGCAGACGCCGTATCAGCAATTCGCCTCATCGCACGGACGCGTCTCACCGAAACTAGTGCATCGTCACTCTGGCAGCAGTGCGGGATTTCATCCTGCTGCAGCGGCCTCTATTTCGGCCGGACAATTGCACAAGTCAGCTACAGCCACTCTGCCGCTGGTGTCCCAAGCGGATATGGATGGAGCAACGGCGTTGCCATCGGTTGTGGTCGGCGTTAAAACGACAGTAACCTCGCCCACGTCTCTACCCTTGGCCAGTACTTCGGCCGCAGCTGCAGCAGCGGCAGCGTCAGCCGCTGAAGTGGAGGCCGAGGTTGAGGCCGAGTTAGCTGGCGCCGCAGCCATGTTTGTACCCCACCATGATGCCATCATTGTAACGCCGGCCACACCCATGGCCTCGCCGGGCCATGTAGCCAAATTGCGTCGTCCCGGTCTAGAAGACGGCATAGCTCTGGAGAGGCAACCTCTTACGGCGTCTGGCGATGATGCCTACGACGAGGATGGTGAGCCAATGCAACCGCCTGCAGGTCACTTGGAGCGAAAGTGCAGTGTCTATCGCATGAGACGTAGCGATGCCTTCGAGCAAGTGGGTGACAGCGAAGGTGCAGCAGGCGGCGTAACCAGTGGTCTAAAGCGCCAGCTTCGAGAATTGCAATTTAGTTCGGGCCTACAGCAAACCCAATACGAACCTCTACTCACCGATGAACCTCAATTGCTATTCAAAGGTCTTGGCAATGGCAGAAAGTGGCAAGTGTGCGCCTATTGTGAGGAAGGCATCTGTGTCTGCGAGCATCTAGAGGTAAATTCGGGTTACAAACATATACATAAGTGTCTAACTATTCAAATTTTAACCATGTATTTAACTGATCTTAACTCTTTCTATATTATGAATGTATTTATGTATCTAAATGTGTTATCTTTTATCTGCATGTTTTGTGTGTCGATCTATCCGATTACAGTCATGGCAACTACCCAAAAGTACCCCAAAGTGTACACTTAACGATATAGCTATCAAAGTTCTATAATTTGTGGAAAGAAATCTTTGTAACAAACTTTTCTCTGGGCGGGGCCAACAAAACTTTTATTCAGTTGCGAAAAAAATGTGCAAACCAATGTGCAACTTTCCGAGGGAGGGGCATTAAAATGAAATGAAAATTTAAAGAAGTGAATAACTGAGAAACAATTGATTTATTTTTTGTACTCTCTTTGGGTTTCTGCAGTTGGATAATTCTATTTTAAATATTTTTATACCCTTGCAGAACGTTAAAAAGGTTGGTCAGGTGTTCATTACCCCATAAAGTAAACATATTGTTAATTAGCATCAATAACCGAGTCAATAAAGGAATGACCGCCTGTCCGTCTGTCTGTTTCTTTGCCCTTTTTAGATACCAAATTTTAAGCTATACGTTTGAAACTTAGTAAATAAGCTTTTTAGATGTCTTTGTTGATAAAGTATAAAAATTGATCGGATCGGACGACTGTAAGTTATAGTAACTTGACTTCAGCCCGTCATACACAAAAAAAGCACCTGAACTGAAAGGGCATGTAAGCATCCGAATTAATCTAAAGCTTAAAAGGGAAGCAAGCCACGGCTAGCGGGGCTTTAGTTGGTTTATAGTTTATTTTCTTAATTAATTCTTAATTTTTCTTACATTTTATACTTTATTTTACTTCAATAAAGTAGTCGTATTAAAATATCTTATTATTCAATTCTACATTCAGCTACATCAAGGTAATTTTCTCTTTGAGTTTCCTGTTTTGGGTTGGAAAAGGGTGGGCAAGAAGTTTAATTGCTGACATGTCTTGAGGGATTTTGTTTAAAGTATTTGGAAAGCCTTCAATGGTTTTTATTTGATGTCAAATTGTAGTGTTTTAGTGTTTAGTAAATTATTTTACTTGATGTACCTTAATGTAAGTGTGATTCGTAACTAAGCTTAAATTTTGATCCCTACGAAAAAGACATATCTTAATAATAGTTTACTTTCCCTTTCAAAAAATGCTAGAAAAAAAATTGTTTAGTCCTTTTACAAACGCCTTTTTGTGACTTTCCCTGGAGACTTCCTTCTTAGTGCTAAATAACATCAACTAATTAACACGATCTTCAAAAAGAGAGGTAAAAGCCTTTATTAACCATCAACCCTCTAATTGCGATAACATTGATCAAACCAAATGACCTTTGGTAAAGTCAACAAGCTTAATAAGGACCACCATTTGGCCCACTGTCTTCAATACAGTCCATTTATGTCCATGTAACTTTCGTTCAACTACTAACCCCATTTAAGTGTCAGATGGAGGGGCTCGGGGATTTAGGGCGTGGGCGTTGTCATTGGCGTTGGCGTTAGTGATGCCATAACCAACTAGAACAAACTGCAAATCGGAAGCGCATAATGTGCCTTTGTATCGGTCTGATAATGCGACGCCCGACAAAAAAGCTTGGCAAGCTTAGACAGACACGTGCTCATCCGTTGTCCCTGGGCTTGAGTCGTTCCACATTTGCCTCTGCCCCCCCATAAACCTGGCACCCAACTAACTGATGCCAAATGTTGTGTAAAGGGCCCAAAAACCTATGTATGTCAACGAGAAAAGTACAGTGAAGCTTTAAAGCCATTGCATTCGTTGGCATCTTTTAGCCAGCTCACGACTCACTTAACGAGAGCGTAAATTAAAAAACTTAGCGCATTTTACGTGCAATTATTTGACTTGCATAAGCAGCGAACAAAACTAAATGAAAAAAAAAAAATAAATATATATAAAAATTGTGAAAAGAGAGAACGGTAGTCGGGCCGTAGAACGGGCGGGCGGTGTATAAACTTGCAGAAATTAAACAAAACGCACACACAAAGAGAATCTCTGTAAGCCAGTAGCGGAAACCCAAAACAACAACTAAAAACGAAAGAAAGAAATTGTTGCAAACAAAAGGAAAAAAAATAGAGAGAGAAAAAAAATGGATGAAAGCAAACAGCAAAAGCGAATGGCGGCTAAAATTTATTATACTTATTTCCCAGCCCACCCACCGGCAATGTCATTTCATGACTCCCCTCCAACACGGCACCACTACCCCGACCCCAAATACCCTTAAACCTTACCTTCATACCTCTGTCTCCCTTGCTGTCATGCTATTTGCTATATACTCTTCCGCCCCCTCCCCCCACACTTAAGTCTCTGAGAGGGATATAGAAATACGTAGTTTGTTGAGCGCTTTCGCACAAAAACAACAGCTAGTAAATTAGCTGGAAAATAGTTGAGCAAAAAAGTACAAGAAAAAAAAGAATGCGGCAAAATGGCGTCCGCCAAAATGCAACAACAAAAACAAAAAAAAGAAAATCATCACCCACAGAAAACGTCATGAAAATGGCAAAAAAAAAAATACATGTAATAAAGGTGAAAAGCAAAGCGAAAAAAACTATTTTATGAATAAGCAAAATGACGACATTGAGATAAGCAACTGCATTAGCATTAATTGCCCAGGTAGTGCGGGTTGGAGGTGAGAGGAAAGCAAAATGGCAAATGTAAATAGCAACAAATTATTCCATTTAATTTATACATTAAATTTCTTTTACTATGAAATCTTTAAGTTGTATTCCCCAACTAACTAACTATAGTTAATATGTGCTTGACCAATGTAGTGATTATTTAAAGATAACTGTAAAGATATCACTTAATAACTAAGGACTTTATACAATGTGTAAATTTATTGTTATCTAATTAAACTATTCGTACTATTTCCCATTATGTAAGCTTACATTATAAATTAGTTTGTCCATTATGCTAAAAATGATTGAGAGATTATATTGATTGGATGAGAGACTAAATATTTTGACTAAATGCTTAAGGCAAAATTCCATTAAGCAAATGCATGAAAACTTTATCCTGTTTTCTCTATTTACAAAGTAATTTCAATCTAATCAGCTCATTTACAGTGACACTATGAAGTGTAAACCTGATCAATAAGTCCTGTGACATTTTCTTTTTATCAAATTCATCAAATTATATGGTATTTTTGTTAAATACGATATATACCCTTATATACGTTTGGTCCTTGTCGCACATATTTGTCGCATTTTCTAAATCTTTAAAACAATTTAAAAAAAAATATTTTATTATGACAAGTGATAATCAATCAAGTCTATGCAGTCAACTTTAAGAATTGTCTGTACTGATTAAAATTGTCTGTACTAATCTAAAATCAAAATTTTTTAAAATCGATATTACTTTAGATTATACTTAACTCCCATGACAAGACGCAGCAGGGAAAGGCATGGCAATGGCGCACTCGGCATTTCAGTACAAAATGTACATAGATATATGTATTTATTTCCAATATTTATAGCGATAATTTGACAAAATATTTAAAGAAAATCTGTTAATATATTCGGAGGCTTAACTGATTTTAAAACCACATGTCAATTTCCAGTAAATAACTTCTAAAACTTTTTAAAAACATTAGTTTTATTTTCAAGAGAATTAGATTAGCAAAAAACAACAAAAATATTATCAGCCTCGCCGAAGTTTATATACCCTTGCAGGTTTAGACTTATTAACTTCTTTATTTTCTTTCGCATCAGTTTCAATGAAAAATTTTAAATAATTCAAAAAATTAATAGAAAATAGAAACCATGAAACCAATTTGTCATGGGTCAACATTTATTGTTCCAGCAAACAAAATTTATATGCTGTTTGTCTCTTTCACATACCATCTGTTGATATTTGTTGTAAAGTCTATTTACTACATTTTTTTACTTATTTTCATACTTTATCTGCCTGATAAATTAAAGAGCTTATCTACCAAGTTTCAACCGTATAGCTTTCAATTCAAGGTGGAAAGAAACAGACAGACATATGACCAATTTTATAATGCCCTCTGCAAGGGTATATAAAATCGAGAATTAAACTAAATGAGAACTTTATAATCACAAATGAATACACAAAGTGTTCTCGGTGATCTCGATTTTTTGGAATTAACTGAACCAATTGGTGTCAAAAAAATTAGATTTTATTGTTTAACAAATATTTATTTGAAATAATAAATTCCATTTTGTTCCGAATTAAAAATTTTGAAAATTCTTGTGTCGAAAAATCTCCATTATGAAACAATTTCTGGAAATAGTTTAATATATTTTTATATCTTATGACAATAAACATTTAATATGTACGCTGATGAAGAATATATATACTTTCTATAGTCGGAGATGCATACATCTAAGCGTTACAGACTTTAGACCAAAATTAATATAGTTTTTTTTTGCAAAGGTATAATTATACAATTGTTTGCCAAGGGTTTTTTTTTAGAGGTCCTTAGAGACATCAATTTTGGGAGAGTTGCAATTTCATATCTTCTTGTGATCGACAGGCTGATTTGTTCTTAAAACTAACTAATATTTAAATAACTATTAGCTTAAGTTGTAGAATTCAAACTGCTTTTTCTTAAACTTTATAAAAGTACATCTTTTTTATTTCTTAAACAATAAAGCAACTATTTGCGTAGTTAGTTAGTTTCTCTTTTAGTAAACTGAAAGAAACAAATGCCTTAATCCATAAAAAAGATTTTATCATCTTTTACACCACAGTAAAATAACTCACTCTTGACATTTTGGTTCTAAGAAACTTCTGTGTATATATAAAACATACTTAAAATCATTGCCTTACATTCAATTAAATTTATGTTAGGTATAGAAATGTCTATATCTATATATATATATATGCATTTTCTGCAATACATATAAATTCTGTTTACCATAATCTTAGACTTTCATTTGACTTTTCATTTCATTGCTAATGCCATTATCATCCATTTAGCCTCTTGTGAATCTTCACTTAAGTAGTTCGAGGCTATTTGATTGCATTGCAAAATCAGAATTATTTACGCTCAAATGGATAGAAATTTACTTGATTTACCTCTCCTTTGCTTCTCTCACTGCTCCATACACTTTCTCTATCCCCTTAACAATTCAACGTAATTTAATTTTCAATTTGGCAAAAAAACAAAATAAAAAAAAAGAAAGAGAAACCAGAAAAGTGTCACCATGGGCACTGGCAAAATGCAGTTGCCTCAATAATTACTCAAACTGTCGACTGTGGTCGGTGACAGTTTTCACTTTTTACCACCATCTCTAGATGACCAAGCCCTTCTTTACCCCCACACAAATACAAACACACATACACATAAAAGAAGATGTCCTTCTGTGTTGCGTTTTCCCATCGTTCCCTTAGTTTCTCTCAATTGTTGTTGTTGTTGTTGTTATTGTGGTAATTGTTTGTCAGGCACGTCGGTTCGGTGCTTGTTGCCGTAATTGTAAGTGACATATTGCAGTTCCAATTTTTTGCTTTCGTTCCTCTTTTTGTATTTTTTTTTGTGTCCTCCAATGACAATATCACAATTAAGTGGCAATCAGCGAGCTGTCCAAAATGTACCGAAAAGCCGCTAAGCGACAGTTGTGTTTTTTATTGCATACTTTGTAGCTGCTACATTGAATTATTGTTGCATAATTCATTGACACACATTCAGTGAGACACAACCAATGAAGCAGCAAGAGGGAGATAGAGAGAAAGAGAGATACAGTCAAGAGATAAACCTCTTCTCGTTTATTACAAAGCCACATTTAAATTCATTTTCGATTTTTGGCTCGTAGCTGGCAACTCTTCTTCCTCTTTTTTTTTATATTGTACCACACATTTATCTTCGATGTGAAAAATGAGAGAGAAAACGAGACAGATATATTAAGTGCATGCTAGAAAGAGTTGGTGATATTGAATGTGTGATTTCAGTCACTGTCATCGACCATAAAAAGCTTTTAAAAACTCACAAATTGTTATAGGCGGTTTTAAAAAAAAGAAATCACCCAATTGCATTTGACATTTTTATGGGCAGACAGTTTTTATATCTCATGTACAGAAAGTTTATGTTTAGGCCTGTCCAAACAAGAAGATACAGGATAAAAAGGGTGCAATCTTGATCTAGATTCTCAAATCAGCTTATGAGATGCAAGTCCATCTTCCAGCTGTCTATGGAGTCGTTTAAATTAAGCATCGAATATATGTTTCCATGAGTGTTTGACCAATAGAAGGGGATAATATTCTCTTTGAATTTTGAGTCTTATGTACAGAGTGAGAGTTTAAAAAATTTGCTCCTAAAAGTAGTTAAAGAAATAAACATTATATTTGTTATTAATATTTCCATTTTATACAAAATAAAAAAAAAAATTTATAGAAAATAAAAACTTCTCATTACCTACTATACCTCCAAACCAATTACATGTCATCAATCCCTCTTTTATTGTATTATTCCAGCAAAAATTTAAATGCTGTTTGTCTCTTTCACACACCATCTTTTTGGCGGTTAAAGTCAACTTTCTACATCTTTTAGTAGACCAATCCGATTCGTTTTCATACTTTATCTGCCTGATGAATTAAAGAGCTTATCTACCAAGTTTCAGCCATATAGCTTAAAACATAAGGTATATTTCTTGCGAAGAAACAGACAGACGAGCAGACAGACGTGGCTATATCGACTCGACAATTGATGCTGATCAAGAAGAAATATACCTTATATAGTCGGAAACGTATATTTCTGTATATCTGATCAATTCTATTTTAATTTATAACACCCTCTGCAAAGGATATAAAAACATTAATGTATCGATACTATCGATCAATGAAAAAAACCAAAATATTTACGTTTTTTATACATTGTTATTATATGTAAAAGAAATATGGGTATTGTGGTAATTGTATTTCTGATGTGGATTTAGTCCTTAGACAACTCATAAATTAATTTTTTCTTCTGTAAAATAATTCAATCAATGTCAGTCAACATGACAGAGCCTAAAAAAAACTAAAATATTTGCCCACATTTAATCTATTAAGCAGAGCTGCAATCAATGGACTTAGTAAATTGATTTCATAGACTGCTACTGATATCTGTATGTACTTACCTTGGTTTTAAGAGTCTCAAAGGAATTAGATTATAGAAAGTAGATTATAAAAAACTTAATTTCATATCATATATACAAATATATTTTTTAAAAATGCAGAAAGCTTTTGTAGTGTTTTTTCTTAACTATTCCCACGTTGTTTTCTAATTAATGTTAAAATAGAAAAAGCCATCAAACATCGAAATTTCGCAGACCTAAATTGTGCACTTAACTAAACTCCCTTATTATATATGATATGTGATATGTCTGATATGTATCATAGAACATACTTTACATCTCTCTCTCTCTCTGCAGAGTATAAATATTTATTTGTCCATTAAAAACTTCCAACCAACAGTTGATAATTTAATTGCAGTGGAATGCATTGCCATTTTATTTAAATCTAATTTTACATTTGACCTTTTTTTATGACTTTTATATGCAGAAAACTCTATATATTGTTGATAAATCAACTTTAGCATTAAAAGGCCTTACGTATTACCTACCATCAGACTTTCTTCAGGTCAAAGGTTATGCAAACCAAAACATTTTCTCCAAAGACCACCACAAAGTACTCTCAATACAGATTTCCTTGCAGTAAAGAAATGCAGTTTTTCGATTTAATTAACAATGTACACACACACTTGAAGCCGCCAATTGCCAAGGAGTAATTAATGTAATCGAATATGTGCATAAAAATTTACATATAACGTGAGAAATGACAACTGTCCATATTCCCGAAACAGAAGCTCTAGAGTCATGCTATTTGATTGTTGACAGAAGGTTGATGCCAAGTGCCACTATCTGTGTTCGACAGCCGCATATTGTAGTAAGGTGTGATTACAACCGTGTGTGTGTGTGTGTGTGTGTGGGTAACGGTGGGTTCCGGTTGGATAGGTGAATGATGTTTATTTTAGCCATGAATTGCAAATAGCAAATTTACCTTGGCCAACCAATGTTAATTGAGCAAAAGTTATTGGGTCAATTCATGCGGGCTGTTCAATTTAATTGGGGCTTGATTTGTGGTCAATTTAATTGTACAATTAGACACATTTTAAATGAAAACAAAAACAACAAAAAATCATTTATAATGAAGAAATTGCTTTTCATACTCGTATACGTATATATTGGCCTTTGATCAATTCTTTGTTGTTGTGAAAAAGAGGCATTCAAAATTATATCAGCTTAAAAAGAATCCTTTCTAAAAGAAAAGAAGAATGAAAGAATGCTTTTATAATCTTTATTTTACCAAATATTTTTCTTAAATTTGAAATTTTATCCAGCTACTGTAAGGTATTTCCTTCATTTGTAATCTCCTTCCTAAATGAGTGTAGGAAAATGGATGTTACTTTTAATCTAATTAATTGAGAATACAATTTATTCTTCTTAAGGTTAAATTATAAATTTTTATTTTCTCATTTCAGTATTGGCATCTGTTCTTTAGTTCATGTGTCATTAGTAGTTTTAAATTGATCCCGATATCACTGTCTTATTCAGAAGTCCTTGTAACCGTTTTATAACGAAACTGAAATCACTTGTCTTTTGCATTCACTGATTAAAATTTACTTGTTAATGCACTCGATACAATTGCCCATTCAATGCATGCAAACGCATTGTATAAGTAATAAAAAAAGACAATTTTTTGTGTTAATGAAATTTACAATGGAGAAAGAAAAAAGAAGAAGAGTTATATGTGCATATATATATATATACTGTTACACTGTCATTTATTTGCATTCTCTTGTTCGCTGGTTGGTTGCATATACCGACCAAATTGAATTTCATAGTATACTTTTATGCGCTTATGTTGTCAGCAGGACATTTTTGTTATTGCAGTTGCAGTTGACTGGCTGCCAAACTACAAGCAGATGTATGTATATGTATGTGTGCGTGTCTGTGTTTAATTGCAAAAATGTAGCAATCTTTTAGCCGTCAGTTAGAGTAGACCAACGTCAGCCAAGCAGCGACTTGTCTTTTTTTCGGTTATGTCAGCTCCTGTATATGTAAGTGTGTGTGTGTGCGTGTATGACATGTTATTGTCTATTAACGACCCTGACTGCACTCTGGATGCCTCAGTCTTTCTTTCTCTCTCTCTCTTTCCATGTGTGTGTGTGCGGCTTCTGCATGAATCTGTAATTCATTAAAATTTCATCTGCATCGTTCAACGAGTGACTTTTTCCGCTTTGCGCTGTTGAATTATTGAAATTTTGGGTTCACAGTTGCCAGTTTTGCTTAGCCTGGCTAACAAAAGCCTCCACTGACGATTCTTCTCTTCTTGTTGGCTGCTGCTTCAGCTGCTGCATTTGCATATGAATTCCAACAGCTGCATACAGCTTGTGAGTGTATTTTACATTTCTTTCTTGGTCTTTTTTTTTTCTTTTTGAATTTTTCTTTTTCGAGGGTTTTTCATGCATATCCTTTGAACATATATACATATAAGTGATGGGACTGGGACGGTGTGGGGGAGGGGGACTGAGCTGCCATTTGAATTATGGCATAGCAGTGCAGCGACATGGCTTATATGCCATAAATATTTGCTATGTTTGCATTACTCACAAGATTTTTGCAAGTGATTTGCAATGGCCTGGAAACTTTGCACTCGACTTGTCTCAACTTTTGAATAGGACAGCTGCAATGAAGGGGATGAAGGTGGAATTTCCAGAAAAGGTTAAGGTATAAATTTGTTCTCACTGCAAAAAAAAAAAAAAAGAAAGGAATTTTATTTGAATAAGCAATTTGCAAAAGACACTTAAAAGGCTAATCAACTAATTGAAGACAAACTAAAAATATATCAAAATAAACTAAAATATTCAATTTAACGGCAAAATATAAAAAGAATGAAATCAATTTATTGTTTGACTCCAACTTTAAACAAACTTTTTTTTTGTAATTAAAGGATCAAGTCTACACAAAGTTACTAACAAAAAAAACTGCTATAATAAAAGTTAATAATAATCAAACAGCAATAATAATAATAATAAAGAAACTGCAACAATTGTGATATGAATTAAACAGCAACCAAATATATATATATATATATGTATATATATACGTATATTCTAATCGGAATGATTACAAATTGGAGCAGCAATCGAAAATCAATTCTTCGATATACATTTTGTATGATAAAAGCAACAAGAAAAGTAAAAGTGCTACAATAAAAAAATCAAATAAATTGAAAACAGCTTTAAATATTTTTTCTACTTACTACTAATGAAATTATGAAAAAGAAAACAAAAAATGATAAATTTGCACCAAATGTGATTGAAAACAGATTTAATTAACAAAGAAAAAAAGAACTGCAACATTTTTGAACAACGATATTGCCTTCTCTCAACACTAATAAAAACTACGTTACGTCAATAAACGTATACATTTTTCTACTCGCATTACGATAAATGCTTAGATTAAGACTTTGAAGTTATAGTGCGCTTACCGTTCACCGACAATTGTCATAGATTATAATAAATGTTTATAACTTATAATGCCAAAATACAAACGAAAATGAAATCACCAACGAATACGTTATGGCGCAACGTAAACGCCACGTAGCAACGCCACTCAAGCGTTATGTTACGATGCGTTAGGTGACAAGCTAGAAATAGGGAATAAACAATTAAATTAACAAAAGTAAAATTAAAAAAAACAATCAATTATAGTCATTGCCATAGACCTAGTAAACTTCATTCCAACGTCACGTCGTTTATGTGTCGTCAATTGCGTAATACGCGCGCGCTATTACGTCACCAAGAGTTGCCGTCGCAGCCAAGGAGGACGTTCTCGTCTCCACAAAGACGTAGAACACGACGTCGCCGCAGGTGTCAAAGAAGTCAGAAGCATCATCGCTGGAAAGTGGCTACAATACCACAACAAACAACAAAACAGTACAGGAACAGCTACGTAACGACAACAACAACAACAACTTTAACGACGACGACGTAACGGAGCTAGATTAGCAGCCGAAAGCCGACCACTGTCGATCAACGCAGCCCATCCTCAGCCCGCCACTCAACTGCGCCAGTGTTAAACAATCACTGACGCAGTTTCACAGCCAATCACAGCAGCAACAACAACAACAATAATAAGAACAACAACATACACTAAGAAAAAAAAAGAGTTTTCAAAATACTAATTTATTTCTATATAAACTTCTCCTCTTTGTGCCTATCCAACGTGCGCTCGTAGTTATCTCTCTCAACGCTCTCTTTATCTCTTACACTGAACGACGTAACGAACATAACGTGACGCAACGCCTTACACGACATTTAAGGACTTGTGTGTGTGTCTTTTTTTTATAACAATTTTAAGCTCCTAAACGTAACCTGTGTCATTTCCCCATTGATTTCGTACTGTTGACCTTACGGAAAGGAACAAAGTATAAACAAAAACTGACGTAACTTAATTAACGTTACCTCAACCAATACAGTTACTGTTACCGTTACAACCGTAAGCAAAAAGCACCAACAAAAAAAACAAGATGCAGGCCGCATTGATGCTAAGATCGAAATCTCGGGTGGCGAGAAGAAGAAAGCTACGAAAATTAGGTGGAAGACTTGAGTTGCCTAGTAATGTAGCAACTAAAGAAATAGCTCCATTTCCTCGTTATCCACCAGAGTCATGGGTAATAATAATTAACAAATTAAAACCAAGAAAAAAAAAATTAACAAAAACAAAAAGAATAAATTTTTATACCACATTCTGTCTGTCTCTCTTACTCTATCTTGAAAAAGTACTAAAAACGAAAATACTAAATATATAGCAAAGCAAAAGTATTAATTCCCTCTTTAAATGAGCGCAAAGCCATCAAATGAAAATCATCAGCTAAAATGAAGTTTCAATTTCTAACCCATCTTAATTTCCTACTTATAACCACTTCTCTCTTTCTCTCTCTCTCTCTCTATCTCTGTGTCTTTTTCCCTACCCCTTTAGCCCTAAACTATACTATATTTCCAAACTATCTCTATCTATATTCTATATCTTTTTCTTTAGCCTTTCTACGAGCCCAGTCCACGTTCAAAACACAATTTTCAGAAATTAGTTACACAACATTCAACTTAAATAATGTATGACAAGCCTCTGCTCTTACCCTCTCCATTTTTTTAAGTAGTGTGACAACTCTATGCTAGGTTATATTTTTATATAATCTTAGAATTTAAATGACCCCCCTGCTTTTGGAACGTTTCATATAACTTTGCTTCTGAAAGAATATTAGATTAAACTTCGTAGAAGTTTTAGAAGTTACATATCTAAAATATATAGAGATTTATTAGTATATTTCAAGTCTATAAGCGCTCTGCCAGCCAAGCAAACATAAAATATTTAATGCGCTGTACAATTTAGCTTTTAACCACGATTTTTATTCAAACTAAACTAACTCTATTCTATTTTACAATAATCTACTATAAATATATATAGTGCTTTTGCTCAATTTCTAAAGACATAATCTCTTTAGCTCTCTATACTTCCAAACTCTGTCTCTATCCCACCTATATAACTCTTACCTATCTCTCTCTATCAAACTCTCTCCTATCTCTCTCTCTATCTCTGTCTCTGTGTCACTCTCACTTAAACCAAAAAAAAAAACACTTAGCTTCAACTAGAGTTGATGATAAAAAAAAACCAAACCCCCTTGCACTATATAAACCCTAACCTTAACCCCTCCACTTTCGCCTACTTTTGCACTTGCTTTAAAATCTATGTAAAGTATAAATAATACCTAAAGTATAATTCAAAAGACGTGTGTACTATGTAGATCTTCACTTCACAACACCCAAAAAAAAAACAGACATCTAGTGTGCTCTTTTCAAATACTTACAAAAAGAAAACTACCACTCACACACGCTGCACCAAGTAGTACTTAAAAACGAATCCTCAATCAAGCTTCTAAACTAATTTCTCTCACTAAAATTCAAATTAATCAATAAAAACAATTAAAAACCCAAAAACAAAAACCCAACAAAATGAGCTATGAAATATCAAATACAAATTAAATACATAAACAAATATAAAGCACAATTTGAACAATTTATAATTTTCTTACACACACACACAGAAACACTCACACTTACATTTCTCTATATTTAAACATATTTTTAGTTTTTAATCAAATATATCTCTCTCTCACATACACACACACAAATGCAAATGAAATTCCACTTACATTTTACATAAAAAACGTATCTCTTACATTTTCTCCTTACTTTCGCCCTATCACTACTTTCGCTTACTCCTACGTACACATAACGTAACATAATTATTTACGCGCCATTACGCTCACGTATCTCTTACGTTTTCAATTTCAAATTAATGCGTCTCAATTGTTGTTGACCAAATCCATACAACAAACAAAATCAACTACGTAACGTATTGTATAATATATATATATATAGAAAAATACGTATGTGACTACGCCACCGGCACCACCACAGCCGCCGCCGCCACCGCCGGAAGTAAGTGACCAAAAAAAAAAAAAAATATACAGAAAAATTTACGACAATTTGAATATCCATTTCGTTTTATAATCATTACATCTCTTTGTATACTTACTTGTGCGTAACGTAATGCACACTAACGTAACGCACTGACGTTAAATGTGTGCCGCTTACGTTAGCCGTCTTGCATTTTGGTTGTAATTTGAAAGTACAATGAAAATGCTTGTAAATTATTCTATTTGCTTTGTATATGTAATTTACGTTACTGAAAATCGTTTTTTTATACGTGTTACACACTTTTTCCTGATTTAACCCCTCCCAGACCTCCCCTCAAAAGCATTTGCACATAAAATATTAAAAATATTTCCTCTTTTTTTTCTTTCTTTCTTTTATATTTTTTTTTTGTCGGGCTGAATGTTTAAGCCCCAAAAGCCTATAAAAAAATATTTTTAATATTTTATTAACTGCAAAGCAGGGAGGTAGGCATGAAATTTAAGAAATATGGAAAAAGTGCTGAAAACGAAAGAAATTGCATTGAATATTTACAAGCATTTTCATTGCTTTGATTTGAACGACCTCCCCCCCCCCCAGCTCAACCACCATCTTCATCATCTTTGTGTTGTAGAGAGTAAGCGATGACTGTACTGCAAGAACAGTCAGAAGAATTATTTGAGAAAAATCAGTATCATTCAACCTTCGAAAATTCCCTTTCATTTTCAATTAAAAGTTATCATTCATTATGCCATGTTTAATTCTTAGTTTGAGTGTATACAAAATGTTGATTCAGACTTAAATTCGTACACCGTTAATACAATTTCAAATCGGAATACTTAAAAATATTTTTAATATTTAAATATAATGCCTAAATAATTGACTCATACCCATAAACTAACTATAATAATTTGCAAGCAGGAAAAGATTTTTAACAATCAAAAATAATGCTCGGTCAGAACCCTAAAACGTTCAAACAAGAAAAACAATTTTAATAATCAAAAATAATTCATACAATTTTGAACAACCCGAACAAAATAGCTCTGAATACTTTCACACAAGAAAAGGATTTACAATAATCAAAAATAATGCCAACAATTCCGATTAATACCAATAGAAAAAATGAAGCAAGCAAGTCGTCCCTGCCGACTTTGAGTATACCCTGTACCAAGTAGAGGAACTTTATAAAATCAAACTCCTTCGAATTCGCCATTAATTCAAACTAAAATTTTTCTCACAAGCAGCAGCAACGAACGCATGCTATCTCGCTCACACTTACTACGCAATGTCGCACTGGGCATTTCAGTACAAATTGTACATAGATATATCTCCGATATTTCTTGTCCGATTTTAACGAAATTTGATCAGCTGATACCTTTTAGCCATATTATTGGGTGTGCCAAAAAGGAATACGCTACCTTTAATATAACACTAGTTATTCGTTTTTCCTAAATTGCGGGGGCGGAAGTAGGCGTGGCAAAAATTTGAAACAAACTTGATCTGCGTAGACACTACACGAATGTTGACACCAAATTTGGTTGCTCTAGCTCTTATAGTCTCTGAGATCCACGTGTTCATACGGACGGACAGACGGACGGACAGACGGACAGACGGACGGACAGACGGACAGACGGACATGTCTCAATCGACTCGGCTGGTGATGCTGATCAAGAATATATATACTTTATGGGGTCGGAAATGCTTCCTTCTGCCTGTTACATACATTTTAGCGACTTTAATATACCCTTTTACCCTATGGGTACAGGGTATAAAAACTCCAAAAACGTTTAGAAAAGGAAAACATTTTTAAACTTCACAAGATAATGGTTAAAGAAGTGACCACTCCGAAGAATATAACTTTAAAAACGTTCACACAAGAAAAAATCTTTTAAAATTTAAAAAAAATTTTTGTTAATTTTAGAAAATTTGATTTTCCAACTATTGTATATCCAGTATTACAATATAACTAAATCTGGGGACATTTTAATAGAAAAGTTTGAAAAAGTATAAATATAAAGCTTCCAACACGACCTTGGTAATCTAACTTCAGTTAGATAAGCCCTTACGTTGGGCGCCAGAAATACATCAGTTAGGTGCTGTTTCAATTTATTGTGTAGCATTAAGCATAGAAATTGTTAAAGCTCTTTGGTCGCGTTAATTTACCATAATTCATCCGCAATTATTTGCTCATGCAAATGTAGGACAGTTTAATTAACACAACATCAAATAAGCGGGCTTGTAGTAGAAGTGATTAGCATAAATCAATTCGTGAACTCAACAAGTTTTATTTTTTTGGAAAAAACCACAAACATCTGGGCAATTATGAACATTTTGTGTGCACTCTTAATTAGCAAACTAATTCAATCAATTTCCATTTGATCATTTTAAGTATTATTAGTTTTTGTTATTATTTTATTTAATGCTTCAACCACAACCAGTCAATTATTATTGTTTGTAGTTTTAAAAAACCAAAAAACAACTACAAATATTATGAACAAAAACCAAAAGAACTATAAACGAAAAGAAAGTATGCCACATTAACTAACAACCAACAAAGAAACCACCAACAATCAATACAATACATAAACAAACTTCAACAAAATACACATAAAATGCATTTTAAATACTTATAAACAAAAGAAACAAACAACAAAATGGTATCAAGTTTTCCCAAAAAGATTCTGTAAAGCTTACTTGCCTCTCATTCCCGTTTTCGATCTAGGAGCTCAACTTGATTCAATTGCGAAATTTGTTCCACAAAGCCACAAACCAATCAAGAACACAAAAACAACGAATAATCAAAAAGAAAGAAAGAAAAAAAACAACAAAAATAAGAAATGCAATATGAATGTTTTACAAAAGAGAAAGCGAAAAATGCAACTAACCAAAATGTTCACTTTGACAATGCTCACTCTGACAATGCCAAAGTGAAAGCTTTGCCTCAAATTGAAATGAAAATTTTAATTTCGGCTCAAAACCATTTTATATATATATGCACACACACATGTGTGCATATAAAACATATACATATGTATATATATATATCTATCTATATATATGTATATAGTTATTTTTTTGTGGAACATTCAAATGTTGAAGCAAGAAAGAAAAAAAACAAAAAGAAGAAAGAATACCGAAACGCGTACGCATAGCAGGGGGAAGAAAAAAAGGCTTTAACTGGGGTGAATTTTCTTTTTGGGTTATGTAAGTTATAATAAAAAAAAATATCCCAAAATAAAAAAAAAAAAAAAACAGAAAAAAAGTAAAACTATTTCCAGCAGTCTGGGTAAGTTGGAGTTGGCGTGATATCTACTAATATATATTAAAATACGATATAAGGAAATGTGTTTTTATGTAGTTTAGAAAGCCTTTTTTGAATTTAGCTATGCCGGCCCCCCCGCCCAAACACCCCACAACAAAAAAATAAAAAAACCAAAAAAAAAAAAAAATTGTATAAATATTAAATTATTTGAATCATAAAAATGCAAAGTGAGCAACAAAAATCACGAATATGAACAAATCGTCAAATGAAAATTCAGAGTTACATTCATTGAATCATTTTCATACATTAACTTGTATTAACAGATACACAGAAGTCATTTGGTTAATATATAAAAATTAATTTTGTTGGTTTCCAGCGTCAGCTGAAGAGTATGCTATACAAAGTTTTGGTCAGACTTATATTGAAATTGCAAAACAAAAAAATTTTATTTGATGGCACAGTTCTTGAACAAAATATATATTTTCCTTTCTTCGCTCTTAGCTTATGCAGTTCATCTTTAAGCTTTTCTTTTACACAACAAACACACACACATACACATACACACGAAAAGAAATCTCTTCTACTTTTTTTCCTATCTCTCTATTGCTCTCTGTACCTCTCTCTCTCTCTCTCTGTGTATCTTTATGCGAAGCACGCACACACAGACACACACAAACCACAACGACACGCACACAATTACACCTTAAACACTTTATTGTTTATTTCTTTCAATATGCAGGTACGCTCGACATCAAATTTGCAAAAATTTCTCATGATAAACAGCCAAAAAGTATGCAAAGCAAATTTCAATCAACAATTAGGTACAGTCAAAATATAAAGTAATGATTACAAATTTGCCAATTCTTTTCGTATATTGGTGTCTAAAAGTCTAATCACAAAACGCTCTGTCTCTCTCTCTACCTCTCGCTCTCTCTCTCTTTATCTTTATATATAAATATATATATATATACATATACATATCTCTCTCTGTCTCTCTCACTGTCTGTCTCTGTGCTGTGGCCCGTGCTCTTAGTAGCGTGCTAGGTTTAGTAGCTTACATGTGTATGTACGTTTATCTGTGTGTGCGTGTGCCCGTCTGCGTGTGTGTGTGTGTGTGGGTGTATGTGATCTGTGTGCCTGTTTGCATATTGGGGTAAAAAAAAAACAAAAAGAACGAAAAACTGAATTGAAAAACAAACAAACAAACTATATCGTATAATTTTCAACTGATTTTTTCTTGCATGTTTGCCTTGCTCGTCCTTTCTCTTGTTTTTCCTCTATTTTTTTATTGTTTTTTTGTTGTTGTTAATGTCATATATATGAACAAATATGCAAACAAAATATGCAATTCTTGTTCCTCTGCGTGCATTTTAATTGTCTCGCTCTCTATATCTCTGTCTCTATTCCTCCCTTTGTTAGCATGCGCTTAATTAAAACATAAAAAAATATATAAATAAATATATATTTACCATTTTGTGTTTATTATAAAAATTTTTTTCCGTTCGAAATTCTATTTTTTTTTAAAATTTTTTTTTTTTTTGGGGACTTGCATGACATTTTCTTTAACTGAAGGGAAATGGGGGAAAACTCTGCAAATGTGTGCCATGGCGAAACCTTTGTAAAATAACACCCAATAATCAATTGCTTTTATTAAACAATTAACAAAGCCCCCAGAAAATGAACGCACTCAAGGGAGTTAATCAAAAAAGTATCTATTTATTATATATCTTTGAAATGTGCACTGCCGTTGAATTAACAAAAACAACAAACAAACAAAACACTTTTATTTTACTGGCCTTGGCAAAGTATCTTGAAATATCCAAAAAAAAAAAAAAAGCTTTAGATTTATCTCATGAAGACATAACTGAGTCAATTCTTACAGAGCAAATCTACTCGTCTCAACTGATTTGTTTTTGAACTAAACTTTTATTTAGAATTAAGTGAAAAACATTATTTGAGAAAGATATCTATATTTATAAGATATTTTTCCAATGTTGAGAAGCTATATGATTAAAATCAGCTCACAATAATATAGTTATATCAGAGTCTATACTTCTAGAGAATACCAACTTGTATCAGCTCACAAAAGTAGGCTACGATATAAAGTAAAAATGAATTTAAAGCAAATTATTTGAAACTTAAGAAGAAGGCTAAGAAATAAACAGCAAAAAAAGAATAGTAAACAGAATTATTTATAGAAAATTTAGAAAAAACTTAAAAGAATAAAGAAAATTATTTATAGAAATTTTAATAGAAGGCAAAAAAATAAAAAGCAAAAATAGCATGATAAAAAAAGTTATTAAGAGAAATCTTATTCTATTAGAATAAAATATTTTCATTAGGCATAAAAAGAAAAGAAAGGTTCAATGACATTTAGAACCCTTTTGATATCTACTATGCATTGATAACAGACTCTAGTTTAGGTTCTTAAAATCGAAAGAAGGATAAAAAGCTTAGCACAACCAAAGATAAATTACTTAAAAAAAAGAAACAAGTTTTAAGCCTCTCGATCTAAAATTCCCTTACTACAATGATAAGAAATGAAACTTCCATACAAATAAATAATCAATAAACAAAGTTTTCTTCTTAGACAAATATATAATAAAAATAGATGAAAATCAATTAAATAATTTAGAATCGAAATGCTATATCACAACCCATGTAAATACTTTTAACTACTAACTACAAAACCAGGCCTCATCCAATATCAATATCCAAAACTCTAGTCTTCCATCGTCAAATCCATTTCAAAGATTTGAAAAATGTTTTTAGACTTATTCAAAAAAAAAAAACGCAAAACTCAATTCAAAACAAACTTTTCGATGTAATTCTTCTCGCTCGCAACCTGTTAATATTCGTGTGGTAAGCTTAGCTTTCTAATAACTCTCATGTAAGTATTAAAGTAATTTCCAAAATTTTCAACTAATTACAGAATTTAAACAAATTCTTGTGGTAACTGTTAGTGGGTTATATCTGCGTGTGTGTATCTGTGTGAGTTGAGTTGAGCAACTCGACTTAAACTTGGCTTCTTCTGTCAACTTGACTTACTTGCCATTATTTGTGGCCGAGAAAGTTTTCAGCTGCCATATACCGTTTCCTCTCTTGTTCTCTCTCTCTGTCTCTCTCTTAAAATCTGTCTTTTTGGCCAAAAACAACAAAACGGAAAGGCAACAACTTTTGCAATGCAATGAAATGCAATCGAATGGAACCAGCTCTACCCCCCTCTCTTCTTCTTTGCCACACACTGTTCCCTTTTCACAGCCTTGAATTTTTCCGCCTGAGAGCTGACTGAAGTGGTGCAGCAGCACTTTAAAAATTTTTATTGCGAACAAATTATGTAGCATATTTTTTTTTCTCATTTTCAGTCAGCACACTTGAGGGCTGATTTATGACATTGTCGCCAAATGTGAAATTGAGCGCAAAGCATTCTGATTCAGCGCCAAGACGACAGCCTTGATCGATAGTGTCCCTTTTTCTCCCTTGGCTTTATACTTCTCTCTTTTTTTTCACTCTCTTTTTCTTTTTTAATAAACCTGCGACATGCGTTCAATTAACTACGGACTTTTTGCCGACCATTTGACATTTTCATTAGCTAAACAAAAGAAAAGCAAAAAAAAAAGAAAAGGGGGGAAAAAAAACGACGCTTACATTTCATGGCCGGAAGTCCTGCAGCAAAAAGAGAAAAGCTGAAAGAAATGTCTACTTCCGTTTGAAGTCCACAAAACGAATATACCCCGCACACACACATACACACACACACAGTCTCACATTTAGCCGCAAAACGACTTTAATTTGCGGTGCCAAAGGACCCTTCCTTCCTTCTTCTAGTATTTTTCCCGCTCTTTCTTTCTAGTTGGTCCGATTTCATTATACAATCGCCGTGGTTTTTTTTTTGTTTTTCGTATTTTTCGCTTTCGTTTTTGCTTCCTGGGGAAACTTTGCCACTTTTCTTTGTGGCTTTGCCTTTAAATTGTTTTGTTGGAGATTTCTCTCTACTGTCTACTCTCTTACTCGTTGGCTTCTGTTTGGTCCTTGAATTGGTTTTTTTCTTTCCGGGATTTGTTTGTCTACTTTGTCGACTTAGGTATATCTATCTATAGCCAAGTGTATGTATATAGCTATGTATATGTGTGTGTGTGTGTGCCAAAACAAGTATGAGTAAAGGGGTTAGTAGGTGGATGGAATCGCCCATGTGTTGCATGTGCTTCTATCGATTTGTTCAATTTTACGCAAAGTGAATTGAAAAACTTATCAACTATTGAAAATAATTGAAAAAGTTGATGGGAAAAATCTGTGATCTTGAAAGCAAAGCGATATCTTTTCGAAATAACTTAAAATGGTTTAAAGTTTTAACTTAAATTTTGAATAATTTTAAAAATAATATACGTTTTCTTTAAATGAAAATTTATTTATTAAACTTAACTTGATTTACATTTATAATGGTTTTTATACATTAATATTAATGGATTATAATAATGTCTTATACAACACTATAAATAGAGCTAAGTAACTTATTATAAAAACAGATGCTTCAATCTAAAGGTTTTTAATTTAGCTCAAAACATTCAGTCTACAATGTTTTTCAGTTTTCTTTTTTATATTTATACATTTGCAAAAAAGGTATATTAATTTTGGTCAGAAGTTTGCAACGCATAGAAGGAAGCATCTCCGATTATATAAAGTATATATATTCTTGATCAGGACGACGAGCTGAGTTGATAGAGCCTTGTCCGTCTGTTTGGATCAACGCAATCTCCTCCGAGACCCTTAAAGCTACAGAGCTAAAATTTTGCACCTAGGCTTCTTTTTGCTGCAGGCATTGTATATCTCGGAATCATTCCGATCGGATGACTATATCATATAGCTCCCATAGGAACGATCGGTCGTAAATATGCTTTAACCTCAATAACTTTGTTGTTTTCCAATAAAGTATCACGGAAGCCGGTATTTGTGAGTTTTATATACTTCCTAATATATCCACTAAGTTTCATCAAAATCTGTTGACTATATCATATAGCTCCCATAAGAACGATCAGTCATGAATATGGATTTCGAGCAATAACTTGGTTGTTTTAAAAGCGATTATTACAAAATTTGGTATTTGTCAGTTTTATGTACTTTCCAATATACATATTAAATTTTATCAGAATCGGTTCCCTATATCATATAGCTTCCAAAGGAAAGATTGGCAAAAAAAATAGTTTTAGATAAATAACTTACTTATTTTAAGAGGGTTTCTCACAAAATTTGGTATGTGTAAGTTTGGTATATATAGAAATATCTTTACTGAGTGTCACGAGAATCGGCCGACTATATGCTATAGCTACCATAGGAACAATCGGACCAAAAAAAATATTTTTATTTAAAAGTTTTCAAAGGTATTCAAACTTCGGCATGGCCGAAGTTAGCTCATCCTTCTAGTTTTATATTGACTTATCTCTAAATCTTTGTTAAAAAGTCTTAGGTAGGATTTACATATATAGTTTGTAGATCTAAAAAGTAACTTTTCTTACTAGAGTCCTTTTTATCTATATAATATTTTAGAAACCACAAATTTAGCTCTTCACAACTTTGACCAAATTTCTTCTCTGACTCATTTATAATACTTCTTTTAATTGTCAATTAAAAAGCCAGAGGAGGGTCCACAAACATTTTCAAGAGAGTTCCATGAAAATATCCCAGATTATCCCCTTATGAAAGAACATTTTGTATTGCAGACTACAAGTCTCAGTTTAGGGCTTACAAAATGATCCTTCTCTAGATCTGTTCCTAACAAACAATAGTAAATCTGACTAATTAGTTCAAAACTTTATATGAATTGTCTTTGTTTTTAAATTATTTTAAGTAATGTCTTATGACTCTCAAGATTTTTAAAAAAAAAAAATTGCGAAAATGCAATGTATTCATTTATAAAAAGTAAAATAAAATGAGTTTCTTCATTATAAATTTATCTTTTATTTTTAAAATTTTTAAGCAGAATAGTTTTCTACTTTGACCTTAATTTCTTAATCAAAATAATAATAATAATCAAAACGCTTCCTTAAAAGTCTTTCATAAGTAAAACATGATCAAAGGCAGAAGACATGGCACAAATCATATTTTAATATCCAAATGGAACTATAAGAAATAAGGAAATCACTCGATTCAAACGTTTCCATAAATCTATATAAGTTTTGGCAACATTTTTTCTGTTCAGTCTTGTTTTAATAATTTAAATAGAAAAGGGCAGAATCCATATAATATTTTGTGAAGTACAAATTTAGTTGTTCCCAACTTTGTCAAAATTCCCACTCAGACTGATTAAGCAACCCTCGTTTATAAAGATTCTTTAAATTGGAAAGCATTTACAATTGAATGAATGATTCACCTATAGAATTCCCAATTTGTCGCCTAATGCTTTTAGATGGCTCTTTCACCTTGCGGTTGCCTTTGATCTGACCAAAAAGCCTTTGGCATCATTTACTCTAATGAACTAATGGTTTGGTCTAAACAATGGGGTGAAGAGGGGGGAATGCTATTTAATGCTGATTTGTGTACGAAAATGTTTACTGCAAAATCTGTGTTCCACATTCGCCTCATGGCCCTGGCCGTGTGCCAATTTGGGACAACTCAACTCAATTCGCCGCATAGAACCCACTGAACACCTTGAAAGGATTCTTCTTTTTCCTATCTATTTTTCATTTTTTTTTTTTTTTTTTTTTTTGTCTTTTCGCTCAGGGCTGCAGGGGACAATAACAAAGAAACATCAACACATAAGTAGGATGCTGTTAGTGGGGGTAAGATGATTAGAAACGAAAGAAAGAAGAACTTGCCTGTTTTGGGGGCTTTCAGTGCCATTTAGTGAAACTGCCTGTAATGTTGATGTCGCTACCTTGGCACTCTCTCTCTCTTTCTCTCGCTATCTCCCTTCTCACCTGTTCCTGTCCCTGAGCAATGGCATCTTCTTCGTTGGGCTGCATTGTTCTAGCCACACAAGAATGCATTAGATTGTGTGCCAGCTCCAGCTGGGGCCAATATAGCTTCTACTACTGTATTTTTCATTAGTCTTGGTGCTTTGGACTTGGCCAACTGCCTTTCGTGTTGATTTTCAAGTGCATTTTGTACTTGATTTTGCGCAAAGTCTCTCAACAGTTGCCTTTGACTAAAGTCCAGTAAAATGCTTTTCAATTGGCCAAAAATATATGCAACTTTCTTAACTAAGTGAAAAAGGTTTCAATTGGCAAATGTATTAGATAGCCATAGATACAAGTTCTCTAAATTTATAGAGAACTTTAACCAAAGTAAGATAATCAATAAAAAAAGTATTAGAAGAATATTCTCAGATCAGATATCTTGATACTCCTCTATAGTCTGAACAACTTTTGTGCCCAACCTCTTGGTGTGTGTGTCTTTCAGTGGACTCATATTTCCGTTGTCTTCCATTGTTGCTGGCCACTTCCGTTCCAATAATTATATATCAATTGTAATAAATCCATAATTATGCTTAAATTATTTCTCTCACACGCTTAACAACAACTTAACAGCCTGTCACCAGGCAACTACAAATCAATTTCAGTATACATATATACATATATACATACATCATATATAATTTATAATGTAACCAATGAGACTACTTTCCCATCCACTCCCCCCTACATACAATAATAAATTGATGTCATTAATGCGCTTACGTTTCGTATAATCATGTTCCCTCCCGGGATAACCAAATGCCCCAAACATGTTAATTTTCGGCTCTATTAGAGGTTAAAACAATTTATTACTTCACAATGCGACAACAAATCAATGACTATAATCGAGCCATGGAAATCTTAACGTTAAATATTAGCCAAGACGACAAAGGGCCAGGCCAACCTTGGCAATTAATGAAAATTAAAACGAAATTATTTTGGTTTATTCAACTTAATTATATAGTTCTTATAGGAACAAACGATCCAAAAAAAACAAAGAAAAAATTCTTTTTCTTAGGCAAAATTTAACAATATTTAAGTGAATTATATATATATTATATATATTCTATATTTAAGTGAATATATATATGGAATACTTTATTCACCAATCTTTATAAAATTATTATAGTTTCTTCTTAAAGAAATTTAATGGAAAATATTTCTCTTTAATAAAAGAAAACAAAAGGTAATCATAGAATATTTAAATCCTTTATTAAAACAGTAGTAGAATTCAGTACCTTTTAAAACTAATAACTTAAGGGGTTAGAATTAATCCGAGATAAATTAAATATTTTTCATTTTAAAAATTTCGTTGTGCTTGTTAATTATTTTTTTAAGAAAAGTATATAAGTTATCACAGTGGGTAACTTAAAGTGCCCTACGCTCTTGCAAGAAGGTCCCAATGCAACTGCAAATAGCTCTGACCCTACAAGTTCAATTTCTCCCAAACTGTTTACGATCTGAATGCTGTAGACATAATGCTGCAGTTACCGTTGCTTTTCTTAGCTTCGTCTTGAGCTTAAGCTGGCGGCTCGATCTCGTGTTTTCTTTTGTAACTGGGATCTTCATAAAAGCGAAGGCTCTTCCATAAAACGAAGCTTTGGCAAAAAAAACTTCAAAGCTTAATAAATAAATGAAATCTACCTTTAAATAATATCAATTTATATATATAGCATATAGCATCTATGTATAATGTTTTTGCGAAGTTTGATTGTATTGTATATTGTTTTTTGTAAAGTCGACAGAAGATTAAAAAAAATGTTTAGAATTTTACGAAGTTATTGCTACAGTTAACTCAATTCGCAAAAAATTTCTTGTAAATCCTTGAAAATTCATTAAAAATGATTTGTAAAACACACAGTTTAATTTAGAAAATTATTCTAAATCGTCTATTTTTTTATTAACAAAAAGCACATTTAAAACTGCAAATCTAAATAGAATTTATATATAATATCCGAAATATATTGGAATCTCCACCGAATTCCAATCACATTGATTCCCTAAGTTGAGTTCACTTTTAAAAACACATTTAACACTTTCCAATAGTTTCGAAAACTTGTTGATATAGGTTTTTTAAAAAATTATGGAAAAAGAAAATTTAAGACTTCTGAGTTTTTATATTTTTTAAACATTTTTTTAACTATTAATAAAAACTATAAAACTATATATCATATAGTTGAAACTAAATATGGACTGCGATTTCGTTGATACTTAAAAATCTGTTATAGTTTCCTTTCCAAAGTTAGTTCGCCCATTTGACAAAAATTATATTAAAAAATATCTTCAGATTTTGACCTTTTATATAATCTATAAAATATCTTCAGATTTTGACCTTATATATAATCTATAGAAACTTAAATGGTTTGGCAAAAATATATATTTCAGGGCAAGAAATTTAAGAAAATTGTATATATGGTTTTGGTAACTCATTCATTTCCAATAAATTTCAAAAAATATAAAATATATTGAACAATTCAATAATAATTATAAGTCAATATTGAACTGAAGAAGGAAGAAGACAATTTCATTAATAAAATATTTAGTTTTAGAATAAAATATTTGAAAGGAGGTTAGTTTTTCTACCGCCTTGTCGAACTTCCCCTGCCGCCTTCTGGAAGGGTATAAAGAGTCCTTAAAAAAAAACATCGATTTGTCGATTGACACTGTAAATCAGTTCTTAAATCAATCTTGTCTATTTCTAAAACATTTGATTTTAATATAAAAACTATCTATTTAATCTGGGCCAAGGCAATATTAAGCCAAGAAAAAAAATGAGTTTTCATAATTTGAAACTCGGCGGAAATGATTGCTCTAAATTGTTTTTTCTTTTTAGAGTGCTTAAGTTTAGTTTCTTCTTTGAGGATTTTCGATTTGCCATTAAGGCTAGAGCTTAAAAAAAAAAAAAGAAAGTAATGTAACATAACATAAAAATTTGTTGCCTCCATTTTTGACATCACATGGCCGTCTTGGCCCTACTCTCTCTCCTCTCTCTGCTCTGCTCTGCTCTCGTCATGTCTGGCTTCCGTGTACTGTGTTCATTAGCGTTTTGGCGCCTTTATATGCCGTTGACGCTTTACTGTAATTTCGCATTGCGTGTGCTTCTTTCGTTCATTTTGGCCCGTTTTTTGTTGTTGTTTTTCTCGTTTTTTTTTTGGCAGACGAGGGCGTAAACTCGAGCTACTTAGTTAGCTAGTATTTAGGGGCGTGTGTATAAATAGCCAATCTATGAGATATACATGGCTATGTTTTAACCTGTATATAAGTAGGTACATACATACATATATATTAGTTTATGTATATGTTTTTTACCTGGCATAAAGGTGAAAGTTTAATGAACACTTGGCGTGCCTTCGTGTATATCAAGTCGATCGAATTAAATTCCAAATATTGGCAACAGAAAGTCAAGTTAAAAAAATAAAAAAAAATGTGCCACGTGGCGTATGAATAATATGCCATATTAGTGTATAATTATCGATAAAATGATGGAAAGGTAAATAAAACGCACCTGGCAATCTGTCTCGACACCATATATTTTGCGTACGTGTCTCTATAAAATGGCTGTCTTAACTCCCTCTCTCTTTCTCTTTATCTATATCTTACTCTCTTTCTCTGTCTCTCTTTGTGGCACCTACTCCTGTTTGTCAATCAGCTTTGCAAATTGTTGATTACACCTACATTAAGTCAAGGGCAGGACAACAGTAACAGTTACAGTTACAGTTATGTGGAACAACCGATCGATACTATCTTTCTACCTCTCTCTCTCTCTCCTGTTTTTATTCTAGTTTTTTCCTGCTCTTACCAAATGCGATTTTTGCACACGAAATGTGACTTCCACCTACATAGGAAAAGTCCATCATTTATACTATATAATATTTCATGTCTATATACAACACACGAAAATACCTTCTCTAGGTTTTTCTTTTTCTGTCCCTCTCTCCCTTACATTCTCTAGCTCTGTGTCGTAGTCCCTTCCTGTATGTGTGTGTGTGTGTGTGTTTGTATATATAGGACACTTGCTTTATGTCGTTTCATTTGGCTTATTACTGACACGCAGCATATTTAGTAAGTTACTTTGCCCAGGTTGGTAGTCACTCAGTCGAAACTATATACATAGTTCTCGTTCGTCTCTCGCAAATCATTAGAATACTTATTTGGAGTGTAAAGTTGTATGTGTGTGCTGACTAAAGTGACATTGACTTTTGTTTATTTTGCTTGTGGCAAAAGTTGTAAAGAAAATTCCACTAAAAAAAAGAAACAAAATAAAAAGGGGCAAATAAATAAACACAAAGTGTAATGTAAAGTACAATGGTTGCTGTGGAAATATTGGAGGGAATATTTTATATACATATATGGATCTTAACTTGATAATGATAACTTAATATTTAATGTTAAAAAGTAAAGAATTTCAGTTAATTCTTGTTTATAATTAAATTGCAAATTTCGAAAATAAATAACATAAATTTAGTATTTTAATAAATTGAACTTCTTAAAAGTATCGATTAAAAAACTGCACAAGTTTTCTTTAAATGCGACCAGTTTCGAAGAACGATGACAAATTGGCACATTCCATTCCATGTTTCAATTAAAAAAAATATTCCAGTTTCCTATTTTTTCTCTTACTAATGTAACGCATCCCATTAACTTGTTGATGCGTTTTGCTGACCTTGTCTTTTCTAGCCCCGACCTTAACGAGACGAACAAATTTTCTTAAAGTTTCAAATTATAAGCTTATCTTCTTGGACTTTCTTTTTACTTTTAAAATAGAAAAGATTTTTAAATAGAAGGAAAGATTTAAAAGATAATTTATTAACTATTTTCAACTTTTTAACTTAACTCCTTTAAAAAATTAAAATCAACTTGTCAGGATATTTCATTCTTTTAATCTAATTCAGAATTCTTTTTTTGGTATATGGCGTCATCGTTTTTTTTAATCACATTGAAACAAGTGATATTGTGAAACAATTTGATAGGTAATTCATATTCATGCAACAAATCAAGTATAACATGAACTATGAATTTTTAATACTTGGATTGTAGGTTATTTATAATTACTTTCTAGCTATACATAGGATATTAGAATTCTTTGGGGATACACAAACATGATACTTTGAGTTTTTGAGGGTAAAAGTTATCATAAATTTATATATACCATTTCTATAAGATGGATGAGTTTATTATTTTTGTGGTTCTGCTAATAAAACAAATAATTTTCTAAATATTCTTGATGGATTTATAAAAGATATATTATAATTTTATTAAGTTCAAGTCGTTCTAAATATATGGAGAACTATTTGTTAAATAAGTTTTATGTTTCTTTAAGTTTTAGGCATTTGTTTAGGAGTTTTTGAGATAAAAGTGAACCCTAACCATTTCTCTTAGAATAGTTTATTCTCTTGTGAAAAAGAGGCACAAATTCAGTAAATTATGCTAAAATATATTAAAAATATACAAATTTCAATTAAGAGAAACAATAAAAAACTTTTTATATGGTGGCCTAATAATACTTTAGTCCGATAGTTCCAACTAATGTTTATCCATATGGTATCAAAACTGGCAGACTAAGTAAGATCTGCAAAGTGGAAGAAAGTGTTTTAGATCGTTTTGTTATCACTAACTTACTGTATGAGATATTTTATATATTAGATAGAAAATATATAGCGCATATAAAGACAAAAAGGTTCTGAAAACTAAATTTATTTGTTACTCTTTTGTATCTGATTCGACTGAAATTTTAGGAAACTTTTGTAATAAACTATATGTTATATAGTTTTGCTCTTTTCTATATACGTGTTCTAGTTATCTTAACCTAGTTAAGCTTTAAAAAAAAGAAAATGCTTTACCTTTGTTGATTATTTTTTGAAATTTTAAATACATTCTTTAAATCTGGGTTTCTTTGAACTTGTTGATAAACAGATGGTTGTAACTTGATAAATCTGTAAGGTCTTCTTGAGAAACATGCATATATTTTACTTAAAGGAATAAGTAGCAGATGTTTTCTTTCATTTCAAAAGGGGCTATATGAAAAACTTATTCTCGATTTACTTAAGTTTTCTTAATTATTGATTCCTTTTGAAAGTTTTTCATATGAAGTGTTTTTTTCTGCATGGTTGGGGCTGTTGAATGTTTGTTCTGCAATTGTTGCGCTTGACAATTTTGTGGCATGGTGATAAAGATAATGATATTTCAACTATAATAATCTTTTACTTATCATATTTATAAGAATATTTAATATGACTTGTGTCTTGCCGTGTGCTTTGCCCCTAGTCTCCCAAACTAAATGTTCTATGTTATCTTTATTTTTAAGTTGATGTTTCACTTCCCACTGTTTCCCTTTCCCGGCTCTCTCTCTCTTGCTCTGTCTCTCAATTTCAGTTTCCTCCTATATATTTTCATTAAACCTTAAGTGTTAATTGTTTTAACTTAACTTCTATGTGTTTTATGCCTTTTACTAACAACAAAAAAAAAAAACAAACAAACAAAATTTATCCCAAATACTTATATTATTAATGTTGTAATTGAAGTCCAACTGAAAACAATTTATGAAATTGACTATTGAATTGAATTTGATATTGAAATTTGATTGCTTTTGCATTAGACGTTACTCTTGTGATGAGTTCTATTTTGTATGCTTTTGAGAAACAATTAATTATATACTTACATATGTATGTATATGTTTGGATTACTTCCAAAAGAAGAAGCCAAAACACTATTGAGAGCCGCTCTCACACAGCCCAAAACTAATCACAAATAACTGTATATATTTTCTATGCATTTGCCCCACCACCAAACAAAAAAAAAACCACCAAATCAAATACAAAAACCACAACCACTGTGTTGTTGTTGTCGTCGTCGTCAAACGCTTGGTGTTTCTCGTTACTCGCTACTTGCCCCCTCATCAATCGCTGCTCGCCGCTCGCTACAGTGTGCCCAGGGAAGGGCCGCTTGGCTGGAGCGCGGCCGTCGCTGCAGCGTTCAGGATCAACAACAGCAGCAGGCCACCTATCATCGCCGTTGGGTGAAACGGAATCGCGTAAGTTTAATCCATGTAAAGCCAGAAAATATTGCCCGAATTGAGCCTGTGTAAATAGGTAGTCCAAATGAATAACTAAACTCAACTGTAAACCTACCCCAATCACTATTTACTTTTCCCCTTTCTTTTCCTGTTGCATCACCGTCATTTCTATTCACTCACTTTATCTATCACTCACTTTCTAAATGTTCAGCGCATTTTATACTAGGTGAAGATGGACAGATATACGATAACTTACATAATATGAGGGAAAATGCTTTCATTTTAACTGCGATTTTCATAATCTTTTTGCCCTTTTTATCCCTCCCCCATTTACATATATTTATATATTTTTCTTTTCACTCAAGAGCTATGCCAAAAAGCTGGAAATACTAAAGAAGCTTTAATAAGTAATACATAATTTTTGATTTATTTTTCAATTTTTTGGGCAAAGCTCTAATTTTTGAAATATTTCTAAAATAGTCTTTCCTAATCTATTTATTTTTTTGTTCCCCTATTAGATACAAGATGCCTCATTGGGCGGCTCATCGGACGATGAAGATTTCCTTGGCGTTCTTCGAGGTCCTAGCACTTTTGCGAATGCTTTCCTTTATGTCGGACTGGGAACTGTGGCATTGGGACTGGTCATAGCATTCGTTGGGACTGGCGAAAAGGGCTTCAAAACCGTGGAACTAAGACTTATAGGGCCATCTCTTATAGGCATGCTAATAACACAAATAATTTTCGATATTTCTTTAAAGGATTCATAGTAGATTTATTCTAAATTAAAATTATTATTATTTTTTAGGAATCGGCCTAGTTTGTTGCATTTTACGCATCTTATTCTGCATCTGCCCATCGCATTGTATATCATCCAATAAGAAGACGCGTAAGAAAAACGGCAACAAAATTGATGCGGATCATACAACATCGTTGCTTAGGAATGAAAGCAAAAGGGTTTCAATAGCCAGGGGACCTACTGTACAGGTAAACCTGACTAAAAGCTTTATCTATATATATGTTATTAATCCTTTTAAATTATCGTTTTACAGCCCAAATATCCCATAGCTCATAAGCGTAGCCAGAGCAAAATGCTCAATGAGGGTATGGAGGCTTTACGTCAAATAGCCACCACATCGCTCTTCATGCAAAACGAACAAAAGTCGGGCTTAAATCGGGTAGTGCCCATTATCAATGAGCCCGATACCGGCGATCATCATTTTGGCGATGGCAAGAACATAATTACACCACGAATTATTATCAAAAATATTCACGAGATTCTTATTTGAAATTCCAGATGCACCACTGGAGATGAAGAAACTGCAAACGGCGCTAAATGTGTGCGAAATGAGTGATGAAGAGCAGCAAATGCAGCAGGAGAAGCATCATGGTGAACTGATGAAAATCGAGCATATTGAGGAGAAGCCAATCAGAACTGCCTTTACGAGTAGTACCACCAAAGCCCCAACTTTAGCAACTGTAGATGAGAGACCAGATAGTAAACTAGTGCGTCAACGCGTGGCCTTGCAACAGCAGCGTCCCAGCAATGATCCGCAATCACAATCACTATCCTCCTCCTCTACGGTCAAGGATTCACTTGATGGTGTGGTAATGGTGGAGGAAACATCCCTAATAGATACTAGTACTCTCCCATCAACTGCTGTTCCAGTTTCAATTCCTACTCCCGCTACCGCTCCCGCTTTACCAACCTTACCCAGCAGCTGTAGTACAGGTGCCATACCCAGACTCAAAACTCAAAAGCCAGGCATGTCAACGGGTGCAACGCCTAAAACAATACCCATAACCAGCAGCATTAGTAGCAGCAACACCAACAACACAGCCACCATAAGCTCAAGACTGCCCACCTCGCAGTCCCATCCAACGAGTTACGATCTACCCCCGGCCCTGCCGCACACATACTCAGCATCAGCCACTGTGAGGGGTCCCTTGGGTATGTCCATGAGCAGTTCGTCTAGCAAAATGGGCATGACTCCGTCAACCAGCAGCAGCAGCACCACCACAACAACGATCAGTCTGTTGCCACTGCCAGCGCCACCCACAATGGGCATTTCAATGGCTATGGCACCGGCAATCATACCTGGACAAATACCAGAGGCTAGCAACAGCCGCACCACCAACACCACCACCACAAGTCTGAGTCTGAGCCTAATGCAACCAACGGCGCCCATTCGGCCAGCCACGGCGTCTAGCGGCACCTCCACTTCGGTGGCATACCCAACATTTGAACACAAATCACAGCCGTCATCCGCCAGCACAACAAGGGGGCATGGCAACAGCCTATTATTAGCACCGCCACCGCCACCACCAGCAACAACAACATCATTAACGGCTAGCAAATTTGAACCGGAATTGGTCCTCAGTCCGGCAAAGCTTGGCCAGTGAATACTTACGATTTTAGTTAGCCACCCAATCTCTATGTAATATGTCTAGACTCTATTTGAATATGACAGAATAGTGTGTGAATATCGCTGAATGAGTGTATGTCTGTAAATGAATAAATGTGTGAATGAATGAATGTATATGAACGTATGAGAGAGACTTAAGTATGTACTTGAAAACTATCTTTTAAATGTGCCACAAGACCTAAACCCAAAGAAAAACAAACTAACTAAAAACCGCATCAAGTCAATAAGAAATTTCAAAAATCCATATAAATAAGGAGACAAGCAATCATGTTTTGGATAGAATTCCTTTGCATTAAGTACTTTACTTTTAATTGTATGTTTTCTGTGGTTAAAACTGAATTAAACAAACAAAATTGTTGTCATATGAAAATGTAAAGGTAAACTTACAGTATCTGTCTGAGAATTTATAACAGTGACTGTAAAGTTATGTTGTACCGCTTTCTCATAAGTTATGCCTTAGAAGACTATTACATAGGCTTACATTCCGTAGCGAAGAGTTTATGTTAAGTTTTTTCATGTTAGGGACAGTTTTCGATTGCATGTAAAGGATGAGAACTTATTGACATAAAACAATTCCTAGAGCCCTTTTAACGAGTGGAATTTTTAGAGTTTTTTAGCCTTTAAAAGATTCAAAGAATCGGCAGATATAGCCACCTGAGTCTAACGAAAAATTGATTTTGTTTTCTTATTTTATTTAATGATCCTATTCATCTTTTTCAAAAACTTTTAATGAAAGGTTCCTTAATAATGAATAATCTTTTAATGATGGCTTTAATTTCATCTTACTTATTTTTATTGTTTTATAAAAGAAAAAAAAGGCTTAAGACTTTCAAAGGCTTAAGTCACTTTTCAACGTGTGTTTCTATTTCGCTTGTTCCTAGAAATTAATTTTTATGTTTGGTTAACTGTACTTTAAATCAAACTGTACTTTTGTTCTACTGAAAATGTTAAGTTCCATCTTATTAAGATTTCTTTTAAATCAAGTAGTAGAAGCTGATATAATATAAATACAATTTTGTTAAATGATTTTATTCATTTTAAAGTAAATTTTCTATAAACAAATCGAAAGATTTCATTACACTACAATCGACTATGTAAAAAGGGCTCTTTAGTAAGAGTTCGATAAAGTCTTACGGTTTAGGTAAAGCTTTTCTGGTTATTGGATAAATATTTATTACTTTTGTACAAACACAATTTAATTTATAAAAATTACTTCTACACCGATTAACTAAATATACAATCATATAAGATTGCTCTTAGTACACTTGTAACACATTCTAAATACCTTCTAAGGTGCATTTTTGTAATTTTGTTATATGTTTCTACTATCCAAAACATGGTTGGCTCTCCCATAGCTTTCACCACTGTCTAACTTTAAACCTGTATTAGGAAAACGCCTTTTTTTAGTTTATACGCCATTTTCATTTATAATTTGATCAACCTTTAAGTGGCACTCGAATGCGAATTTGGCGAAATGCTCATTAATAACAAAACGAAAACAATTTCCCCTTTACCTATGTTCCAAAAAACAAATAATCCCAAAAGAAAAACTCCCTGTTTTTCCCACTTACGCAGCATAAAAAAAAGTATATAAAATTTGTATACCAACATATCGTTAAATAAATTAAAAAAAAAAAAAAAGATAATAAAAAAAGAAAACATATACCTAAAAATGAATTCCAACAAAACGAAGCAGTGAAAGAACATATAGAGCCAGATAAGTGAAATGATTGCATGTATCCGTATATGAAACTAATTAGATATGTATGTAAAACAATAATTGAATGTCAAATGTCAAAGTAACTAGTTGAATGAACAAAATCTGACTAAAAACTAAACACAATACAAGTAAATCAAATCTGTTATGTCCCCCCAAAACGTATTCAAAAACGGACTTGATTATGAGTGTTATGCAATACAAGAAAAAAACAAATAAAAAAACTAAACCGAAGACGAAAACCAAAAAACAAAACCCAAAAAGTTCAAAATACAAAATTGAGTATTAGAAAAAAGCGATGTTGAAAGAGCTCAGCAGTAAAATATAACAATAAAAGGAATTTAAATCGAATAAATGGAATTTTTTTCAATTTTGCAAAAGGAAAGCAACATTCATACGTATATGTTGAATCTATTCTAATATACGAAATTTTTACAAATTTATTTTTTTTTAATCATTTCCTGTTCATTTTAAGGCACTTCTTAAAGCTATTTGCAAATTGCTTTGCTCTTTCAACGGGGCGTATGAGCAACTACTTACTTAGTGAAAAAAAAATACATAAAATTAAAATAAACAACAAATGGAACTAAAATACAATAGAAGGAAAATGTGGCCACTAAAATAAAAACAAACAAATAAACCAAGAAAAATGTTACCAAACCGAAATGTGTATGAAACAAGAAAATTATAATACAAAAAAAAACATTATGAATTAGTATGTATGTATATGTGCAAAATTAAAATGAAATACAAATGAAAAAATTTAAAATATGAAAGCGTTTTAATTTAACAGTCAATTACAAATTATTGTTTGAAGGCCTCTTCTTAGTTGTTACCTTTATTTAACTTACTTTATTTTCAAAAATTTCAAATAAAACGAAAGTAAAGTAGAGGTGCCATTTGTACCATAAAAGCTGTTTACTACCCTTACGTTTTTCTTTTACGTTTTTACTCCCGCGTCTTAAAAGACGTAACAATACACTTAGAACAGTCGCGCCAGGAGCCAACCATCTATTTTAATAAATGTCTGTGCGGAAACTATTCCAGTGTATGTATATATAGAACGCAGTACATAAAAGAAGACAAAATGCATATCTAATAAAACGATGTTGAAGTATATTTTTTTTGGTTTTTATACGTATTCTCGTCTATACCGAAAAAAAGTTAATTTTTGCTGCCAGAATAAATGTAATAAGGCCGACAGCAAAATATTATTATATTTAGTCTAAAAACTTATCAACGCAATTTCTACAAAAATTTTAATACATTATTTTTCTACAGATAAATCTATTAGAAATCTTTTCACCAATTATTCGAAACAAAGCTTTAGTTTCGCGCGCCTGCATTGAACAATAATGTTAAAGCTGTAATTATGTTTTGACTAACAGAAACTGTTATCTCAAAGTGCGGATGTTGTTTCAAATTAAGCTCAACAGACCAGTATTCGAGTAGCGTCTGTTAACACTAACATAACGTTTAAGTTTGACAGTTATGTTTAAAAATCACTTCAAATTAACTTATTAAATAAATCGTAGTTTGATTTAGTTTGTTTATATTAAAAATTGCTTTTTTAGTCCGAGATACATACGTAAATAAAAAAGCAGTCAGCAGGCAATATGTAATTGCTCATACACAAGTATTAAAAAGAAAAATGCAAAATTTATTAACACTGTTACTTTAAACTTCACTCTAAAGCAAATAATATAAACTAATTGGACCCTAGGTATACCAAAAGGTTTTGAAAAATAACAATACAAATTTACAAAAAGTTAAATGAAAGTTGCATTTTGTCGCACATATAACTATCTCTTTCGCACAGTCATAACGATGCATGCCAACTATTAGTGTCATATGGGCATAAGCAGCTGTGCTGACTGCCCAAATGGGGGGTTTGTGTACTTGTAGATGCTTTTTGTCTTTGCTTGCGGGCGGACGTGTGCTTGCTTGTCCGTGTTCCAAGTCTTGTTCTTCGTCTCCGAGTCGGTCCGCGTTGGTTGGTTTATATTATGTATGTTTACTTGTGCTTTACATTTATTTAATTCGTATCTTGTCGTTTCGGAAATTGTGCAAAAGATAAAAGAGAACAAATCAAGCAACGAAACGGTAGCAACAAATAAAGCCAAATGACAAAAAAAGCAACAAAAACATATAAATTGTGAAATAGTTTTAGCAAGCAGCGGCAGCAGTGAACTTGGTGCAAGTGGCAGAGGCCATAAAAAATAACAAAAAAAAAAAAAAACAACAAATTCTTAACAAAAAACAAAACAGGTTTTTTGTGGTTAAAGCAAAAGAGAAAGAGAGAGGGAGAGAGAGAACGGTAGCTGACAGGTTACTCTTAAAAGAGCACGTAAAAAAGAGAAAAAATGCTACGAAAGGGAATGCGAATGTCGAGTATATTTTTTTTCTGTCTCAGAAATTAAAAATTCACATCCTTTAGAAGGTATTAGCTGCCCTGCAAAGAACCTGTTTGTGTGTGTGCATGTGTTTTTTCTGATTTTTCTTTGAAATCATTTGCTTTTGAATCATAAGCGGAAATGTTTGCTTGTATAAGTGTGTATGTAGATTTTCCAACAACCCGAAATCAATAGGGGGAAAACCACCGTTTGCCCGAAAAGAGCCGTTACTTTTTCGTTGCTTCGGCCCCAAGTCAATAAATTCCAGGCAGCCCTAGTCCCAGTAGCCCCCATCCCCGGAACACCGCACCGCACTTCTCTCCTACTTCCCATAACGATAATCAGAATCAGCTGGCAGCTTTTCAGGCACCTAGCAACAGCAAACTTACCAGCAAGCAGCAGTTAACCTCTACGCACAGGAGCGCATCGATTTTGTCCGCGGGGCAGCAAAAATTTTTTTACCTTACATTGCATACCATATTACATATGCATATTGAATAAAAAAAAAACAGTCGTAATAAATCTTTTACGTGAAATGTTAATTATTTACATTTGATTTTTTTTATATAAATAAATAACTAGGAACCGTTATCATAATAATTTTTCATTTTCATGCAATCGTTCTTATATAAACTGTGTTTTATTAAGAACCAATTTGATGCATCATTTTCCCGTGCTGCCGAACCTGTTTCTGTTCTGCTAGCGCTGCTGCCCTCCGTCAGCTGTGCGTTCAAAGCGCAGGCGCCATACACGCGCGCACACACACTGATACAAACATGCAAAGTAAAAACTGCAGAGGCAGAGGAGGTCTAGTTACTGCTGCTTGCCGTTTTACCAGTAAAATTGCATTGCTGGCATCTCGCTTGCACTTATTGAATTTTACATTTACATGGCAGTAATGCCGGAATACCGTATATGTATGTGTTTGTATATATGTATGTGTGTGAGTGCTGTTGCTGCTGTAATTCGCCCACATACGTTGACATCGTCCGTGCTGCGTGCTGCTAGGCCAAAAGGCAAAGCTTTCGGCTTTAGTGCCCGGCTGCAGGTCCTTTGCTCAAGTTCTAGCCGCGCTTTACAATCAGCTGGCTGCTTTTCCTCCTGCTGGTCGTGATCCTTGGTACTGCTAGCTGAGCCGCCTTTTAACAAATTTTCAATTTTCCTCTATTGCATTAGTTAATTTACTGGTTTAGTTTTCTTCTTTATATTTTTTTAAACCGGCTCTGAAAAGGTTTCAGTCGTCTGTTTTTTCAGCTGTTCGACTGACAAAAAAAAAGTGGTTAAACTTCTTTTTTTTTTTTTTGTTGTTGTTGATTACACTTTAATTTGTCTTTTTCTATTTATTTGCCGTTTGCGTGGGCACCTTTCAAAAAATTTGTGTTTTTCTCTTATTTTTATCACAAATGAAAAAAAAAAAAACTTGAAACTTGATTTATGCACGCGGCCAGCCATAAATCAATATAACAATAAAACCTATTTCTTCTAAACCCAAAACCAAAAAGTGTTAATAAGCGCAGAAAATATAATAAAATTGTAATTCGAAGAGTAACGGTAAAAAAAAACATTAACCCAAACAAAATGTGAGAGCAATTCTCAAAAAATACGAAAAAATAAAACATCAAATCGGCTTGTGCCTACCCTCTCCGATTCACCAGCAAAGATGGCCGCCAGGACGTGCAGCAGCAGTAACTTCGTCACCATCAACATCTACTAGCTGCAGCAGACTCTCCACTCACACACACACACATACTCACGCACACAGCATCACTGAGCTAAACTCTTAAAGGTGAGTAGTTGGTCTTAAAGTTTCAAGTTTTGCCATACAATCTTTGTGGCTAAGTCGTAAAAACTGGGTGAATTTCGAGTACCAACGAATTTCGTACTGTCTGCAAAGTTACTCAATAAAACACACTGGGCAGTAATTAAAAAAAAAAAAAATCACATAAATATGTACATATATACATGCATACATATGTATATATGTCTATAGCTACGGGGATGATTTCATTACCCGAAATACAAAGCTTAAAATTTTCAAAATCAAAGATTTATGCACGAGTTTTGTTTTCCCTTTTTAGGGTTATAAATTGTATATATGTATGTACATATGGTTATATATAGTTCTATAGTTTGGTACATATATGCAAATGTATATAAAAAATAAAAAACTTGCATTCGACCTTAAATGTATAATGTATTTTTAAATTTAATCCTTATAAAGGTTGCTCCATATATAAATATGGTATGAAAACAATGAATAACTTTAAAAAAAAATCGATTTCTATAAGTAATGTACTTTTATTTGGTTTCGTTTAGATTTAAATATTTTTTAAAGAACAAAACCAAATAAAGCCAAAATAATGTTTTATACAATCTAATTAGGCCAGTTTAAGTAACCGGCTCTACATGCAATTGTAAAATGCTCTCTTGTTTCTGCATTTGAAAATAATTTTCAAGCATCTTGGATGCTACTGCTTTGATTTTGGCACGAATGTTTGCTTTTAAGCAGTCTAAAGTTTAGGTTTAGACTCTAAACCTAACTTTTTTAAAAGCCCAACAAACAGAAGTCCGGGGTGTCAAATCAGGCGATTTTGGTCAATATCGCTTCTTTTCTTTTTGACAATACAAGTCCTTGAAATTTTGTAGAAAATAAATTGTTTCATTGATAGTGCATGGCGCACCGTCTAACTGATATCAGTCCGTCTTGAATCTAGATGGAAAGAAATCTTTGACATTTTTAAAAACACGCCGCATTGTGGTTTCAGTGACGTCAAAATACTGAGTTCAGTTCAAACAGTTGAACGAGTATTTGAGATTTTACATCTATTCACCGAGATTTTACATCTATTTCACCGCCACTATTTCACCGAGTTCTTTATGTGTATAGTAATCCATCTATTGGGAAATCTATCGATTGGTAAATGACAAAGTTAAACTATTCGTACTTACCATATACATACATACATAGATGAAACTCATTACATCAGATTTTACTTGATTTTTAAAAGAAAGAGTCGATCCTGATTTCATTTCAGTTAAACCTGTCCTTATAAAAATTTTAGTATAAGAAGATTTTTTCCCAAATCTATTCAAATTTTTTCCTTAAGTCGTCGTCGTTTTAAAACAATCAAAAACTTATTCGATTAATAAAAGTTTATTGAATTAAAGCATTGGATCTCAAATTTACGATTTTCCATATTACATTCTGTTTTTTAGTTATTTAGTTAAAATTGAAAAAGTTTCCAAAAAAAATGTAATATATTTAATTATTAAACAATTTAAAATATCTTGAGATTTAAAATTCTTAAAAGGCTGTTTGGAATTATAAAGAAACTTTTTAAAAAAATATGTTTCTTTTTTTTTAAATTCCATTCTTTAATATTATTGCTTAAAAAAAAGGAAGAGAAATCAACTAAAAAAGTTTTTTTTTTTTTTAAAGAGTTGTCAATGATTTTTATATTGTTTTCTATGAAGATAAACTTTTATGGCTTGAATATAAAAAAGAGCAAAATTCTAATTTCATAAAAAACATTTTAAAAATCAAAATTAACAAATTTTCTTGGATTGAATAAATATTACTATATTTATATTATTTAATAGTTCTTTTTAATTTTTTAAATATAACATACAGACTCTAAAATAAACTCAAAATTTGGTTTTTAGTATAAATTTAACACAAAATGTAGTTTTCGTAGAAAAGAAATCAATTAAATACTTAATTGATAATATTTTTATAATAATTTGCAATCAATAAGAAACATATAAAGTTATCTGATTTCGCACATTTAATAAGGTTTTTGATGCTCATTTGCTTCTTACAAGATAATCTCTAAGAAACACACGTTTTACATTTTTCGAGTTTATTCAATCAAATTGTTGTGTTTTTTTTTACGTTTTTTTTTTTTTTTTGCAAAACACAAAAAAATAGAAAGAATTGTTATAATAATATTTAAATTGAAATGCCTGGCCTATCATGTGGACAGCAAACAAGGTGGAGGAGGAGATTGAGATGAAGGGCAAAAAAACTGTCCAATCAAGAGATTCTTATGATGAATGACTTAAGCATTTCCATCAATCTTATACACAATTGTGTTTGTGTATCTCTACTACCCCTCTCCCGCGCCTCCTTCTTACCCCACCGCCCATCGCAATAAGCATTTCCTTTGATATTTGGCGGCTCTTGTCATATTCGTTTGCTTTTGATGTTTTCTTTTTGTTTTTGTTCTTAATTTTTTTTTCATTTTTTTTAGAGCATCTCAAATTCTCATATATTTTTTTTTTATTTTTGCACAAAAAGCGCAAATTTTTGATGACTATTTGGCTAAAGTCACGGGAGTTGGTGGACAGCGGCTAGCGGCCACAGAGTTCAAAAACTGAAACGGAGGGCAGCAAAACTTACAAAAAAAAAACACAAAATAATAATAAAAAAAAAAAGAGACCCATTCAAAAAAGCCCGTCAAACCAGTCGGTTCTTTTTTTTCCTAGGCTTGGGCAAAACTGGCCCGTTGATGACTTTTTACATAGAGACAGACAAACAGACAGACAGACATAGAGAAAGAGAGAGAGAGAGAGAGAGAGACAGATAGTGGGAGACAGAAGGAGAGAGACATCATCTGCTGTTGCTATTGCTGTTGCTGCCGCTGCTGCTTCTTCTTCCTCTTTGAACTACTACACGTATCTAAACTTGTTTGAAACGTGTTACATTTTAAGAACGTTTCGCCGCAAGCGGCAAGTGGCAATAATCCTTTCAAACTTGACAGCAGCAGCGTTGCAAAACTCGAAGGAAAAGAGGCAAAAAGGCAAAAGGGCTATATATGTACATACATATATATAATACATACACACATGTGCAATGGGAGTGGCACATTGACTGAGTTTTCTAAAACATGGACGTACGGTAAAGGTCAACCAATCGAGTTGTCTGTAATCTATTACAATGCATTCCATTTCCATATTATTTTTGAAAAGCATGAATTTACTATTTTCAATCTTGATATTCCAAATATATAGATTTTATACATATTTTCGTTTGTTTCTTTTAAAAATTTGAGCACTTGCTAGATTCGAATAGATTTGTTTCCATTTTTGACTTCTTTTAACAAATATTAACACCAAGCCAACATTCTTTTCGAATACCATTTCAAATTGGCAATAGTTATCGGTGTCAGCAGCTAATAGATCACCATCACATCTTCCATCACTTTTTGTGCTAGCTATTTTAGGGTTGCCACAGTTTTAACTGAATCGAAACATTCTGCGCAAACGATGTACAACTTTTGATAAATGCGACATAAAAATTCCTTTTAACACTTTTTAAAAACTGTTTTTTGATAATATGTACATTCCAACTAATAATTTTTTATAATTCTTTCAATGTCAACTGACAACCATTAAACTTTCAACGAACAATTTCAAAATAAAACGGGAATAAGATTATTGATTTAAGTGTTTATACTATAAATAATTTTATGATAATCTGTGATAAAAAATTCTTGTAAATAAATGACGGCAACAAATTTGTTCAGAAATTTTCACAATTGTTATCAATATATTTAAAATTTTTGGAATAATGAAATATGAAACATGGTGGCATTTTGGATATCGGTATTATTACTTATTTAAAAGCATTTTTTCATACCAGAAACCTTTCTGGATAATTTTTATTGATTTGAAAGTATTACTTATCATTCAACGAAACGAGGAAATGAAATGTTAATAAAACAGGTGGAAATAAATCAAATTAGACAATTTTCTTATAAAAATAATATATGTATATCCAATGACATAATCTAATATTAAGTAAGTTAGCGAAGTGCTTTTTTTGATGTTTTTCTACGAACTATTTGCATTTTATTACAATAATATACATTGGGTAATCATTTACTTTGGACGAATTCTAAACCACTGAATATTTTTAAATGATATAGTTCAAGTTATCTTTATAATATATACAATTTTTGCACCCCTTCATATTCATTTAGATGCAACTACGTCTATGTTTCTACATATGTATGGGTATTTTTCTCTATGTATGTTAGCTGTCATTTTGATTGCCAGTCTTTTGCTTTTTTTATTTTGGTTGTTGTTATCATGTTTTATAAAGGACCGCCATTTTACTATGCTATACATACACACACACACACACATACCATACACAATCCTTTCTTTTTACCAAAATAAGCCCAGAAAGAAAGAAAAAAAGTGAAATTGATATTTTCGCACAAATTGCCGTTAACAAGGAGGTGTAGGTAGGCTCTCTCCTAGGCAACGTACGGTATAAAAAATTTGCCTGTCAAAAATTTACCGAGTTGAAAAAAAAGAAGAAAAGGAAAAAAGCGAACGGGAAATTGTTTACCGTGGTTCCAAAATGATGTAATTTCGCGTGTTCGTGCAATTCAATTTCCTGCCAACGGAAGTTCTAGCCTCACTCGCTCTCGTCTCTGCTCAACCAATTCAACTTCAATATTTATTTGTTCTTTTCAAACAAAAAAATATATATGTACATATGTATATACATATATATATATAAAAATAAACACTTTAATTGCGTTCCTCCTGCTGCCAAATATATATAAAAAAAAAAAAAATAACCAACAGAGAAAAGAACAAGCAAAACATATATAATTCAATTTTGTAAATTTGCTATCTAAACAGTTTATATCCATTTTGACCAGCTTCCTTTTACCAGTCCTTCTCTTCCGCTATTCCTCTATTCCCATGCTCTCAAAGTCAATAAAACCTATCACATATCATTTTGCTCTAGTGTAAGGGTAAATTGAAAATAATATAGTGGTTTATTAACTTTTTCAAGAAATTTGCGAAATGTTGCAAAATGCTTAAACTTCTTTTACATTTAACACATCTTTTAATACAAATTATAAATTGTTTGTTATTAATAACTTAAAGTAAAAAGTTTTTTTATCGAAAAATCAGAGAAAAATTATTAAGAGGTGTAACTTACAGAAAAAATTTTTATTTTGTTGTTTAACCAAAATTTAAAACGAAATTTAGTTTTTTCTTTTAACCAAAATATAGTCTTAAAATTTAAAATTGAATTTATGCAAGAATTTAAAAGAGCGTTTAAATAAATACATTTAAAGAGATTTATTTATTAAGTAATATTTAATGAATTTTGCATTAGTCAAGTTTTTTAAAAGGAGATACTAAAAGAAATAAAATTGTTTATATAATAAATTATATCACAATTTTATTTAATTTTTGAGTAACGAAATTATTAAGTGTGCAAAAATAATAATTTAAATAACTAATAACAAATTTAAAAGAACAAAAGAAAAATAGTTAAACTAATAAAATATCTTAAAATCAAAAATTAAATTTAATTATAACAAACTATCAATAACAGCAATTGATCTAGACTTGAGAGAAACGAAATTTTAATAATAAAATATGTTAAAATAACTAATATAAACAAATTATTTTTTAAAATTCATTAATTTTGTTACTTTGTTGTAAAATTATGAAAATAAAATATGTGTAATAAATTTTGGCACTATCTTAAATATATAAAAAAATCACAGAACATTTTCCAAGAATTTTAGCTTTTGTTCATGATAATTTTGGTAAATTTTGCAAAACGCGTAACAAATTCTAATAGAAACCGTACAGTTTCTCATTAATATAAAGGGTGATTTTTCAAAAGGATCTTTAGGTACCATCGGTGCCTTTGTATCCTACCCCCATTAAATTATCAACCCCTAAAACTTTCCCTGTTCACATTGAACAAAAAAAGTGTGTGCAAAGTTCGTTGCATAAATTTTTAAAATATATATACTATATAGAATTTCCTTACGAAATATTTGCCATATTTGGCATAAATAAATTATATACAAAGAGAGAGGGAGAGAGAGAGAGAGAAAAAAAGCAATACGACCCCCGGCCTGACTACTGACTGCTGGCTGCCTGCTGACTTTGGCTTTGGCTTTGGCCTGGGCAGCCTATATTAACAATAATTCCTTTGTGCCTGGGCATCTTGCCAAAAAGTTTAGTTTTGCCTTTGCCACTGCTGCACAGCAGGCGACAAACGTTTTGTGGCCAATTTCCCGTACCGCCCCATTCCACATTCACTCCGCCGACCAACTTACACAAGTAAAAAAGTGCTGCTTTGACCCATTGTCAAGTTGGCCTACTGCCTCCTTCATTTTGCCTCTCCTTTTCTGACGTTTTGTCTAGAGTCAAATTCAAAAGTTTCTCGAAATTGCCCAAACAGAAAACCAAGGGAAATCCCTTTTGTTCCTTTTCCTAGCCCCAACAATGACCAGCAGCACCTCCTCCAGGCAAACGACAAGTGACAGCACCATGATTGATCCTGCCGCCCGGCAACAATTTGGTTTACTCAAATGGCTAATCGAATGGACATTCAGCACAAAACAGAAATTGCGGCAAGCTGAAAAGGTATTATTAGCTAATCTAAAAACGCCCTATCAAGCCTACTTTGTCGATATAGGGAATGTCGTTGATGTTGATGGATCTGAGCAAATATGGACCCTATCTTTGACCAACCACCAAACAGATGAGTGTCGTGTTCCTCTGGTTCTATTACATGGTCTGGGCATGGGTTTGGGCATGTGGTATCAAAATCTTGATGATTTGGCCAATCAACAAAAAGTTTATGCAATAGATATATTAGGATTTGGTCGTAGCTCACGTCCCATATTTTCGGCCAAAGGGGAACTATGTGAATGCCAACTGGTTACTGCACTAGAGGAATGGCGTCAAGAGTTAAATATAACCAAAATGATACTTTTGGGTCATTCTTTTGGTGCATATATAGCCAGTTGCTATGCCTTGACCTATCCAAATCATGTTAAACATCTTTTATTAACCGAGGAATGGGGTTATAAGGAAGACCAATCGACCAGTGAAAACCTTTGGCAAAAATCTCTCGATCGAATCGACAATTTCTTTCATCCTTACTGGTTTATGCGTTCGCTGGGTCCTTTAGCCAACCTACATGAAGTTCAATCGTCCCCCTCCATAATCACTGCGTATGCACAACAATGTAATGGTGGCTCACCTAGTGGTCTAGCTGCCTTTCATGCAATCTCCAAAGATTTCCCATCCATGGTATCTCGTATGGCTGATTTACCTAACAATATTGGCATAACTTTTATCTACGGCGAGCGAAATTTCAATGAAAAGACACGTTCAGGTGTTGAAGTTCAAAAGTTGAGACCCAACTCTTATGTTGATGTAGTGATCATGCCGAACTCTGGTAATTATATATCTATCGAAAATCCTAAGCTTTTTAACAATAAAATTTGCGAAATTTGTGATTCAATCGGAAGTTAAAAAAAAAAGCTGGTAATAATGCTGGTTCATAGAAATTCTGTTTTAAATAATAAGTATTCAAAGTTTATAACCGTTCGAACTATAGAAATCTAAAATAGATTCGATGTGTATTCTAAAAAAATGTGAATTAGGAAAACCCTTGGTTCCTCTTTTTTGGAAAACCACCACAATACATTGAATTGATTGATTAAAAATATATTCATCAATCCATTTAAAGTGGCATTTCATCGATAAATATTTAAAACGACTGCATTGGTTTCTAATGGAAGGTAGCTAATGATTTATATTGAGTATTCGAGTTCACAAATACAGTCCTTCATATAAACCCATTTGGAAGGGAAATTTACTGACTCCGTAAAAGTTTCTGCCGTGCTTGTAAAAGCTCTTAACTTAGGACTTCTACTTTGAAGAGTTTTTAGAACTAAATTTTAATCTGCACTGATTTAATAAAAATAAATTGTGGAGCTTTCCTCCAAATCTATAATTGGCTACAGTAGATTTTGAGTAAAGATGATGTCCTGTTGTTTTATACAGTTATTGTTTCGGGTAATTAGATCTTTCCTTCAAAGTCTTAAAAGCTCGTAATTTATAAGCGGAAAATCCTTGAGAACCCATCCGTTTTCAAAACTCTATGTCACGCTTCTTCCTTTGACAACAATTAATAATAGGAATAATATCTAAACCCACGAAAAATAAAAACTAAATTAAAATCTAATAACATCAGTCTTAACAAAATAAATGGTTACGTAAAACTTGTTACTCCTCTAACCGGCTTTCTGATTTGTTTGCTGATAAGAAACCATTATAGATTACAAATACCAAAGATCCATTAACCACTTACTACGACGTTAACTAAATATTATTTAATAGTATTGTAAAATATTTTAAATTATTTGAATTATACTAGTATTTACTTGGGTTTTGTAATAAAATTAAAACACTGTGGCTATAACCACATTTATTTAAATACCGCACGTAGCATTTCTCAACTAACTGTATTGGCTCTTTCGACCATTGTACAGATAGTAGTAACCTCCATTAAAACGTATTGTCACGACATCAGAGGAAACGGTGGGCAATGTATCCACAGGTACTCGTATAGCTGTTCCATTCAATGTAAGAGTGCGGTAAAAGAATGCTGTTAGAAAACTAGCGCTCACAACAAATGCAAGAAAGAAGCCCAAGCAAAAAACACAATCTTTGTTAACTTGCAGACACAGGCAAACAGCGGCAGCAAAATCACTCATAGTCTGGCCAATGCGAGCGAATAGCGATCTCTGTTGATTAGGCACGGTGCGCGGTGTTGCACTATTAGTGCTAATAGTGATTGTATGATGGGTACGTTCGCAGGGTGGACGATTATCAGGTTGTTGCTGTTGACTGCTAATTCCAGCGGTGCGTGCGACCAAGGATCGAGCGGGATGTGTTTTCTGGCAAGTTTTCATTGTGGACACATTCAAATCAAGATTTCTTCGGCTAGAACGGGAACTACAGGTGGCAGATGCATTAGTGCTTGTCGTTTGCGTGCCAAGATCGCATTGTTGAGGTCTCTCAATTGGCGCGTTATCGTTATCTATCAAAGGATCACTTACTGAGGAGACTTCTGAACTCTGATTTGCTTCACGACTCAATACACGTTGGTCGAATCTCTCTAAATTGCATGAAAAGTGATGAAGTAAGTCAAGCATATGATTAAGGCGCTGTTCCTCCGGGCATAAAGTGGACTCATGAACAATTGGTAAGCTCTCCACTTCCGATATACTAATCTCTGGTATATATTTTACCACATCTTTGGTTTCTTCTGCACTTTCGGACTTCGCTACCTCACAACTTTTACTTTGCTTTGGTTCTTCGTTTAACAAAAAAGTTACATGTCGCTGCGACCTGGCGATATCATCCGTATCGGTTGATCCTACATTAGCATCCGGTAAATTTATCACAATAGCTGCATCTTGTCTAGGCGTTGGTATTGGAATGATCAGATGATCGGCTTGTTCCGTTTCTTTACTTGCCTGTTGATCTTCATCATCGTCATTCGTAGCCATTTTTTGTGTAAGTGTGGAAACCAGAAATTTTGATGTGTGTGTTTTTTACCTAGATGTTTTGTTGCTTCTATTCGAAAAAAATGACAATTCCAAATATGTTAATACCTTAAAATAATACGTTTTGCTAATAAACAAAACCAAAAAAAAAAACAAAACAATACACCAAAAAGAAAATCAAAATTCTTTTCGTTAAATGGCGTGCAGAGAACAGCCACAGTTAACTGCAATCGTCGTTCATAGACTTATTGGCGATTTGATTCGGGAAGCTGTCGTCGATCACCATCATGTGAAATTGAAGTCTAATTCCGATACATGCCAGCGACTTTACGATATTTTGGGATTTCAGGCCTGCTCGGATAGTGATGATACTGAAGATTTTACAAGCATCCTTGGTACTGCTGATAAAACGAGAAATAGCAGCAACAATATCGATATGGTTAACTCGTGCAGTCAGTGTACACTCTATAATAATCCTATGGAAACTCAGGAATATAGTCGAAACTGGCACACTTGGCTGATTGATGCTGTAGCTGATGGTAATTTGTCTTTTTGCTTACTGAATTAATTATCTAGAGAATCATTTGTTTATTAGAATCTTCTGAGGATGAGTTTGTACTATATCAAAATAAGAGAAAGTATCAATTTATACCCCAATTGAGTACAGTTGCCGTGCAGACGGAACAGCCACGATTACGTAAACATGATTCTGGAATTATTGGCAATAGAGAAATACCATCTACGCCAGTACCATGTGAGCTTACAAGACAAATGATATATATCGATGCCCTGAATATGCCTTTACCAAATACATTGGCCCGTCCACCGCTAGCGGATCGCTTTTGCTATATGTTAACCGACTTTGCATCGGCACTATATTGCAGTCTTGCCATCATGTGTTGCTGCACCCCAAATATGTTTCGATAAACGGCAGAGATTTGAACCATTTTGGCCTTTATTTTTTTATGTTTTTATATACATACATACATACATACATAACATACATGCATTACATACATACGTATTATATATATATATAATAACATTCGTTTTTATTTATGTGTACTTCACATGCCAATTCTAGGCATTTGTTGTTCAAGTTGGTTAGTTATAGAGACGCGGTTCTTGATTCACATTAATTGGCCTTATCCTCTGTCTATTGACATTGTCTTGAAGAAAACTATAGTAATGCCCAATTATCAGATAGAGACACCAAATGCACAAAAGGACAAATAGTATATAAGTGAAATTTTCTCCAATCATAAAAGTACAGGCCATCAAAGCGTTACCGGCCTGGACCACAATATGCCAGAATCGTTGACGTAATGGGGCTCTTTGCAATGCCGTTGAGGAGGATACCGATTCCACTTCAATATGAATTGTATGCTGTTCCGATTTGCTTGGTTTTGATTGATTTAACATATTTGCTCCAGCAGTTGCATCCTTCTTCAGTATAGGTTTAATGCGATTCTTTTCCAGTAATGTCCAAGATGTTTGACAGCTCATTTCAGAAGTCACGGGTTTGTGGCAGCCCACAAGGGTACACTCAGAAAGCTGCATAAGGCTAGTGGAAGATTTTGTAAGATCACTCGGATCTGCAATAGTAGAGAGGGAATAAATATAATAATATATTGTAAGTCGTTTCTTGGGAATTAAAGAATACTATCGAAGAGTAATCGAAGGGGCATAGAGCAAAGGATTGTGGTGAATTATCAGTGATTCATTCCCTGAGTAGGAGTTACTACCTTTTGATAAATTTTAAATTTAAAACAATTAACAACTTTTCATTAGCTTAATAAATTATTGCAGACGTCTCTAGAGATTTTTCGAAACAGGAACCGTGACAAATTGAATTTAAACAAAATTCTTTATCCAAAATCCTAACCGGTTATCAGCTGCTAACAGCTAACAAATGTTTTAACATTATTAACATTACCAGAAAGATAAATAACTGCCTTTCATATACAATTAATGATTATATATCAATTGATAAAGATCGTTTATATTTTCTTCGATCTATATTCCTCTTTAATAATAATAGCATTACCTTCTCTATGAACTAGTTGTTCCGATAGTGTTCGCTTTAGTGGCGCTGGTTGACCCTCGTTATGTTCATTCTTCCGATTGCTGTCCAGAACTTTTGTATAATTCTCAAACAGAGCTAAGAGTTCAACAAAACGATCGGTTATCTGTTTATGACTCAGTTGAACTTCAGCTAAGGAATTTTGGGATAAAGCTCTATCATTCTCTTTTGCATCATTGCATGGGGCAGTTATATTATCATGATTAATATTCCAACCGATTTTGATGGGATTATTTATTGTGGTCGTTGTCCCATCCACCGACTCTTCGGTCTCAGTTCGTTGGATCGGCATGTGAAGTTGTATAATAAAGGAATATTCCAATGTATAGAGTTTGTGTTGTTGTGTGTTTTATTTTTGGTTTTATTGTTTGTTTTTTTTTTTTTGACTTTGTTTGATATATTTATTTTGGTTTTGGAGCAAAATGTCTCAGATGTTGAAAGTGAAGTGTATTCCAATTTTTGTTCACTTTTTTTTTATTTTGTCATTCAAAAAGGGTTGCTTCGTTAGCAAGTGGATAATTTTTGCGCTAAATTAAGCAATTTCCTGCAGTGTCTGGCAATTGGGTCCTGCATTTGGCCAGTGGTTTTCAGTCCAGTTCTGGGTTCATAGGTCTTTCACTCACCACCCTCCTACCACCATGCCTAATCCCATCTCCAGGCTATGGATTTTCTGTCTAATATGACAATTATAACGGTCTAGTGCACTAACGTTATTTTGCATAAAATGCATTTTGAGAGTTGAGATTGAATGGAATGGCAATGCCATAGACTTGACCCATGGCAAATGGGGTTGATTTTGATTTTTGTTGCGATTTCACATAGGTTGAAATTTGTTGATGTTTGTATATAAAAAACTATTTTCCATTATAAAAGAAAATATTTATATTTATTTGAAAAAAAATAGTAAAATGTTGCATTTCTTTTTTTCATACCCTGTATTTATAAATTATTGGAATATAAGGGATTGATGAAAATGGTAGCTGTACATGCAACAGGCAGAAATATATATATAGTTATATAAACTAACTACATATATATCTTCATTAGAAATCTGCATGAATGTGCATATATTATATTTAAACCTTATGTAAACATAAGTATATATGCATGAATAAACTGAGTTGAATATATAGGTAAAAAGTGTTTACTTTGACTGATTAAGTAATACAAGGCTACAATGTTAATTTATATACTTTTAAAGATTCAATTCACTGTTCTTTTGAATGTTTTATTTAATATTCAACATTCAAGGAATTAGTGACAGTAGATGAGAAGGTAAATATAGATTTTTCGATTTTGTATTTTGGTAAATGAAATATATTTGATCAGAAGGAACAAGTACCTACTTGTATATGTTATATTGAAGAGTATAACTGAAACAAGTGTCTTAACAACTGCTTTAAAATGCTCTACGCAACTGAAAGTCATTAAAAATTTTATAAAATTTATTAGCCCCTTTTTTTTAAATAAGTATATTAGGGTATTAAATAAATTTTCAAAATTTTAATAAGCTGCAATATAAAAATACAATATAAAAAATATATTAAACATATTAGATTTATTTTATTTTAATAATAACTTGAAAGTTATAATACAACAAAAATTTTAAATTTTTATCTTGATTTATTTATTTATATAAAGCAAAGCCATAGAAGTTTAGACTATAAAAAACAAATTGCCGTACCAATTAATAGTGAATAGACTTATAGACGTATATGTTAGAGTATACATCATTTGAATCACAATTGGTCACCCCAATATTCATCCAAGAATCCTCAGAATTTCTTTTTACATTTTCAATAAGTTGGACTTACTTAACATATCTATACACTTACGGGGCAAAACTTTAAGACCACCCTATTTTATTATGCCATTATTATGACCCTAATTTATTATACCATTGCAAAATTGTACAATTGTCTTGTTGCAAAAGGAGTATATCATCACAAAATTTCCTATTCTTATACTAAACAGTAATTATAGAAATATCTCTATTGAGTTTCAGCAGAATTGGTAGACTATATTAGAAATTTAGACTAATTATATTGGGTCGTTCACTAAGTAATTTCGTTTTATGACATGAGCTGATCTTGTTGAATTTTTTCGCAGCCAACTTCGCGCTTAACCGCTTTACCGTTATAAATTTCAATAGCTGATATAGTGAAGCTTGATTGTAAAAAATTTTGTTGGGTTTTGTCAGATAGTTTTCATTTGGTGCCCTATTGAAGATGGAGGATGAAAAACAACATTTTCGTCATATTTTCCTGTTTTACTATCGAAAGGCAAAAATGCAGTTAAATCAAGACAAAAATTATGCAATGTGTACGGAGAAGATGTATTGACAGAACGCCAATGCCAAAATTGGTTTGCAAAATTTCGTTCCGGCAATTTCAATCTTAAGGATGCACCACGTCCTGGAAGGCCTCTTGAAGCCGATGTGAACAAAATAAAGTCGTTAGTCGATGCAAACCGTCGAATAACAACTAGAGAGATTGCAGAAAGATTAAATCTGTCAAACGCGACCGTTCACAAGCACATGAAACTTCTAGGATTAATTTCCAAGCTTAACATATGGGTTCCTCATGTTTTTACAGAACGAAATTTGCTTCGTCGCATTAACGACTGCGACACGCTTATTCGACGTCAAAGAAACGATTCATTTTTGAAGCGCATTGTTACCGGCGACAAAAAGTGGATTGCTTACAACAATGTAAAGCGCAGGAGATCATGGTCTAAAAAGGATGAACCAGCTCAAACCACATCAAATCTCGATATTCACTAAAAAAAGGTTATGTTGTCCGTTTGGTGGGATTTCAAGGAATCGTTTGTTTTGAGCTTTTGCAGGACAACAGAACAATTAATTCTGAAGTTTATTGCAATCAACTAAACAAATTAAGTGATGCACTCAAAAAAAAGACACCAGAATTGGTCAATAGAGAAGGTGTAGTGTTTCACAAGGATAATGCGAGACCCCATACAAGTTTGATAACTCGCTAAAAGCTATTGCAGCTTGAATGGGATGTGCTACCACACCCACCATATTCTTCAGACTTGGCACCTTCGGACTATTACTTGTTCCGGTCTCTGCAAAATTTTTTGGATGGTATAACCTTCACCTCAAATCAGGACGTCAAAAACCACTTGAACCAGTTTTTTGCCAGCAAGGATCAAAAATTTTTTGAGCATGGAATCAATCTATTGCCCGAAAGATGGCAAAAGGTATTATAACAAAATGGAGAATACATAATTTCATAAAATGTTTTATAAAATAAAAAAAAACGGGTTTGAATTGCACTAAAAAAAACGAAATTACTTAGTGAACAACCTAATATATACTTTTTACTGATTCTGCGGAGTTTTTGTAAGTTGTCAAGGCTATTTTAAGTAGTAGGCCCATACTTTTAGTTTTGCAATTCTTTGTAACTTAAAAGTGCTATAATGAGGCGGTAATTCGAGAAAAAATGAAGCAAGCAAGTCGTCCCTGCCGACTTTGAGTATACCCTGTACCAAGTGGAGGAACTATATTAAATCAAACTTCATAAAATTTGCCATCAGTTCAAACTAAAATTTCCATTACCAGCGGCAGCAACAAACGCATGCTATCTCGCTCACACTTACCATGCAATGTCGCACATGGCATTTCAGTGCAAATTTTAAGTAGGTATAACTTGTCCAATTTTAACGAAATTTGGTCTGGAGATACCTTTTGGTCATATTATTAGGTGTGCCAAATAAAAATACGCTAGCTTGATTATAACTCTAGTTATTTGTTTTTTCTAAATTGAGGGGGCGGAAGTGGGCGTGGAAAAAATTTTAAATAAAGTTGATCTGCGTAGACACTACACGAATGCTGACACCAAATTTGATTGCTCTAGCTTTTGTAGTCTCTGAGCTAGAGCTAGGTCGGAAATGCTTCCTTCTGCCTGTTACATACATTTTAGCGACTTTAATATACCCTTTTACCCTATGGGTACAGGGTATAAAAAGTCAAGTGTAACAGTTTATTTATTTTTATTTATTTATAAAACCAAAAACATTCAATTTCTAATTTTTTAATAATCAGTTTTTTAGATATTTGTTTTACGTATGCCATAAACAAACTTAAATCAATTACTTTCGTCTAAACTTGTTTCTCTCCTCTGTATAATATTCATTCAGAAAATTTTATAAAAAATTTACATTCCGCCAAGCAGTTTGTAATTATTTCCATAAGAAATTTTTCGCATTGATCAATTTCAGTAATTTAAAGAAGTAAAGACAAAACTCTTTCTCAAACCTACAAAAAAGAGAGATGATTGTACCTACTTCTGAGGTTTAAGTAATTAACTCCACTGCAACTTCAATCTGCTTCTTAATGAAATATCTAATAAGTATTTTAGTCATTATACTCCAAGATTAAAGGAAATAATTCGAGCTAAATGCAAATGTCATTTTAATTAAATGCTACCCAAATGAAATCAAGATTAAAATTATGCATGCACAACAGAATTATGAATCATTAAATTGACATTCAATTGAAATAATATATGTATGGATGTACCTACATACATACATACATACATAAATACATATATCAGTAAAGCTCAATCACATATTGTCTGTAGTCAGATTAAGCATAAAGGAAAAAAATTCTTGTTTATTTAATATTATTTTGAAAACATTTACGTTTTATCAAAATATATGGCAGGTATATTTAAATAAAGCTTTTATAAACTTTTTGCGACCACAGAAAAGTCTATTAAAGGAGAGACATAATAAATTCATGGCATAACTCGCATATGTATGTATGTGTGTGTGTGTGAGTGTCTGTCCCCAATTGGGGGTTGAATGCCTAAGTCCTTTGGACGTCCACTGCACCTGCTACTCAGTGGTCGAGTTTCGGTTTCTGTGTTGCATACCCTTTTACCCCTTCTTACCAACACATTTGCCAAAGCAAAGCTCCATTGTTATCATTTAAAAGGCTTAAGTGTGGTAAAGATTTATATTTGTTGTCCATTGGCTGAAGACGAAATAAAAAAGAAAAGAATGAGAGAAGGAAAATCTCCGAGCATGCAGCAAAGAAAATAAGATAAACGTACATTTTATTGATTTTCCTCACTCACATGTGAATGTGAAATTGTAGATGCATGTGGATGCTGCTGTTGCCAGGCGGGCGTCTGTTTTGTCGTTGCCATTCCCCGCGCCCACCTCTACTGTCCGGAGCGCACGAGCTTGATTGCTGTTTGTGTGTGAAAGTGTTGAGGCGGAACAACACACAACGAGGTCTCTGAGTCTGTTATATATGAGGACCATAACTCCCTTAACTCCCTTTTCCTGCGCACATACACACACACACACACACACAAACATTTACATTTTGATTTCTTTTTCCACACACATTTACTCTTAAATTAAATTTGAAGTTTTACATTTTCTTGCCTACTTCAAGGCGTTAGGCTTACCCCCCTTAATGGCTTACTTCTGAAAATTGAGAATATGCAAGGCTTAGATAATTTGGCATTGAAATATGTTTAGTAAATGAACCTTTTTGAAATATTTTGAAATATTTTTAAAATTTTATCATTAAATTTTAATTATATTTGGCTACAAATATTTGAGCTTAAATTATAAACAAGAACTAGCCACACTTTATAAGATTATAACAATTTATTAAAAGTTAAAATAATTTTTTCAAGTGTAAAAAATGTTTAAAATAGCAAAGGTCAGCGAAATATTTAACTGGGGCAATATTCTTTGTGCAAATTTTAATGAACTAAAATTTGATTTTGATTTTCAATTTTAATGAATTAAACAGATAAAAAGAATGGTAAATTAAACATTAACTCGTGTTAATTGTGTGTGGATAAAAAGAAAATATATAAATTAATTACTAAATAATTTATTGACAAAGGACAGAAACTTTAAAAAGGAGAGAAAAATCTTAAAATACTTATACCTCGGCTTAAAACTATTTTATTTTTATATATATTTAAATAAATATTATATGCATATATGGAACTTAATTAAAATTATGAGAACAAGTACAGAATACCTTTTTGAAAATGATTTCTTTATAATATAATCACTGAATAGTACATAATATTACAAATTTAAGAATAATACAAATAAATGTAATGTTAAATATATAAATTTTATTAATATAATTTAATATTGTTTATAATTAAGTTGATAATCTAAATTTTCAAAATGAAATAATTTATAACCATTCCCACATTTTTAGGGCGATTTCGAGATTGTGTTATGAGAATTAGTTTATTCCTCTGAGAGTAATTTAATTAACAAAACACTAAAAATCATATAGGATTTGGGAATCAAGTTGGAATTCCCTATATTTTCTTATTTATGGCCCTTTTTAAAAAACACAAATAAAGAAAATATGTGAAAATCTTCCTCTGCTTTGTAAGTGATAATTTTCCCTAATAAAAAAGTTTCTAATTTCGGTGAAAGTAAGCTCTGTTCTTTAATCATTTTCTCTTTTCATTGGTTTGAATCCTGAAGAGTTTGGTTGCTCTAATAGTTTGGCAAACTCTTTTCAGGCAAAAAGAAACATTGATTACTTTTAACCAAGTCATTTTAATTACATTTTGTGGCAATTCATTCGATGCTTGTAACAATAAAAGTTTTTAAACGCTGATTGACAGCTACATATTTGAAGGAAAAATTAAAAGCAACACAACTGGAAAAGTAGCTTATTCAAAAATGTTTAAGAATAAAAAAAAAGCCAATCACTCCCCAATTTATTAAGTTTTTAAAGAATTTTTAAGTTAGTCTTAATTTTTCATAGAATTTCAAAGTTCTAATATTTGAAATATTGATTTTACTGAAAATCAGGAGAAATTAAACCTCTCAAAAAAGCCTTCAATAAAAAGCTTTATATTTAAAATTGGTTTAAAGGAAATGAGAGATTGTTTTATCTTTAAGATTTGAATCTGTTCCATAGATTCATAGTACTTATATTAATCTTCTATCTTAAAGATTTTAATATTTTGAGAGAAGTCAGAGATTGTTTCATATTTAATTTTCAATCTGAGCTATAGTAATCTGATTTCTTTAAGATTTAATTAATTTTTTTTCAATATTTTGTTTCTTATTTTGTTTGATGGAAAGAGCATCTAAACTTTGCCATTTAAAAATTTATAACAAAACTCGGCAATTTCATTTGTTCTTCTATTTTTTTTTTTTTTTGTTTTTTATTGTACTTTTTTGGTCTTGGCAATCTTCCTAGTGATTATAACAGTTAAAAACTGTTTCGGCCCTTCTAATTTATGAGGTGTTGTTGATTATTTCTCGGTGCGGCGCACATAAATTTAACCAAGCAAAACTGCAAGTGGCCAACTGGGCAACTGGTAACTGGAGTAGGACTAGAAGTTATTCAGAACGTTGCCAAAATCAAAACTGAAGCCATATCCAAACCCAAACCCAAACACCAACACTAACTCTGAATTGCCTAGCCTCGAGGCTCGTAAATAATATTTGTTTAGAGATATTTTCGCCTTAATGCTGGTTTGTTTCCTATTACTCTCGAGTCGGCCTGGCTCGTTTATCATGGCTGCAATTGCGGATGCTGCTACTTCTAAGGATATCTTTCTCTTTTCCCTCTCGCTCATTCGCCGCCTGGCGACCAGCCTGCTCAGCATGCATTCAATTAGTGCGTGGCTAGATTTTGGATTTTCATGATCCCCGCAATCCCCAACCATATCATATCCCTAACTGTCGCCTCCACCCACATATTATCATTATTGCCATAATTTCTCGGCCAGTCTTAAGCAATGTGGAACAGCAGTGGGCTCTTATGTACGGTGAATGGAAAAGAGCCAGCTGAGGAGAAATTTATTATTATTATCTTAATGTATAAAGTTGGACACTAGTTATTGAAAACAATTATTAAACAAACTATTTTGCCGAATTGCAAAATACACAACTGAAACTGATTTGAGAAATGTGATTAACTGGATGATTAGGCAAGATAATTGTTATAGCCAAAACTTTTCTTTCTAGCAATGAATAAAAGCTGTTTAGGTATTTAATAATATTTTAAATTATTTATTTTTTATGGTTTAATACAGAAATTAAAGGCATCTGGTTAAAGTAAATAATAAAAAAGCTTTTCTTTAGATTCCAAATTGAAATTTATTTACTTTACTCTCGATAAGTAATCCCATTAATAAATTTAAATAACAAAATAAATAATAATTGTTAAAAATATGAATTTTTTCCACTTACTGCTTATGAACTGCTTTTGTTTATTTCCAATAAAATCTTAAATTATCTTAGTTTCAGTTAGATATTTCTATCTATTTTGTTTCTATATAGAATAAATATCTGGAAATTCAATGCAGTTCATATTTAATTTAAAAATACCTGGATATTCAATTCCTAATTTTTATTAAAAAAAATGCTTTTATATAGTACAAATATCTGGAAATTTAAATCGGTTCTTAGTTTTTTTTTAATGTATTTAATTTCTATATAGAATAAACACCCTAAAATTTAAAGCAAACTCTGAAAAGTAAAGCTAAATTATGTTTATTTTGAAAAAGGAGATTATCCAATAGTTAGGCTTTAGGGCAATGACAATCCTTAAAGAAGGAAAAACCGGCTTACGCCTTGACTGAAAGAATGAAATTTTACTAAATCTAGAATATCTAAAATACGATTTTAGAAAGCCATGTAAAGACCAGCTTAGACTCATCCATTACAACAATGGAGACAATCACGTTCATTTAATATAGAACCTTATATACAGAAACCATATTAATCGAAAATCCTAAGATAAGCTATAATCGACAAAGATCTTAATATTTTATTTATAAAAGATTAAATTAAAATGTTGAGTAAAAAGAAAACTTTTGAGGCTTATTGAACATGAAAATAACTTGGTCAGAAATCACTCAACAGAAGAATTTAAAGTGCCTATATAACTATAAAGAAAAGATTAATGATGTAAATTTAAAAACAATAACAAACGTTAATATTTAAAAATTGTTTAAGTGGTTAATCTTATTGGATACTTGCCTATTCATAGCATTATATTAATCAGTTATAAAGATTTGCTTGTTGTTATTATAAAACAGATTGCAAATAAATAGAGGAAAGCAAACTAAAAAATGTTTCTATAAAAAGCCATTACTTAACCCACATTAACTTTATTATTATGATTCTTGAATTGTTAAAGTCTTTCTAGATAACTTGTTATTTCTATTTGGTTTTATTGCCTTAAAATCTCAAGTTCCTTTAAAAATAAATTATGCATACTTAAATTAGAGTGTAAAAGTTTTTAGTTTAATCAACTGTGAACTTCTATCACATGGTCGAAAATTGTGCTAAAGTTCTTAACTTGTTATCTTGATACCCCAAAATCAAATTAATTTCATTTTGTATTTTCTATATGCATTCTTCTTGTATTTATCTTGGCTTCTCAACAGCCATTCTTAGATTAGTTTTACCTTGTTGACTTTGACCACCTACTACTTTAGGTAAGGTATATATATAGGTAAGCATAGGTAAGATAGAGCTAAGGAATGGAATGGGTAGGAACAGATGGAAACAAACTACCATGCATGTTTTTTCTTTTCTTCTTCTTTTTTTTTTTTTTTTTTTGTGTTGTTTTTTGCTCTATGTACGTTCATGTCATACTCGCTTACACCTGCCAAGAATCGTCAAAACGTTGTCAAAATGT